>OW240915.1:167530055-167570057 GCA_933207985.1 Pelobates cultripes | reverse complement strand
TGTTTTAAAGGTATTTTCGGGGTTTTAAAAAAATGTGTTTTTTGTGTCTGGAGATAATTGAGTTTAGTTCAGTGCTTGATTCAATTATCTCCCAGGTACAGAGGAGGGATTAATCTATTATGTGTGGGAGTGTCCTGGATCTCAGAGCCAATGTATTTGTGTATTTGTTTATACTGTGGTTTACTCTCAGGTCCAGCTGGGAGTGTCCCTTGCATGGGGACTTGCATATAAGGCCAGTTGTGGCTACCATTAAACGAGTTCCTGCTTACCCTCAACATAGAGCCTCATCTCATGTGGGTGGGAAATGCCTGTATCTACCGTGGGGATTGCTATATCACTATACTTCTCTGGGTTATATTCATTGCTCTTGTAAGAGCAGCCTGCTACACTCTCTTGGATCAGAGGTCTACCCACTGGAAGCTGGATCCTGGTCTTGTGTCCAGGGTGGGTGGGGGACAGTGAGCTGTAAAGCTGGAAGTGGGGACTACAGTGCTCATGGTGTCTGGTGGAGTGCTTGGAAGTACTCGGAGGTACTAGGAAGCAACGATTGGCGGAGGCACCCAGTTGGGGTGCCAGGCGATCCGTCACAGGATTAAAATCAGAGCTTTGACATCCAGATTGTATACAAAATATAGAATTCAGATGAATCACAAAACACCAATATTAATAAAATTTCAAATCTGAATGTATCTGGCAGAATACACATTTGCAAATGATCATTTATTTGCTGTTATGCAAGCAAACGATAATTTTAACTACAAAACCCTTGGTGCAAGGGTAAACATGTGGAGGCTGGCAGGTTGCTAGTCAGCCGCCACATTACAAAAGAAAGAAATAGAAAAATTAAGTAAGAAATCCTATATTATATATACTGTAAGAGAGGTTTTAAACCTCCATTTGCCCCCACCTGGCAACCACCTACCCTTAAATTAGGTTACCCTATCTACCACCCTTACCTTAATAATAGTAAAAGGGAGCATTAAGACTAATACCTGTGTGATGAACCACCATCACTATGTGCCATGCCCACTGCTTATTTGTGTGTTTTTCCATTGTATTATGTGTTTTCCCCTTTCATTCTGTGTTTTCCCCATGTATTGGTTATGCATTTTGTGTGATTTTCCTGGTTTATTTTTAGGGTTCCTATATGTTTGGGATGTATCTTTAATATTTTTATGTTTTATGATCTGCAACTCTAGTGCCTGGGGGAAAATTAGGTTAAGCAAATGTCTCTTTTGGATATGGTATTAAATCAAGGGTTTCATGTTTCTAGAAGGCTTGATCATTACCATATCAAAAGACTTCCCACACCCTACAGAATAGCTCTGCTGGAGTCAAAGCTTCAAAGAGGAATTGGGGTTGTAAGCTTGAACACTCCATGTAATCCAATTAACCCATTTTAGAAATTGGAAAGGTACTTTTGAGGTGTTTTAAAAAAATTTTTGGGAAGTATCTGGGAGATAATTGAGTTGTACTGTTCCTGACTCAATTATATCCCAGACACAGCGACACCGGGGCAGGCTTATGTTTTGGGTTACTTTGAATGGAGACCTCTGTGGGGGTCTGTGCATAAAAGCTATGTGTTCTAAATAAAAATGGTCAGTGTTTAAACCTCCAGAACTGTGTGTCCTCTGGTTACTGTGTCAGCTGTTCCAGCTTGCAGGGTCGCAAAGGGGAAAGTCCTTGTAAGGACTAAGAGCTTCCAGCATTGAGTGTCGTCTCTACCTGGGAGCACATAGAGCTTAGTCCCTAACCATGTAAGAGTTCCTGATCGGGGGGGGGGGGCGATTCTGACAGCCGGCATGCACGGTCACATGGAGTAAGAGCTCACGGCCGCAACAGACCCGATCGCGATTTAGAAGCGGATAGGACATTCAGGAACCCGGCAAAACGTTACCCGCTGACAGGTACCGACACCATGGCCCCATCCAAACAATTGAAGATGACGGATCAAATAAGATCCGCCAAAACAGACAAGGGCAAATCTCTACAAGATGGCGATGACAGCATGGGACTTCCTCCTTCACCAGACCAGCTAACTGAAACTGACACAACCTCATATTCCTACACAGAGGCACCAGTTAGTGAAAAAAGGCTGCGCAATCACAACATACAATATCGATGGGGATACCCGACCAAACTCTTGAGATGGAAAGACAACAAACACCACAACATCGAGGAACCAGCTGGAGGCCTGAAATCTCTACGGGAATGGGGACTGTTTAGATCTCAAGACTCTCCTGCACAAAGCTCTAAAATGCCTCAGCGGCTGCCGACGGAATGGCACATGGCGGGCTCGCCCAGAAAACAGCAATGTGATACTCAAAAGGATTAAATGTTTGCAACACTCGCACGACCGGGACTGTGTGTGACACCCCTCAATTGACGGATGCCAATCTGTATGTATACCATGCCACACTTCACCGCACAAACACGACATACATCAGATATTTTTGAATAAGCACGATCTATATATGTATACCATGACAAACTCCACCGCACGAGTACGACATGCATCAGATGTCTTTGAATAAGTCCCTCTTCTGGGGGGTTACACGCGCAGGCCTGAGCAAGGCGACACATATTTAATGACGACACACAAAACAACAACAAAAAAACACACACTGGTAAAACACACAAAGGTTCTAACAATCGAACAACGTCTTATGGTTGCAAACCATGTTTAAAGGGTCGTTGACACGGCTGCTTTCCTTAGACCATGCCCCCTGGATTGACCTGCTGCCCGGCTGCGGCTCGGGTTGTAGACCAATTGAGTAGAATGCCCAAGACCAAAAGGGCACCTTGTACATACTTTATTTGCTTATTTTCACTTATGTTTATGTTTTTATATCCGTTTATATCTCTACTCATTACCTGGTTGTACTGCTTGATAACCTGTAGGCCTGAACACAATGTGCAAACCCCAACCTATTCCCACAGACCGCGGCCCAGAATCCGCCGTGAACCAACACGCACTATCACAGGGAATCCCCCCGAAGACAAACTAGCGTTTACTAAACAGAATAGTCCAAATATTAATCCCAATGGTTAACTCAATGCAGTTATTCTCCATTAACGTCAAAGGCCTTAACAGCCCCCACAAACGAAGGCTGGAAGCGCAGGAAATGCGCTCGTCCAAAGTGGCGATAGCCTGTCTGCAGGAAACCCATTTTTGTAGACGAAACCCACCAAAATTTTCTGTGAAACAATATACGCAGGCCTTTCACGCATTCTCCCCAACAAAATCCAGAGGGGTCTTCATATTTTTCCATGATGACTGGGAATTTACGATGAGCACACAACACGCAAACAGGGACGGCTGGCTACTCATACTGGTGGGCTCCCTAAATGGCATAGAGATCACGATAGCCTCACTATACGCCCCCAACGAAGATCAAAAATCCTTCCTAACCTCAGCACTAAAAAAACTTGACAGATATAAACGAGGACACGTAATCCTATGCGGTGTCTATATTATTAGGACAACACCTCACCAAACTACTCCTAACACATGACTTGTATGACTCATGGAGGTGCCTATACCCCGCGGATAGAGACTACACATATTACTCCCCGGTCCACATGACCTACTCCAGGATAGACCTCTGTCTCACCGACAAAGATACCCTAACACACCTCACTGACGTCACTATAGGCCCAATAACGTGGTCAGACCACGCGCCGCTTACGGTTACGCTCCGCGTCCCGTACCTGGCTCGTGGCAGAGGCACGTGGTGACTAAATGAAGCCCTGCTAGACGACCCAGAGAATTCCAAAAATATAGAAAAACAGAGAACTGACTTTTTCGCCAATCACACATCTTGCACAACGCCCATTTCGACTCAATGGGTAAGGCACAAAGTGGTCCTGAGAGGGGCGTTCATTCAACTGGGGGCCAATAGCAAAAGACGGGCATGCACACAAAAAGCTGAGCTGCTAACAACACTCACTAAATTAGAAGCTACACATAAACAGGACCCCAAAAAAACATGCCCAAAAGCAGTTGGAACAAGTACGGTTGCAATTACATGCATTAGCCCTAAACACCACTGAAAAACACATGCATTACCTCAAACAAACCCATTACACAGGAGGTAATAAAGCAGGGAAAATGTTAGCTAGAAGGCTAAAGAAGAGATATCAAACCACTAAGCGCTCATACATCATATCCGCGAAAGGTGACAAATTATACAACCCTCAAGATATGGTAGAGGAACTAGCCTCCTATTATGCCTCACTATATCAACTCGACAGGGACAGCACCACACACCAACCCACGGAGAGGGAATTACAAGCATTTTTTTACAACACTACCCTCCCAACACTCACCCAGGAACAGAAAACATCATTAGAGAGGCCATTCACAGACGAAGAAATTCGTTCCACAATAACGTCACTACCAAAACACAAAGCACCGGGCCCAGATGGGCTAACAAACTACTACTACCACAAATTTGGTGATACCCTGGCCCCACACCTTACCAAACTCTTCAACCATATAAAATAAACAGGAGAAATCCCACCAGAAATGCTAGAAGCCCACATAGTAACACTCCCTAAATCCAATAAAATGCCTACAATGTGTGCTAACCTCAGACCTATTTCCCTACTGAATGCCGATACAAAACTCTACGCTAAGTTGTTGGCAAACAGGATGAAACCACTTCTACCCAAGCTAGTTTCGAAGGAGCAAGCAGGGTTCATGCCCGGTAGGCAGGTGGGAGATAATACTAGACACTTCATCAACCTAGTTGAATGGGCACACACATCAAATCAGCAAGGAGTCCTCTTGGCACTCGACACAGAAAAAGCGTTCGACCACCTGAATTGAAACTCAGGGATTTTCCCAGCCCTTTATAACTAGTATCCTAGCACTATACAGCTGTCCTTCGGCAAAGATCTATAATACGGGTTTCCTCTCCAGACCTTTCCACATCCACAATGGCACACGCCAAGGATCCCCACTATCCCCACTCATCTTCATTCTGTGTCTGGAGCCCCTCATCTATAACATTAAACGCGACCCTCTAATCCCGGGGCTTGACACCCCTGTGGACGAACAAAAACTAGCCCTATTTGCGGACGACATAATGGTATTCCTGACAGACCCGATACAGTCTATCCCAGTCCTACTACAAATGCTGAACAAGTATGGCTCAGTGTCGTACTACAAAAATAATACAGCCAAAACCCAGGCTCTCCCCATCCGACTACCAAAGGCCACGATTAAAAAATTAGAAGAAACACATACATTCGAATGGCGATCTAAATCGATCCAATACTTAGGCATAAAACTAACAAAATCAATACACTCACTAACTACTGAAAATCACACACCTATGCTTCACAAACTTGCAGCCCAAATGAGTCAATGGGAGGGGTTGGAAGTATCGTGGCTGGGGCGCATTAACTCCATTAAAATGATTATCCCCCACGTGCTTTATCTCTTCCGCACACTCCCCATACCATTGTCGACCAAAATACTAAAAAGATTCCAGACTAGTATTAACACCCACATATGGAAAAGGAAGCCTCCCAGAATGGCCACCGCCAAACTCAGCCTACCATATGCGAAAGGTGGCTTAGGTGTTCCGGACATCCGTAATTACTACCGGGCATCTTTATTGGCACAAGGACTACGATTACTCAGAACTCCAGGCGCAGAACAAACCCCTCTATGGTTAAATCTCGAGGATGCCTGCATACACCCAGCCACTCCGACTAATGTCCTCTGGACACCCGAACCAACAACCATAGGAAGTACCGCACTATGGTGCACAAAAACCACTCTGAACACTTGGAGACAATGGGCCTCAGAGGTCATAGACACGCAAACACTAATCAAAGAAGCACCACTCACAGCATTGCAGGCTAGCTCACCCGACCTCCTGCTACAAACATGGACGACCCTAGGGATCCGTAAAATACAGGACCTATATAACCAGAACATGCTGAAAGCATTCCCTACCCTGCAAAGCGAGTTCTCCCTGAGCTCCAGAGATATATTCAAATATTTAAGGGTCAAGCACATACTACAAACTCACACCAAGCTGACAACTCCCGCAAAACGACCAGACACTTCTTCTGCCCGGTACATTTTGACATCCTGCTCTACCAAACCTCTAGCCCTTTGCTATAATGCACTAGAATGAGGGAAATCCGAGCACAAACTTCCTTACATGGAAAAATGGGAAGGAGACATAAGGAAACCACTTACATTACAACAATGGCATGAAGCCTTTTACTTAACAAAACGGGCGTCTAAAAGCATTAAAAAGCATATTGCAAAATTGCAATGCGTTGGTATTTGGTCCCCTTAAGACTAGCTAGAATGTATCCCAACTCCTCCCTGCTATGCTGGAGGTGCAATCGCACATCAGGGTCGCTGCTACACATATTTTGGGACTGTCCGATCATAACTCCGTTCTGGAACTCTGTCCAAACACTCATACACGAAACTACTAGCATAACTATACCACTGGACCCCGTACATTACTTGCTTCATATGCTCCCCACGAGCAATCCAGTGAGACACCCATCAACCACGACTGCATTAAACATATTAACTATAGCCAAAATTGCAATAGCGTCACAGTGGAAGGTCGAGACGCCTCCAACATTAGAGGAGGTAGCAAAACGGGTGGATAGCAAATGCCTGTACGAGAGAATGGCACACAAACTACAAGGAACACCGGAAAAACATGATATCCAATGGGTCGGGTGGCTCAACGTCCGAGCAATGGACGGAACAGACAAATAAGGCACTAAGGCACATAGACACACGCCCCAGAGGAATGATTAGGGGGGACATGCCACAAACTATGCCACAAATCATACATACCGCAGGGTCCGGTAGCAGAACCAAAACAATATGCACAACAGGGAAAGTCCAGGATACACGGTTACACAAGTTGAGTTACTGTTGAATGTTACCCTTCCCTTAACCTTTTTTCTTTTTGTACCCAGTTGCATGAAGCGATAGAGAATCAATCTAGTACGGCCACCAACAATAGAAAGCACAAGTGTCTACAGCTCCAAGTCAAAAACAAAAATACCTCAAACAAGCTGTCACACAAGCAAAGATATAACACAACACCGATGAAAAGCAGAATCGGTGCTGCATAAATGTTGCTATCAATGTTAATGATACTGTACGTGTTATGATGTTATGTTGTATATGATGCGTAGCTAACCGGTGATGCCGTATCTGATCGATGAGCTGCTGCGTCAGCAATTGTATTATTATGCAACTGTATTATGCACTGGAGTACTACTAAAACTAATAAAAAAGAGATATGAGAAAAAAAAAAAGAGTTCCTGATTGGCTGAAGGAAGAGAACTAGCGGAGGTAACCGGTCGGGTAGTTGTCCCGCTACAACCTGTAAAAAATGATACTTAATATCTAAAGTCTTATTTATTCTAACTCTATTTTTCTTCCACTCCTGAAAAGGCCAAATTAATGTTCATAATTCCTGATGCAACTGATAGAAAAAAAAAAAAAGATTTTCAATTAAATTTTGATGCAGAAGAAGAAAGTACTCAGGAGCAGGTCCACTGCTGCTGTATTTGATTGGGCACTATATTCACAACTGTCTATCAGTGCTATTTGCTCAACCACTACTACCACCCTTAGGCAGAGCAGGGGGGTGGTGATGATAGAGCTAGTATTTTAACATAGCCAGGGTGAAAAGGAACAGTCACGTCCCTCATCATCTGGTAAATAAGACAGTTTTAAAAACCGAAAGAAAATAGTAAAAGATGGATTATTTGATTTGCAATGTACCTCTGTGTATGTGTGTGATTTGAAAGTTAAACGTTTTGTTCCTCAGCAATATACACAAGTGAACCCTGCCTTCATTATCTTTGCAGGTCTTCTTTACTCTTTGTTGAAAAAAAAAAGTATTCTAAATGTGGTTGTGGTGGTGCTGGTGTTCATCCCCCATTTTTACCCACTCACCAAACAAATATATAAATTAAAAAAAAAAAAAAAAAAAATTAAAATTACACATGCTTCTGCTGTGGCAGCTCCCCCCTTTATCATGTCTGCTTTATTATCGTAGTGCCTGTTAGCTCTGCAGGCACACTTGGGAGAAGCTGATGTACTGCTTTGTACCACACTGATGGATGGTTATTTATTTTTCCAGGGGAAATTGAGTGGGCATGGGCTGTTAAGGCCTTACTCATCTCTTTCACCCTATGAAGAACAGGGCTTTTTCACACATTTAGAAAAGAAATATAGGAAGGAGCAGCTTCAGCAGGAGTAATTTAATTTAAAAACAGGGGATTAAATACAGTAATTAAAAATTGAGGGGACAATTGATGACCCACTCATCTATTCCAGCCTTTAATGGTTTTGAGAAAATTCCCCTTTCCCCAATTAAATGACTCCTGCTGCACACTTTTGTGTTGTTGTTTTTTTGTGGTTTTTTTTTTTTTAATACATATTTATATATGTATTTATGCAGACTATATTAGTGGGATTCTTTTCAATTGGCAAAAATAATTCAGCCCCTGACACCTGTAACTTTTTATCTGCTATGTGAAAGCAAAACTGGAACAGATTGCACAGTGTGAGGTGTTGTGAATCCAGGGTTGGGTCTATATTTGCTTCTCTCATCTGCTATGACTTTTACAGAACCCCACAAAATCTATCTAATTTCTCATGCATAGAGAATAGAGTAAAAGGTACACTCCACTGTCCAGATACAGAATAAATAAAAAAATCACTCTGTAGTAGATATAACCCTAATGAAAACATGCTTGCATTTAATTCTGCATTTTTTCATTGAGGGAATATCTAACATAGCTTACAAAAGCTGCAGATCTCTTATCTGACGTCTTTGCAATATTTAACTTTTTTGCCACTCTCTTTTTGAGACATAATTATAGTGGCAAGTTAAATTGCAGTAAAATAGTAATTTAGTTGAGAAAGTTGCATAGCGATGGACTATCTATACAGAGGATATAATGAACAATCTCTCACAAAAAGTAAACAGGTTAAATAAGCACTTTTCAAATAACCAAACAGAATATAATGGATAGCAATATAGGCACTAGTAGCGAACAATGACAGATCCAGTGATCTATAGTGCCTGAATAAAGAGATGGTTACCTTAGGGCTTAGCATGGTTTATAACAGAGACATCGCTATAGAGAAAAAAAATCAAGCTTGAAGAAACAGCAAAGCATAGTACCGCAATGTACGTCTTTTGTAAGCAGCATTTTTCAATCTATGTCCTTGTAATGAAGTATTAGCATATTCTTCGTAACTTGTATCACTATGTAAATGTATCAATAAAAACTGATTTACAAAAAAAAAAATCAAGGTTCAAAATGACAATGGTAAGGTTAATACGGGACAATTTGAGAATGCAAAAAGTTGAATATATAAAATAAAAGAGATGCCAATGGCATATCAGATGAAAAAGGGAAGAATCTGATAGTAGAGTTAGGGACATGTTCACATTGAGTATGTGCCACCTAGCCATTTCCAAGTCAAGAAGCCTGAGCCTGGGGACTGGTCTCTAAGGAAAATAAAGACCACCTGTAAAAATAGTGAGCACCAGAAACTTCCCCCCATTGGAAAAATGGGCAAACACACAGTGTCAGGTACTGCAGACATTCCAGATATTTATGTCTGCTCCAAAATGTGGCCAAGGAGAATGATAAGGGTCAATTGAAGCGGAGTTGGAAGAAATGCCACTGTAAGGATTATAGCCCACCTCCCCAAGCACTAGTTGACACTTAATGAAGAGGAGAAGAACAACCTTCATTAAAACAGAGCATCTATGTATGCACCCAATAGCCTTTTTTACTTACAATAGGGTTACAGTGGTACCCAATGGCACTATGAACTTTAGATAGAACCCATCACACTGCATATCCCAAGCCAACTAATAGCAGAATGGACTTGGGATAGCAACCAATCATACTTCAAAGCTTACAACCAGTGTACATAGGACTCTCTAATTACCAGGAAGAGTAGGGACAGACAATAAAAAGGGCTAAGGACCACATAATAGATTTAAAGGAGGGTCACGAAGGCCAGTTTGAATTGATCTGGAAGTGTATAAAATACAAAAAAGTTTATAAAATACAAAAATGGTCTCTGGGTACGGGAATTCTGTTATCATGCAATGAGCCTCCAGGGTCCCTCACCAACATGGACAACAGACCCTTTTTTGGAGCTTATGGGACCAGGCCCACAGTCTGTGGGCAGGAGGCTAGCCTTTACACCTCTCCAGGAAGCTGTGGCATGGGAGCTTTCATCACATAAAGTGCTAATCTGCTACCAATTGCAATTTTTTTATTTTTCTGCACTTTTTGTAAAATATTTGTTTTTTTTAAAAAGGACAAACTCTGCACACATAAGCTGAAATACTTTAGGGGTCTGGGGTGTCCTATTAAGGAAATTATACAAGCTTTTTTTTTTACAGATTTATATCATAACTCAGGACATGTAGAACAATACTGGGATATAATTATAGTAGAGTTTGTACCATAGAAGACTTAATTTTATAATTCTCAAGTCTACTTCAGTAAATATATTGAGAAGCATCAATAGAATGTGTTTACATTCCATCCATAAGAATGTCATTCATAGCTTTAAGCATACAAGAACCAGATCTACTGTAGCTTAATGTCAAAACAATTAAGCCAGTCAGCATATCTTTTTTTCCTGCAAATATAGATGAAAATTTATTGGTGCCAGTGACAGATGTATCTTGCATTGAAATGACACATTTATAGAACAAGTTAATTAAAACGTATGTTTATTACAAGTCAGTGCAAACACTGACTCACACTTTTGGTAAGGATAAGCATACTGTGACAGAGACTAATAACACAGAATTTCTTTATGAGCTGCATGTTTAATCCAAGGATGTATAGAAAAATATACTGAAATGCCATTGTTTAAAAATGACTGTACCCACTGGTTACCATTATGTTTATGGCATCTCATTGCATTTAAAAAAAAAAATATGTATCTTTCACATAGTAGATAATATTATTAACATGATGTGAAAAACTGTACATACAGGGCCTCAAACACCCCTGGCACACATACTTTTGTAGCCTGGAATTCTGTTCAAACTACCTAATGTCAATTTGGTGCATAAAAAAAAGATGTCATCAGCATGCATTGAACTATGCCGTCAGCGTTAGTCTGCTTTCCCCACCTCCTTCCCTGATTTCACCCTGTTCCTCCCTGCCTCTTAATTGCTTATTTACTTTTATTTTTTTAACCCCTTAACGCTGGTACGCCATTCTGTGCCATCCCGCATTCATCGGGCTTTAAAGCCGGTGCGGCGGCATAGAACACCGTAACGGCTTTCAGCCCTGGAGTGCCTGGGATAATTACATTCCCAGTCTTCCCATGGCAAATCAGGCTCCGGGGGCCATGTGATCGCTCTCAAAGCGTGACCACATGGCAGCCAGTCCCCTTGTATATATAAGTATTATTAAAATAATAATAATAAAAAAAAATACATCAAGGACACTCCTAGTTTTCAGAATAAAGAAGATTTTGATTTGGAAAACCTTGGAGTGATGATATTTTCTCAATATATATATATATATATATATATATATATATTTATCTATATATGTATATATATATATATTTGCAGTAATTTTTAATTTATATATATATATATATATATTTATATATATATATATATATATATATATATATATATATATATATATATATATATATATATATATATATATATATATATATATATAATGTCATTCTAAGTGTATTTTGTTACCAATATATATATATATATATTATAACAAAATACAGTTAGAATGAAATTACATATGTATATATAACTTATGCAAATTTTTATAGATATTTTATTTATTTATTTATTCTTATTGTAATTATACATATATATATATATATATATATATATATATATAAATATAAAATATATATATAAATAAAATATATATATATATATATATATGTATTATATATATATATATATGTATTATATATATATATATATATACATATCTTATATATATGAAACTTCATTCTAAGTGTATTTTAATAATGTACTTATATTAACATTAAAATACACAGCGTATGACGTTACATATATATAAGATGTATAAATATAATATATATATATATATATATATATACACATTTCTTTTATTTTAAACATGTTTAATTATTTTTTTTTTATACTTCCCACCAGCAGGGGGACTGTCTGACAGCCCAGAAGAGGACTGCGGCTGATGTAAGTCTACCGGAGCTCCTGGGGTAGAAAGCCGTTAGGGCGTTCTATGCCGCCGCAACGGCTTTAAAGCCCATTATTATGGGGATGGCATAGAACACTGTAACAGTGTTAAGGGGTTAAGGGGTTAATGAATTTCCTACTCTCTCCATTCCAATATCCTTTCCCACTCTCTCCCTATCCTTGCTGGCTCAGATTGCGTGCATGTGCTCTTAGCTGGTGAAACGGTTCAATACATTGACTGTGGAGCAGCCTGTGATTGGACCGCGCAAGGCCCCCTACCAAGGCTGGATTCCAGGTAAGTTAATAGTGAGAAATAAGACACTTTGAGAGTTAACCAAACTAGGCTAACAGGTCTTAAATGAAGAAAACCCAATACCTAAAGGTATTTTTATTTATCCCAAGGGATAACCCTTGGGATAAATGCACTTAAATCAAAACCAAAAAGAAAGCAAAGGCTATTCAAGGGATATGAAAATTATGGACAAAATAATTATATATAAGTAATTAAAATCCAGTGCACTCCCTTATCCAAAAATCTGTCAGCACACTCCCTTATCCAACAAAATCTGTCAGCACCAATGTTGCTGTTTAGTGGATAAGGGAGTGCGCTGGATTTTAATTTTTATTGTACTCATTTTAATAGAGACCATTTTATTTATATATGATTATTTTGTCCATAATTTTCATCTTTTTGGCTTCCAGCAGCACCCTATTTATGCATGTTTAGGTGAGTGCAGCCAGCCCCTTGCTTTATCATATTTATTAAAATGAGGACTGAAATGCCAGTGCTATACACATACATTTAAATATATTGTATTATTAAAATTTTTGAATGCTTGGGCAAAAAGTGTCCTCTAATTCCTCAGAGGATAAATGCATAGACATAGTTAGTTTCCCTTGTAGTCTAAAGCAATAAAGAGGAGGGGACACATAAGGAAAGAGAGGAACAGAACAAAACTATTGTTTGGTAAGACAGAAAGTCACAGTAGCCGTTCTGACTTTTTTTTAATGAAAAACAGGTCTAGTCTATTTGTTTAATATGCCCAATCTGTTGTCAGCCAACTACTACAAAGAATACTCATGTGGGATGCAGTATCTGTTAAATTTTTCCTTTAGATACTGTCTGAACTATGACGGCTGCTGTAAAAGGACTTGTTGTCCCAGAATGACATCATAGGGATGAGTGAGAAGCTGCAAGAACAGTCTCCTTCACCGCCATCACAGAGGACGTGTGAGGGAGGAGTGAGAAGCTGCAAGAACAGCCTCGCTGCCTCCTGTCCTCCTCTCCTCCAGCATTTCTCGGCAGAGCAGGCACCTGCTATCAGGGTAAGCAGATGACTGCTCTACCATTCCTAAAAATCTCTGCATTAGGTGGTGCCCTAAGGTGGCCAGATGGCCACCTCCTGGGCCCCCTGTGACTGGGCTCCTCATGGCACTTTCGAGTGCCTGTTAGATCTGCCCAGCGCTGGGTGGGAGAAACATCCTGATGGACGCCACCAGAAGGCCGGCGCCCTAGGCAAATGCCTAGTTTGCCTAACGGTGATGCCAGCCCTGCTTATATCAGTCAGTAATATTAGCAAGTGTATCTAAGTCTGTTTAAATTTTTTTGTCAAAAATTTTTATTTTTAAAAATTTTTTAATATTTTTGCAGTGACAGAGAAAGCAACACGCTGCTGAGCCGAAGCGTTGCATTTATTTTTTGGTGAGGCGGTGAACCCACAAATAAAACTTACCTTCGTTATCCTGGAGTGCTGCCTGTGTCTTTCTATTTTAGAAAAAGCAGCATGTCTTCCACTTAAGGACACAAGCAATTTTTGCATTTTTGATGTTTGCGTTCAACTACAATTTGCATTTTACTAATTTATTGCACCAACATATATTATATACCATTTTTTAAAGAACAAAAGAGGCTTTAATTTGATGTAACATATACATATCTAAATGCTAATTTATTATTAGAAAAATGCAAAAAAAGGACAAATATTGTTTTTTTTTACAGTTTTTGCAATAATAATATGTGCATAATTAGTGCAAGTTAAGTAAAGTAATGAAAAATAAATTAATTTAGTTGTTGATTTACAGAATATATATTGTGTCTAGGATTTTAAGTTTTTTTTGGTAGTTAGAGGTCACAAAACACAAGGAGTAAAAAAAAACCTTTTAATTTGGAGTGATTTTAGAATTTGGTATGTTTGTCTTGTAAGCTTAATAGCCATAAAATAAACAAAATTTCCACACAATAGTATATATATATATATTTTTGATGCAATACTATTGGAATAAATTACCCCTTTTTTTTTTACTTAAGTCCTTGGAGTGCATCTCTTTTCTTTTGTTTATATATCTTCAATGCTGGATTGCACCTAGGCTAAATTGGATTATTTACATGGAAAGGTGAGTGCCAAGAAACATTTTTTGTATATATATATATATATATATATATATATATATGTAGTAGACATCATAGGCTATTTACCGAAGGTTATTTTTACACTTTTTACGTAGCCATTTTACGGCCAATCTCTGCTAAATATTGGGGTAAAATTGAGGGCTTTTTGTTTTTGGCACACAAACTTATAACAAAGATCTTCTAATGTGTATTTCGTAAAGTTTGTGTGTGCTATTCCTGTACAAAACTTTATTTTGTGTTCAGCTACATCTGCTGAGTATGACACTCCCATTGTATGTCTTTGGCACTATTTTGTGAAGCTACAGTGCCATATAGGAGACCTGTCCAAAATTGATTTCATTTCTGTGCTGCTGTAAATTTTAAGTTGTAAGAGTTTTGATTAAGAAAATCAACGAATCTAGTGAAAGAATTTTCTGTGCCCCGCCAAATTATTAAAATTATTAAAATATCATCTATAAATCAGGACCAGGTCTCTCCCCCAGTCATGCCAGGACCACACAGTCAACTCCTCCCATCTCCTCATTTAGATGTTGGTATAACTGGGGACGAACCTGGTCCCCATGGCTGTCCTGGTGATTTGTAAAAAAAAACTTATCATCAAACATAAAACACCGGATAAGGGACCACATTGGATGCCACACGGACCATGTGGTGTATATAGTCCAGTGTCTGTGTGGCAAACAATATGTGGGCAAAACCAAGAGGAAACTAAAAATCAGACTCTTGGAACATCAGAATAATATACAGAAAAAGGACATTAAACACACAGTTCTGGTTCATTGCAATAATTGTCCCATGTTTAGCTGGCAGACCTTTTTGTGTTTTGGTATTGAACATATAAAACCCCACTGGAGGGGGATAATAGGGAGGAAAGGTTAACACAGTGGGAGACCTTCTGGATCCATCAGTTGGACACCCTGGAACCCGGAGGTCTCAATGCTGACATAGACATTATCTGTTTTCTTTAAATGTAAATGGGATTACCATACACTATACATGAATATCTATATGAAATAGTACAATAATAATTTTTTTTTGGTTCCATAATTAGATAGAATCAAATACTTGAATATTTAAATTGAAATGAATGGGATTCAATTAGAAGTTCTAAAATAGATATGTCTCTTTTAATTGATACTAGCAATTTAAAATCACTTGAACTCATATGCAACACTGCATTTAAATAAAATTCAATTAATTGAAAGCTTTTAAAAAAAGACAAGCTGTCAGGAATTTTATTCATGTATTACTGGCCCTTTAAGACTGCATGGAAGTACACGCCCCTTTGGCTATTTAAACTCCAATCTCCAACACTTCAGGGCACAATTAATGTGTTAATTTGATTGATTGCATGAACTTCCTTCCTAATCCTTTGGATGACTCTTAGAGAGACCGTGGGTTCCATCACCGGATCCCTTCTGAATCTCCTCTTCATGCAACTATAACTTGGATTACCTGGTTAACTAATTTGGACTGGCCTTGATTCTGCTTTTTGAATTTCCTTCAATACTGCTTGATCTCCTATTGAACAACCTTGGACTGGATAAAGGACTTTGCTTATGGACTAACCCTGGACACATCACCTAAACTTCTATTTTCAAGGACTGTCAGTTTATCTCTCTGCTTTGCTGCCACATCAGTTTGCCGTGCTGAAACTGCCTCAAATTAAAAAGTGAGTGGATCTTATTTTTTTGTTTGGCATTTGTTAAAGAAAAAACATGACACAAGCTCTTTCTAATCGATATTCAAATACATATGGAATATAATGTCTAGATCTGGCATTCCCATATTCAAAGTATGTCATGTATACTTGGATACAGGGTTAAAAATTTAGAGATCACCAAATATTTCTTTATGAAAGTGATTAACATTCAACACATAGTGTTTATGTAACTGATATTTTTAAAGTGCCTTTAAATTAAAACCATCAGTAAAATTAAAACTGTCAATGAATTAGTCTGTTTGTGCTAAACATCCATTCCTTCCATATATGAATCTACATTTAAGAAAGGGGATCTCTTTATTTCCCTCTTGGAAGATTTTATTTCCCATAACTATTGCTCCGTTTTTTAATCTTAGATTTTGCTTTGATTTCCTTTTTGTTTGAGCCCTACCGGCTCCCATTGGTAATCTATTTGTAACATCAAGTTATAGGTGGAACGCACACTTCCTTACAGTGGAATGCACATGCCCAGTAAGCCAATTAGAATGAACCGCTGAACCGGAAATGACGTAGTGCAAGTGCCAAACACCGGAAGTGACATCACAAAAACTGAAAAACCCGGGAAATTTGATCACTCACAGATGCAACAAGTTACTGACACCCAGTGAAGCACCAATGAAGAGGATGAACCACCAGTATAAAAGAAAGAACTCAGGGGGAGGGTTGTTTATGCTTACTTTGATTGTACATTTGTATTTGTTTTTACTGCTGTTACTACTTGAATACCAGGAGGTCCCTGAGGAAGTCCATCTGGACGAAACGTTTAGGACCTGGTATCATAACAGCTTTTTTATATATATTATATTTGATATAATTTTTTTTAATAAAGAAGAAAACCTTTTTCTACTCCACATTCTGAGTCCAATTTTGTCTTCCTGGTAATAGAGGCAGTGCTATCGCTCCCCATCAACATCAGGGGAGGAACCCTTTGGCGTCATTTATTCCATCCTGTGAGTTATATTCTACACAGCGCACATATTGTTTATTATACAGTGTTACACTATTATTTGTTTTAAATTATTTTTGTAGATGCACAGCTGTATCCTCATTTAACTTAACTACTTGAATACTGGAGCCCTGGTAATGCACCTGGCCATGGAATTTTGAAGCCAGAGTGCAAGGTATTGTAACCTTTATATATATATATATATATATATACAAATAAAAACGCTAACTTTGGCCAGTGTTTGTGACTAAGTGGCTACTACAAAAGACTGGAAATACCCCATTTGGAATACCGTGGGTTGTGTACTTTTACAAATGGTATGCCATGATGGGGTTCATTTTCATTCCTGGGCTGCTATACGGTCTCAAAGGCAACTTAGGCCCAGCAAACCAATCTAGCAAATTTCAATGTGCAAACATGAAAAAGGGGAAAGCCCTGTATCTGACCCCTGTACATTTGCAAAAACCCATAAACCTGTACATTGGGGGCACTGTTGTACTTGGGAGATGTTGCTGAACACATTTTGCGGTGTTCTTTGTCAGCAACACATAACAGGAATAGAGAATCCATGCCTAAAGTACAATGTGAGAGAAAAATAATACAAAAAAATTACTACCCAAAAGTTTGACAAAGACTGGTGGTAGAATTACTGCATGGAAAGTGTTAACATACCACCATTTGAAATACCCTAGGGTGTCTACTTTAAAAAAATATATGGTTTGATGGGGGATAAATTACATTGGCCAGCTTCAAAAATGTCCCAAATAGGACATGGATGCATGATGACTACCTGAGAAAATTCCAAGTTGGAAAACTGGAATGTGCACCCTCCAAATAAGGTATTTTATTGCCAAGAGAACCTGACACACCTATACATGGGGGGTATCACTGTACTCAGGAGATGTTGCTGAACACATATTAGGGTATTCTTTGGCAGTAACCTTTAAAGTTCTCCGTACATGTATAACTGCGGCTGGTTCCCTTATTTACCACTATAATGTCTTAAAGCATAGAACTTAGCAGGGCTAGCCATACAGATATCTTAGCAATACGTTTATATAATTAGTAAGAAATCCTCTATTTAACATATATAAATAATTGAGAATACAATATAAAATAAGGATTGTCTTGGAAGCAATAAAGTTTTGTCATTTAGATAGCTATTATATAAAAATATAAAGATAGACATTTAAAATCCATTACTATAATTTATAGCAGAGTTGGTAAGATTAAACTATATGCTTGCAAATATCATTAATAGATTAACATACCCTCCTGAAAATGTCATCATGTCAGCCACTCTGTCATTTTAAAATGGAGCAGCATCTGTCTCCAAATCTCTCCTCTGTCTTTGCCTTAACATTTAAAAGTACACCTATTTATACCTTAGGTGTCTCTATTTTAGGGTTACCGTAGTTTATATATGAAAAAGTAACATTTCTTTTACTTTATCCATTTTAGAATCTCCCTAAACTTGGCAAAAATACAAGCCATACCTTGTCATGGAAAATTCCCTGACTTAGTACAAGATGGCATCTTAAAGTCTGAATATCTAATCTATTTAGGGTTACCGCAGTTTATTATGTACTGAAAGAGTCGTGGCATAGCCTTGAAGCTTGTTTATGCATTATTGTTATTGTATTTTGTCTTGGACAAAATTGCGTAAACATATTATGCACTGAAGGTGAGTAAGAGGTTATTGCTTAAAGAAACATGTATGAAAAACAATATGTTCCATTTCTAATACCTTGTCAGTTTGCAATATCTCTTAAAGACAAAGTACACAGTTTGAGGAATACAATATTAGCATTTGCCCATAACACATGTATTCTTAAATGCTATGTGTGTTAAAAACCCAACCAATTATTTATTTTTATTTTTGGCATAGATTGGTGGTAAGATGGTTGCATGAAAAGAGTCAAAATACCCCAAGTTTAATATTGTAGGTTGTCTACTTTTAAAAAATATATACATGTGAAGGGTTATTCAGGGATTCCTGACAGATATCAGTGTTACAATGTAACATGCATTAATTTTGAAAAAAAAAGTTTGGAAGTAGCAACTTGTACTTATAGACCTATTACTTTCCAAACATTTGTTAACATTGGGCATTTCTAAACTCAGGACAAAATTTAGAGACTATTTAGCACAAGTGTGTTTTGGCAATTGTAGATGCGTAACAGAGTTTGGGGGTCAAAGTTTGCGTTTTTTTTAATTTTTCCATCATATTTTATACTTTTTTTATAGTGAATTATATGATATGACGGATATAATGGTATCGTTAGAAAGGCCATTTAATGGCGAGAAAAATGGTATATAATATGTGTGGGTACAGTAAATAAGTAAGAGAAAATTTACAGCAAAACACAAACACCGCAGAAATGTAAAAAGAGCCCTTGTCCTTAACGGTAAGAAAATTGAAAAAAAACGGTCTGGTCACTAAGGGGTTAAATTACACCCCAAAACTGGTCTTCTTATTCAGCCTGAGTGTGGAAAATTTTAAAACAGTGGCCAATACATAGGCCGGGCAATCAGGGCAGTAATAATTGGTCTCAGCTCTTACTCCTTTCACCTTTTCTGAGGGGTTGATGGAATCCTGAAGCAGAAGTGACCTGCCTCCATTCTTCTGCTAGGCTCCACTGATGGTCCCCCTCTGTGGCACTGAAGCAGCCCAGAAATGAGCTGAAACTGAAATAAAAGAAACATGCATTTCAGCTCAGCATATGCCTTTAAAAAAATTACAAAGGCATTGAGGATTGCCTTCTGCATTACACATATGCTCACTTTTTTGAACCATGCCCTGGTCTTTCGCATGATCAAATACGGCTGCATCAGTTGATTGGGCAGGTGAACTCCCCCCCATTTACCGATTGTAATATTTTATGAAGACTGGCCCCATTTAATTTTCCCCTCTGCCATGAACTGCGACCTTGCAAGTGTGTTCACCATGGATGGTGGTTAGGATGAACACCTCTTTTTTATCGCGGTACTTTAGTGCCAGCAGTTCATTCTAAGCTGCTGTTTCCCCCTTTTAAATTTTTTTTCAGCTAGAGCCTTTGGGAAACCTGTGCGACTCTTCTGAATAGTGCCACAGGCCACGATCTCAAAGCAGTACAGCATTTTTAGAAGTGGGATACTGTTGTAAAATGTATCAATATATAAGTGATATCCCTTGTTTAGTAATGGCATGTTTAGGTCCCAGACAATTTTCCCACTTATCCCTACTATATCTGGGCAACCTGGGGATCAAGGTGGCTAGCCTTTCCTTCGTATACATGTAAGGTGTACACATAGCCACTGCCACTTTCACACAACTTATAAAATATGATCCCATATCAGGATCTTTTGGATGGGATGTACTGTTTAAACCCCTGTCTTCCTTTAAACTTCATGAGGGATTCGTTAATAGAAATATGTTTTTTGGGTGTATAAATAGTGGCAAAATTTTTGTTAAAGTGGACAGTTAGAGGGCATATTTTGAATAGAAGATCTTACTGCGGATGACCTTTTGGGTGGCACTTCTTATTGTCACTAAAGTACATAAATCGCAGTATGTCTTCATATCTGGGCCTACTCATTGTTTGGGAAAAAGGGGGTATTGCAAATGAGGTTTTTAGACAAATACATTCTAATGGTGGGCTTTTTAATTATCCCCATTAGCATTGTCAGTGCTCAGCGTACAGATTGGTCTGGGTGACTATCTCCCCAAAAATATCATCCCCCAAGAACAGCTGCTTACAATCCAGCACATTATAGCAAGTCAGGTCACCCTGTATGCCAGTATTGGCAGTGAACTCTGGAATGTCTTGTTAAAAATTATTAGGGGGTACCCAGTCATCTGCGCCATGTTCAGCATCAGGGGAATCAGCAATTTCTCCTTATGGTCCTGCAGTATCTGGCACATAGTCCCTGTCCCCTGTGTCACTCCCTGCATCACTCTCTGATACAGTGTCTGTCGCCTCTGAGTCGGCCGCTAACAGGGCATAAGCCTCCTCTGCGCTATACTTCCTAAACATTGTGTACTACGGTAATAAACTTTAACTTAGTTACTAAACTTAAATTTTTTACATTTTTTAGTTTTCACCCCTAACTAGCTTATCACTAAATTCCCCAATTCCCACTAAATTCCAACCACCCCAACTAACTAAATCACAAATTGATAAAATAAAATATAAAAATGTAACCCCTTAGGGTTACTAAAAAAAATCTAATTTAACAGCTGAGGGTAAAAAATAACTAGATCACTGCAAATTACTGTGATCTGTATTTTGATCACTGCTGGTGATATGTATTTTGATCACTGGCAGTAATCAATCAGCAGGGAAAGCGTTCATTTTTTTTTTAAAAGAACAGAGTAAAAGGGAATTTGGAACCTCTTCAGACAATTTATTCTCTTCAGGGACACAATATAACAACGATCCGTCTCCCTCCACTTCACAAACCCAATAGAGGTGGAGGGAGGCAGATCTGACATCCCAGCTGCATTGTGACCACTGTTACTGGCTGTCACAGTGATCACAAGTGCTGGGGCATTGCATTTTGCTGTTGCTTGTCTGCCACTGACTCAGAGGCACCCAGCAACAGCGTTAATCCCTCGATGGTTGGCACCGCGGCGATCTGGGGTTAGTTTTATTGGATGACGGACCCAGTCCATCATGCATCGTTAAGTGCTTCCCCAGCATGACAGGAAAGTGTATAATGACAGAATTGCCTAAGAGGAAAAAAAAAATACACAATGGTGAAGTATGTCAAGCCCAACAGTGTGGTATGTAGAAAAGTATGGACCACACTCACATGGTACAGAGCCACAGAGGGATAGGCTCAAATCTCTTAAGCGGAGGTATATTGGGTAATACCAAACCCTCTCTGGACTCCTGGCCAAATTATCCTCAAATTAGGGAGACAGAAACATATTTTTGAACATCACAGGTGGGATGCGAATCTGGTGACCTATCGCTGTTACACAGATGATATTTTTTTCTGGGTTCTTAAAACACGAAAAGTGTTTTAAATGACCCTGGACATCCTCATGCTATTCAATAATGCTTTCCTATGGGGAGGTCTAATGCGCATGTGTGGCATTTGTCGCGTATGCGCATTAGGTCTCCCCCGCCGGCTGACGGTTGAGGAGCGTGGGCAGAGCCTGACCCAGCACTGATGGACATCGGCACTGGATTCAGGTAAGTCACTGAAGGGGTTTTAACCCCTTCAGCAACATGGAATGGAAAGAGAAGCACTGCAGGATTCTGCAGTGCCAGGAAAACGGGTTTGTTTTTCTGGCACTGGAGAGTCCCTTTCAGGGGTTCATATTTTGAAATAATTTTAAAGGTTATCCAAAAATAATAAAGATTTAAAGGTTATCCAAAAATATTAAATCATTTGAAAAGCTTGTCAAAAAATTGAGGCCAAAATTAGCTTATAAAGGACTGCATTGTCAGATAAGTGTTTATTAAGAATAACATTTAGTGATAATCCCTATAGCTTGTAATTGCTATAGCTTGCTTTATGGTTATGGTGCTTCAAATTCACAATTAAATGTACACTCCAGACTGGAGCTCCCCCATATTTTTACTATAATACAGAGATAATATATTACATGAATGTGTAGCAAACAAAAATGAAAAATGTACAATAAATAGTCTAGTTTCTTTAAATTAATTCACTACTGACCACCAGGATTTGCATTTTATCCACCATATTTTTCCATGTATAAGACTATGTTTTTTTCTAAAAAAATTTGTATAAAATTGGGAGTCGTCTTATACATGGAGTCTCACTGCAGGGGTTAAAAAAAAACAAAAAACACTTGTGTGCGGGGCCGCCTAAGTTAAGATTGCGCCTTCTGCATTTCTGTGTGCTATGGCCCAAACACATACAAGGCCTCCTTCCCGCCGATCCACTTCTGAATGCTGTGGCAAGGAGGAACAGGTCCTTATATGCATGGGAGCTGCAGCAAATGTCAGCACTTACCACCAACAGAGCTCCAGAGACATGCCCCACCATAAAAGGAGAAGCTATATTAAGGTTTGCTCCACCTCTGGTAGGTCTTGCTTTCTGCTTTATATTTATGGTGGAGGAAATGGGGATCAGGGAGACGAGGGAATATTACTGTGATGTCCCAGCATGCACTCACACCACCTGCTGTATTAAGGGAGCTGAAGTCTCCCAGCATGCACTATAGAGCCATTAATTTCATAGAGCACTATAGCTCAAGGGAGGCATTACAATCAGAAGTGTGTTGTTTTCCTCAGATGTCACCTCTTGGTCTATATGATGTTTAAAATATTAATTTCTTAAATTTGGGCTCGAAAAATTGGGGTTGTCTTATACATATGGGGGCGTCTTATACATGGAAAAATACGGTATTAATCTTTCACCAAACCAGTACATGTGTTATCAATCATAAATTTCCTGCAACTTTCTATGTGAGTACTGAACATATATTCTATAATAGAAAGCTGAGAATTGCATAAAAATGTATGTAACTCAATGAAGTGCTGCCTCCAATAATAATACAATGCTGTATAAATTGTAACAATCATACCTTGCACACAGTTACTCTGTCATACTAAGCCCTCTACACTCATCCCTTACACAGTCACCCTTTCATAATTACCCCCACACTCATCCCATAAACACAGCCACCCACCACACTTAACCCGCACACAGTCACCCGTGTCACTCACCCTGTCATCCTCATTCTGTCACAGTCACCTTTATATACACATAGTCACCCCAAAGCACAAACAGTAACCCTCATACTCATCCAGACACTCGTCATGCACACAACATAGCATTGGCATAAACACAAGACCACAAACAGCCACCTAATATACATAACACACTGCAAGCAACTACCCCACAAACATACAATCCCAGACAAAAATATATACACGCTCACAGGCATAACGATACACAGACACACACAGATATGCATTACAGGCACATTCATGAATACACATGCACAGAGGCGTAAACCACAAACCACTGGGCCCCTGTGCAACCATTGGCCTGCCCCTCCATGTGTCTCATTCCTTTATCTCTAGCCCCTCCATGTGTCACATTCCCCCCCCAAGCCCCCATGTATCTCATTCCCTTTCCCCCAGTACCTCCATTTGTCTCATTCCACCCACCCAGGCCCCCCATGTATCTCATTCTCTCCCCACAGTCCCTCCATGTGTCTAACCCTCCCAGGCCCCTCATGCATCTCATTCCCTCCCCCCACCCCCTCCATGAATCTCATTCCCTCCCCCCAGCCACTCAATGTGTCTCATTCCATTTGTTCCTCCATTTGTCTCATTCCATCTACCCAGGTCCCCCATGTATCACATTCCCTCCCCCCAGCCTCTATATGTATCTCACCCTTCCAGGCCCCTCATGTATCTCATTCCCTCGGCCCCTAAAGACCCTCCATGTGTTTCATTTTCTCCTCCTCTGCCCTTTAATGTCTCTCATTTCCTCCTCCCCAGCCCCTCCATGTGTCCCATTCCCTTTCCCAGCCCCTCCATATGTCCCAATCCATCCCCCTAGCCCCTCCAAGTATCCCATACCCTCCTCATCCCCCAGACCTCTTCATGTGTCCCATACCTTCCTCACCCCAGCCCCTCCATGTGTCCCATACACTCTGAACCCAGCCCCTTCATGTGCTTCATTCCCTCACCTCCAAAGTTTCTCCACGTGTCTCAATCCCTCATCCACAAAAGCCCCGTCATGTGTTTCATTAGCTCATCATCAGCCCCTTCATGTGTCTAATGTCCTTCTCCCTAGCCCCTCCATGTGTCCCATTCCCTTTTCCCCAAGTCCCACCATGTGTCCAGTACCCTCCTCCCCCCAGCCCCTCCATGTCTCCCACACCATCCTCCCCCCAGCCCTCCATGTGTCCCATACCATCCCCAAAGCCCTGCCATGTGTCCAATACTCTCCCCGAAGCCCCTCCTTGTGTCCCATACCGTCACACCTCCCCTACTCCTTGTGTACCATAACCTCCCTCCTCCAGTCCCTCCATGTATCCCATACCCTCCTCCACCCCAGCCCCTCCATGTGTCCCATTTGTCCCTCTCTCCTCCCTCCCCTCCATGTGTCCCATTCCTACCTCTCTCTCCTCCCTCTCCTCCATGTGTCCCATTAGTCCCTCTCTCCCCCCTCTTGTACGCCGCGGTTCCCAGTCTGACCAGAAGTGCTTGCTCAGTGAGCACTTACTTTCAGACCACTCGGCCACGCTACTCACAGGTTGAAGCACAACACAGACACCCGGGAACTGCGCTCCCCAGGCCAGTGCAACTGTGCACCAGCCCAGAAGGGATGTAAGCTACCCACAGTCGCAGGGGTCGCAGCTGTGGACGGGCCTCCTGGAATGATGGGCCTGGTTACAGCGGCGATCCCTGCAACCATAGCTGGTAAGCCACTGCACATGCACAAAGAGGAAAATTTATTCATACTTACCGTAATTTTCTTTTCCTGGCCATTATTCATGGCAGCATTTAACATATGGGTAGCTCCTCCCTCCAGCCAATAGGACAGGAATACCAATTAAAGACTTCAATTATCCCTGAGGTATAAGAGATCCCAGAATGCTAGGTTCCTCAGTCTAGTAGCAAGCTGATCCGACATAATAAATGGGTGGGAAACCCAATGCTGCCATGAAGAATAGCCAGGAAAAGAAAATTACGGTAAGTATGAATACATTTTCCTCTTTCCTGGCTAATCATGGCAGCATTTAACATATGGGGAATACCCAAGCAGTAAATACCACAGGGAGGGAATAGATGCTCAGAAATATTTATTTGCTTTGAGAAGAACAAGAATTCAGAACCGAGAGACCAAATTGCAGATGAGGATCTGAAGAAATGTCAAGTTTGTAATGACTAATAAACGTCCTTATAGAAGACCAATTAGCTGCTTCGCAAATGCTCTCTGGTGATACTCCAGACTCTTCAGCCCATGAAGTGGCAATCGATCTGGTAGAGTGTGCCCTTACACCTTTTGGAACTGGAACACCACGGACCTTATACGCTCTCGAAATAACGGAAACAGTCCAGGAACGAAGGGTAGAAACAGAGGCTGCTTCACCCTTACGGGAGCCCCAAAGGACAAAAAATTGTTGGGGAGACTTCCTCCAAGGCTTAGTTCGTTGGATGTATACCAAAAGGCACCTCTTGAGGTCCAGCATGTGAAACTTTTCTTCCATCTCGTTTGAAGGATTTTGAAAGTAGACCGGAAGAATAATTTCTTGATTTATGTGAAGAGGAGATACCACTTTAGGTAGAAATTCTGGTCTAGGACGGAGAATTACCTTGTCATGGTAAAAAGTGGTATAAGGTTCTTCAACTGAGAGACCTCTAATGTCCTCCATCCTTCTAACTGAAACTAATGCTAATAGAAGAAGAGTCTTTTGCATCAGGGATAACATGGGGAAATGGTTCGAAAGGTTGCTCCATCAAGGCCTGTAAGACTAGAGGTAGATCCCAGGGACTCTTGTAGATCCTGATCGGTGGTCGAATCCTGAGAACTGCCCTCATAAAGCGGATTACCATGGGTTCTTCCGCCCATCTGATACCTGACATGGCAGAGATAGCGGAACAATGGACCTTGAGTGTGTTCAGACTCAGGCCTCTATCTAATCCAGCCTGCAAGAATCCTAAAACCTGGGAAATAGAAGGTGACTTTAAATTCATCACATTAATATGAAGCCATTCTACGAAGGCCCCCCATATCTTATAGTATGTAGTAGAGGTAGAAGTCTTCCTGGAACGTAGCAAGGTGGAAACAACTTCATCAGGAAACCCCTGCTCGCTTAAGGATTGCCTTTCAAGAGCCATTCATGAAGACGCAGTTTGTGAGGTTCTGGGTGTACCAGAGGGCCCTGAGAGAGAAGGTCCCGGAAGACTGGAAGTTCCCATGGATCCTCTATCAACAGACCTTTCAGGAGAGGAAACCATGGACGACGTGGCCAGAACGGGATGATGGCTATTATCCTGCATCGTTCCTTGGAGATTTTCTTCAGAAGGGTGGGAATTAGCTTGATCGGAGGGAACACATATGTCAGCTGATATGGCTATCTTGAAGAAAGGGCGTCCTGGGCATATGCCAGTGGGTGGAATCTCCTTGACATGAAGCATGGAAGATGAGTATTCTGAGCAGTGGCCATTAAATCCACCTGTGGGAGACCCCACATCCTTACTAGTTGTTGGAAGATCAAGCTGGATAGCTTCCACTCTGTTTCTTTCACTTGATGTCTGCTCAGGAAATCTGCAATCGTATTCTCCTTCCCAGGAAGGTATAAGGCCGAGAGACCGGCTACATTCCTTTGAGCCCAAATCATGATTGGCTTGATTTCCTTCATTAGTGCGCCGCTTCTGGTACCACCCTGATGGTTGATGTATGCTACTGCCGTCCTGTTGTCTATTCTCAGTTTCACCCATTGATGCTGAATGAGATCTTTGAAATGTAGAAGAGCCAAAAAGGCTGCTCTTAACTCCCTTATATTGGAAGGAAGTTGTCTTGTGTGCAGGGGCCATAGTTCCTGGACAAAGTGGTCCTTCAGATGTGCACCCCAACCATCTTGACTGGCATCCGTGGTGATGATCATCCAGTCCACCTCCTTCAGAGGGAAACCCTTGGATAGGTTTTCCCAGGAAAGCCACCAGTTGAGGGATCTTTTATATGATCCGGAATGGACATCTTCATCTCCCATTTCTGGGAGGTCGAGTCGAACATCTGCAGGAAGTATTCTTGCAAAGGGCGGAGGTTCCACTGAGCCCATCTCACTAGTCCGCTTGTGGAGGAAATGGAGCCTAAGATTTTCATAGTCCTTCTTGCTGTAGTTACTTCTTGTATCTGAAATTCTCGAATGCGGGAATATATGTTTAGTTTTCTGTCGTGGGACAGAGACACTACTGCTGAAGCTGTGTCGAATCGTCCTCCCAGGAATACCAGCCTTCTGGCAGGCCGAAATTGACTCTTCTGGTAGTTGATTAGCCAGCCAAAGCGCTCTAGTGTCCTGAGTACAATTAGTCGATGATTCAGTAAATCCTTGTATGTTTGAGCAACTACCAGGATATCGTCTAGGTAATGGAATATTGTTATTCCCTTCTTTCTGAGCAATGCAATCACCGTCACCAGTATCTTTGAGAAGGTCCTTGGTGCTGTACTGATTCCGAACGGTAAATCCTGGAACTGGAAATGTTGATCGTCTATACAAAATCTGAGGAACCTTTGGTGATGAAGGGCTATCGGGACATGGAAGTAAGCGTCTTTCAGATCTACTGAGATTAGCCAATTTCCTTGGTGAACTGCCGGTATAATAGAGCGAAGAGATTCCATCCTGAATTTCTTTATTCTCAAATGGATATTGAGTCGATGCAAATCCAGAATGGGTCTCCATTTTCCTCCGGGTTTCTTGACCAGAAATAGAGGGGAGTAGAAACCCTGAAACCTTTGTCTTACTGGAACAGGAACAATCACCTGTTGTGGTATGAGATCTCCAGTGTACTGGATCAGAGCGTCTCTTTTTATCGAATCCAAAGGAACGCTGGTCCTTATGAATCTTGCTCGGGGAATGTCCATAAATTCTAGAGAGTAGCCCCCCGTAATTATAGATCTTACCCAATTGTCTGGGATCTCTGCCCAAACCCTTTGGAAATGTAAAAGTCTTCCTCCTACCAAAGACGTTTGGGCGTAGTAACCTTCAGAACTGCTTGGAAGGACGAAAGGAAGAGGTATTAGGTTTACCTCTGGTGGACTTGCTGGTTTTACTACTTCTCCAGGAGGTAGGTCTGTAGTATTCACGGCCTGGTCTATAAGCCTTACTGTCTCTATAGGAAGGGTGTTCTCTATAAGAGTGACGTTCTAGTGGAGGTCTTCTTGGGTGTCTATCCTGTGGAAGCAGGACCTGCTTGACATCCAGGGCTCTTTTAATGGCATCTTCAAGAGGTTTTCCAAATAATAATTCTCCCAAAAAAGGAAGGGAACATAAGTTATGCTTTGATGCCATATCAGCCCCCCATGATCTGAGCCATAAGGCACGTCTGGCTGCCACTGAGAAAGCCATAACCTTTGACATAACCTTAATTATATCCGTTGAGGCTTCTAAGAGCCATTCACTGGCCAGTCTAACTTCCCTTAGGGAATCAGCAATATGTTGCCTTTTGACACCTTTGTCTAAATCTTCTTCTATGTCCAGGATCCATACTCTCATAGCTCTGGACATGGCTGAAATAGAGACCGCTGGGTGACATCCTGTCCCAGCTGCCAAGAAACATTTAGAAATGTCCGCATCTATTCGTTTCTCCATAGGATCGCTCAGGGAAGCATTGCAGTCTATCGGAAGGATAGAATGTTTGGCTACCTTGATAACTGAGGCATCAACTTTCGGATTGGAAGTCCAAAGCCTGGAGTCCTCTTCACGGATTGGGTATAACTTAGGTAGATGATTCTGCAGAGAAAGTCTCTTTTCTGGAGTCTTCCATTCATTACTTATGAGATCCTTGATGGACCTGTGGACCGGAAAAGAAGGTTTTCTTTCACTGAGATCCCCAAAGTGTTTGTCCGTTGCTGAGGTTTCCAACACCTCTTCAGGTAATTCTAGAGTTCTTCTCACCAAAGAGATCAAACGCTCTATTGCTTTAGAGTCAAGGGGGCAGGAGTATTCTTCATCACTAGAAGACATCTGTTCAAGGTCTACTGAACCTGAATCCTGTCCGAAATCTTCATCTGAAGAATCAATATTCACCTGGGGATATTCACATCTAGGACGTTTGCCTTTTTGTGATTCAGCAATACCTTCTGCCACTGCCTGCTTAATCCACGAGGCTATATCCAGGGCTGAGGTGGATGCTTGTGGCTGTTGCTGGAAGTCAGCTTCACCTGCCGCTCTAGCAAGACATTTTTTGCACAGTCTGCAATTGTCCAAGGGCCTGGATCAACATCCAACGCAGGCAGCCGGTTTATCCCTTCTCCTAGAAGGAGATCTAGGGCCTGTCCGGTCTTGAGGGCTGTAATTACAGAAGTCAAGAGACTGTACCCTCTAATGCACTCTTTTTATTTGGACAAATTATGTGAAAAATTACAAAATATAATGCTCACCTATGACCTATGGTTGCTGACTTAGCTGAAGTGGGAGAGTGATCCATTCTTGAAAAACACATTTTTGGGGGCTAAAAGGGGAAAAAGAAAAATGCTCTAACAGAAAAACCCTCCCAGAGAACAAAAGGATATTAAAAAGGATATTCATTTTAAATGCATACCTGCAGAGTAAGAGGGCTGATTCACAGAGAGCAGATTGTAATTCCTTGCAGGATTTGAATTTCGCAGCAAAAAAAACACACTTTTCCCCCCTTTAAATACACAGGACGCGCTGTACCTTTAATCGCGCATGCGCGATCAGCTGCGAGCACCCGAAGCCGCCATTTTTGTTAGTGGCGAACTAAGGGCTACTCGCGACCTCTTACCTCTGCGAATGTGCGGGCGTCCTGAACCTCGGAATGGAACTCTAGCGTCAGAATGGAGAGTCTTTTCACCTGCAGGGACAGGCATAGCAGCAGGATTCCACAGAATGCCGGAGGAACACTAACTCCTCTGGCTACCAGGGGTCCCCAGCTACCAAGAGGTGGGTTGCATGTGCCTAGTCTTCCTATAGAGGGAGGCTGACCTCTATGGGATTAAGGGCTGAAATACATAGCCCGGTGAGCATAAAATAAAAAGTAAATAATTGTAATAAATACAAAAGTGTCCTGTCTGGCTAGGAGGACAGGAAAAAAAGACTGAGGAACCTAGCATTCTAGGATCTCTTATACCTCAGGGATAATTGAAGTCTTTAATTGGTATTCCTGTCCTATTGGCTGGAGGGAGGAGCTACCCATATGTTAAATGCTGCCATGATTAGCCAGGAAAGATATATATGCACGGATGCACAAGGATACTCACTGCCAGATACTAACTCTAAGACACATACATGCTACACAATGGGAGACCCCCACAAAGGCACCAATATATACAACACAGCTTTCTAATATTTATCTTTAATATTCCTAAATGTTTTTCTGTCGAACAAACATTTAATTTTTTCTTTCCTTAAGATAATGTGCTGTCTGCAAAATACACTTAAACATTTCATTTTTAGATTCTAGGCGAGAGAAAGGGGCTGCTTAGTAGTAAAGATTTAGAATTTTTGTTTGATCTGAATATTAAACTATTAAAACTATTCAACTAAAACATTATTTGAATTAGAATAATTGTTAAATGAATAGCATTACATGTACTGCCTTTTTGTTTATTTTTTTAACTGTGTACTGGCACAACACTTGCAGGCCTTGTGTAAATGAGAATTCTCACTCACACTGAATTAAGTATAAACAAAACATTTCCTTTGTTTTTAAGTCATGCTTCACTCATTCCCCTGTGTTTTGTACACTGTGAATAGATGGCTGATGTGTTTAATCAACTAATTTGGGCAAAATAAAAGCTATAACAAAAATAAACCCACATACTTTTCAGTCAGATTAGTTAGATGAGATATTGTTTCACATACAACATGTAATTCCTTTTGGATCCCAATTCATGCTGTGATTTAAAACAGACTGTGTTTGAAACAGCTTTCAATGCTAAGGGTCCTTGTAAAAATGCAGTGTGAAGTCTGAAACACAATGCTCATTTGCTTCTCAAGCTGGGGACACTGGGATTGTCATGGAAACATGATTTCTCCACTTTCTGTACCTATGTACCCAAGGAGTATTTCTCAAAGGCCAACTTGAGATGTGCAGGTTATGAAAAACATGTATATATAAATCTGTGAGTGTGTATATATATATATATATATAGTCTATCACTCCAACTTACTGGTGTTTGTGCTCGGTGCTTGTCAGCACTCACAGATTCAATGTAGTGTAGATAGCACTCCAAGGACTTCCAAGTAATAAAGTAAAACTTAACTTTTATTGCTCAATACAAAAAGATTGATGTTTCAGTTTGTAATCCAAAAAACTTTCATCAGGATTCTAACTTTGGCCAATGTTTGTGACTAAGTGGCTACTACAAAAGACTGGACATAACCCATTTTGAATACCCTAGGTTGTCCTAGGCTGCTATACGGTCTCAAAGGCCCAGCAAACCAATCTGGCAAATTTCAATGTGCAAACATGGAAAAGTGGAAAGCCCTACATTTGACCCCTGCTAGATTGCAAAAAAAACATAAAACCTGTACATTGGGGGTACAGTTGTACCCGGCAGATGTTGCTGAACACATATTGGGGTGTTATTTGTCAGTAACACATATCAGGAACTGAGAATCCATGCCTAAAGTACAATGTGAGAGAAAAATAACACAAAAAATGACTATCCAAAAGTTTGATAAAGACTGGTGGTAGAATTAGTGCATGGAAAGTGTTAAAATACCGCTTTTAGCATTTGAAATACCCTAGGGTGTCTACTTATATAAAAATATATGGTTTGATGGGGGTAAATTACATTGGCCAGCTTCACAAATGTCCCAGGACATGGGTGCATGATGACCACCGGTGAAAATTCCAAGTTTGAAAACTGGAATGCGCACCCTCAAAATAAGGTAATTTTATCCCAAGTTTAATATGAATGTCGAATAACTGAACCAGGGTGTGTTCCAACATGAGTTTCTTATACAACGAGAATATTATTATTAGACAGCCGCATGTTTTCCGAAAGGGCCAAGCTAGTCAAGAGGAAACTATGATCAAAGAACTCTTATAATCCATGACCAGCTCCTGAAATGGAAGGGGCGGCAGTGGCTACCAGTGAGGCTATGGGTAGCATTTCTCTGAAGTCCTGGAAGTCAAAGCGAGAAAATTTGTCAGCTGCAGTATTAAAAACACCAGGAACATGACAACAAACCAGATAAAAGTGATTACAGACTGCCCACCATGTCAGTCTCCTAATGAACCTCATTATAGTTAGTGAGAAGGAAGCCATTTGTTAATAATATGGCAAGTAGCTAGGTTGTCCGAAAGACAACGCACCAAGCAACCAGCCCATGAATGACCCCATACCACAGCTGCCGCAACAATAGGATACACCTCAAATAAGGCTGAGGTGCGGGAGAACCCTTCAATAACGTGCACCTCCTCTGGCTAACGACTCAAGAGCCACTTGTCGCCAAATATGGCCGCAAAATCTATGGATGCTGCAGCATCCATCTAGATGATGGGAGAATGTATAGACAGCTTTGGGAGAAACATGCTCCTCCCATTCCATTGTAACAGGAATTTGCGCCACATAAGTAGGTCAGCCGAAGCCTGGGGATCCAGGGACATACGACTAAAATTGTTGGACAATTAAGGGAGTAGGCAAAGGAGTCTAGAGATAAAGGCTCTACCTTGCAGAATAATCCATATGGAAAAATTTTGAGAACCGAACAGATATTGTAATTTCTTGCAATTTCAGTTCCCCACTTTTTAGAATTTGTTGATAGACTGCAGGATGTTATCAAGTTTACCTAAAGGCTTTCATTGCCACCGAGTCGTGTAGGATACCCAAAAAATGAACCAAAGTTCATTCTGCTTTCTTGGGAGAGACCGGAAAGCTATACATGTTAAGATCTTTTAACCTTTTCAAAGAATGAAAAAATGGAATGGCCTTGGTAAAATCACTATGGGGAGAGGAATTGTTTTCGACAAACAGAAAATCATCCAAATAGTGTATAACTGTATGGCACCTGCATTTGTTCAATAGAAGCCAACACAATTTTTGGGCTGCTTTTCGACCCAAAAGTGAGCCTTGTAAAGAAATAGTACAGACCTTTCCATTTAATAACGTGTAGATGCCATAGAGATGGTCGTATGAGTAGCAACTTGAAGGCATTAATAATGTCCATCTTACTGGGCCAGGCTCCAACCCCTGCAGTAATAATGGCATCTATGGCATTATCTATTTTGTCATACTGAAGCGAAAACTCTTCCAGAGTTTTTAAGAGATATGGCTAGGTATAGCCATGGAGAGAGGTGCGGAGAGATCTAAAATAAATCTGTGTTTCCCTGAGGACTTCCCAGTGACCAATCCTACAGGGTTAGTCCTCCAGTTGGAGAATGGGGTGCCTTAAAAGGTCCCAGTAAAAATCCATCCTCCAATTCTAGTTGTAACAGTTCATCAACCGTGTCCGTATCAGCCAAAGCTGACCAGAGATTATTGCATTAAAAAATGCCCACAGGGATGTGAATAAGACTGGTATGGAACCCCTCAGTAAAACCATCAATCAAGAAATAGAAACATAGAAACATAGAATGTGATGACAGATAAGAACCATTTGGCCCATCTAGTCTGCCCAATTTTCTAAATACTTTCATTAGTCCCTGGCCTTATCTTATAGTTATGATAGCCTTATGCCTATCCCACACATGCTTAAACTCCTTTGCTGTGTTAACCTATATTGCTTCAGCTGGAAGGCTATTCCATGCATCCACTACCCTCTCAGTAAAGTAATACTTCCTGATATTATTTTTAAACCTTTGCCCCTCTAATTTAAGATTATGCCCTCTTGTTGTGGTAGCTTTTCTTCTTTTAAATATGGTCTCCTCCTTTACTGTGTTGATTCCCTTTATATATTTAAATGTTTCTATCATATCCCCCCTGTCTCGTCTTCCTCCAAGCTATACATGTTAAGATCTTTTAACCTTTCCTGGTAAGTTTTATCTTGCAATCCATGAACTAGTTTAGTAGCCCTTCTCTGAACTCTCTCTAAAGTATCAATATACTTCTGAAGATACGGTCTCCAGTACTGCGTACAATACTCCAAGTGAGGTCTCACCAGTGTTCTGTACAATGGCATGAGCACATCCCTCTTTCTACTGCTAATACCTCTCCCTATACAAACAAGAATTCTGCTAGCATTTCCTGCTGCTCTATTACATTGTCTGCCTACCTCTAAGTCATCAGAAATAATCACCCCTAAATCCCTTTCCTCAGATGTTGAGGTTAGGACTCTATCAAATATTCTGTACTCTGCCCTTGGGTTTTTACATCAAAGATGCATTATCTTGCACTTATCCACACTGAATGTCAATTGCCACAACTCTGACCATTTTTCTAGTTTACCTAAATCATTTGCCATTTGGCGTATACCCTCCTGGAACATCAACATTGTTACATATCTTAGTATCATCAGCAAAAATACATACCTTACCATCAAGACCTTCTGCAATATCACTAATAAAAATATTAAAAAGCCTGGGTCCAAGTACAGATCCCTGAGGTACCCCACTAGTGACAAGCCCAAACATTGAATATACTCCATTGACTACAACCCTCTGTTGCTTGTCACTCAGCTACTGCCTTACCCATTCAACAATATTGGAACCCAAACTTAAAGATTGCAATTTATTGATAAGCCTTCTATGTGCAACAGTGTCAAAAGCCTTACTGAAATCTAGGTAAGCAATGTCTACTGCACCACCCTGATCTATTATTTTAGTTACCCAATCAAAAAAATCAATAAGATTAGTTTGGGAAGATCTCCCGGAAGGAAACCCATGTAGTCTCTGATCTTGAAATCCATGTGTTTTTAGTTGTTCAACAATCCTATCCTTTAACATGGTTTCCATTACACAACTAAGTTCTTTTAATAACTTTGGGTGTATTCCATCAGGTCCCATTGACTTATTTGTCTTTACTTTTGACAATTGAAATAGAACCTCTTCCTCTGTAAACTCACATGTAATAAATGACTCATTTGTCCTTTTTCCTAACCGAGGCCCCTTTCCTTTATTTACATCTGTAAATACTGAAAAAAATATTAATTGATGCAGTCATCTAGACCTTTATCCTCTTCTACACACCTTCCTTCGTTTGTTTTTAAGCTAACTAATCCTTGTTTTACTTTCCTTTTCTCATTTATGTATCTAAAAAATGTTTTGTCCCCTTTTTTTTACTGACTGCTATTTTCTCTTCTGTGTGTGATCCAGAAGCTCTTATAACTTGCTTAGCCTCTTTCTGCCTAATCTTATAGATCATTCTGTCTTCCTCACTCTGTTTTTTTTATAATTACTAAATGCTAACTTTTTGTTTTTAACTATTTTGGCCACATCTACGGAGTACCACAGTGGTTTCTTGAATTTTTTGCTTTTACTGACAAGCCTAATGCAATTTTCAGTTGCCTTCAGCAGTGCAACTTTTAAATAATCCCATTTCTCTTGGACTCCATTTAAATTGCTCCAGTCTGATAATGACTCCTTTACCCATATTCTAATTTTAGAAAAGTCTGTTTTTTTAAAGTCTAAAACTTTTGTTTTTGTGTGGTGTGACTCAGTCACTGTTCTTATATAAACCACACTGACTGATGATCACTGGATCCTAAACTTTCAATTACAGTAATATCTGATACCAAATCTCCATTTGTTAACACTAAATCTAGTATGACCTCTTTACGTTTTAAAGACAATCCCAGTAGGGAGTTGAGAATATGTGTGCTCCTGGCACAAGCAGCTATTTTTGTTTTCCAATTCACATCAGGAAGATTAAAGTCACCCATGATGATAACTTCCCCCTTCATTGTTATTTTAGCTATTTCCTCAACAAGTAGATTATCTATCTCTTCTATTTGTCCTGGGGGCCTATAAATGACACCTACTCGAGTTATTGTGTGATTTCCAAATTCTAACGTAACCCAAACTATGTTCACCTCACTAACTTTTATTAGGCTAGATTTTATGCTATCTTTAACATACAGGGCCACCCCTCCCCCTTTCTTGCCTTCCCTGTCTTTTCTATATAAAGAGTACCCTGGTATTGCTATGTCTTGGTCATTTTTCTCATTATACCATGTCTCAGTAACAGCAACTAAATCTACATTATCAGTTGCCATTATTGCCACTAGTTCATGGATCTTATTCCCTAAACTGGGAGCATTTGTAGACATGACTCTAAGCTTATCATTTTTTAACACACTTGTTACAGGCACCTTCTGTCCTTGTTTTGGGGGGAAATTGGATTGATGTTTTATCACCCTTTTGCCCTTCCTCCTAGTTTAAATACATTCTAGCAAAACCTCTGAACTGCTCACGAGAACATTTGTTCCCTTTTGAGAAAGATGCTGTTACAAGAACCCTACAAACTGTTGCAGAAGTACTTCTTTATGTTTCCCAATACCCTGTTCAGTATTCAGACCGTGCAAATACATTCCCCGACCAGTTATAATTATTTATTCGGGTATACGAACGAAGGACCACCCAGCCCTTGGCGTGTGTCGTCACTTAACCCCGGTCACCTTTGAAAGTACCGAACAGCCGACCACCCCCACGAGCGGAGCATGCTGCTAATTGACCGCCGGGAAGCTGCGGTCTGAGGTTAACCACAAGCATAATTGACTATCTCTGGGTGGCCTCGTTGGTGTAATAATTCACAAACTGAACTCACGAAAGACTCCCGAACGAGGCCCACCCGCATGCTGGCATGTGTTCCCAATTAGAACGTTGAAGCTGCGGTTAACCGCAAGTTAAGTACCTCCTTTCATGGCGGCCTCCGTTCGGTAACACAACCAGCCTGTGAGCGAGATTCGCATAATTGTTCAGCCGTTACTCGTTCCAGGGGTTTTAGGTCCATGTCCCACTGGCCATCTATCAACCTAAAGACATGGCCGCCATCTCGTGTTCGGGACAAAAGACACAAATGGACTTTATATCAAGGAACCTAGCCATATCATTCGTGAGTTCTGAGCGCTATTCATCCATCTGCTGCGCTCAGAACTGGGCTACATAATGAATGGTAGAATGGGAAATATGTCTGTTAAAGTATTAAAGTTATGTAATTTTATACAGTTTTATGTGTTGTAATATAATGTGGGAGTTTGGGCGCTTGGAGATAATTACATTGTCCCAACCGTTGGACTCATTATCTCCAAGCTGGGCCGTAACACTTTCAAAGGATACATTGTATTACTATTGGTCAACTGCTCGTATTGTAACTGTATCCCATCAGGTCCAGAGGGGGTTGTCCCTGGACCTGGGGTTTTGCATAAATAGTGATGCCTGTGTGCCATTAAAGCCAGTTCGTTTTACCCACTCGCAGCCTCGACTCGTGTTGTAGGGAACCGGGAATCCTAGCTTTACTATAGCTAGTGGGATATTCTACACTTATAGGTTTCTACGTTTGAAGCCGTGTTCGAATCTACAACTTCGGGAACCAGGACATCCAAGCGATCCAACCTCCTGCTAGACCGGAGGCAATCGTAATAGATGCAAACCATCTTTTTTGTACCATTTATTTCCATTCCAAACAGAGCTACCATGAGAAATAAAGCCAAATTCTTGCTCCCTATACCATTCACCAAGCCACAAGTTAAAGTCCCTAATACGCATCTGCCTGTTGTTCTGAGTGTTATGCACAGGCAGAACTTCAGAGAATGACAGTGTGGAAGCAACCTGCCGTATATCATTGGCAAAAACACTAAAAACTTCCTTAACCTCTGAAACCTCATTGCAAGCCAAGTCATTTGTCCCTAGATGGACAAGTACATCCAATTCCCCTTCCTGCTTTGCTTGCTTAACAATATTACAGATACGTCTCCTGTCTCTGTGAGCAGTAGCTCCGGGAAGACACCTCACAAGACCACCATTGTCCATCTCCACACCTCTTATGATGGAATCCCCCAACAACAACTGCTTTCTATTAGGCCTCACTATAGTCTCCAAGCCTGTCTCCACAACACCACTACCATCAGTGCCTGAGCCTGTCTCCACAACACCACTACCCTCAGTGCCTGAGCCTGTCTCCACAACAACACTACCCTCAGTGCCTGTCTCCATAACTCCACTACACCTGTTGTCTGAAAATGTCTCCATCACACCATTACACTCTGAAAGTGCAGAAAATTAATTATGTAGAGCAACAGAATGTGCAATATGCCTTTTATCCACAGGTGTTTGGAAGTTGGAAGGTGTTTATCCAACCAGGTGTTTGGAAGGGTGAGTAGCTAAGGCACGAGCCAGAGAGCCAACATTCACTGAGGTCAGATAAGGTTAAGCATGGGTTTTATTTGGACAAATGGACTTTGCATGAGCCCTAAAGCAGTGAGAACACACATGCAAAAAGCGGCAGACACTATAACCGCAAGTACCTTCATTGAGATTATTACATACCTGCAATTTACCCAAATAAACAATAGGATGGCCAAGCTTGTCCTTTCCTGATTTGTCGGGCCTTGTATTTTCTCCTGGAAATGTCATAGGCATGGAGTTGGACAATAGTCCGAGGCATGTGAAGTAGATGCACAGATTGCACAAGCTGGTGTCTTCAGTCCAGCAAAGTGCCTGCAAAACAGCTCAGTTCCCATCCGGCTCCAGTCAGTTTTGACGTTGAACTGAGCCAGAATTGCAGACGCCCTAGCCGAAAAGGAGTGGTGGTAATCATAAAATGACGAGCTACTGTATTTTTATTACCTACAGTCAGGTCCATAAATATTGGGACATTGACACAATTCTAATCTTTTTGGCTCTATACACCAGCACAATGGGTTTGAAATGAAACAAACAAGATGTGCTTTAACTGCAGACTTTCAGCTTTAATTTGAGGGTATTTACATCCAAATCAGGTGAACGGTGTAGGAATTACAACAGTTTGTATATGTGCCTCCCACTTTTTAAGGGACCAAAAGTAATGGGACAGATTAACAGTCATAAATCAAACTTTCACTTTTAATACATGGTTGCAAATC
>OW240915.1:167460847-167529955 GCA_933207985.1 Pelobates cultripes | reverse complement strand
CATCACTTATAAGGAAAAACACCTATATATATATATAGATAGATAGATAAAATTTGTATCTTGTAATACCTTTTTTATTGGACTAACAGAATTTTTTAATGACTTTGGCGTTCTCTACTTGAACACTATATAGTAAAGTCCTACAAAGGGGATATGATCAACATACCCTGGAGAAAGCGCTTCAAGAAGCACTGAGTGCGCGTGCCTCTGAAAATAGGAAAAAGTCTTCAGAAATGGTGTTTCCAATGGTATACCATCACGCATCCCCTCAAATAGGATTTTCAGTCAAAAAGAAGATACTATCTAGTGACGAGACACTTCCACAGGAATTTAAAGATGCTCCACTGGTTTGTTTTAAGAGGAATATGAGTCTGAAAGATCTTCTGGTCAATACTGACTGTCTGCAGTTATCAGAAAATATCAAAGGAACAGATAAGAGGATCAGTCACATGTCTGGGATGTGTTACATGCAGTCATATGACCCCAGCAAAGAAGGTTACCATCCTCATATCAACAAAGGCTACCCTATTAGATTTACGATTACTTGCAAAATCACACATGTAATCTGTAAATTAAGATGCCCATGCAGCCTTTGCTATATAGGGAAGACAGAAACGGCTATCTGTGAACGCATTAGGGGACACAGGTCCAGTATTCGACTGGCATATAGGAATGGCCAGTCGGACAAACCAGTGCAAACCAGTAGCAAAACACTTCTTGGAACTAAGATATACTCTGGCCACATTAAAGTTTGTGGCGATTGACCACATCCCGCCACCAAGGAGAGGCAGCAACCGTGGGAGGATCCTTCTTAACAAAGAAGCGTTTTGGATACACGAACTAGACACAGTATCCCCTAGAGGGTTAAATGAATCCCTGTATCTACATTCCTTCCACTGATAATGCAATATTTTCTTAAGCAATAGCTTGTATATAATTTATTTTTATTGTAAGTAGTTATTATTGTTGTTTATTTTATCTGTTTACTTTACTTTACTTTACAAAGTCACTAGTCTTCTCTAAGGGTGTTTACTATATAAGTATTTGTATATAGCAAACCCCTATGTGAGCACCAGCAATTTGTAGCTTATGAATAGGGATTATTTCCTTGCCATTTACAAGGATGCAATATATTTAACCCAGAGTCTATAACTTAGCAATGTTTAATGTATTTTATTTTACATGAATTGGATGCCATTATGTGTATTGTGGTTTTCTCTGGCACTTTAACACAGATATACACTTGGTCACTTTATTACTTGGCACACAGCATTTTCACAAGGTTTGCACTTATATTATATTATATTATAACACTATAATTATATGGCACTTTAGATTGACACTTTATTTAAAAGGCCCTTTATAATATTGGCACTTTAATGTTATATCATTTATAGCAAAATTATACCTGCTTTTGCACTATGTATTATAGGTAAGAGTGTTTGACAACAATAGTTCACAACTACAAATTGTTTTACTTTTTTTTCGTCCTGCTATAACCCCTGTGATAGTTTTATCCCCATTTACAAGAGCTGTCACTTATTATAGCTCTTTCTGTACGGTGGTGAGGAGGTTTATTATTGTTAGACATTGCGTGGCGACCTTTTCGGTATACCGCGTCACCATGGCAACGACACTAGTGTCCCGCAATGATGTCACATAAATGGGCGGAGCTAATGCCGCACATGCGCACACGATCCAGTAGAATGCCGGCTTTCACACACAGCACCTAGGGTGAGTTAGATTTCAATTATTGCATCCTGTTTATATGAAATGTTTTTAACATGTATTTGTGATCCTAATGAAAGTCCACAAGATGGACTGAAACGTTGATCTGTTTTAGAAATTGGAATAAAATGTATATTTTAATGGAAATCCGAGAGTGCAACCAACTATTTTTCTATTTGGATGTTGAAGCCCTGGTGCTGCACCCGGTTTGGTAAATTTTGGAGCCTGAATGCAAGGTACAGTTTAACCTTTTTTTAAATATATATATATATATATATATATATCTATATATATAGATATATATAGATAGATAGATAGATAGATAGAGAGAGAGAGAGGGAGAGAGAGAGAGAGAGAAAGAGAGAAAATCATGTAATGTAGGAATTTGGGAAACATATATTTTGTAGTTTATTATTATTTTATGTGAGCATGTTTTGTACCTATTCACCCTATTCCTAATAGCGTAGTTAAGTGCCAGCATATACATATTCAGTATACATTAAAAAAAGAACATCTGGGGATTGCATTATTCTTGTCAACCTTTAATTTTCCAGATAGTCTATGCACAGTTTCTTACATACACGCTGAAATATAATCAGTCACCCATAAAGGTATTGAAAGAACTGTCACAATTTGATGATTAAAGGTGCTTGTACGGAACACTGTGAACCAGTCTTATGAAAATGGATTTATATAATAAAGCATACAATTTAATAAAGTAAAAAACATATCTGCACACAAGATCTGGAGAACAAATATACTAAAAATAGTCTATCGACATTAAAATGTATCAATTGTTCATTAAAAAAATAACAATCTACATGTCTGCCCATATTTTAAAATTGTACATTTTGTGCATGAACATATTTTTGCATGTAAATATGAATCAAGTATATAAACCTACTCATGTACAAGTGAAAGAATAATTATCCCATACTTGTCTGAGGCTTAATGTTTATTGATCGAATAATTGAGTCATGTGGCATTTGTAACACTAAAGACAATCCCCCTGCAGATACAGGAAAAATCCAGGTATCATTGTAAAACCGAGACCCTTATATGTCAGCAGCAAAATGAATAGCTCCAAAAGACAAGTTAGGTATATGCACTTACCAATGTGAGTGTATTTACATGCTAACATTTACAGATACCATCAGGTTATGTCACCAGGTATTCTTTCCATAAGGTAGAGTTCCAGCACAAAACCCTGAGGGTAATTGCATTGGATCTGGCAGAAGGGTAGTGCTTAAATAACCAAAACCGATGTACCGGTAGACCAATAAAATAAAGAGTGCATACATTGAATGCAAATTCAGCTTGGGGAATAAAATGGCAGTATGCTGAAGATTTCCAGTGCCTCAATTTCTTAATTATATAGACCCAAACATTACTACTAGAAGAAGTGGATGCTGCCTCTATCCTGAATTAGAGTCTTGAATAAAGTGTCAGATTCAGGCCTAATCTTGTAAGTAAAATGGATATCCATTTGGGTTTCTTTGAGCAGGTTCAAATCCTGCCAATTATATTTGGGTTGGTCACGTGAGTGCTAATTTGTCGATCAGTTTGCTTTTCGACAACTCGTTGTTGAAACAGCCTTAACCAATGCGTGATGAAAAGTGACCAATATCCTTCCTATGTCACAGTTGTGCTCCATGCCTGTTCACGGCAATTACTTTATTCTTAGGCTTAAATGGCAGTTTGACAGAACTTTTTTTTAGAATGCTTGGTTGTATAGGGAGAGGTAATAGCAGTAGTAAGATGGAAGTGTTCATGCCATTGTACAGAGCACTGGTGATACCTCACTTGGAGTATTGTACGCAGTACTAGAGACTGTATCCCCAGAAGAATATTGAAACATTGGAGAGAGTTAAAAGAAGGGCTACTAAATTGGTCCATGGATTGCAGGGTAAAACTTACCAGGAAAGGTTAAAGGATCTTAACATGTATAGCTTGGAGGAAAGACGAGACATGGGGATATGACTGAAACATTTAAATACATAAAGGGAATCAACACAATAAAGGAGGAGACTATATTTAAAAAAAGGAAAACTACCACAACAAGAGGACATAGTCTTATACTAGAGAGGCAAAGAGTTTAAAATAATATCAGGAAGCATTATTTTACTGAAAGGGTAGTAAATGCATGGAATAGCCTTCCAGTTAAAGTGGTAGAGGTTAACACAGTGAGGGAGTTTAAGCATGCGTGGGATAACCAGATGGTGGCTGTACATCTCAGCATGTAAATACAATCACTTTGATCAGTTCATATACCTAACTTGTCATTTGGAGCTATCCATTTTGCTGCTGGCATATGGGGGTCCCAGTTTTACAATGTTGTCAAAAAGCTGTAAAGGCTACCAAAGTATTGATATTAAATTGAGCCAAGGCTGCCACTGCCTTGGCTGAAAAGGACCGGTGGTAGTCGTAAAATGCAGAGCCCTCATATTTATAACCTATATCTACCAACTAGTTCAAGTATAGGTCAAATTTGTCTCTAAGATGTGGAAAACTGGAACATACTACATCTCTATAAATACCAAACATTAACACAAATTCAGGTATATATATATTTTTGTTCAGCCTTGGGTCCTTTGCTTTCATGATTACTGATAAGTCACTGGAAGAAAATGTTTTCTTCTACAATATCCTGGGGAGCGATTAGTAGGCAGACCAGGTTAATGTCTTTACCTTCCAGTATATCCTTAAACAGTTTTAAATAGTTCTGTTTTCTTGGCCATAGGGATATTTATCTTACTCTGTTCTGCCATGATTTTTGGAATGATCCATGACCTAATGAAGCTTGGACTTGCAGATTTTTAAATCCTTGAGGGGGTATTGTCCCTGGCAGAGTGCTAGAAAGTGAGACATCTTCTTCCAAATCTGAAGTGTGACACATGCTACAAGTGAACTAGTCAGTACTGGCTTACTGACTAGTGCCAAGTGGCAAACAAACTAACTAGGTGGGTGACAGATGAGTCCCCGCAAGGTGCCAAGAGCTTGAGTGACTCTAACTATGCTTTGGGCTGAAGGATGTGAGGAAACAGAACAATGCTGTAGGGTGTTGGTCTCTCTGTGAAATGTAGCTGCAAACGATAGTATGGGAGTGACAAGTGAGGTCCTACCAATGTAACCTTGCAAGGCACTAGCTATGATTTGGGCCGAGGAACGGAGTATGAGGATGGATGTTGGCCTTGTAGGACCTCTAATCTAAGACTTGGAAGGCCTAGAAAACCTACACTATTGGGCTCTATAGTTTTCGTACAGGCAATGTTCTTACAAAACTTGTACCACATAATACAGCACCACCAGCACCACCAGTAAAAGGAAAAACAGAAGGGGTAAGAAACAATAAAATTACCCTTTGCTTCTTCAAATGTAGATAAGTGTAAGATTCCTCTAGATCTTCTTAAAACATATACACACAAGAATATCTACAACAAAAGAAAAAAACTAAAATAGTCTAATAAGGCCAGGTGGGAGCTTTAAAGGCTTTTCAATGTTGCACTCACAGGGGATTAAATGATAGAAGGCCTTGTGCTCCTCCAATATTGTTTTCTTCTCTCTTCTTTTACTCCATATCCAAAGCATGCATAGGGAGAGAGGAAATGGTCACAAAGAGTAGATCTTCTTATATCCAAAATGAACAATTTATTGAATCTACTTACAAGATGATTAAAAGAATAGGCATATCACCATAACCACTGGGTCGTCCTTCAGAACAGGATCATCAGAAGGTCAGGAGCAGCATACAAATTAAAAATGGTGATGTAAACAAATATAATACACTTAAACTAAATAAAACAAAATAAAATAATAATATAGTTCAAGCCCTATGCGTTTCTTCCATATGCATGGACTTCCTATGGGCCAAATGAATCCGTCTGTAATCATAAAAATCTTAATGTCAAGTGAGAGTTTAAATCTCCTGGCAAAGTACTTAACCTTGACTAATCATGATGTAGGGAGGTGGAATGACTTGAACAAGTAAGAGTGGAAACGTACCTGTTGGAGTTAGCGAATCAAGCATGAGAAAACTGATAAAATAATTGAGCATTAGGTCTAATAAATGAAATATTCAGATAACCTAAGTATATGCTATAGTAATATATAATCTTGATGAATGACATAAGGTATCAAAATGGTTTGAGCATACCTGTTAAGAGTTATAGAAAAATGTGTGATTAAAGTGAAAACCAAATGGAAACTCGGCCTAATAGAATATATGAAAATATATCAATAACCTTAGTAATTGCGTTTGACATAGGGAAATATATTATGCAATAGGAATATTCACAAACCTTAATATGCCAGACTTGCAACTGAACCAGCTGGCCACCAACACTGTGAACAACTATATAGTTACATAGTTACATAGTTACATAGCTGAAAAGAGACTTGCGTCCATCAAGTTCAGCCTTCCTCAGAAATGTTGTTGCTGTTGATCCAAAAGAAGGCAAAAAACCTGGTCTGAAGCACTTCCAATTTTGCCACAAACTAGGAAAAATTCCTTCTTGACCCCAAAATAGCAGTCAGATGTCTCCTTGGATCAATCAGCTATTACCCCACTAATTAGAAATTATATCCCTGTATGTTATGTTTTTGTAAGTATTTATCCAATTTCAGTTTAAACATCTCTATGGACTCTGACAAAACCACCTCTTCAGGCAGAGAATTCCATATCCTTATTGTTCTTACTGTAAAAAAACCTTTTCTTTGCCTTAGATGAAATCTCCTTTCTTCCAGCCTAAATGTGTGACCTAGTGTCCTATGTATAACCCTGTTTATGAATAGATTTCCAGATAAAGGTTTGAACTGGCCCCGAATATATTTGTATAAAGTTATCATATCCCCTCTCAGGCGCCGTTTTTCCAAACGAAACAGATTTAATTTTTGTAACCTTTCTTCATAACTAAAATGCTCCATTCCTTTTATCAATTTTGTAGCTCGTCTCTGGACCCTCTCCAGTGCCATGATATCCTTCTTTAGAACAGGCGCCCAAAATTGCACAGCATATTCAAGGTGTGGTCTTACTAGCGATTTATAAAGAGGCAAAATTATATTTTCATCCCGAGAATTTATGCCCCTATTAATACATGACAAAATCTTACTGGCCTTAGCAACTGCAGATTGACATTGCATATTGCTGCCTAATTTGTTGTCTATAACAATGCCCAAATCCTTCTCGTGTGTGGTTATCCCTAATTTACTACCATTTAGTGTGTAAGTTGCTTGTGCATTCTTATTCATAACTTTGCATTTCTCTATGTTAAATTTCATCTGCCATTTTAGTGCCCAGTCCCCCAATCTATCCAAATCTCTCTGCAACAAAGCAATATCCTGCTCACATTTTATTACTTTGCAAAGTTTTGTGTCATCTGCAAACACTGATACATGGCTTTCAATGCCTATTTCAAGATCATTTATAAATATGTTAAATAGAAGTGGTCCCAAAACAGAACCTTGAGGGACACCACTTACCACTTTTGTCCAGCCTGAAAATTTACCATTAATTACAACTCGTTGTACTCTGTCCTTAAGCCAATGTTCTACCCAAGAACAGGAATATTCATCTAGACCAATTTATTTTAGTTTGAAGACTAACCTATTGTGAGGAACCGTATCAAATGCCTTGGCAAAGTCCAAGTAGATCACATCCACTGCAACACCCAGATCTATACTTCTACTTACTTCTTTGTAGAATGCAATTAGGTTAGTTTGACATGACCTATGTTTCATAAAACCATGCTGATTATTGCTAATAACAAAGTTCTTCCCAATGAATTCCTGAATATTATCCCTTAATAGCCCTTCAAATATTTTCCCAGTTACTGAAGTTAAGCTCACAGGTCTATAATTTCCAGGCAAGGATTTTGAACCCTTTTTAAATATAAAAGGAAGTAAAGGATCTAGTGTAAGGAAGTAAACCTATGTGAATATGTATAGTGAATATGTATAGTGTAAGGAAGTAAACCTATGTGAATATGTATTAGTACCTAAACTGTCCTATAAGAACATGAAATGCTTGCCAATAACCTACCTGATAACATCAGAAGAGGTTTATAATAAATGAGTTCTTAATGACAGGATAGAGCGAACCTAGTAGACATAATAAAACATATGGAAATGTAAGAAGCGTAGTTTGTTGAATCGCAAAACTTTTGCATAGAGTATTGCGACACTCAGCTTATTTCCCCTCCCCCTAATATACATATGGAAGTATTGATTACAATGTATCTAAACCATAGCAACAGTAAAATCTGTGGATTTTGTGAACATGCCTTCCTACAGATTTAGTGTTTAGCATTCACATATTTAATATTGCCAGTTGTTATCGCTGTGCAACATATAATAAATCCCCCTCTTTATATATATCTTGTCACAGCAAATTTCTTGTGAAAATGTAAACAATTACATCATAAAAGCATAATTTAATCGAATTGTACATAAAATGAGTATACACTAATGAATAATGGAAGGTAGAACAGGGAAGTCAAACCATGGGTTAGCTTCCTACTCGCAATATGAAGTTAGAATTGAATTGTAATGTTGAGAAAATTTAAACTGTGTCTTTCTGTATATCTTAGGGAGGAAACCGTTCTCTGTTGTAGTTGAACAGGATTGAATTTCAGCCGAACACAGTCAAATTACAGCTAAACGTAGTCGGATTACAGCCGAACGCAGTTACATTTCAGTCAGCAAGGTCGAAATCCAATCCAATAAAGAATGAAATTTCACCGAACAGAGGTGAATTTGACTGTAGAAATTGGAAATTAGATACACAGTGACTCAAAACAGCAGGAAAAAAATCTGCAAATTTGGAACTGGAAGTGACATGCTAGGCAGACCACAATGGTTACTGGATAGAGAAGGGGAATGATCAAAATAGCCAAAAATGGCACCTCCCACAACTCCAAGCTCCCGCCTTTACATATAGATAGATAGATAGATAGATAGATAGATTTCCACAATCGGTTTACACTTATGAAAAGTAACTTTTCCCTGTAACTTGCAGTATTTCAGTATTGCAGAATCAATGTTTCAGTTTTCAGTTTTATATATATATATATATATATATATATATATATATATATATATATATATATATATATATATATATATATATATATATATATAGTTAATACAATGCTAAACAAAAATCTGCACACCAGTCAAGCCATAAGACTTGCTTTTCCCACAGAAATCCCAAAATCAGCAGTGATGTTACAACCGCAAAGGATTCTGGGTGGGCATATGCAAATTAGTTTAACAAAGAATCACATTTTTGCCTCATTCCATTTTAAACATGGATTCCTTTTAATTTGTGTTTGCAGTATACAACTGCTTGGAACACAATTTATGATAAGATGCAAAACCAGTGAACCACTCATGGACAGCTGTTTCGTTGTTAATGCAACTCTTCAGCATGAGGTTGGTTACTGGTTTGCTTATGGAGGCTTGGTAGTGCTTGTGAAGCAAGATCCAAATAGATTATGGTGGGGAAAAATTGTGATTGAAAACCCCTTCCACCTGAAGTATGTGGATAGTTAATACAATGCTAAACAAAAATCTGCACACCAGTCAAGCCATAAGACTTGCTTTTCCCACAGAAATCCCAAATCAGCAGTGATGTTACAACCGCAAAGGATTCTGGGTGGGCATATGCAAATTAGTTTAACAAAGAATCACATTTTTGCCTCATTCCATTTTAAACATGGATTCCTTTTAATTTGTGTTTGCAGTATACAACTGCTTGGAACACAATTTAGGATAAGATGCAAAACCAGTGAACCACTCATGGACAGCTGTTTCGTTGTTAATGCAACTCTTCAGCATGAGGTTGGTTACTGGTTTGCTTATGGAGGCTTGGTAGTGCTTGTGAAGCAAGATCCAAATAGATTATGGTGGGGAAAAATTGTGATTGAAAACCCCTTCCACCTGAAGTATGTGGATAGTTAATACAATGCTAAACAAAAATCTGCACACCAGTCAAGCCATAAGACTTGCTTTTCCCACAGAAATCCCAAATCAGCAGTGATGTTACAACCGCAAAGGATTCTGGGTGGACATATGCAAATTAGTTTAACAAAGAATCACATTTTTGCCTCATTCCATTTTAAACATGGATTCCTTTTAATTTGTGTTTGCAGTATACAACTGCTTGGAACACAATATATATATATATATATATATACATAGCAGAAATCCAAGGTCTTTGTAGAAATTTTCAAATAAAATTTAACTTTTATTCAATCCATTTAAAAAGTCAATATTTCAGCTCCCACGTGGAGCTTTCATCAGGTCAAAAGATAACTAAAAAAGTGCAGACACAAAGAAATATATACCCCAATCCCTCAAAAAATTTGCCTTAATTGTGTACTGACCTAGACACGAGATAGCTTGTCCTGCATTAGAGAGTAATGTATCTCTTAGTATGGTGTCCTTGTGTACAAGGTCCCAAAAAGAGGAGGGAGGGGGTGGGCTATAGGCTACTTGGTAACAATCCAACAGGGATGTTTGCCTTCCACCTTGTAGCCTAGTAACTACAAAAATGATTAAGCTCGGGATTAAATAGTAGTGGATACAGAATCTAGAATGTAGCAAAAAAATGTATCTGTCTGTGTTCCTGTACTTTAAACAATGTAACAGGCTGGACAAGCCATCATATATCCAAAATCTGATACCATCCTGAATAAGATGGTAACCATTAAGGTTAGTTCTGTAACAACCTTTTGGGTGCTGAACTTGTGGGAATCATATGGCACGGCACGGGTTAACCAGCCGCGCTGATTTGTTCTGAAAAAAGCCGACATTCAAAGCAACTGATTGGCTTTGTGATCATGGTAGATCACAAGCCCTCTCTGTCAAGGTATGAGTGATGTGCAAGTTGCAAACTTAATGAGCCGTGCAGTAATATATAGAGCGATATCGGGAGTCTGTATATTCACTCTTTAAGTGCTGGGCAGTTCATCCCGTGCGGCATTGAAGGGTGCATCCATTCCTTTGCAACTGAGAAAAGAGCTTGACTATAAGTCCTATGTTAAACTCTCTATGCTTTCAGCTAATAGGTTGGGCATATCTCATGGTTCGGATCTAAAAAACATATTTAATATAAACATACATTTTTTAAATAAAATTAATAAAAACAACAGCTCAAAGCAGGAGTTATTGCTGTATGATTTCATTAGTTATACATAAGACACTGAAACTTAATAAATTATAAGGACAAACAAAGTGAGCAGTGTTGAATTGCATAGTGTCCCATTCTTTATTATTTATGATTATATACCAGGTGTGACCTGAATTGTGTTCTCTTCGGTACTTATTACACATCATTGGAGTGTGGTGATCTAATATGATTTTAACCCCTAGATGATTAGTATGGGTGCCCGAGATATGTGTAATAGCCTATTTTCCATGCATGAAACAAGCAATGGAATGCTATGCAATATATGCGGGCAAACATAAAGCAAATTATAGCAACAAAACAATCTATACACTTTGCTGGACAACCAAAAGTGCATAAGGATATTGGGTTACGGGGAACGAAAGAATGCTTTATAGAAATATAGATAATGTGTACTTCTCATTCAGGCCTTTGGGATATACTGTATCTAAAGTTTTGATCCAGAATTTTTCACGTTGTAAGAGAAATTTACTTCGATCACAACCACGTCGGAGGGGGGGTATGTGATCTATAGCCATAAACTTTAGAGTGGGTAACGTGTGACCATGGGCCAAAAAGTGTTTTGCCACAGGGAGTTCGGCCTTGTTATCCCTATAGGCATATCACCGAGGATCCGTTCACTCAGTGGGAGGTCAGTTTTGCCCACATAGGAGAAACCACATGGGCACTGGCGTTTATAGATAACAAAATCCGACGTGCAGGTGAACCTATGCCTAATTTGGTACTTCCGCCCAGTGGGTGGATGCTGGAAGAATTTTCCAGGTATCATGTGGCTGCAGGTAAAACAGCCCAGACAGCGATAGTATCCAAGATACTGCACCGTTTGTTGTTTGGTATAATAGTGTACTGGGTCTATTTTCTTTAGGAGGTCACGTAGATTTATTCCTTGTTTATAGAACAGCATGGGTGGATTCTGAAAGATTTTTGGTAATGTTGGATATTCTGATAGAAGACGCCAGTTCGAGTTCAAGGTGGTTTTGAGGCGGTGGGATACAGTATTATAGGTGGTCAGAAAGACAAGTTGTGGTGTATCATCTTTTTTCTCTCTCATAGTCTCTTGGCTCTTATCAAATGCTTTCTGAAGAGTAGCGTCTTTATAGCCTCTCTGTTTAAACATATTCCATGTTTCTTTGATTTGTAGGTGTGATCTCATGGGTTCTGAGTGGTAGAGATTCTTCCAAGTGTCTGGGGAGAAAGCTGTCAGCCTGGAGTAGGGTGTTACGATCCGTTGTCTTGGTGAATAAAGTATATCCAAGTTTCATCTCTTTTTCAAAGATATGGACATCCAAAAAATCCACTGCGTCCTGACTCACTGTCATCGTTTATTTGACAGGTGTGGGGCCTCTATCATCTCCGAAATGGACTGGTGATCTCCCTTCCATATATGGAACAAGTCGTCAATGAAGCGCCTGTAGAATATAATATTTGACAGGTGTGGGGCCTCTATCATCTGCGAAATGGACTGGTGTTCTCCCTTCCATATATGGAACACGTCATCAATGAAGCGCCTGTAGAATATAATATTTGCCTCATGCTGTTGTAGAACGTGGAGAGTCTCAAATATTTTGATGGTATTGAATTTCTTCAAATCTGAAGTACTTGAGTGTAAGGACTGCCTCCAGGATTTCCATTACATATTCGACAAGGAGGGCTGTGTATGTCATTGAGTCTTGTAACACTGCTTCTATGCCATCTCTATGAGGGATGATTGTGTTGTTTTCACATCACACATTACCAGAAGTGTAGTGGTGTTGGGTAAATTGATGGTGTCCAGAAGATTCAATTGGTCTGGGGTGTCTTTAATGCAGGTGGGTAGCTTGACAACTGTATCTTTGAATAGATAATCCAGCCACTGAGCCAATGGTTCCAGTACTCCCCCTATAGCTGACACTGTAGGTCTGCCTGGTGGATGTTCTATGCTCTTGTGTACCTTGGGTAAGGTGTAAATAATTGGAGTCTTAGGTGTAGACTATATCAAGATCACAGACTGTTGTGCATACTACTTTGTATTAGTGGATTTTAAATCCCTCTGTGTGTAAACCCAATTACGTTCTTGTTGCTTCATTTGTAAAGCTATCTGGATAAAAAAAAAATGCCTTGTATGGTTAAGGTTCAAACTAGCTGAACAGAGTTACAGGTTAAATAGTAGAAGTAAGTAAGACATTTCCATTTTGAAGCTAAATGTTTGCAATAATTGGCATACTGGAACCATAAGTTTAAAAAAACATGTTTTACCAATTCACAAATAAGGAAAACGTATACAATACTTAAGGTCATTTTCTTTTCCTGGCTATTTTCCGGGCGAGTCCATGCAATCCAAATATACATTTATTAATTATATAATATAAATATATAAAAACATTTTTTGCTACGCCAAGTTTTTTTCCTTTATTGTTCATGTCACACTTGTGTGACTTGAATAAAATTAACATATATTGGCTGTCAACATTTAGTGGCTATCTTATTTTTCATTTGTTGTCTGTTTGTTTCATGATTCATCCATGTAGCAAATTCAGATGACCCATTGATTCCCCAAATCTGACGACTCAAAATTATTTTGACACGGAATGCACAAATGTACATTTCACACATTTAAACATTAAAAAAAAATTAAAAAAAATTTCTTACTTCTTTTAGTCGAGTGTGTGTGGACACTTTAGTCACTTTAGTCCAGTATGTGGCTAGTAAGAAATACATCAAGCAGTAACCCATTTTGCAACACAAACAATTATTTTTTTTTTTTTGTCAATCTCTTTTTATTTAATTTTGTTTGTTATTTAATTTTGTTTGTTAATTTATTTAATTATTTTTGCTACATAAGTTTGTGTTAGTTTACACAATCATTTGCATACCCAATTTACTGTAGTAAGAAAAAGAAGCCCGCCATCATAAATGTCATGTACTACTCCGAAGACAAATTGAGGGAGAATAGTTGCAATGGTTTCTGAGTTGGAGCTTCTCAGCCATAAGGACTGCTGACAAATGACCACCACTGCTACCACCACCCACTGCCACCACCACTATTAGTAGTATTCAATCTCAATATATTTGGGTTAGCATCAAGACCTGTATGTTCACTTCAATACCAGGGAGGCAATTATTTTTTCCCCAACCTTTTTATGCTGTACTATTTGTGCTGTTGATACTTAAGTGAACGAAAGCAGGAGTTTCTCAGGGTACAATAGTTTGTCCCTAATTGACAGTAGTCCTTAAAAAGTATGTATATGACAAAACGTAGCATTTATTAGTTACGGTAGAATAAAATGAAACAAAAAATATTGAAACACCCTAAATATAATTATCACCTAGTGTAAAACAAATGTAAAAGACAAACACCCACCAAACTTAAATTGATAAAAAAAAAAAAAAAAAAACTGCCAGCTAAATGCTCTCTAGATAAAATCTTTCCAAAACATTCAGTAGTATCCTTATCTAATCTACCTTATAAATCTATGATACTGGTATGACTAATAAGACCGAAAGGGGAATGTTCTACTAAGCTGTTGCATATAGAAGCCCAGTAGTTAATTAGATTATACACATTCTTTATTTTACTTTCTTATGTAAAAGGGAATTCCTTGTTATTATAGTCAGTGTTTTTACTTTGTCTTGTATCTATAAAGTTGTCAATCTGTTTCTATAGAAATGTTCTACTGATTAGAAACTTTGATATACATTGTTGCAAAGTGTACCTATGGTTCATCCAGTGAGTGTATGTATTCTGTGTACTTTTTTGTTGTATGAGAGAGGGAAGATTAGCAAAGGGAAAGATTTTTAATCTATATATTTGTCCCTGTCTCCTTTACCTCTATATTTTAGTCAAGATTTATAAATAGGTTTCTCCCTTTTGCATTTTGTTAAACAAAAAACGTGGAGAATGGAAAATCCCTATCACGGTTAACTCAAGATAAAATATAACTAACGAAATCAGCTTAGTGTTAATTCGTTGATTTTTGCCTGGTTATGGGAATATACTTGTCCCAAGATGATTAGGTAGTTTGCACACTAGAAAATATCTAGCTTGAATAGCGTTATTTATAGCATGAGCGTTAAATCCCTAAGTGTACATTAATAAAGCTACTGCCCGATTCTAAGTCTAATAATTAGCTAGACTGTATTAACTGTCAGAGTGACTTAAAGGGACTCTCCAGTGCCAAGAAAACAATCCGTTTTCATGGCACTGCAGGCCCCCTCTCCCTCCCACCACCCACCCCCGGTTTCTGAAGGGGTGAAAACCCCTTCAGTGACTTACCTGAGACCCTTGCCGATGTCCCTTGGTGGTGGTTTCGAGTCGCCGCCGCTCCTCCCCTTCATCACGTCAGCTGGCAGGGGGAGACTGATCCCGTCCGCCGGCTGAGGAGACCTAATGCGCATTAGAGCTCTCCATAGGAAAGCATTGAAAATGCTTTTCAATGCTTTCCTATGGGGAATTGAGTGACGCTGGAGGTCCTCACACAGCGTAAGGACGTCCAGCGATGCTCTAGCACAAAAAACCTGTGATATGAAGCAGGAAGTGCCCTCTAGTGGCTGTCTAGTAGACAGCCACTAGAGTAGGAGTTAACCCTACAAGGTAATCATTGCAGTTTATGAAAACTGCAATAATTATAGTTGCAGGGTTAAGGGTAGTGGGAGTTGGCATCCAGACCCCTCCAATAGGCAGAAATGGTCTGGGTGCCTGGAGTGTCCCTTTAATGGTCTGAGCAATTTCCTGACAGCTTTTCACTTAGAATCTTGTAGCTAGCTCCACGTATTGTAAGAGTATACTAACCTTAGTTTTGTTACTGCTTGGTAGCTTTCTAACTACTATAAAATAAGTTGTTTAGATTTTTAGTCCTACATATTTTATAATGAGTACATAAATCCCTTTTGCAGAAGCGTATAAACCCCTTGACGTGCATTTCACCTTGCAGCAACTTTAAGCCTCACGGCTCATCAGAAGGGAACCGGATCAGAGAGAAAAGCCGGTATTTAACCCCTTAAGGACCAAACTTCTGGAATAAAATGGAATCATGACATGTCACACATGTCATGTGTCCTTAAGGGGTTAAAGGGGGGAGCAGTTTCTCCATTGGACGGTTTGAATTATTGTGGACCAATAGGAACTAGTGTTTATCTTCTATTCATGATTGGAGGGTTACTTAACCCTCTGTTTGCAGGAAGAAATTAATTGAATCAGGAAATATAAAACAATTCTGGATATTCTGAAAAAGTATAAGAGACGTATAAATGCTACAAAAAAAGAATAATTATTTCAAAGTTATCATGTTTGATGTGGAGTCTAAAAATTATACTAATAAACATCATTAGTTTAATTCATCCGTGGAGTCTGTATTTTATCTCTGTGGATAAATAAGCATCTAATTTAACTTAAAGGAGGTTCTATCAGGGGTATATAGATGTTTGATAAATTAAAAACACGGAAAGGAAACCTTTCTTTGTTACCAAATGTTACGGTTTGAAATTCTTTTGTTATACGGGGGAAGCCATTCATAATTTTGACGTCCATATTGAACATAAATAGTGATGATTTAAAAGAAATTCTAACCAGAATGTATCTTATTGATGTTGGAAAACTGATGTATTTACAGAGGTTTGTTGACAAGAGGCAAATTTGTAATTTTTTTGTAATAAAGAAAACAGAAAAAAAACATTCCTTCTACCTAGCTGCTGCAGCCAGTTCGACTTACACCCACTTTTATTCAATGATTAGATGATATGCTTTTCACTGGGTTTCTTGTAGTTTTGGATTGACTGACTGAGTCTTGCAGTGCCTGTTACATTTGCAAACTCAGTTAGGAGAAACATATAGAGCACTGCTTTTTCCCCCCACACTGAAAAAGTGGTTGAGTATGGACAATTGACAACTCACTCACTGGAAATGAGAACTCCAAAATCAAAGTCAATTTCAAATGTATGGTCAAAATAGCCAAACTGTAAAAATTCTCTATGTCAACTATGTTTTCAGTTTGGCTACACTGGTCTTAAATTTGAAAGATGTGTTTTTTGAAAACAAAACTTTAGGCTGCTGTGTGTATGACATGAAATGTACAGCACTCTGTGAAAAATCACTGTGTTGGTTTCTTTTAAAAGTTCTGCCTTGGTGACTTTTAAAACTACTACAGTGTTGGGCACCAATTTTCAGTGGTTTTTAAAGACACCGAGGGCAACACTTTTCACGTCCTGCACTACAGCATCAAAAAAACAGTAAAAAAAAAACTAGGAAAAAAAAAAAACTAGGAAAAATTTTTGATCAAAAAGTTGTTCAGGGTGTGAAAGGTGCTGCTGTACCAACACAGTGTTTTTCTTTACCTGCACAACAGTATATAAAATTACTTCCCACCCCCCCCCCAAAAAAAGTGAAATCTTTATGTAAAATTATGTGCAGAGAGTGAAAAGTGCTACCATGCCAATACATTGGATTTCAATGTCAATAAGGGCAGCACTTTTCACATCCTGTACGATAGCATAAATATATATATAATTTTCTCAAAAAAAATCTACAGAGCCTTAATTGTTATTCTTAAATAGGCAATCCCACATAATGGTTCCAAATCAAGGGAGCCATCTATTAAACAGCACGCTAACTTGGTATCCTAAGTATGGTTACACCACATCGGGGTCCCAAAATGAAGGGCCATCTACTAAACAATGCTCTAATTTGGAATCCTCGGTAGGAACTCTAAGCCACCCTTCCAATTGATTACATGTACTAAACGGCATACTATATGGAAAAATGGACAACAAATTCTCAGAAATTTTTCAGATAAATATTGGTTCACTTCGAATTGACAATTAGCAATCGAGTGCTGCCTGCACTTAGGTCACCCGATGGACACATGCTGGGATGTATTTACCACAAGGCAAACAAGGCATTTGCCTAGGGCAGCACTTTCAGAGGGGGGCACCAAAAAATGCCACCCCAAGCCTTGCTTGCCTTGTGTTCTGGGCCTGTCCACCTTACTGTGAGTGAGTGAGTGTAGCTGTCAGTGTGTCTCTGTGAGTGAGTGAAAGTGTGTGTCTTTCAGTGAGAATGGGTGTGCCTGTGAGTGTGTCAGTGTGTGTATGTCATTTTATGTGTATCTGAGAGTGTGTGCCTGTCAGTGAGTGGGTGTGTCAGTGTGTGTCTGTCAGTGAGTGTTGGTTAAACAGTGTGTGCTTATGACTGTATGTGTGTGCCAATGACTGTGTATCTGTGAGTGTATATCAGTGCATGTATCAATGAGGGCATGTGTCTGTCAGTCAAAAAAGTGGCCTTGACACAAATTGGGGGGTCAAATTTAGATTTTGGGGGTGCCCAAATTTAGTCGTGCCTAGGGCAGCACAAATCCAAAATACACCACTGGACATGTCTTAAAAGCCTGGTCGAGAGTGTCTCTCTCTAATAGTGCAACTGGGCCTCTTTAAAGATCGCAGCATTGTCACTTGCTCCCAGCTAACACCCATGCGGGAGGGAGGAGGCACAGGAGAGAGCAGAGAAGAAGGGAGAGCCAGACCTATGTGTCAGTGTGTGTATCTGTGTGTGTAACTATGTGTCAGTGTGTGTGTATATGTGTGTAACTGTGTCAGTCAGTGTAACTTTGTGTCGGTGTGCTGTGTGTATCTGTGTGCAGGGCCAGCTTTAGGCGCCTTGTGCAAAAAATCTTCACAGTCATCTCCCTTCATTCATGTATAGTTTGTGTGTGTGTATATAGGGGTGTAGTGCTTGTATACAGGATTTATTAAATTAATAATTATTTAAAAACAAAGATTTATTCCTCCTTTTATTTTTGTTACCTTGTTTGAAGAGGGGCTTGCTGATATATGCTGTACCAGTGTGCTGGGAATCTGATCTGCCCCTCTACCAGATGCAGACCATGCATAACTGTTTTGTGAGCTCAGGCACTTGCAGGCACTTGCAGTGGTAAACCGCAGCAACACTCTGATTGGTCGGAACTAGAAAGACAGCTACTTATGGTCTGCAACCATCAGATGTTTGGGCCAGAGGTGCCATACTGCCTCCTCAGCATTACAGAGGGGCAGACTAAGTATGCCATATGATACTGTGAGTTGTTTTGCTTTGGAGCTCTGGATTTTCATTATTTACTTTGACCTCCTTGGAATAAAAACTCATAGTAATGCACTGTTATCCATTTATCACCGAGCTCCACAGCAAACAAAAAAGTCTCACAGTACTACATGGTGTGTACCTGTTTATCACAGAACTCCACAACAATAAAACTCACAGTAAAGTGAAGCCCTGTGACAAGCTCATACACTACACAACTATACAACTCCCAGTATTGTGCCTATTGGTGTATCACAGAGCTCCCTAACTATAAAACACAGAGTGATGTGCATTTTGTATACCAGAGCTCCATTGTAATACATGTCCCTGTAATATGATGTAATGTGTGTGCTGCCTGTGCATGGATGTGTGTGATTTGTATGCTACATGTTGGTTGTGATATTTCCAATGGGTGTGACATATTGTGGGGATATTTATGGGATGATAATTGTTACGGTACCTCCAGTAATAAATGTACAAACCGCCGTTTAGTGAATGCTCCCCATTCGCAATAATGTGGTCTGGTAGCGTATGCAGCATAACCATGCGAAACGCCAGCCAGGGAACACTCCAAACTCCCGAACGGTACATGTACGGCTCCTTCCCTTCACGAGCTCCAAATACACGAATCGCCAATATTAGTCGAACGCCAATATCTTCCAAGCGGCAAATAATTCCAATAAGCAGTCTCTAGTCGCCGGTAATAAAATTCCCCCAATAACGAGACCAAGCTCTGCTTTGAGGGTAAAACACGAACTGAGTTTACTGTTGGCTACCTTCCCGTATTTATGCATGTCTCCCACTTGGTGGACACTCCCCTAGGGGACCAAATGGGAGACTGGAATAACAGAAGGACATGGGGACATTTCAGACATACATCCCCACAATATTCCCAGCATGCATCACAGTTTCCTCCCCTCTGCTCGGGAGATAATTGGGAAGTAATTCAATTCTCTCCCAGAGCAGAGGCAAATTGCCATTTTAACTCAAAGTTACAAAACACATTAAAATACATAACTTTATAACTGCCGAACGTATTGCATTCGTATAACACATCCCCAGATAGCCTGGATCTGAGTGCATATTATTGGCGAATAGCGCTCAGATCCCATACGCATAGTTCAATCGCCATGGAGACAAAGTCTATTACAGTTCTTCGGTATGCGATTGACTCCATGGGAAGGCTATCTGTGGTAAGTCCATTCGTGCCTTTAAATCTCTCGAATGGCCGGTATTCGTATAAAACGGACACTTTTTCAACCGAACACCGCTGAAGCCGTCGACCTCCCCTTCTCAATCAGAAGGGGAGGTCGACGGCTTCAGCGGTGTTCGGTTGAAAAAGTGTCCGTTTTTAGTTCCATGAAATAACCGAACACCGCTGGGCTTTCGCATAGTTAAAATGGCCGCCGCCTCGTGGTCGACATACGAACGACGACCACCCTGTATTCGGTTTTAATTGAGAAGTGTCTGTGGTTAACCGCAACGTTCTAATTGGGATCAATAGGTTAACCAGCAGCACACTTCTCTTCTGGGTGGCCGTCCGTTCGGTAGTTCCGTTCGACAAAAAAATACATTCCCTTAAACAAGGCAAGCGAATAGGGAAATTCATGCAAACGGCAAAACAAACGAACACAGCAATTCTAGTCCATACGGATGGGTCTGTCACAATAATATTGTACAGTTGAGAATTGCCCACTATTTCAATTCTCTTAGATCTTAGAGATCGTTATCATGTAAGTGAAATGTATTCCATACAAATAAAATCACAATTTGTTATAAAAATAGAGATAATTTATTGTGACAAATAAAATAATAATAATATTAGGCAGCATGATAATAATCAGTGAATATTTAGTATAACGTCATATACAATGGCAATGGCTAAACACAGTACAAAGCTACAGCATCAACTGTCAAGACTTACAAGATTTATGAGGGTACTTCACAGACACAGAAAGCAAAACATCCAGCGAAAAGCCATAACATTTTGGCTCACAGTCAGATCAACTGAGTAACCCTTTCAATGCTGGCTACATCCTCCTAGGCATATATTATCCTATTCTCATGTAATTTTCAATTAAAATAACATTCAAACCATCTTATTAATCATTTCCTGGAACCATCCAATAAGAATAATCTACCAGATTTTTACAAAAGCCGAATTTAACTCTACCTAAGATATACGATCTTATTTCAGAGCAAATCAATACACATGGATAAAAAACAGCGGTATGCTAACACGTGGTAAGATACCAGTACTATGTAATTATCTGACTCCACCTGCAAAATGGAGTGTTATAACTACATATTCTTTTGTTAACTAAGATTTCTCAATTATTGAAATCTGATTGTGATTTATCCAGTCATATATCATGCTACTAGTACATTTTTAATTCATTTAAATTAATTAAATAAAACCAGCATAATTACCAGTTATGATGTAGATGTTCTCATCAGATGAGTAGGTAGTCCCAGGAACTTGAATGCGAGTATGATTGGTTGTATGGAGGTGTGTAAGTAATAGAGAAAAGGGGATGTTAGTTAGAAAGTAATAGTAAAATTCTAAGTGTCAAGGAGTGTTTCTTGAGTTGTGTCCAAGAGAGCTTGAGAGTTGAGTGTTAGTCCCAGAGTGTCCTGAATATTTGTCCTGGATCTCTCTGAATGTCCGAATCTGAATGCCCAAACTAACCTCTCTCTTCCCTTTGTCCTAACTTTTTAAAGGGAAAGATTCTTTCTACATCATCAGTTGGTAAAACCAATAGGATACTGAAGGTGTGGTCAACCTGCAGATTGCAATTTAGATTTTTGGTCCATAGAGGGCACTCTCGCTTCACTAAACTTTCCTATCCGGGAAAGAGTTAACTTTTCCTGATGACAATTTTTACGTAATTTGGCTTATCTAAAATGACTACCATAACTTAAATTTGCTGTCAGTTCAAAGCGTTTGCCTCAGTCTTTGTGGCAACGACTTTGATCGTAATTTCTAGGATTGACATGTCTAAACTCAATTACACCCCTTACTTACAATGGGACCTTGTAAGATTTAGAAAGTAAAATTAATTACTTAGTCTTCTCTGTCACTAGTGTCTGTGTTTAAAATTATTTCTAATCCATTAACATTTAGACAGAGCATTCCATCCCCCTGCTTCATTGCTTATCACTTGGCTTGTTTACATAATGCATTCCATAGATCAGGCTAGTGGCTAGTTACAGAAAGGAAAGACATTTTGTGTCTGTCTTGCCTGAAATCCAAAATGGAGTCCGCTCTATTCTGAGTGACCCTGGCAATATACACTTTTAATTTCTATCTTAGCACAAAATGTCTGCCAACATAAATATACTGACAATATATGTGTATTGGCTGTGTGGGATATTTGTGCTGGGTTTATTGGCTGTGTGTGATGGGTATTTAATTCAGATAAAAATATGCATGAAGACCCATGTGTGAATGCAGGTGTGTATTTTTGCAGAGTCACGTGCACAGTCCCACAGTCAGGTGCACACAGTTATACATACACACTGTCAAATACAATTTATAAATTATGCGCAGGGCAAGGGAGGAGGGGCGCTGTGTGGTAATTTATAAAATAATAATGCAAATTTATGGCTGGGGGCTGTATACCTAATTATATGGCTGGGGTGAGCCCTGTATAGGTATACAGGGTGCCCCCAGCTATATCATTTTATTATTATTATTATTATTATTATTATATACATTTTCATACAGCACCCCCATCCAGGTATGCAGGGCCCCCATGTCACACAGCACTCCCTCATCCAGGTATAAAGCCTGGATGGGAGCACTGTATATCTGGCTGCACATTTTGAGATTGAACTGTGGCTTGTGGGGACAGCTGAAGTGAGAGACTGACCTCCACAATTACCCACCTTCCAAAGGAATGTGTCACCACAGTCTTCCGTCCATTGCGGTGTGTCTCCGTATAAGACGTCATGTTCATGCTATAGGCGCAGGGCAAGGGAGGAGCAAGTCCAACACTATGCGGTGATGCCGATCATCACATAGTGGATTTAAAAAACGAACGCACACAATGCTTTCAGAAATTGTTGGCCCCCCAGCTGCCCCTTTTGCCTCACTGTCACATTAAAGAAGGCCATTTTTTAACATTGTTGTTTAAGGGTATAGAAATTGGAGAAAATAGGAAGCAGAAAGGATACACTCTAAGAAGGGATTAACCCCAAATGAACTACAGCCGTAGTAAAAATAAAGAGAGAGAACAAGTGAGTGCCCTTAAGTTAAAATATAACTTTTAATATTGAAATAAATTAAAACAGATTTTATGATATATCAAAAGAGTTTACCAAAAATTGATAAATATGATAAGTAGATCGTGAGGATCAAAACAAATATATATAATAAAATAAAATACTATAGGACCAATTCATTTCTTAAGCGTTATTAGCAATCGTGAGCAAAGGAGGTCCTGTTCAGAAGTTTTCAGGACAAATCTCCAAATGATATGCAGAAAACCAAATAGGTTTTCAAATGCATACGAGTATATATCTCAATAGGTAAACTAAGCGAAAGTAGACAGTCCATACAGTATTAAATAAAAATTATTATTACATGCATAGTGCTAGTTGAATACCAAACCAGCACTAGATAAGATTTAGTATAAAAGAAGTTATTCTACACTAAATGACCAACTCATACAGAGGGAGTAGGGTTAATACGAAAATAACAAGACCATGATCTCTATAGACCCCCCACTTGCATAGCTGGAGTAGGGCTAAATATTGAAATAAAAAGTATATAAGGTCTAGTGCCCGTCTAAGCAGACAGCAATACTGTGATCAGTATATATCGAAAGAGCCCTTTCCCCATTCAACTAGCACTATGCATGTAATAATAATTTTTATTTAATACTGTATGGACTGTCTACTTTCGCTTAGTTTACCTATTGAGATATATACTCGTATGCATTTGAAAACCTATTTGGTTTTCTGCATATCATTTGGAGATTTGTCCTGAAAACTTCTGAACAGGACCTCCTTTGCTCACGATTGCTAATAACGCTTAAGAAATGAATTGGTCCTATAGTATTTTATTTTGTTGTTTAAGGGGTCCCAATTTATCAGTGGACTTCAACCATGGAAATATGGACCAACACAGCATAGCGTGAAGGACGCTGAAGGTGGAATTGTTTTTCAAAAGTAGGTAAAAGATTTCCCCCCAGGCTAGGGCTGTCCACATATGACCTGCAGAATTTTGTCCATTGGGTGGTTGTAGACTCATGAGGGCTTTTAGATGAGGGGCCCTTTAATGGCGTACTGAACAAGTCCTTTTGACAATGTTAGTTTCCCCATGCAGCCTGCCAGGAGGAAGTGAGTTCAGGTCACTTCCTCCCATTTTCTGAGGTTCAAGCAGGCATAAGCAGACACATTCACACAGGATGGAGGAGGGATGCCTTGAACTTTAGACTCCCATCAGGTTTGGCCAGCTAGCACCCACTGGAGCCCAGGGAACCACCCTCTTGCACTCAAAATGTAAGGAAGCAAGAGGGTGGCTAAAACTGTCCATTGTTATTTATATGTGTGTGTATATGTGTATGTACATCTGTGTGTGTCAGTGTGTATGTGTACATGTGCTTTTGTGTATATGTGTTTGTGTGCATATCTTTGTCATTGTCTGTATCTTTGTGTAGTATTATTATTATTATTATTATTATTATTTATAAGCCAACTGATTCCACAATTCTGTACAATGGGAAGACTAACAGACAAATATTTGTTTAAAAAAAGTTGAATGCACAGAAATAGTGGGTGTTGAGGACCCTTCTTATACAAGCTTACATTGATGAGGGAGTGGGGTAACATGACACAAGAGGTGATAGGAAGATATATTTTGTGTTTCTCTATGTGTGTTAGTGTGTAACTGTGTATACATACCTGTGTGTCTGTGTGTATCTCAGAGTGTACAAATATCTGTGTCAGTATGTGCATCTCTATATGTGCAAGTGTGTATGTGTACCTGTGTGTATCTGATTATGTGACTATCTATGTCAGTGTGTGTTTGTGCGTATCTGTGTTTGTGACAGTGCATACAGCTTTCAAATGCCAACATTGCACATAAATATACCCCTGCATTCAAACACCAACTTTGCACACAAATGCACCCATTTATTTAAATGCCAACACTGTACAATATAATCCTGCAATCAAACACCATCAATGCACACAATCACAACACAACATTGAAATATCAACATTACAACACTACAAATACCAACACATACAAATGCACATTTGTATACATTTAAACAGAAACACTATATGCAAACACATCCCTACATTAAAATGCACACACAAACACACAACTGCATTCATACTATTCACAGATTCATGCATTCCAATTTTAAGGCTACACACAAACACAATGCTGCATTCAAATGCCAATACTACACACTGTATTGCAAGCAGACTAGAGCTCCCGTAATCTCTCCTTTCTCCCTTCTCCTTCCTCTCATGGCTGCCAGATTTTAGTGCTAGTGGTGTTAATTTAGTGCAAATGTTATGATTCTAATTTCAGAATTATCTTTTAATGTATTTACCATATTAGCAATTTAGAAATTTGTAGTGTTAATGCAAGACAATTGAATATGAAAAATACAAAATTAGACACTTATTTTAGCCTACAATTTGCAATTTTATTGGGAATTCACAACAATTTAATCTTTAGTAAAATACGCAGTCAGGGATCTTCACTAAACTCCTAACACTAGAAAATTAAAAGTTGAACTGCACAGCTAAAGCTTAAGCAGCCAAGTTGGGCCTTTACCGAAGTTTAAAAAAAATTCAAATGAGCTACATTTGCCATAATTTTGCCATTCAGGTTTTAATCGGCTAGAATTTGGACAAACTAAGACATGAGTACACATGTATTCTTCTAGTTTAATGTTATTTTAAGTGTCACAATATGTGATAACATTTTTTAAATTAATTTAGCTATTTAAATATATCATTTAAATATATTCCTGTTTACATTAAATTGATATAGTTCTAGGCTAGTGGGGTTTCTCTGCAATAATAGTATTTATTATTAAACTGTGTTTGTTATCACTTGAATCCAGGAAATGGATTGCCTACTTTTTTTATTTATCATAAAAAAAGCTATAGAGATATTCCAAATAGTAGAGGTAAAATGTATCAAGTCATATTCTTTAAGCTATAAAATAAATTCAAACAATATTTTCCAATTTTTGAAACAATATTGTACTAATAGCTGTTAGCAGATTTCCCTGTACTAATCATTATACAGTATTGTCCAAGATTGATGTGATGTCCTGAAGTGTTTCCATTGAGTTATTTAGGAAATTATGTTACAAGGACAAAAAGGATGACATATATATTACCTCGCAGGGAACTTTGGTGTGATGTAGCACACATGATAAAATTATTAAGGGTAAGTTTCAGCATTACAAGCACATTTGAATTGTAAGCTGGAAAATAATATATTTATTAAAGCAAAATTATATATTATATATACATATTTATGAAGTGCCAGCAAGTGTAAGGCTATAAAACAATTGAATGACAAATAGTTATTGTGAATTCAAACAAGAGGCTGAGGCCCTAGCCAAAATGAGTTTACAATCTAGACAAAGTGGGGTATAAAACCAAAAGTGTGGTGTGTGTTATTCAATTCTTAAATGTATGCTTCATTCCCAGGACATGATTAAAGATCCGAGAATTTTTTTATTGTTGTTATATTTACAATTAACATTTTAATCTGTTTCCTTCATGAAACAAATTTATAAAGGAACTGAGGTGGAAGCAAAAATTATTGCACAGCAATATAGCTACAAGATATTGATATACATGCCAGATAATATCAAAGCAGTCTGCTCAACTTTTATTTAGTTTTAAATTATTATTACACATTGGAGCTAATTTATATTCTCAAAACATGTTTTAAAATGTTCATTGGCTAATGTTATAGCTAGAATATTAATATCAAGATGTTAATTTTACTTCAATACATTTTATAAAATGCAGGCACAAATTCTGGAGTCATTATCACAACTAAATTAATAAACTTATCAATGTAAATCAAAGAAAGGCTAGAAAAAATTCACACGTGAAAATTAAATCATCCTGAGAATTCACTGCAAACTTTAGCAGGGTTATTTCTTAAAATCCAAATGACCCTGTACTGAATGGTGCAAGATCAATCAGCTTCATACAGGGCACTTAGACTGCAAAATCGGAACATTGTTTACATTCTTCAACAATGTCCCAATTTAGCAATTCAGGTCCCAAATGGGGCCTGAATTTGGCCTACATTTCAGACTGAATGATGCCAGACTCCTGAAATCCAGACCGAATGCTTTAAGTCCGTGTCCTGAGACTTAAATTCTGCACTATTAAATATTTAGTAGACATGTCCCCACCTGCCACATGCAGGTTGGTGCAAAGAAAGGTTTTAAACCTCTGTTATATAAATATTGGGGCCTTATTGATCCCATAGGCTTTTATTTATTTATTACTTTTTAATGTGGTAGCTGGAAAGTGTTTGCAAGACCTCCAAATACTTAATCTTCAGATTGCCAAGGGTATTTAACAAGGAAGCAGAAACATAGTATTTAACATTATTGTCTGCTTGCATGAAAGCAAGTGAGCAATAATTTGCGACAAATCAAAATTATAGGTGCGCAACCAAATTTAAAACACAGTGTAAACATCTATATAAATAAGTAGCTTAGTGTTCCCAATAAAGAGGAAACAGTCCCAGTATCTAAGTGTTATCAATTACTGTAAAATAGTGAAAAAGAATCATATACAGTGCCTTGCAAAAGTATTCATCCCCTTGACTTTTTACCTATTTTGTTACATTACAGCTTTAAGTTCAATGTTTTATTAATCTGAATTTTGATGTGATGGTTCAGAACATAATAGTCTAAGTTGGTGAAGTGAAATGAGAACAATATATACATAAAACTAATTTTTAGAAATAGAAAACAGAAAATTGCCATGTGCGTATGTATTCACCCCCTTTATTATGAAGCCCATAAAAAGCTCTGGTGCAACCAATTACCTCCAGAAGTCACATAATTAGTGAAATGATGTCCACCTGTGTGCAATCTAAGTTTCACATGATCTGTCATTACATATACACACCTTTTTTGAAAGGCCCCAGAGGCTGCAACACCTAAACAAGAGGCACCACTAGCCAAACACTACCATAAATACCAAGGAACTCTCCAAACAAATAAGGGACAATGTTGTTGAGAAGTACAAGACAGGTTTAGGTTATAAAAAAATAACCAAATCTTTGATGATCCCCAGGAGCACCATCAAATCTATCATAACCAAATGAAAAGAAAAAAAGCACAACAGCAAACCTGCCAAGAGACGACCACCCACCAAAACTCACGGACCGGGCAAGGAGGGCATTAATCAGAGAGACAGCACAGAGAACTAAGGTAATGTGTGGCACAAACCCAACACATCACATCACCGAAAGAAAACCATCCCCACAGTAAAACATGGTGGTGGCAGCATCATGCTGTGGGGATGTTTTTCAGCAGCCTGGACTGGGAAACTGGTCAGAGTTGAGGGAAAGATGGATGGTGCTAAATACAGCAAAACCTGTACCACTCTGTGCGTGATTTGAGGCTAGGACAGAGGTTCACCTTCCAGCAGGACAATGACCCCAAACACACTGCTAAAGCAACACTTTAAGGGGAAACATGTATGTGTGGTTTAAGGGGAAACATGTATGTGTGGGAATGGCCTGGTCAAAGCCCAGACCTCAATCCAAAAGAAAATCTGTGGACAGACTTAAAGATAGCTGTTCACAAGCGCAAACCATCCAACTTGAAGTAGCTGGAACAGTTTTGCAAGGAGGAATGGGCAAAAATCCCAGTAGTAAGATGTGGCAAGCTCATAGAGACTCATCCAAAGCGACTTGGAGCTGTGATTGCTGCAAAAGGTGGCTCTACAAAGTATTGACTTTAGGGGGTGAATAGTTATGCACATTGACTTTTTTCTGTTATTTTGTCCTATTTGTTGTTTACTTCACAATAAAAAAAATAAAAAATAAAAAATCTCCAAAGTTGTGGGCATGTTCTGTAAATTAAATGATGCAAATCCATGTTAATTCCAGGTTGTGAGGCAACAAAACACGAAAAATGCCAAGGGGGTGAATACTTTTGCAAGGCACTGTAAAATATACCGGCTTTACAATGTTCTTAGTGGTCTAAAACACATAAAAATCAAAAGAAACTCATAGTGCAGCAATGTAGTATAATATAGGGATATATAGAGAGCTTTGCCAAAATAACAGTACCACTCGTGACTATAAAGCCTAGGAAGGATCAGACCCACAAGTGCGTTGGATCTGAATGAGGATATAGTGTAGACTCACCAACAGCTGAATAGTGTATCCAATGCTTTATTCTGGTAAAAACAGTAAAAACGTATACATCCGGCTCACAGTGTATCAGCAGACAAAGTCTTTAGTTAGCTGAGATGCCGTCCGAGTGCGATCTCTCTTCCCAGCTGATCTCCAACTCCACTGCACCGCCAACTTCCGTGTTCAGCACGCTATGAGTTTTGCTCTCTCAGGGCTTTCTCAAGCATGTAGTAAGTCCTCCCATTCCCCTGCTCTTTATGGCATAACGTCAGTCACCAATATCACCTCTTGAGGGTAAATATCCACATAAAGTCCACATGAAACGTTATATATCTAAGCTTACTAAAAATCATAAATGAGCAATCACAAATAGGGAAAGAGAAACATAGGAACAGCATATATACAGTAAATATGCTAAAGGAATCATTTAAACCAAATAAATACTTACAAATCTTAATATTTAAAAAAGGAAAAGAAAAAATATGCATACTAAAAGGACATTCCTATATATAGACATTCCTACAAAACCATAACACACAGACTCTTCTATGACCCATAAGAAGAGACCTAAAAAGTAGAAAATGTAAAAAAAAAATCTTAATCCAATCACTAGGGGCAGATCACCCAAATCACTCTATATTTGGGGAATAGCAACAAATAATTTAAAATTAAAACATTTATTTAAAAATTGCAGTGTAAAGAACCCAAATCCATTATAGCTTGGTCTAATAGAGAAAGAAGAGACATAGTCAGTAATAAACAATGAGGTTAAAACTATAAAAAATGGAATAATTCAAAATCTATGTTTAAACCAGATGGGGCCAAAGTATCAAAAAAAAAAAAAAACACTTCATTTCCTCCTGACCTATTTTTTTTTTTAATAAAATCCCCCCTTTTCCAATCTTTAGAATCTTTCTTTGTAACGAATCACTTGGCACCCTGACTGTGTACCTCCATTGAAGGATGCTCCTAGCGCTTCCTGGGGGCTCCTTCAGAGAGCAAGACAGGAACAAGCTCTTACAAGAGCGTAGTAGTGATATAGCAAGAGAGCAGGGCCGGCTGGGCCGGGGGGCAGGGAGGCAATTGCAGGGCCGGTCCTAATGCTGCAGCCACATGAGCGCTCTGTAAAGAGCCTCAGGCGGCTGCAGCGCTGCTTCTCTCCTCCCCTCCCCTCCCCTTTCCTGTAGTGTGGCCGAGCTCCTCTCCGGTCCGCGGTGCCCGGCCGGAGTGATAGGACGGTGCACACTCAGTTTCTGTTTCCTGTACGCAGGGAGAACACAGGGAGGGGGAGGTGAGGAGAACACATGGAGGGGGGAGGTGAGAAGAACACATGGAGGTTGGAGGGGGGATGAGAAGAGCACATGGGGGGGTGGGTGAGTGTGAGTAGAGACCGCTATGGGGAGGGTGGGAGAGAGGAGAGACCACCAAGGGGCAGGGGAGAGCTCTAAGGGACACAAGGGACAGCTCTATACGACAGGGGGCAAGACAGGGAGTTCGTTCACACTACGCACACACACACAATGCATCCCTATAAATACACAGAAACACACAATGCATCCGTACACACACAGAAACACACAATGCATCCCTACACACACAGAAACACAACATGCTTCGGTTACATGCAGATAAACACACAATGCATCCATTACACACACACAATGCAACCCTTACACACAAAGACAATGCATCCTTTGCACACATACACAGAAACACACAATGCAAACCCTTACACACACATGCAAACACACACACTGCTTTTCTTACATACACACAGAAACACAATGCATCTCTTACACACACATACAGACACACACCTTGCATCCTTTATGCATACAAACAGATTCACGCAATGCATCCCTTACACACAACCAGAAACACACAATACATCCCTTATACACAAATACACACTGCTTCCACTACACACAAACACACTGCATCACCTACACAAACTGGTATCCCTATACACTACATACCAAAGCACGCATATTAGATCCTCTACAATAACACATAACACATCCCCTACACACTCCACTTCCTGTGAGCGAACTCATGGGTGGGTGGAACATATAAGTGGACTTATGAGTGTGCATACTCACCGTCAGGCCCTGGGGCCCAGACCTTGAGCTTTGTAAGGGGCCCCCAAAAAATGGAGCTGCTTCTAATCCTCCCAGATCATTGAATTTTGTGACCACAGTTGCAAACAGCCTCCAGAGATCCTGTTCTACACCAGGTCAGTGGAGCCAAACTGCAGCCCATCATCATCCTCATCTGGTTGTAAGTAGGCAATATAGTATATTATTAGTGACACTAATCTATAATGTACCTCACATTAAAGGGACACTATAGTCCCCAGAACCACTTCAGCTTAATGAAGTGGTTTTGGTGTCTATAGCCGGTTCCAGCAGGCTTTTTAATGTAAACACACACTTTGTGCAGCACTGGCGTTAGTTCATATGGCAGATCATATGGCTGGGGCATTGTGATGTCACATTGGGGGGTGGCAAATTCAGCTGTTCCCCATGCAGCCACAGGTGCCGCTTTGCTGGGAGAGTGTGATTACTCTTCACTTCCTCCCAGCCTACAGAGCAGCGCATGGGAGAGAGAAAGGAGGAGGCATGATTTAATCTTACAACAAATCCAGTAAGCAAATGTTTATAACTTTTGGAGGATCTGCTCTGTTTCCACCGTTTATTGGTGTTTACTCTGATGTCTGTATTAATATTGAGGGATTTCTAAGTAGTAACATCAGTGTGTGTCAGCAGGGCCAGCTGTTGGGGTGTGTAAGCTGTACGGTCACGCAGGGTGCCATGACAACAGAGGCGCCCGGCGGCCAACACAGCTCATAAGTTGGGGACACCAGCATATTCAATTTAAACGATTCGCTGGTGGTCCACTGGTGCGCACCATCAGTAGGTGCAGTCAGATTATATTCTCTCCCTCGTGGTTCTGGCGCTCAGTTAGTGAGTTAGAGCACAGGCTCAGAGATTCTCAGCCTGCACTCTGACAACATTGAAAGTCGGAGCCGTGAAGGAGCGGGTATGGCAAAGAGCTACTGATAAAATCAGTATCTGTTATAAAACCAGGAAAACCAACTGATTTGGTGGTGCAATGGGCCACTTGACTGGTTTTGCCCCCCAGGCCTAAGGCTACCAGCCCTCCCCTGCAAGAGAGTATGACTAGCATAGCAATCCATTGTAGCAGATTCCCCCAATAAGAGACGGCACTCCAAATTGAGGGTGATGTAGAACTGAAGTTTTAATGAAACACTCTGCTTTTATGCACGTTGTACACACATAGTACTACCCACAGGGTTTTGAAGAACAACCAATCAAACACAAAACATATAGTAAAACACTCCTATTTATTCCCACAAAATCCTCCCATCTGCCTGTGATACAATTATCTCAACACAATAGACTAACTTAATTATCACAGGCAGAAAATATACAGTTTTTACACAATATTAATAACTTTCAAAATATACATGCCATTCACATAAAACATACATTTTCAGAATCAGCATACTCAAAAATCAGGGCAATCGGTTCAGGGGTTAAAAAGTTAGCTGGACGTCCTTTGTGAAAAAATTGCCGAATGGTGACTGTAACGGATCACCTGGCACCCCGACTGGGTACCTCCGTTAAAGGATGCTCCTAGCACTTCCTGAGGACTCCAAGCACTGCAGCAGACACAAAAACCACCGAACCATAGGAGCATATGAATGCTCTCAAGCATTTGAATGTTGTATACAGCCGAATAGGAAAAACCACGCGAACAGGTTTACACTCCTAGCAGTCAAACTGGAACAGCATACAATAAATCCTCCCCCAATAATGAGACGACACTTCACTTTGAGGGTTAAGCAGGAACTGACTGGACTGGCACATACAGCCTCTTTTGTTCCCAATCCACAAACTTAGTACTGCCCATAGGGTTTTACAGAACAACCAATAACACACATACATTACAGAAAGACACTCCCACACAAAATCCTCCCCTCTGCCTGTGATACAATTACCTTACACAATGGGTAATCTAATTATCACAGACAGAGAAATACAGTTTCATAAAACACATCACAGGGACCCCAAAACATGCAATAACCCCATAAAAAGTTCAGTTCAGTACTTTGGAAGATACAGTTTAATGCAGATTCTGCAGAACATATACAGGCTAAATGAAAAACAATTACTGTATAATGTGTCCCCTGCTGTATAGTCCAAAACCACTGCACAAGGTCTCTGTGCACCAAATACTGGCGAGATGGCACCGTGTTGAAAAGTCCAAACAGTGTCTGTGAGTTAAAATGGCTGCCATCCATTGTTCTCACCATGTGCTTCATCCATTGTTCTCACCATGTGCCTCTGATACAGAAAATGTTGGCCACCCAGTAAGTCCACAGTATGTCCCCAGATGGTTCTTAAAGGGCCAGCAGCAGCACAACACAAATCCCTTATGCCCAAATCATGTCTTTAAAGGGCAATACATCCCAGGGGCCATAGTCACATGGCAGGAGGCTGGCAATCAGTCTTCTCCAATGCCCAGTGGCGAGGTCAGTTTCGCCACAGTGACTTAGTCTCCAGGCGCAGAGTCGAAATGGAGTAGAAGATACGGGTCAGCGGTGTTCGTGCAATTGGGTAGCCGAAAACAGTTCCATAGATTTGGCTGCACACACCGCTGACCACGTTCGAATGAATAAAGATGGTACGAACGGCGGCCACCCAGCGGTCTGCAATTTACCTACAGCAACCTCCCAGTCTGGGAGGTAAATTGCCTGCACACTTCCAGTTCTGGGTGGTCCTCCTGTACAGTACTTTGTAAAGCCACATTTACTGAACCAAGTGGGAAAAGGGCACAAACAAAGTATTTTAGGGGAGTGGGGACACAGTCTTAAAGGGGCATTGTTCTCAAAAGTCATAGTATGCCCCCAGATGGTTCTTAAAGGGCCAGCACTAGCACAATACAAATCCATTATGCCCAAATAATGTCTTTAAAGGGAAATACCCCCAGGGGCCATAGTCACAAGGCAGGAGGCGGGCAAGCAGGCCCCTTCAAAAACTCCTGGCAAACTCCCTTAAAGGAGTGAGTTTGCCACATTCTTAATACCTACAAATTATAATTATAAAGATGTTCACGTATTCTTATATTTAAGGGGTGTGTTGTCCTACCTATATATTGTAACTTATAGGGACATTGTAATAAATAGATCACATTGTTACTATGACAGGTGATATGTTCTCTATGATCATATTCCTTAAGAGTTTTTTCAGACTGAAACTTATGATACATACCATTACCCATTTGGTGTGTATTTCTGCATCCAAAACATAGCTTGCATCTGTAAACACCCATAAGTTCACCAAAGTAGTTCCTATTAGGGTGTTTGGGTTTGTCTTTAAGGAAGATAATGACTAAAACTTTCTTAAAACTCGGAGCTCCCCTAAAAGTAATATTGGGTCTTTCTGGCAAACACTCATTTAAGTCCCTATCAGCTTTCACAATGGGCCAATATTTATTTATTTATAGTGCGTTTAATAAATCTATGTTCAGAATTATAATCAAAGACTAGAACATCATCGAAACTCCTTGGGTACCCAGGACTGTCCTTCACTAATAATTTGGACTGGGTCATATCTTTTACCTCACTCAGTGCCTTAATTTGAATATCCTCAGGGTATTCCTTTTTCCTAAATTTGTTCAATAGGTCCTCTGCCTGTTGTTTGAATACAGTTTTCTCAGTACAGCTGCGTCTCAATCTAAGCAACTGTCCCTTTGGAATATTGTTAAGCCATTGGGAGTAATGTCCACTGTTGTATGTGACATACCCATTGGCATCTCCCTTTTTTTAAAAAGTCATTGTCTTTAAGGACCCATCCTCAATATAAATCTTTAAATGTAAAAAACCTATCTCCGAGGGGCTAATATTGCTGGTTAAATGTATACCCCAGGTGTTCTCATTGCTGCACTATGCGTTCCTTTTGCTTTGTTTGTGTTTTAGATCACTGAACATCATTGTAAAGCCAGTGTAAGTATATTTTATTGGTAACACTTACGGATACGGGGACGGTTTCCTCTTAATTGGGAGCACTAAGCTACTTATTTATATACATGTTTACACTGTGTTTTAAATTTGGTTGCCCACCTATAATTTTGATTTTTCACTTTTTGGGAATCTTCATATCAGGATTCAATATAGGTTGTTGCACAAGATTTTAGTTCTACACGGATTTTGGTGTAGACACTTGCACTCTATCACTTGTGTTTGCCCCAATTTTAGTTTACTGAACAATAATTTGTGGATGTGCAAAAATAAGCAAAACCATAATATTTATTGCGGCAATGCTGACAAACCAGGGTAGTTTGCAGAAAGACCAAGTTATATTTGGCAGCTCTCAAAATATTAATGACATTAGCCCACTAAGGATTAATATGTACCGGTACATATACGCCATAGCAAACCAGCCTTTAAGGATCCTATAGCAAAATGGGATATCCTTATGGTTTAATGTATCCAGGGTTGTATATAACTGTAAAATATTGCATACTAGTGTAGGATTTTTAGCAACTGGTTTGCAAACCTTGAGAGGTTATGAATATGGTCCTTAAGGGGTTAAGAAATCCTAATTCGTTCAAACAAAATTCCACTTCTCTCTTGATTGTAGATCTCTATAGAACTGCAATGTTATTTCAGCATAGCATTTGATGATGGCAAAGGGTGTTTAAAGATCAGATTGTGATAAGAGCGTTAATGCATTTCACAGTCATACATCTTAAGGGTATATTATTTAAGGTTATCAACAGTGACTTTTCTTTGAAGATTGTTTTGATTATTAGGCTTGTGCATTCAGTTTTAAATAAATTGGGAATAATACAAATTCTGGGCAATCAGTGATTGTCTGAAATCTCAAACTCACAAACTCGATATGGATGAATCACAAAAACATAACAAAGGACAAAACTGCTTTGTATGTTTTCTCATTCAGAGATATGTTACTGGTGCCAAAAAAATATGATTGATAGGAAAAAGAATGAATGATTGTTAGTGGCCAGTTACTAAATGTTGATTTTATTCTCAGATTAAGTCAGTAGTGAAAATAAAGGAAATAAAAGTGTAGAGCAGTAAAAAAAAGTCTAAATTTACATATTTGTATAGTATTATTTAATTAATATATAATGTATAACTATAGAAAATGTTTTTACTGACCCTACTCTTTTTCCCCTCTATTAGCTATTTCTTCTCAAATGATCTGTGAATCAAACTACATGAAAATGCACTTTTCAGTGTTCTGCAATATATATATATAATACTTACATTTTGCAGTAAACTGGTTGGCTTATTTTTATGCCATTTTGGTTTATCTGAATATTGTTTCTCAAAACGCCATATGGATGAAACCTAAATCTCTCAATTTTATTTACAACAAATTTATGAATCAATTTGAATAGGCCACATTTTTTTTCACTTTGCACAAGTCTATTGATTATAGACCCAATTTAATATTTATAAATACACTTTTATTTGTTTTAAAAAAATATTATCATATCTAAAAATATATTCTCTATAAAAAGTCATTGTATAAAAAATACTGAAATGTTAAAATATTAATTTTTTATTATTATTTTAAATCATTTGAAAGTTTATCCCAAAATATTAAATCAAGGCCCATATATATATTTATTTATTTATTTATTTATTTTCAATTCTGAATATTTAACTTCTATGTGGCTTATAATGTTACATTATTAAAATTTAAGATATCTGGAAGGGAAAATAATCTAAGATCAGCACAATAATTTTAATATACAAATTCAAAAGCTGCAATATTTTTCACAAGGAATAATGCAGCTTCTGTCAAACTATTTCTTTTTTTCTTCGTATTTATATATATATTCACTTTAAAACATCCGATAAAGGACAATTATTTAGCTCCCACGTACAACACTAGACAAACAGTCAGTCCATAATTTGCTGCTGAACATGATGAAAAAAAAAACCCATAGACTAGAGTAACAACAAGAGAGCTTTCATGTATTGGATGTGTTTGCATTTACAAAAAGTTTGTTACCTTGTTTTCCCTTGAATATTTACATCATACGAATGGATCCTGAATTAAAGTTGGCAAGTCAATGATCAAGAAGGGTGTATGGGAATTTTTATTTTTGTATTTTTTTAATTAGCCAACTATATCGATCAGCCATAATCTAGTCCTTGCGTTGTTGAATACATTTCCATTACTTTTTCCCCCAAAACCTTGCTACAAATCCCATAAATCTCAGCTTACCTTGGGCTTGCAGAAGATTATGGCTATTGTGGTTGCATAACAGAGGATAAAACATACCCCTCGTGAAGAACATGGTCTTACGGTACATGTAAACAAGTGTTGTACTGCTACTACCCTATTCGAATTCCCTGGACAAATTGCATGAGAATTAGCAATCACACTGCTTCAGTTCAGTTTGTTCCCTGTGGACCCAGAGTGCAACACTCAATAAAGCATTGATTTAAAGTCCCGAGGAGCAGTGCAATGAGTTACTATAGTGCAGAGCCCATGATGCACTTTTTACTCACATTCAAACATTCTGTACGAATGTAGATACACTCCGCAATAATTTTGCCAATTTTCCTAATACAGTCTTTAAAATTACATAACTTTAACCACTCCTGTCGATGTCCTGCTGACCTTTCTGTTATTTATATTTTATTTGTTGACTATTCCATATGATTATTCTAAACTTAATATAATTATGTAGTGCTGTCCAATGAAACCACAGTATTGCCCACTAGAAGAGAACAAAATTAAATGGACATGAAGAAACATTTTCCGTTTTCCTAAAGAATGTTAAGAAACCAGCAACTCAAAACTGTAATTCTATTTTACTCAAACCTTTTCATGCCAATAAAAATGGCAGAACCTCCCCCCAAAGGCGCTAGTCTTATAATAACTATTTGACTAATCCATAAATTTAGCGCTGCTTTGGTGGAATGAAATGGAAGGTTATTGTAACACTGCACTACCCAGTCCGTTTACAGAATGCAAACCTAGAATTCCACAGTAGTATGTTTTAATTACATGTTGGACAACTAGTATATTTCAAACAATTTAGTGTCACATTGTTGCTGCCCAAATCTATCACATGCTGCTAATAGAAAACCTTAACAGAGACCAGTTTAGAATTGTAGGATCTTTTCGTGACAAGATTAATAAAGCAATAGACATGTTTGATAATTAAAAAAAATAGAAACAACAAAAACAAGGCAAGATGGAGCATTACAGCAGCAAAGTGCTTTAAAAATTACAAACAAAAAATAGTTTTCCATGCAGAATACACAATGGAAAAGACCTCAGATTAAATAATGAGTGGTGGTTCTGGGAAGAATAACATGCTCTCAATCAAGAACGGCCCAAAAGAGTTTTGACTCTCAAGTATTCACATCCTTGAACACCATAATAGAGACGACGTTTCCACTGTGTTAACAGTAGTTTGGGGCCAACCAGACTGTCACAAACTTCTCATCAAACATGAATTTGTAACCTTCACAGACAAATTGATGAGCTCGGCAAATAAGCTTCAGATTATTGATGTGGACAAACTCATTGGTGACTTTGGCTCCAAATAACCAGCATGCTCCTCTAGGACTGATAGCCCAAGTATCCACATCCTCTGGATCAGACCATACAAGATCACAAAACGCTCCTTTGTGAGGAATTTCTTGGTTTCGTTTAATGGTACAGATCTGATCTAGCGCCTTTATGTCTGGAGAGAGTCTTCCATGCACACATAGTATTTGCTCATCTATCAGAGCTGCTATAGCTAGCATATCAAACAGTACTGCCATGCATTGGCATTTCCATATTTTGTTTGCACTCATCATAAAATCCATACACCTGTGTAATTTGTCTGCTCTCATAATTTTGTTCAGGGGGGGGATACTCAAGGCCCATATATTTTAATTAAATTTGTGCTTTAGGGATCTGCTGAATGATAAATACCAAGATAAATAAATAATGTTTTTCACAAAACCATACATTATATGAACAACTTGAAGATATGTTTGAAAAAAGAAACTGAATGTTCATCTTTGTAATGATATAATATTTAAAAAGAATACTGGAATAGCTAGATCCTACACACAAAAAAAACAACAGATATTCTTTTCTGTTGCTCTCCTCCCAACATTAGAAAAAAGAGGGAATATTATAGTAAGGGCCAACAGTAAGCCCTTGATTTATGAGTAACTCATGAAACTTTAATGAGACCTTGGGGCAGAAAAGCAAAAGTTCAAATTTCTTGAAAACTTTAATTCTTGCATTTTGTTCAACTAGTGCTTCTACACTATCAACTTAAGTTAATAATAGAGATGGTTAATGGCAATTATCCATACCATGTTTTGTGAATATGAATTTAATCAATTATATTATTTCACTGTTTTTCATAGGAATTTGATCTTTAAACAATTTAGAATATTACACTTATAAAATCTAAATTGTATTGGACACTGGAGATGTATGCTATATTGGTCAGGGACATGCTGATTCTCTAATGACCCTTAATTTAACTTTATTAAAATATTATATTCTGAATACCACTTTGATACAGAATAGGATTCAATAAATGAATGAATAATACTATAACATATCAGTTGCGGTTGTTGCAGTTCAGATGATACTAGGTGCAGTTAATATAATCCAGCCATACTGCATCATCTCTTTACATAAGGCCTCCAGGCTTCTACAGTATGCCTTGACCCTAATCAATTTACTTTCATGCTGACTGCCTTACAGCTCATCAGAATGTATCTCTGTTTTACATTGTGCTTTTTACCAGTTTCTAATCTGGTCAACTTGATCATAGGATCAAACCATAGGCTCATAGGATCAAGACTATCGGTATACTTAGTCAGTCACAATCAGGATGCTTGGCCTTTGCCCTTCTACAACTGAAGGTTGCTTACAATGTCAACATATTGTTTGTTTATCACAGCTGAGCAGGGGTGGATGTGACCAAGATGGTGTCATAAGTCAGGCTTGATGCACGGCTGCCATTCTCCATACTAGGTAACGCTGGCCATAACCAGGTGGAAGAGGTACTAGGGAACCAAAAGCAAGACCAGATATTTCAATTAAAGCCAATAAATGTGCAGTTTGCCTATGTAGAATAGGGTCAGGAAAAAGAAGGACCACAAAGTCACGCTGACAGTGAGACAAGAGCATTAGAAACTCTGAAACATGCTGCAAACTACAGCCATGGAACACATAAACCACATTCCTCTAATAGGTTAAGTCTGTAGCGGAGCCAATCTGAAGCATGAGGACAAGACATGGCTGCCATTAGTTTTGTCTAAACCACTTCATACACCTATAAATGTATTTTCAGGACAGCCAAATTTCAACCATAAGGTGGATGGCTCAGCCAAATGTAATAAATGAAAAATGATTTGGGGAAACAAATTAGACAAATTAAAAAAAGGCATGAAAATTGTCAACCAGTGTACTACAAAATAATGTACACCGTGTAATACACTTATAGGGCCAAATTCCTGCCAGTTTGAATCACAGGTCAAGTGATTAAATATAACCAACAGAAGGAAAAAGAGGAGGACCAGTAAAAATCTATATTTGCATATTTTTATGTTTATTAAACTTAGTAGCTGTCCCTTAGCCATCACTCACATTTTTTCCTATCAATCAATCTTATTTTGGTGCCACAAGTTGAATTCTGAATCATAATTCAAAACAAACATGCACGTCCATCGCACAATTTGTTTGGTTTGTGATTCAACTAAATATAGGCTCAGAGTTCAGGAATTCGTACTGTCGTCTGACCCAAATTCAGATGAATTGCAGTTAATAATGAAGTTAATCTGCAAGGCCAGTTGTGTTTTTACATGGGCATGAGCCAAAATTATGCATTCAAATGAGTAAGGAAGAAGCACACAAAGGTAGAGCAAAAATGACACAAAGCATAGGAGAGCAAAACACAATCAAGTTATGATGGAACAAAAACAAACATGGCAACACCAGTTGTGGTTTTTCCAGATGACATGATGTAAAAATGGCATTTAGCTGTTAATATATCCATAAAGGTGCATGCACTGATTTCAGCTGCTTTGTAGGACTGCCATGCTTCAGTTTCCATATTTTTGCAAAATAGAGATTACCATATTTAGCCTTTGTTAGTTAAAATAATTCCTATTGGCCTATTGGTTCTAAAATTTAAGTCAAAGATTGCCAATTTAGCACACTCTGAATAAATGTTTTAAATAAATACATTTAACATTATGGATACAATAATAGCATTGCATTGTATCCATTAATTATTTCGCACAAAAAAAAACAGAACTGATGTTGCTATGAAAATAAAACATGACCCACTGGTTCTGCAGTTTCAAAAGAAACAGTAAGATAAAATATTTTTCAATATAAACATCAATAAATTTATAGCACAATACTTAATTTAAAATAATGTATTATTTGCTCATTTGAAATGGAGGAAAAAAATGGGGCAAAGTTACTAAGCTAGGCATTTCCTCATGGACTAAGGGCTTGATACTGGGATAGGGCAATGTTTACCATGGCAATGTACTGACAGTGAAAGTACCAGACATTTGTTCATGGCCTGCACCTGTTGAATAGCCAGCCATCTGGACCATCAGGGATTTGAAAGACCCCCCTCCCTGCAAGGTAAGAAGATGAAGGAGAGATGTATGTTTTTTTTGTTTTTTTTAAAATCATGATTAAATTATTAATTACTAAAGCCTCAAATCCCCCCCTTGTACACACACTACTATACTCCACTATACAACACACTACACCATGTTATAAACACACAATATACCTCTAAAAACACATTGTATACACCATGTACATACACAAAATCCCCTATACCCACACTATACTCTGTATAAACACAAACTGTACCCCATATATATACTCTACACGCCCTATGCACACTGTAACCCTATGCACTAGATCTTTTATTAACCCACTACAGCTCTTATAAACACAGTGCATCCATACACACACACACTGCACCCCCTATGTACACACTAAACCCATATACACACAGGGCCAGGGCCATCTATAGGTGAACTACGAAGCGGCCTAGGGTGAACATTTGGAAGGGGTGCCTCCTCACACAGTGCTTCTACAAGTGCGCCCCAGCATTCACATCGAGCAGTACTGAGGAGATATGCGCTGCTGCCACTTTGAAAGGAGCGATTGAGCCGCCTGGCGCTGTATTGCTCCGCCCGCTGAAGCTATAATAGTGCGTTGCCGTGGGTTACCGTGGCAACACTCTGGTGCATTTCCCGGAGCTCCCTGGAAGGAAATGCATTCCCACTGGACCACCACGGAGCCGGATTCCCCCTCCCTGGCCAAGGTAAGCCTGTTTAATTTGGGGAAAAATATTTTTTAAACCTTCCTCTTTTTACCCCCCGACAAGTGCCCCTAACACCTCCACTAAACCCCCCAATACTCCCACAAAACCCCACCACTGCCCCTAACCCCACCACTATAGCTTCTAACCCACACTATTGCCCATAACCACCCCCCACTACTGCCCCTTACCCCCTACTATTGCCCCTTACAGGTCCTAACCCCCAGTACTGCCGCTGACCCCCACTACAGGTCCTAACCCCATAATACTGCCACTGACCCCCCAATACTGCCACTACCCCCCGATACTGCCACTGACCCCACAGTACAGCCCCAGACCCCCTCAATACAGCCACTGACCCACTCAGTACAGCCCCTGACCCCATTGGCAGCAGTGGGGCACGGCTCCAGGCACATTTTGCCGCCCCTGTACATTGTAAAGTGACTGCTGTATAGCCTTTGCCGCTTATGCATATATTTATATATATATATATATATTTAGAGAGAGAGAGAGAGAGAGAGAGAGAGATTACCTGTTCGGGGCCCCTGCTACCTTGTCCTGTGGAGAGGGGGCCCAGAAGTCTGATGTGCCCCTCCTGCAGCTTCCTGTCAACTTGTAACACCACGAGCGTGTTGATGCATGTTGCCATGGCAACGCTCAGGTGTTCATTACGTGCCCCGCAATGCTCATTCGGCTAGTGAGAAGAGATGACAGGAAGCTGCAGGAAGGAAACATCATCTTCTGGGCCTCCTCTCCACAGGACACAGCAAAATGTGCCACTGGACCACCATGGAAACTACTCTCCCCCTCCCTGACCACAGGTAAGAGGCAGAGAGGGGAGAATAAACTAAATCATACTTTTAAGAAAAATAATCACACCTCAGAAGACACTGCAACCACTACACACAGACACTGCATCCACTACACACAGACACTACATGCACTACACACAGACACTGCATCCATTACACACACTACACACAGACACTACATGTACTACACACAGACACTGCATACACTACATGCACTACACACAGATACTGCATCCACTACATGCATTACACACAAACACTGCATCCACTACACACCCTACATGCACTACACACAGACACTGCATCCACTACGCACACTACACACAGACACTGCATCCACTACATGCACTACACACAGACACTGTATCCACTACACACATACACTACATGCACTACATACAGACACTGCATACACTACACACAGACAATGCATTCACTACATGCATTACACGCAGACACTGCATCTACTACACACCCTACATGCAGTACACACAGACACTGAATACACTACGCACACTACACACTGACACTACATCCACTACATGTACTACAGACACTTGATTCACTACACACACCCCGTGCATCCAGTACACTTTACACAATACACAAACACAAACATTGCACATACTTCACTGCTTCAACTACACAAACATAGACAATGCACTAACTACACAGACACTGCACCCACTACACAATAAATACAGTTAATATGCTTTAAAAGAAAAAAATCACTCCTTACAAGACACTGCATCCCCTACACACACTACACACAGACACTGCATCCACTACACACACTACATGCATCCAGTACACTTTACACAATACACAAACACAGACACTGCACACACTACACTGCTTCAACTACAAAAACATAGACAATGCACCCACTACACAGACACTGCACCCACTACACAAACACAGACACTGCACACACTTCACTGCTTCAACAACTACACAAACACTGCACCCACTACACAATAAATACAGTTAATATACTTTAAAATAAATAATCACTCCTTACAAGACACTGCATCCCCTACACACACTACACACAGACACTGCATCCACTACACATGCTACATGCATCCAGTACACTTTACACAAACACAGACACTGCACACACTACACTGCTTCAACTACAAAATCATAGACAATGCACCCACTACACAGACACTGCACCCACTACACAAACACAGACACTGCACACACTTCACTGCTTCAACTAAACAAACACACACTACACTGCTTCAACTTCAAAAACATAGACAATGCACCCACTACACAAAGACATACACTGCACACACTTCACTGCTTCAACTACACAAACACAGACAATGCACTAACTACACAGACACTGCACCCACTACACAATAAATACAGTTAATATACTTTAAAAGAAATAATCACTCCTTACAAGACACTGCATCCCCTACACACACTACACACAGACACTGCATCCACTACACATGCTACATGCATCAAGTACACTTTACACAATACACAAACACAGACACTGCACACACTACACTGCTTCAACTACAAAAACATAGACAATGCACCCACTACACAAACACTGACACTGCACCCACTATACAATATTTACTACAAATAAACTGCATGCACTATACTGCATGCACCACACACACACACACACACACTCAGTGTCCACTATGCACGTGCAATAATAATATTAATAGCTCCGGACTGATTCCTCTTCTGCAACTGTCACTAGTCTCTTACTATCCTTACCTTTTTGTGTCATTTTACCCCACTCCCTCTAGCATGTAAGCTCATTGAGCAGGGCCCTCAACCCCTCTGTTCCTGTGAGTCCAACTTGTCTGGTTAAAACTACAGGTCTGTTCGTCCGCCCATTGTAAAGCGCTGCAGAATTTGATGGCGCTATATAAATAACATAATAATAATAATAATAATATTTTTTTTTAAATTAGTATTTTTGGTTTATATATATAATTTTTATATTAGTACTTTCCCTTATAAAGGTATTTTTACAATTGGGGTTCACTTCTTATATAATGGAGTTTTTTATTACACCATATTCTTTATTTTTATTTATTTTTCTTAACCCTTATTGTATATTTTTCGCTCTCATATTAGATTTTAGTTACCTTCCCTCCATAAAGATTACTATAAACAAGAAAGAGAAATTATCCACCACATTGTTGTTATATAGACATATTTAATAAAAACTCATTTGCTGCATAAGTCCGTTATAAATGTATATTTTTTTACTTATGTGGTATAATAGTCTACTTTATAGAAGAATGTTGACTAATATTGTTATTTTTATGTATCTAAAAATGTGTGTTTTGAGAGATCCAATTTGATTCAGCAAAGGACTTAGAGATGCCGTTCCTATGTGGAACGCATGGTGAATCGCACTGTGGAACGCACCGTGGAATGCATGAGGCCTAAAGAGCTGAAACCGGAAGTAGACACTTTCACATATACGGAAGCAAATGAATGAACAGGAGGCTTGAAACGCAGGACATCTCTGTTTCTATGGAGATTGCCCGCAAAATTTGTAAGCCCAGACACAGAGAAGCTGCAATCAACAGGACTATTTAAAGCAGGAAGGAGTCTTTGGAGTTCACACAGAATTTTTTCCAGCTGAGGAAGCTTATTGGCGAAATGCGTCCAGGAGGAACAGTGAGCACATAGAACTATCTATTGGACTTTAGCCGAATAAGTGTTATATTTTATATAGTTTTTATTTATATTTTTATATATTTTTTACAATACATGTTTATATATATTTCTACATATAATAAATTATACTTTTACACTTACGGCTTCCATTTTCACCTGCTTTATAACGAAGGAATGTGGTCCTTAACCACATACATCTTATGAAGTGAGCCGATTTACCGGCTCTGGGTTTGTGAGCATATATAAGCTATCTCTATAATATATACCCAGTATATCGACTGTACGACGCTATATATTTTCCTCCTATACCTACTATCTAGGACATTAACCCCTGGAGAGTATTTGGATTCAAGGAGGGTGAGGGTCGCCTCAACGGACCCTAAGGCGCATATACCTGAGCTAGTGTTCTAGCTTAGAAAAGTGTGAGTTAGTAATTTATATATTTACCACTTTTATATATTCATATACAGTCCACACTATGTTTTGTATATTTATGCTTTTTTAGGGCTTATTCGGAAATATTGAGATTACAAATAAGGGTGTACGACCCCTTAAGGTACACCAAGTTTTGTTTTGCACTTATATATACACGATTATTAGAGCGCTTCACCAGATACTTCTTCTCTGCACTTTTCCTATAGAAAGATAAGCACGGTGATATAGCAGCTCATAGAAATTTGGTATAATTAAGATATAAGACCACACAAATAAGCGCTTGTACTCTCCATTTTATAATAATAATAATGCATACAATGCATTCACTATACACACTGCATACAATACACTGCATGAGGTTTGGGGGGGGTGGGGTGGGGGAGCAGCATTCCATCCTTCGACCCAGGCAGCACAATGTCTTGGGCCAGCCCTGCTCATTACACAGCTTTATATCTCACGCACAGAAAGCCACAACATACACTTCACACATAGCTACAACACTTTCATCCATCCTACACAAGACACACACCCACATATACACCACACATTCACTAAACATATTGATAAATGTTCACTTACCTAACAATAAAAAATAACACAGCGAAGTTGTCAGTCTGCTCTTGTGAAAAATCTTATCATGATGTGTTACAAACATTAATTATTCATGAAGAAAGAACAGACACTTATTTAAAAAATAACGTGTCATTGAAATATGTACAGCTGTTCTGTAAATAATTATTTGCAGTGTTTGTAGCTATCACAGATCTATATCAACACTGACATCTAAAGTGTTAATAAAATCATTCAAGAAATGATTAATAACTAGAAATGTTGTCAGAATTCTGTAAATATAAATGTTATGCAAAACAAGTATAAAGTAACAACAGGTGGAATGTTTTGTCACATTACAAGTAGCTTATCAAAAAATTAACAAATAAGAATTTTATTATACAGTTTTATATAAAAATATCCTAAAATGTTATCCATTAACTGTAGATTATTCTTTTTTAAGTGAAGAAATAATCTTAATTTTAATAATGACAAGAGGCAAATATTTTGCATTCTTTTTTTACTCCACCTCTAATAGCAGCAAACAACAGAATAAAACATCAACCATTTAATGAAGAGAAGACCATGTAATAGGCAGTACCTCCATATCCTCTTCCTCTTCTTTGAATTGAAACAACCGAACCAAAGAAAAAAAAACTGTAATACAGAACTCTTTACTTCAATAATCAACAAAAAAAACAAAACAATCATAAATGAGGCTTGATGCACCAAGATTCAAGAATATCTTTGCTTGCACCTTACAAAGTTACACTGAAACAAAAGAGAACGTGAATGTCATAAGTGAAGGGATATGTAACACCATTCAAACATCGGAATGGAAGCATAGTTAAGCATATTACATCTTAAATTGTCATATCAAGGTACAAATAAATATAGCAAGTGATAATGATTAAAAATCCAACTAACCATAACCTAAAAGTAAAAAGATTAATTGGAGGGGCAGAAGACTAGATATAGAAAAAAAGGGGTGGTAAAATATTTGCCTGATATTACTATTAAAATTAAGAGTATTTCTTCAGTTAAACTATAATAAGCTACAATTTTACTACATGACCTGAGGCTTCATATTTAGCATTTGTAACCCTTGTCCATGAATGCAAAATATGAATCAGCAACTGGGATGAAATAAAACCAATGGAAGGTATCATCCCTGGACCAATTGTTGATATCAGGCTATCCTCTAGTTATGCCCCAGATGTGTAATGCTGCTGTGCCATGCTGTGTTTCAAATTTAGAATTTCAACACATCTGGGATTCATAGTTGGCTGCGCCATAATGGAGTCATTAAGGGGATAGAGGTTTGACTGACTTGGATCTGATGAATCACCCAGGATATCATGGTGAATGGAGGAAAGGCATATGTTTAAAATTTTGGCCAATCCTGGAGAAAAGCTTTCGTTGCTACCTTCTCTTGATCCGGAAGTATCATGGTACCTGTCAGTTAATCCAAGATACCAAGAGATCCAGCATGATGGGACCCTGAAGAATTTGCAGTCCGCTGTGTGATAGGATACTATGGAAAGGTGATTTGCTTGCTATTGGATGTTCCAATTGAGGTAAAATTTATAAATCTCCTTTGTCAATTTCGACAACCTCTTGGATTGTACTCCTCCTGTTGATATACCTCAGTGCCGATATGTTTTTTATCAGTTCTAGGATGCGACAGTTCAAAAAATTATTGGCCAAACTCTGAATAGCGAATGACCCTAAAATCAATTCTAGACAGTTAATATGTAACTGATCCTCTGATTCTGTCCATACACATACCATCCATTATTCTAACTAACCACCATCTGAGTTCTGCATGCACATTTTGTGTTAAGGGGATGGTCTGATCGGAGGAAGAATGAATTTTGAGGTATTCAGCTTTCAGACAATGCATCAACCTGTAGTGTAGTGTATCAATGAAGACAGGAGTCCCACTATACTGGCTAGGAGCTGGAGGGGAAGCAAGTCCTGAGTCAAGATTTGTTGTAATTCCTGGCATATTCTCACACATTTTTGGTGAAGCAATTTCAGTACACATGCTATGGAAACTATTTTAAATCCTAGAATTTGTCCATGTTGACCATGAATCCCAACATCTCTAGGGAGATTATAGTCCAAGTGGCTTGATCCTGAAGTAGGGGTGCCAAACTTAACATATCATCTAGATAGACTAGGCATCTAATCCTCGTGGACCATAAGTGGGCCATCACTAGTTTTAGGAGCTAGATGAATCACCAGGGGTTGGAACTCAGTACATAGGGAAGGCATGTAAATTGCCAGGGGATGTTCTTGAAAATTGAAAGGAACCTCCAACTTCTCGGGTGCACGGGAACTGACATATAGGCATAATTGAAGTGAAACCAGTAGCATATGCCACAGTAGACGGCTTCATCTTGAAATGGCAATAGGTTACAAATGTGTTGAATGCCGTAGCTTGATCACCTGACGAGAATCTACCCTCGTTGTGGACATAGTGGATGGCTACTTTTTTGAGTGGATTTCCTTGTTTATGAGTTGATGCTGGATCTGGTTCATCTGTAGTAGTAACAGGACCTTCTCCTGTATCGGCAAAGAATGGAACTCTATAACATAGTCCTGTACCATTTGAAGAATCCAAGTGTTGGACAATGTTTGTCCAGTACTGTAGGAAAAGAGAAAGATGGCCTGTGGAAAATGACTGGAGAGAAGGATTGGAAGGAACAGTGCCTACCTGTCAGGAATTTTGCTTGCCATATCTACAGTATCCTAAGTCCCTGTAGCGGTTGAAAGCTGGAACAGCTGGATGTGTCCTGTGCTCTATGATGGAAGGAAAAATCTGTATAGCTCTGGTGTTGGAGGGACAGAAATCAGAAATGGCTGGAGACCCAACCCTATTGTCATCTAGCCTTGGAAAAACCACCCCTCATGCTCAGGAACCAAAAGACCTTCTGGAGGGTGGTTTGAGGGAAGATAAACTATTAACATATTTATGGAGCTCTTTCAGAAAAGGATCTCCAAACAGCATCAACTCTGCCTTGGGTCCCAGCTTCTATGTACTTGCCAGTTTTGAATCTACCTGAAAGAGTGCAGCTTTTTGTCTCTTTGAATTCAAGGCAATGTTGATGTTTCTCATTAATAGATAGGGCATTGTGCCCATTCACAAGTGGAACTCGGATCCAATGTCGTGCCTGAGGTCAAAGTGCCAAACAAAGAATTTGTTCATCAAGCATTTTGTCTTGGGCCAGATCGTTGCCTATTTCGAGACCCTTACTGGGATCTCTCCATGAGCAGGCCATGAAGTTGACCATTGCCCGGTTAAATTCAGGAGTGTGCAATAATGGTATTGGGCATTCACAACTCTTGGTTTCTTACCTCTTTTCAAGGGGTTTGCAAGGCCAAAACAATATAAATTTTGCAATATCGGACAGATGCAGATATTCAGTGAAACATAGGGTAGTGAATCTTACATAGATCAAACATTGTCCCTGTTGCATCACCTGTTGATTATCACAAACTCCTCTGTATTTTTGGGATTAGGATATTTTGAGCAGACAGAGCGGGGTTTACCCGCAAAATACAGTTTCACATACTGTGAAGAACAAACAAACAGAAATAAGCACTCACTACAAAAATACAGGGAAAGGGCAGTAGTAAATCTGTGAGTGTGGCAAAACCGACCTCGCTACTGGGCATTGGAGAAGACTGATTGCCAGCCTCCTGCCATGTGACTGGGATGTATTGCCCTTTAAAGACATGATTTGGGCATAATGGATTTGTGTTGTGCTGCTGCTGGCCCTTTAAGAACCATCTGGGGACATACTGTGGAGTTACTGGGTGGCCACCATTTCCTGTATCAGAGGCACATGGTGAGAACAATGGATGAAGCACATGGTGAGAACAATGGATGGCGGCCATTTTAACTCACAGACACTGTTTGGACTTTTCAACACTGTGCCATCTCGCCGGTATTTGGTGCACAGAGACATCGTGCAGTGGTTTTGGACTATACAACAGGGGACACATTATACAGTAATTGTTTTTCATTTAGCCTGCATATGTTCTGCGGAATCTGCATTAAACTGTATCTTCCAAAGTACCGAACGGATCTGGGTGAATTTTGGATATGTTGTTCACCCAGATCCCTGGTTCCAAGGATATACTTTTTATGGGGTTATTGCATGCTTTGGGGTCCCTGTGATGTGTTTTATGATACTGTATTTCTCTGCCTGTGATAATTAGATTAACCATTGTGTTTAGTAAGCATATCACAGGCAGAGGGGAGGATTTTGTGTGGGAGTGTCTGCGTGTATTGTACAGATTGATTGGTTGTTCTGTAAAACCCTGTGGGCAGTACTAAATTTGTGGATTGGGAATAAAAGAGGCTGTATGTGCCAGTCCAGTCAGTTCTACTTCACCCTCAATCTGAGTCCTGTCTCTTATTGGGGGAATCTGCTACAAGGGATTGCTATGCTCTGCATATTCCCTTGCTATAATCACTGAGCTCTTGTAAGAGCTTGTTCCTGCTTCACTCTCTTGGAGGAGAGGATCACCCACTGGAACCTGGAGCCTTGTCGTAGGTCCAGGGTGGGTAGGAGACGGCGAGACCCCAACCAAGCTGCGGCGGTTCGTAGGGTCTACGGTGGTTGTGGTGTCTGGTGGAGCGCTCTGTAAGCGCTAGGAGCATTCTTCAACGGAGGTACCCAGTCGGGGTGCCAGGTGATCCGTTACAGTGAGAATTTCCAAAATCTCATCAGCAATACAAATAGTGACAAAGCAGAGTGATAGACCGAGCCCAAGAGGATGTGAAAATGTACAGCACTTTTTATATATATATATATATATATATATATATATATATAGTGATGTCCCGAACGGTCCGCTGGCGAATAGTTAGTTCCTGGCGAACATCGCTTGTTCGCGTTCGCCACGGATTGCGAACATATGCGCTGTTCGGTCCGCCCCCAATTCATCATCATTGAGTAAACTTTGACCCTGTACCTCACAGTCAGCAGACACATTCCAGCCAATCAGCAGCAGACGCTCTCTCCCAGACCCTCCCACCTCCTGGACAGCATCCATTTTACATTCATTGTGAAGCTGCAGTCTTAGTGAGAGGATGGACAGTGTAGCTGCTGCTGATTTGATAGGGAAATTGATAGCTAGGCTAGTGTATTCAGTGTCCACTACAGTCCTGAAGGACTCATCTGATCTCTCTGACCTCACTACCCCCCACACCCTCAGCAGACACATTCCAGCCAATCAGCAGCAGACCCTCCCTCCCAGACCCTCCAACCTCCTGGACAGCATCCATTTTACATTCATTGTGAAGCTGCATTCTTAGTGAGAGGATGGACAGTGTAGCTGCTGCTGATTTGATAGGGAAATTGATAGCTAGGCTAGTGTATTCACTACCCCCCACACCACCCTCAGCCTCATTACCCCCACACCACCCTCAGCCTCACTAGCCCCCACACCACCCTCAGCCTCACTAGCCCCCCACCCTCAGCCTCACACCCCCAGCCTTCACTACCCCCAGACCACCCTCAGTCTCACTACCCCCACACCCTCAGCTCCTGCCACTCCCCCACGCCACCCTCAGCATCACCACCCTCAGCCTCACTACCCCCCACACCACAGTCTTGGCAGCCTCACTCACCCCCCACACCACCGCCCCTGCACTCACCCCCACACCACTCTCAGCTCCCACCACCCCAGCTTCACACTCCCACACCTCCTCAGCATCACCACCCCCATGGCCACCACCTCCCTCAGCCTCACTACACCCCCCCCCACACCCTCAGCATCACCACCCTCAGCCTCACTACCCCAACCACCCTCAGCCTCACTACCCCCACCACCCTCAGCATCACTACCCCCCAACCACACTCAGCATCACCAACCCCAACCACCCTCAGCATCACCACCCCCAGCCTCACTATCCCCCACACCACCCTCAGCATCACCACCCTCAGCATCACCACCCCCAACCGAGGACCTGACACAGTCTGCCATAAGGCGGTTTAGGCGGCCGTGAGGCCCCAGCCAGCTTGAGGCCTTAGGTGGCCGCCTAAATCGCCTAATTAGAGAGCCGCCTCTGTTTGTGGTTGTTTGCGGTGCGTTAAACGGGGAGTTTGGTCTGTCACTGTGAAGCGGGCATAACCCTTACACTACCTGATCGATACAACATCATACCTGATGTTTTAAAGCACATTATTCCAAACAATTTATTTTTTTTTGCTTTTTAATTTTTTTCTTTCTTATATGAAAATAGTTGGGACCACAGGGATTTGCTATGTATTTTAAGGCTACAAGCTGCCTACGTTCCTGATTACACAAATGGTTAAGCATATGTTTCTGCTCCTTCCAATTCCCTACGCAAAATTTGTATCCAACGCTATAAACAAATTCCTACTGTATGTGATGGTTTAAACACTAATTCATTTCAGATAATACTGAGATATTGCAATATTCCATTTAAATGCTCTCCTAAATGCATTATAATGAATACCAAATTCTCTTGATAGTAATATTTGGCAGAAACACACAGTAGAAAATATAATGCTTCTAGTATTCACAGAGATGCCCTAAATTTCTATGTCAAAATAGCTTGAGAACACTCATTTGCTTAGATTGTTTTGTAATAGGCTTACATTATCCACTCAGCTTAAATGACCATGTGATTACCATTGATTCATTGCTTACATTTTTAATAAAAAGCTAGTTTACTACTTTATGTTTTTTGTGACATTGTGAGAATTGTCATTGACTTTGAGAAAGAACCATGCTTTTATCAATTATTTAACTAAAACCAGTTGAAACATCAATTATGTAATCTAAACCCTGTTGAAAAATAATGATTTGAAAAGAAAAAAAATCTAGCTTTAATAATATTCTCTTCCTGAGCAGCACCGTAATTATTAACATTAGCTTTAATTCTAGACTTTCTCACCTTAAATATTGCTCAGCAGGGCATCAAAGTCTGGAAATTAATAAAATAACCTTGTTTTCTTTCCGAGAAGATCCATTAGCGACTTGCCAAGTGAGCTAAGAGCTCACACCTTGAAAGAAAAGACAAATACATAAATAAAGCAATACAACTTCAAAAATGTATGATTTTAATATCATGATTCATAATTTAAAAGGTTACAGTAGCTGTGGTCATCCTTAATTCAATCAATGTTTTTTAAAGTTTCTATTTCTATGAAATAACCTTACTTTGTTGATTTATTTTTTTGCATTTAAAGAGTTTTCATAATGGATAATCCGCATTTCAACAACATACATCAATACATTATTGAAAATGTACGTTAAACCAGATAGAAAATAAATCATTTAATTGTGGAGCTCTAAAATAACTTCAATAAAGTATATATGCCTGGTCAACGGGTCATATTTTTCTGCTCATTAAAGCAAGAATGTCTCTATGTCAAATATAATTGAGTATTGTGTGAATAGAGTAAATGCATATTAGAGCTTTTGTGTATGCATTGTTACTGCTTCTGTATGTGCACAGCTGTGTGACTGTGTATTGACTATGTGTGTTGTTTTCATATTGTCTGTATTTGTTTTCATGTGTGCATGTGCAAAGTTATGTGTGTGTATGTCTATATGCCTGTGTGCGTAATGTCATTATGGTGTTCCTGTGTGCATGCAATGTCAGTGTGTATGTCAGTGTTCCTGTGTGTGCAGTGTCAGTATATATGTTTGTAAGTGTTCAGTTGGCCATGTTAAAACAACTCCTGTGGGACACCAGACGAGTAGAGGTGGGCAGATCTAGATTTACATCTCTGTCCATGGATGTTAGGGTTCGACTAGCATTTCAAATAGAAGCACAGGTCCAGAAAATACTGTGCTGGTTTAATGTCATCAGTCCAACTCTATCCGCACTATGGTTATTATTATTATATTCAAAACATTTACTATAATGCTTTAATACTTTTTTTGTATTTTTGTGACTTTATATAGTTAAATACAATCACTCTTCTACATTCTTTCTCCCACCCTTGCTTCTTCCCTTCAACTATGTGTCAATGACCTCTTTTTTTCCTTTCTTCATACTCTTGCCTGCTTCTTCATGTGGTGATAGCTTGTTCTTTCATTACATATTGTTTCTCCTTTAAGCTATACTACACATCAACTGTTTTTGTTTTGATTTGGTGCCTTCCTACAAAACCATTTCAATTTCCTTATCCATCTCTAATTTATAATGTTCAGTTTGCTAAGAGGTATTTCCTGCCTTCTGTGGTTTTCTCACTACATTGTTAAAGGAATAATTTAGTCACCATATCCACGTCGCATGACTGAAGTGATTATTGTGCATGGCTTTCGTGGTGTCACATCATGCCATGTTCAGTGGAGATGTCTGGCCTCGGCTTCTGGTATCCAGTACTCTTTTTACAATCCGTGCTTAGTTTTTCTTGGTTTTTCTGGTTTTCTATTCTATGTCTGGTTTTCCTTATGCTGGGTGTTCTGGGTTCATTCCAATATTACTTCCCTGGAATTCCCAGTCTCCTGGATTCATTTAAATGTTTGTTTTATGTTGCCACACCGTTTGTTTTCCATCATTCCTTTTGTTTCAGTGTCCTGCAGGCAGCTGCTCAAGCCTTCTGCCCTTTCTTGCAGGTAAGTGCTATATATGTGTGTTTCTTATGGTTCTTTTAGTATACATTAGGCAGAGTAGGACCTGCCGAATATGGGCTACATTGGCGTTGTGGCAGGATGATCATATAATGTAACTAAATCCCCATACTTTTCATACATAGTGCTTAGTTACGTCTCGTTTTGTTTTGTCCAGTCCTGCCGCTGTTTAGTTAATGTTCCCTTATGTATTGTGTACATGTTCTGGGTTTTGCTTCCTATCCTTCTCTGGTTCTGGGTTCTACTAGTTCTGTCTTGTTTTCATGTTTGGTGCCTGTTCTAGTCTTGCTTTGTTTCTAGTACTGGATACATCTCAGCATTCATCTGCTCTGGCATCCACTAAGCTGCTATAGGGTTCTGGTATGTGGCCACGCAAACGCTGGTGCTCAACGTCAGAGGGCGTGTGGTTACCCTGCACCAGGCCCTGATAGTCCATTACCACGCTGAAGACTCCCACTTCTCATCAGGCACTCAGGGGTCCCGGTTTCCATACCGCCACCTGTGACACGTGGGTGCTGGGTCCTGCATCAATGCTAAATGGTTTACTCATAGTTTAGTAGAGATTCTTGGCGCCTGGTAGCCTGAAACCCACCCACCAATGACATGTGACAATGATTATGTATTTCCTACCTGTTCTATTTTAAATTTTGCACATATTGTGTATTAATATTGTTTTTGTATTTTATTGTACCATAATGTATCAATGCAATGTATTGTGGACCCATGTCATACTTGACAACGAGAGAAATCTCAATGTATCTTTCCTGGTAAAATATTTTATAAATAAATAATATGGTTGAGGTGAAGCCATGTATTAAGACAGTGATTTGCTGAGAATGGTCAGCTACACTTGAATCTGCTGCAGGGATTGTGGTGCCTATACGGTTCCTTTAAGTTATTTTTTACTTTATGTTCTACCCCATTTAATAATTCCAGTCCCAACATTCTTCCTTCACAGTATAGTCAGCAAAATCACTACAGCTTAATGTAGTCACTCAGTCACTCAGATGGCTACTAAAGGTGCTTCTTGGGTCAGACCTCAGCAAGTGGGGTTGAGTCAGGCAGTGCCAGCCATGGAAAGATGGCACAACATGGGAGAAAAGGTGAGTAAAATCACCTTTAATCTTTGAAGAGAGGGGGGTGGAGGGGTGGGGGGGCAGGGACCTAATGCTGAATTCCAGCACTATAGTGTCAGGAATACATTTGTATTCCTGACACTATAGTGTTCCTTTAAGGAATGTTGGACTTGGTAGAGACCACATATTTTTTCTGTTGAGGCAAACGCAGACTATTTCATCCATAGCATATTTGCAGGTTTCTTATATTCTTTACTGCTCTTAAAATATGTATCTCTCCTACTCTTATCAATATTTCCCCCTGAGCTATAAAACAATTTTATTACCTCAGTCCTTCATTTGTCCTCATTTCTTGATATTATTTCTTGATATTATAGCCCTCTCTCTTACATTTATAAGTATTAGTTTTTGATCAGTCTGTCCTTATGACATATAGAGTTTAGCAGCTAAACTCTATCCTAGATTTCTTTACATTCCAATCATTAATTGCACAATCCTCTGCTTTTCAATCCTTTGAAAAACAATCTCCTTAAAACCCCTCTCTGTCTCTTGCCCCTACATACTTTCAATACAAGTATTCAACAAACGTACATACACATAAAGAATTGGCATATTTAGCAATACGTATTATTAGGCTATTTCATGAAATTCGCTTTCATTTCAAATGTGTTGGTCGTTAAATAAACACGTAATTGCCATATATTCGTGTTATGTCAGTTACGTTGTTACATTTTTAAAATTCAAAAGAATGCATAAAAGCTGGTATGATTAAAAGGTATTTTCAAATGAAATTAAATAAAATCACTAATCATTAAATCATGCCAGCTGGAACTAAGTTAAGCAAATTTTAATAACTTGGCCAATACCTTAGATTTTTTTTTTTCAGCATTAGGTTATTTGATGCTGTCATTAGCTGCAAAAGCATATCAAAATGTATCATGCACAAACAGACTATTTTGTAATCATTTATGCATTCCTTTTGTTTAATTATTGTAATAATATGTCTAATCATAGACATATCAGTTACGAGTTCTTTTAAATAAACTAAATATTCTTGTTTAGCACAGAAGTTAAAGAAATCAAGCCATTAGAAATGAATCTGTAAGCAGCAGTGGAGTTGACAACATACAAGTGCATGGGAAAAGCAAATGCAGAGATATAGCAGATATCATATGTTTAACAAGTTATAAATTTATAGTTATATAAATGCGTAGTGAAATAAATGCAAACATATGTATTTAGGACACCTTGAAGGTAATTGGCTCATGGCAGTCATCTTACTTTTGAATTAGATTTACTTTGAACAATCGTGGTAGAGGACCTTGATGTGGACATGCCTATTGCTCTCACAATCAGTTTCAAAGTATATGCTTGAAGAATTTGGACCTATCAAATGTGTCTGCAAAACCATGTTGCAAATCAACTTCACTTGGAACAAATATGACTCTAAGTCACAACATATAGTAACAGCAAAGTAGTCCAGGTCTTTCGATCCCTTCAGGGATCTGTATCAAGCTTGATAAAGATCACTGAAGGGATCGAAACATGACTGTATCTGTCATGTTTTTCCAATAAATTTGCTGATGAATGAAGACCTTGAGTTCCTGGACTACTTTGATGTTACTATATGGATTAGGGGTTTGCCAGCCTAGGTACAGTGCACTGAGGTCTACAGATGATGAGAGTGCAGATCTCATCTTTCTTTGCTCTAAGTCACAACATAACTGCTAAACTGTGGTATTTATATCTTGGAGAAAAAATAGGCCCCTTTCTTATGCAGGATACTGCCAAGGAGGTTGTTCATGCTCTAGTAATCTATCACATGGATTACTGTCATTCTTTCCTAATTGGTCTCCCCAGAAGCCATACCGCCCCTCTACAATTTGTGATGAATTCTGCTGCCAGGCTGATCTTTCTCTCCTGTTGCTCCTCTCACACCTCACCCCTCTCTCAATCCTTACACTGGCTTCCTGTCCCCTATAGGTGCCGATTAAAATAGCCCTAACCAACTCTAGCCCCTCTTACATTTCCTCACTGATTCATAGGTATGCCCCCTCTCGACCTCTCCTCTCTGCTGGTGACCTTCTCCTGTCTGCTGCTCTCACCCTTACTGCAAATTCATGTCTGCAAGACTTCCCACAGGTGGCACCTTTCCTTTGGAACAGCCTTCCTACCCCTGTCAGACTCTCCCCTAGTCTTCAATCATTTAAGAAGTCCCTCAAAACCCATTTTTTCAGGATTGCTTATGGCCTCCAAGAGTAACTTCTATCTCTCAAACCGTCCTCTTGCTCTCTCCACTCTCACCTTCAGTTCTGCTACTTTCCCACCATGTCTATTTGCTGTCTCCCTCAATACCCTTCCTATTGTGATTTTATACCCCACCTCCTCTAGACTGTAATCTCGTTTGAGCAGGTTCCTCAACTATCTATTGTTCCTGTTATATTTTGTTATTATCTCATTTGGTAAATTCCCCTCTTATTGTAAAGCGCTGCGGAATAAGCTGACGCTATATAAATACCAACAATAATAATAATAATAATAATGGTATTTAAAAAAAAAAAAAAACATTCTTTAAACATTAGGGATTTTTTCGGTCAAAACATCCAAGCTAGCAATATTCCTCAGTTAGAAGACAAATTCCTATCTCAGCTACTTTGCATCCTTTGTAATTTCAATTTTCAGTTTAGAACAATGACTTGCTTACAACATAGATCCATAGCATTTATGTTAACAGTTTGTGTGACAAGGGAATTATTCACATAATCTTCACAAATATAGGCCTCAATATAATATTTGGGGATAAGTTTTACAAATGCTTTAATATTTTTGGATAATCTTTTCAAATTTTTATCTACAAAAATGGCAAAAGCTTTATTGGTGACTTCTACAGATGAATCATTTGAAACTTGTATCCAGACATTATAAATAATTTGAAAATCTTATCCAAAAATATTAAACCAAAGGCTATAATTCCTATAAATGATTACACTATACTAAAGAGAAAGTAGTAGAAATATTAGGTCAGTCTTAAAAAAAATAAAAAATAAATAAAAAAAGTATAAAAGTCTCAAAGATGATATCACACGTTGGCCATGGCTTAAAAGCTTTCCAAATTATTCAATATTGTTACATACATTTTTCCTAATTATTTATTTACAGTAGTTACAATTAATGTATATATTTTTTTTATATTATAGATAAATCATTTGTAAAATTCTTCTAACAGCATGAAATAATTTAGAAAAGTTGATTAAATCAAGGTCAGTGTGAGCTTATAATGAACTAGGAAACGAATAATATATTACTCATTCTACTTCTGAACAAGTCAATGAGTTTCATTTAAGAAGTCTATGACCGCATCACAACATGGTAAATACTCTAAATAAGTGAATGCAATGTTTATAGAATGCTTCATCTAGAAAATTGGTCATTAGTTTGTGTCTTTGCTTTAAATGAAAGTACTAGAAAATTAATTTGCTTCCAAATTAAGATAAATGTGTCAACCGGACAGCTAATAATTGAGATTTTGACATATTCTGGTCTCCTGATTTATGATAATTAAGCTGTAATATCTTACTATTCTCAATAAATGTGTTTTATTTTAAAATTCAACATGGCATGCACACAGACACACAAGATGATACACTGGCACAGACACAGGAATACACAAAATGTCAGAGACACAGGTATATGCTGACAGACACACACAGGCTAAAGTCTTTGGTAAATCTGTATTTTTTCCTGTGACTCCTTGCAGCCATGTACACGAATACAAGGAAAAGCCTCTATGGAATATCCTTTCAGATGACTGACTGCAATGTGACCTTCTCATGCATGTGTATGCAATAACCAGGATCATCTCATACATGTTTGCACATTTTTAGACAGATGATTCTGGAGATGTTAGTCGTCAATGATTGTTAGTTGACAAAAACAGAAGGGCATCTAAATCAGAAAGGCCTGCTAAGCCTTCAGAAGTCTTCAAAATTTTTTATCTGTTTTGATATAAGTAGAACTATACAGATATAAGTAGCAGGTCATTTAACTCCTTCACATCCAAGAAGGAAATATTGGCTATGAGTAGACTACTGGGCTTCTATGCAGGCTGCAACACCATGTTCCAATGACTTGCATGGTACAGATAAAAGTGTAAATTTAAATAATTCTAATTGTTTTGGTATCAATGAACAGCAATCTTGACACAACATTACTTCTTTATTCTACGTTTGTATTAGCTATGCATTCCAAGTTTGCAATAAATCTTTTTATGTTTTTTGTTGTTTAGTTTTTTTTAACAAAGCAACATTAATAGGAAATGGATAACTAAGGAATATGTATTTATCAAAAATTATTTAAATTTATTAAATAGGTTCACTTTAAATTTTTAATCTCATGACTATTCTGATTTTTTTTATTTTTAATATGTCACATCTAAAAATATATATTCAAATAAAACATCATATTCTACTACCCAACATTAATATATATGGATTCATCTTTGTATGCTCCATGTATGTAAACATATTATGCTGCACAGATCATATAAATCATTGAATTAATTCATACAAATTTTATGAAATGGAATGCATGGTTTGGATATCCTTAACCTCACACATTCTAAAAGTATACCTTCTATAGTATATATCTGTCCACTGTCTGTGTCTGTGTATGTGTAACTGAATGTAGCTGCTACTGTTAGAGTTGGTGATTTGTGTGAATGTACACATGTAGATGGCAATGCTAATCCTAAAAACCTGCTATATTTATAAATATGAGCTAAAGAGAGAATGTATAAAGGATGAAATATGGTACAATCTGGTTACAAGCATTAGAAAAAAATGTACAAGGTGTTCCATACAAAACTATTTGTATTCCTATAAACCTGTTTGTGTGCAAAAAGAGCAAAAGAGAGATATTTTAACTAGACATCAAATTACCAAGAAAATCCATCAACTTTAGCATTCAACATGTCCGGCAATATGTATATATATATATATTCCCTATCACCTGGCCATAGCCATGGCAGCACAACAATGGGGTAGCTCCTCACATCCCAAATTAGAAAGGAACCTATTAAAAATAACAAGTATTAATATCTCCTCTTATCCTGCCTACATTCTGTCCTTTTCCTGGCATGGGCAGTTTTGGAGCTTCAGGCTCTTTCGATGAATGAACTGTTCCTGATTTTTCATTGTGACAGAGTCATTTTAAGAACTGTTCCAGAACTCAGGCCAAAGGTTTAATCTGCCTTTCGTTTGAATGAGGAAACAGTTCTTCTAGCACTAGGATCATTGCAGCAGGACATGGAGAATGAAACAGACTTATATACACTGATATTTAAATGGCTAAAAATACACATTGACACATCTTCTTCATGGAGTTCCTCATCCCCAACAGAACTAGGAGAGACTTACAAGTTTCTGTTCCTGAGTGAACTAAGGCTCACTCTACCAGATTCCTCTCAGCATCTTGGGCAGCTTGGGTACCTTCAGACATGATCTGCAAAGCTGCCACTTGAGCTTCTATCAATACATTTATTACATTTTCCCAACTTCATCTTAGAGCTTCTAAGTTTGATGAGTTTAGGAAAAGTGTTTTGTCTGTGGCTAATATTTGATAGGTGAATTTATATGTTTTTGCACATTTCATTTTTAATATACATTTTGGCATATACTTTGGTTTTGCAGTTTTGCGGTATTCTTACCCTTTCTTGGTCATTGCCTGTGTATTACCCATTGTTCTGCTGCCATGGTTATGGCCAGGAAAGGAATTAATGTAATCATACTTATTGTCATTTTCATTTTCTGGTCAAAGGTCCTTCCCTTGGGATATTGCATCTCACTAAGACTGAGTAGGAGAGGTAGGAGGGGGTCCGTATACCTTTTATTTTAATTAGGTTCCTGTCTAATTGAGGATGAGAAAATTATGGTAAGCATGATTGTGTGTGTTTATTTATATATATATATATTAAGCACAAATACACAAATAGATCAATAGGATATAAATGTAAAACTTAGCATTTTTTTTTCAAACTTATTCGGTTACCTAATTCACTTTTTACTTAATACAAATAAAAATGGATTGTAAGGATACCAATAAAAATGTATTTAAAATGTCTCCATTGTATGTAGAAATATGCAACTCAACAATTAAGGCATGACTTTCTGGTTTATTGTCTTTCCATTTTGACCATGAGGCTTATTTAAGCTGTATTTATTGTGCTATGTTTCAGTTTGTTTGTGTCTACAAAAATGCATCTATTAACCATTCAGAATCAATTGCATCACTGCTTTATATTAACCAACAATGCAATCTAAACTCTAATATTATAATAATTGAAGACAATTGGATTAAACAGGTAATACAGAGAAAATACTTTGCATCCTTTAGCACGCATCAACCCAATGATCATTATCATTGTTGTGTGTGACCTTTTTAATTTAGAATCTTTTGAACATTGGCACAGAGGTATTTTGCCACATTAGGTTTTGCATAAATGCTTCAATACATTGCTTTCACTTTGCTTTTTTGCATGAAATGATTGCTTTAGGTTATTTCAAAGTGGAAATTTTTTTATGATTCAGCATTCATTTGTGTTTACGAGAGAGATTAGAATTGCTGGTGTGAGTCACAACTATTGTCATGTGTTATCTGTTAAGGTTTAGTTCATCCATGGTCCGAGACATTCTCCTATAGATACAGAATTCATGCCCATCAAAGTGATTGTCATATAGGCTAGCAATTCCCCCCACCACCACGTGTTACACTCAGAACTGAGGTTGTTTTGTTAAAAATCAGTGTTTTGTTCTTATCAAGATATGTGATGCCCTTATTGATTGAGTCATTAAGTTTATTCTCTTTAGATATACTATATAAATAAACATAAAGAACTTGCCTTAAAAAATATACTATATATTCTTAAGATGGACAACAGATAAAATAGACTACGCACGGAAATGGGATCTTTGCTTATGCACAAGAAGTAGTCATTCACTAATTTGGGCCAAGTGGCGGTAATTATGCAGTTCAACTCAAATTGCCAATCTGTGTACATGTGAAAAGTCCTTAACAAATCGCATTTATGCCAGATGATCCTAAAATATCATCAGTCTACAGGAATCAGCTTTATTATGTTATTGGTCTTTGGCTAATTTTAGAAATGTGACAAAGTACGGTAATTTTTTGGGGGGGAGAATAGTGGCTTTTTTTGCATCTCCCAAAAAAAATAAAAAAAAACTTTTTTGGTTAGGGCACAAATCACCAGTGTACAAGGTTCCTTGTGACTCGCTGTGACTCACTCTTGGTTTTGGAGTTCTAAGACAACTTCCTCTAGAGATAGCAATAGTATAAGTTAACTTTATTGCATACTTCCTACCTGTTTATTGATGGTTATAACATTTTTTTATCAAATGTATTGTGTGTTTTGTGTTTTTTTTTTTATTTTGTGCATTGAGAACTATTATATGGTACTCCCAGAAATCTTGGCTAGTCAGTCAAGATTTATTTAACTGGAGCATCTAGGAACCACTGCTTGTACAATGTTTATCTTGCTTATGGTGCTTGGAAGCTTTTTTTTAAAAAACAAAACAAAAAAGAACTTACTTCTTAGTAAGTATTTTTGCTGTTTTCATTATTTTAAACTTTATATTCATCACTGATCATTGAGCAACACCTGTGTGGCATGCTCACCAGCAGGTCCATTAAGTGAAAAGTACTCATTTGGATGTTGTGAGTAGGATAGAGAAACCTTACCCGGGAGTATGAAGAACAAGGAATTAAAAGATAGCACCATAATACCAACAATAAGCTGCAGTGGTCATGGTCCATGGGGTACTCTGTTAAATGAATCTTGACTCATTAGCCAACATATTCCAGCAACAGTAGATCAAAAACAAATAGTTGTCAATGATATTTATCACTACTCCAAATGTGTTTTGTAACTTGTTTCTAGCAGTGGAAGGTAAAAATCACTATTTCTCCAAAGAAAACATAAAATAATGGTACAATCCTACTTCGCACCACCGGCACTTAAGCCTAGTGTGCCAACACCACCATTCAAAAGCTGCCACCACCAAAACAATTTAGAAATAGAGTGCCTTGGATCCCCAAACAAATTAGATTAACAACCAACATTTGGAAACATTAATAAATTAAAGAGGAGAGATAAACAAACAACCATCTGTCTTGTGTGGCAAAGTATATCATTTTTGTTTTCTTCTGGCCTGATTCATGGTTCTTCTGTGAAATGAAAAATGTTGTTTCCTTATCCTAATTTTGTTAGACTTTGGCTCACAGAATATATTGTTGTTGAGTACCAAGGTGGGATCTTCCCATGATTGTGTTTAGCATCTCCCTATTTCTGTCTCTCCTGTGGAATGTTGTATGTCTCAGATTGATGTCTGGGACCCAGTTTCAGAATGGATATGGATGAAGTTCTTTAATTTAACCTCTTAGTACTTCCATAAAATCTGGATCTGACAAGGACTGCTAAGATGAAGGCCATCCTGAAACAAAAGTAATTTTGTACTTCACCAAGCTTTCACCAGTTCAAACATATGTGGCTATTTTTTTCTGTGTGCCCATGTTCTGTAAAGTGTTTGTAAATCATGAAAGAAATCACTAATGTTGTGAATATGGCCCGCAAGAGAGAAAAACAATGAATTTCATATGAACCTTGAACATGAAAGGTTTGATTACTTATAATGTGAACTTTGCTTTACCTTCTGTAATGTATTGTCTTTTATTGCTTGTTTGTACTTTCCCTGCATGCTGCATTATTAGACTGATTAGCCACAACATTAACACCACAGACAGGTGAAGTAAATAACATTGCATTACAACACACCTGTCAAGGGGTGGGATATACTAGAAATCAAGTGAACAGTCAGTTTTTGAATTTCATGAGTTGGAAGTAGGAAAAATGGGCAAATGAAAGACAAGTGCCAAATAGTGATGGCTAGATAACTGAGTCAGAGCATCTCCAAAACTGGAAGTCTTGTGGCGTGTTCCCAGGATGCAGTGGTTAATACCATCCAAATGTGGTGCAAGGAAGGACAACTAGTGCACAGGTGTCAGGGTCATGGATGCCCAAGGATCATTGATGCATGTCGGGAGTGATGGCTATCCTGTCTGGTCCAATCACACAGAAAAGCTACTGTAGCCCAGATTTCTGTAAATGTAATGCTGACCATGATAAAAAGGTGTCAGAACACACAGTGCATTTTAGTTTGCTTTGTATGGGGTTGCGTAGCATCAGAAAGTGCCTTCAATGGGAACGTGAGTGTCAGAACTGGACATGGAAGAAGGAATCCTGGTGTGATGAATCATGTTTTCTTCTAGGTCAGGTGAATTGATGGGTGCATGTGTGTGTTTGTCATTTACCTGGGGAAGAGATGGCAGCAGGATGCACTATGGGCAGAATGCCGGCCAGCTGAGGCTACCTAGAGATTGTTGCAGATCATGTGACAGTGGCTCTTTTTCAGCAAGACAAAGCACCCTGTCACACTAAACAAAAATTTCAGAAATGGTTTGAGGAACATGACAAAAAGTGTTGCCTTAGCTTTCAAAGACCCCAAATCACAGTCCAAATGAGTATATCTGTTGGATGTGCTGGAACAACAAATCCAATCCATGGAGGCCATACCTCACAACTTGCAGGGTTTAAAGGATCTGCTGCCAATGTGTTTGTGCCAGATACCACAGGATATGCCTGTCCATGACCTCAATGCATCAGAATTGTTTTGGCATTACAATATTAGGCAGGATGTTTTAATGTTGTAACTGGTTAGTGTATATATTGGTATCTTGAAAATAAATTATAACATAGTAGCAACAATCATCTAGCTATATAAAGTATATATTTATATAATAAATCATACAGCCTATTCATCTCAGCATCCAGAAATTTTAATGATGCTTTGCATGCCTTTGGAATGCCTTTAGAATGATAAAGCTTTAGAATGAAGCTGTAGTTTTAAAACATCTGGGGATCTACCTTTTGAGCACCCCTGACTCAAACAGACTTTATAATTTATTAATGCACTAAAGTAGTATATATTGTGTTACGTGCTCTAAAAATAGAAAATCATTTTGTGTGTCTGTATGGGGAAAATATATTGCAAGTTGCACAAGCATGGCACCAAGGAAAATATTTTCTGAAGGTTAATTTGTATTTGTTTTGTTTTGTTTAATTTGTTTTTTCATTTTTTTTCTTTTTCTCCAACTGAAAAGGAGCAACCATGTGGTTGTATGACATGCAGCATGACATTTTGGATTTTCAAATAAAATATTATTTTTTTTGTAACTTTTGTGAATAGTAGGGTGATATGTACCTACCAAGATTAAAGGTGGATCAGTCAGTTTCCCAATTTTTTTATATTATGTTTACTTCTTTTTACATTTAACAAATATGCATTTGTGAGAAGTGAAAAATATTGCACTACAAATGGGTGCCTCTATATTGGTTTCCTGTCGATCATTGTTATAATCTCTGTGTTCTTTAAAGTTGACAATCAGCAGAGAAAAACCGTACAGAGAAGAGAAGAAATTAAACAATGATTCTATTTATCCTCCTCATTTGCAATATTTTCCCTAGCTTAGCCTTCTCTGAACTGGAATATTAAAAAAAAATGTAATATCATGTGAAAAAAGGTTAACACAAGCTTAGGTTATTCCCAATGTTCTATTGATTGATGTAAATTCTATGGTATTGAAAGTTTTCCTTTTACTATTTGTAAACAAAATTATATAAAATTTAGCTGTGTCATAAGATTATACAACCTAAACCTGTATGGAACAATCTCCTTCTTGGCTACTGACAAGACTGAGCTTTAAACACATTCTCCGCTCGACAGATCTGGCTTCAAATAAACAGAACGTGTCATAATGTTTAGGGACAAACTAATGTTTCTCGACAGAAGAACATATGGCATGGGGCTAGTGGGATGCATCCCTGGTGCATGAAAGCATTTTAGAAAAAAACAAGTAATGAGAAGTGTGCATGGCAATCAGTTTGAGAATACCCACAGAAATCATTACAGAATTCAATAATGCCCACAGAAGACTTAAGGATTTACAGGCAGATGTAAAAGGGATGAAAAAAGTCATAGCGTATATTGTTATTAATTATTTTGGTGATCGCAATGTGTCCTTTGGACACAGTTGTTTTTGTAAAGAGATTAGGCAGGCACTCTAGAATACCATAAAGAGGGACCTTTGGACTGCAATTTAAAGGGCTGTCAAACAAACAGTGTTATGTTGTAAATGTAGTGCATATAATACCATCTGTATGTTTTTAGAAAATAAAAATGCAGGCCAATCTACAGATGAAGGGAAAACAATATATAGTTAGGGCTCTGCTTATGTATTAATTATCCTTTAGATTAGCTATTTAGTACAGAACTTGAAAAGCCCCTGCTGCTGTTGGCTGCTCATGTGACTCACCTGTGACAAGGCAGGTGGGGGCATAAAGAATGTATTAGACCTCCCTTATACTTATATGGTGGTCAGATTGACTTCCATAAACTTTTTTTCATGTTTTTTTTTTTCCAATGTCTGATTTTTATTAAAGGGACACTATAGTCACCAGAACAACTACAGCTTATTGCATTTGTTCTGGTGAGTAGAATCATTAAATTTTTGCTGTAAACACTGTCTTTTTTTAGAGAAAATACAGTGTTTACATTAAAGCCTAGTGATAACTTCACTGGCCACTCCTTAGATAGCTGTTAGAGATCCTTCCTGGGTTATGGCTGCCTAAAATGCATCCAAACATTCAGTATCTCCTGCACTCAAACTCCCATTACTCCTGGGCGGCAGCAACGACCATAGTACACACCAGCCCAAATATATATAGTAAAAACCTAAGAAAAAAAGTTACCTGCGCTCTTTCCACATCCCTATCTATTTTTAAACAAATGGAGGTTTTTAATTACCTCCAATGGCCATGAGAGGGTATGCCCACCTGCCATGCCAAGGCAGACCTCTTAGGTGGGTCCTAACTCTAACCATTCGCCTTGTTTCCTTGAGCTTCTGCCAAAAATATCTCTAATGAGACAGAAAGGGGTATTTTTTTTATATACACCCCTACATGTTTATTAACCCTTAATAGGGAACACATGGGATGGGCAGCAGCATTGCAACCTAGCTGTGTGATACAAAAGTGAATACAAATACAAAGAAACAAGTCCTGCGCTCAAACTCCCATTACTCCTGGGCAGCAGCAACGACCATAGTAC
>OW240915.1:167338326-167460747 GCA_933207985.1 Pelobates cultripes | reverse complement strand
CCGTTCGCGAACCGAAAATTTTGGGTTCGCGACATCACTAGTGATAATCATATCCTTATCTACTGTCTGTCCCCAGGTTGCCCATCCCACACAGGACCAATACGGACAATAATTGTAGTCTTTATTTAGGCAGTTTGGATCTATATACTTATGCTTATTACTAGGACAAATATACTTATCATTAGACCCATACGTTCTTTCCCATTTAAAACCACCACATACACTCCATGGCTTCCTACTACCTGATTATCGCCTTACATGCATCAAATAGCAAAACACCTGGAGAATGTACGCTTTCTAGTACAGTCTTATTTATCAGGTTCCCCTGTGCGTTCTCATTCCGAATAGTCAACCAAATTGTATGGGGCTGATACTCAGGATTAAAACACCTAGGTTCTCCTGCTCCTATATGGCATACACTATAATCTGTACCTAGGTATCTACACTTTGATACATGTCCTATGCACTCATATTGTGAATGCCAAATAAGGGTCTGGGAAATACGATTGCCTGTTTTCGTAGTCTTAATGCAAACCTCGCAGCCTGGTGTGTCGGTACCTCTACCTTCCTGAATAATTAAAAACACACATATATACATCATCAAACACATTACTCCTGACATCTTCTTCCTAATTCTTCGACCGTGCGACGGCACCTCAGCCTCCAGGCGTGTGAGGGCTGCAGGGAATGGAGTCCTTCTGATCCTCACTGTTCTTCACAGAGGATTCCTCTGGCTTAAACGTTGGTAGGTGGTCAGGCTTTATTGTGGCCGTCAAAACACCTACTTGTAAATCTTTGTTGATGTTCCCTTGTAACAATATTCTTTGCAAAAACCACTTTTAATCTAACTGGGTCACTCGCTTCAACCGGATCTTGCAGGGATTCTCAGGATCTTGAGTAGCTTGCCAAGAATCTGCTGCTGGTTTAACCCTGGAGTGATGAATCCACGGAGTCACCTCTGCCACCTTTATAGCTGTTGGAGTAGACAAAAGAACAGCATAAGGACCCCTCCACTTTGGCCCCAACGGTACACTGTTCCACTCCTTTATCCAAACTTGGTCTCCTGGATGGTAAGAATGGACAGGTGGATAAATATTTACAGGTAACCTATCTTGTACCCATTTCTGTACCTCCTCCATAGTTTTACCCAACTCTACAACTTGCCGCCGGGTAATTCCTTCTCCCAACTGACTCAAGTCCCCCCTTAAGTTACTAAGTATGGGAGGTGGACACCCATACATAATTTCAAAGGGTGATAGACCTAACTTTCTGGTAGGTGTACTACGAATGCGCAACAGAGCTATTGGCAAAAGAACATTCCACTTGAGTTGGGTTTCTTGACACATTTTTGCCAACTGGGGCTTAATGGTTCTGTTCATCCTTTCCACTTTCCCAGAACTCTGAGGCCTATATGCTGTATGAAGTTTCCACTTAATACCAAGCATATGAGTCAGTTGTTGTAGGCTCTGATGGACCATTATCTGATCCTATAGAACACTGTAGTCCATATCGGGGTATTATTTCTCGCAACAGAAATCGCACAACTTCTCCTGCTTTCTCTGTACGAGTTGGACACGCCTCTACCCATCCTGAGTAGGTACACACAGCTACTAGTAGGTAACGACGTCCGCCGGATTTGGGCATTACCGTGTAGTCTATTTGGAGATCGGACATAGGAAGCCCTCCCATGTACTGGACTCCCGGTGGTTTCACTGGACCTTGCCTTGCGTTGTTCTTGGCACATGACACGCATCTTCGAACAATGGCTTGAGTCAAGTTGGACAATCTTGGTATGTAGAAATGCTTCCTAAGAGATTCTTCCATACTATCTCTTCCAGAATGTGTCCCATTATGATAATTCTGGACAATTTCTACAGCTAGTGATGCTGGAATAACTATTCTTCCATCTTCTAACTGATACCAATTATTCTCCAAATATTTCCGAGCTTCAGTCTTTAACCACTCTATTTCTTGAGCTGTATAAACTGGAGTCCACTGGGACAGAGGGGTCGGTATAAGAGCTGCTACACACTCCAGATATACTTTTTGTCCGGATTCAGTGGTACGCTTAGCTGCACTGCCATCCGATTTCCTTTTACCACATCACCATCACCTTTCAGATGTGCTCGACAATGTATGATACCAACTTCCTACGGCTCCCATGCAGCTTCCAATAGTTGTAATATCTCAGCTGCGTACTTGATTTCTTTTCCTTCTGGAGGTCAGTAATCCTCTTTCTTTATACAAAGCTCCATGGGCATGAGTGGTTAAAAACGCGTACTTTGAGTCTGTGTAGATATTTACTTTCAACCCTTCAGCCAATTGCAAAGCCCGTGTAAGTGCGATTAATTCTGCCTTCTGTGCTTATGTTCCTTTTGACAATGGCCGCACTTCTATCACCTTGTCTATATTTGTCACTGCATATCCGGCATAGCGAATCCCTTCTTTCACATAACTACTGCCGTCCGTGTAATACTGAACATCGGGGTTCTGGATGGGAAGGTCCAGTCTACTTGAGAACACTTCATCCATTACCTCCAGGCAATCATGTCGACTCTCAGTAGGTTTCGGCAAGAGGGTAGCTGGGTTCAAGGTATTTACAGTCTCAAGATGCACTCTCGGGTTCTCACATAACATGGCTTGATACTTAGTCATGCGGCTATTGCTAAACCAATGATTACCTTTATAGTCTAGCAACGTCTGTACTGCGTGCGGGACTCGCACATAGAGTTCCTGACCCAGAGTGAGCTTGTCAGCTTCTGCTACCAACAGGGCGGCGGCAGCTACGGCCCTTAGACAAGGAGGAAGACCACTGGCTACTGCATCCAGTTGTTTGGACATATACGCAGCAGGTTGTTGCCATGATCCCAGATACTGTGTCAGTACTCCCACAGCCATTCTTCTTTGCTCGTGTACATATAAGTAGAATGGACGTGTATGATCAGGTAGACCTAATGCGGGGGCGCTCATCAATGCCTTCTTAACATCCTCAAATGCCTTCTGCTGTTCGATGGTCCACAGGAAGCAATCATATCCTACAGAAGCCTGCTGCCCCTAAGAATTCTCGCACTTGTCTTCTTTTCTTAGGTGTTGGTATTTGGCATACAGCCTCTTTTCTTTCAGGCCCCATTATCCTTTGACCTTCAGAGATATGGAATCCCAGATACTTGACAGTTGGCTGACACAACTGAGCTTTCTTCCTGGACACCTTGTATCCTGCCTTCCAAAGAAAGTGCAGTAAATCATAAGTTGCTTGCTGGCATATCTCTTTAGTAACTGCCGCTATCAACAAATCATCCACGTATTGTAGAAGTACACATTCTCCTGGGATGGACTTGAAATCTAATAAGTCCTGACTTAATGCTGATCCAAATAGGGTAGGGTAGGTGAATAAACCCTTGGGGCAATCTTGTCCAGGTCATCTGACGTTTTGAGCCCGTTACAGCATCTTCCCATTGGAATGCAAAGATACACTGGCTTTCTGTAGCAATTCGTAGGCAAAAGAAGGCATCTTTAAGGTCCAAGACTGTAAAGTAAGTAGCCCCACCCGGAATCAAGGCAAGCAGGTTATAAGGATTGGGCACAAATGGATGTATACTTACTACCGCATCATTGACTGCTCTCAAATCCTGCACAGGACGATACTCATCTGACCCAGGCTTCTGAACAGGCAACAATGGAGTATTCCAGGGGGAAGTACAGAATTTTAGGATACCATACCTTATGAACTTATCCAAATAAGACTGTATGTTCTTCTTCACCTTTTGAGGTATATGGTATTGTTGCAGGCTTACTGGATATACCCCAAGCTTTAGTTCGATGCGTATAGGTGGGATATTGCGAGCAAGTCCTGGTGGGTTATTTTCTGCCCACACTCCTGGTATATTATACAAGGATTCATCACTCTTAGGGTTTTGACTTGTCATCACTGTATAAAGTCGCCACTCTTCTTCCTTTGGTACTGATAGTGTCATTATACCTGAGGGTCCATTAAACTTCAAGGATGTCGTTCCGTTAGGCAGAAATGTTATCTGTGCTTGTAACTTCGACAACAAATCCCGTCCTAGAAGTTGGACTGGACATTCAGGCATGTAAAGGAACTGATGTTTCACTACGTGGCCTCCCAGTGTACAGAGTCGACTTTTGAGAACCGGTTTAGCAGCACTCCTCCCAGTTGCTCCTATTACAGTGATAGTTCTTCCTGAAGGAGGAGCAACTAGGTCGGTTACCACAGAATGTTCAGCACCAGTGTCGATCATGAAAGAACTCCTTTTTCCCCCTATTGCTACATCGACCATAGGCTCCGCTCGACCAAGGGGGATGGAGCCCGGTCGGTATCAATAGTCCTCCATGACTGTGTCAGCCAAACCCACAAAGTCCCTATCTTCTCTTTCTCGCGGCCTCTGCGCTGCTTGAATGCTTCCTCTACTATTCCCACCATTTCCTCCAGGGCCTCCTCTTCCTCTCACTCTACCTCTATAGTTATTACTATATCCTCCCCTTGTTTTATCTCTCTCATGTTGTTCCCTCAATGGACACTCACTCCTCCAATGCCCTTCTTCCCTACAATATGCACATTGGTTCCTACTTAAAGGCTCCCTATTCCACTTATTCTTGCTTTTCTCGGTTCCCCTGTACACTTCCTTTTCCCTTCTATCTACACCAGCGATAGCTACCGCTAACATATCTGCCTTCCTTCTCATCTTACGCTCTTCTTCCTTCTTCGTCTCTATCTCCCTATTCATATAAACCTTATTTGCTATTTCCATTAGTTGAGTTATAGACATCCCTACAAACCCTTCTAGCTTTTGCAATTTTCTTTTAATATCTCCGTAAGCCTGGCTGACAAAGGCAGAGTTAACCATCCGGGAATTCTCAGGAGCCTCTGGACTAAAGGGGGTATACAATCGGTATGCCTCCAATAATCTGTCATAAAAGGCACTGGGCGACTCATCACATTTCTGCAATACCTCAGCCGTCTTTGACATATTGATCACCTTTTTCCCTCCGGCTTTCATGCCAGTAATAATGGCTTCCCTATAAGCTTTTAGGTGAGCCATATCAGCACCATTAACATTCCAATTCGGATCTACGTTTGGGTAATGAGCTGCGGCCCATGCTACCGGGTTGGCCTGATTCTGTGCACGGGCCACTTCTTCAAGTGCTTTAATTGCCGCCTGATTAATCCGAGTCCTTTCCTCGTTATTAAACAATGTCATAAGCAATTGCTGGCAATCAGCCCAAGTGGGATTGTGCGTTTGGATTATGGAGGTAATCAAATCTGTCATGGCTTGAGGTTTGTCTGTGTAAGAGGAGTTATGGGTTTTCCAGTTGAACAAATCCGTAGTGGTAAAGGGAACATAAACAAATACGGGGTCGGCATGTTGTAACTGGCCTTCACCATTAATGTGTGTCGGGCCCGGTGTCAATCGGAGAGGCATTTGATAATGTCGGGGTTGGAGGGTACCGGTCAATTGTTGGGTTAGTATGGGGCTTCGTTGAGGAAGGTCAGTTATGGGTTCCGGTCGAGGGATAGTAAGACGAGGGGAGGGGGACGCTTTTTCTTTACTGAAGGGGAGGTTGGTAAGCAGAATATTCCGGGCCGGGCTGGGAGGAGCCTGACCAGGAACCAGAAATGATGTCAAATCCGGATAGGTGGAGTTAGTGGGGGTAGGTACCGGAAGGGGAGGGTTTAGAACAAGTGGGCTGGGCTCTGAGCTAGAGGATGGGGTAGGAGGAGACAATGGGGCAAGGGGAGTGGCATTACTAGCCGCACCTCCTCTTCCTCTTCCTGTAGAGGAGGAGTAAGGGGGCGGTAAAGGAATCTCTGACTCAGGGGGCGTGTCCAGAATGGGCGTGATCACGGCCTTGGTGGACAAACGAGTTCTGGCCAACAGGAGGCGGCATTGCTCCTCTTGGCACACCCTGATCCATTTTGGCAAGTCATCCATGGCCTGTTTCCAACAATCAATATATGGAAACTGGTCGTAAAGTTCCGGACTACCAGATACAGCTACGTGTACACGCTGCACTAGATTAGGATCAAGACTACCATGTGGAGGCCATGCAACCACTAAGGCAGGCCATTCCCTGCTACATAAAGTAGTCAAACGTGTTGGAGACATCTTTACCCCAAAATCACATACATTATATCCCTTTTTAAAATTCTTTAACATGCAATCTAAGGGATCAACGATCTTTGAATCCAACGCACCTATACTTAACAATGGAGCGTCATCTCCAATAGAAACAAAACAAAATACACTTCCAACAGTCACACCCGTTTCCCTTGGCAACAGCACCACGTGGCACAGTTACTAGGCCAAACGCACACAACAAATCATACAGGGAATTCCCGTACACACACAGCTGTTACACCACACACTAAATAACTATTACTGTACCTTTTTTGGTTAAATTATACAATTACCCACGCTATTATTCTCAGTGTTTAAATTACCCATCTATAACACACCCTAGTAACATCGTCTTTACAAACAGTAGTTATAGGACGGTTAGCATTGGTTAGAATACAATTTTAAAGTCACAGGTCAGTTAATAGTAGTTATGGTGTTAAACATACAACATAAACAACAGTTATTAGTGATTATTTACAGTATCAGTGATTATAATACATGGTTATGGTACCGTGCGCTATGATACAGTTACACACTATTCACACTCTCGCTAGACGGCAGAGCTCACACTACCCAGCAAGATATACACTCTACTATAATAAATTTTAACACATTTACAGTTTCCCAACTAATCTATTGGACAGTACCTCGAGGGACTACCTAAAACTATTTACATCCGTTTTGGTTAGCCGTCGCTGCCCAAGCACCACATATAGCGAACTAGAGGGCGGAATTTACAACAATACCCTTTTAGTCTATCTACTCTATCAATAGTCTAGTGGGTTCCAAATTTACACGCCTTCCCACTTAGCCAAGATAGGTTGAGAACTAGCAAACGATAATGTACACCAGAGTCTGCTTAGTCTCCCGGTCCCTCCGACCTAGCGAACGAAATGTACACCCTAGATACACTAGTCTAGACAAGACACCGGTGTCCGGCTTGGGCTATATACATTCAACCAAGACCCAGCCTGACTCCATACCAAGATTAGACAGGCTGACTACAGGGCGTCTAATTATGAGCGGTGCGCCTTCGCTCCTTCCCTCCCTGGAGGGGGCCAATTCCATACACAATTCCAATTCAAACCCCTTATGGGCCTACCGCACAATCGGTATCCAATACCCCTAGTGGGTCCACCGTCTAAAACAGTAGTCGTCTTACCTCCTCGTTCCTGAACCTGAGTTTACACTCATCGATGGGGACACCCCAGTACTTATTACGCAGAGGCCGATGATCTCCTGGACAACAGACCAGTGGTGCTGAGACGAAGGGAGGTCCACGCAGAAGTTCAGGGGTGCAGCCGTAGAGAACGTGGGCAAAGATAGACCATCTCACGCCTCTGCTTCCTAGCCACCGTTAACGATGAGCTTCACGGCCAATGCACCAAAGATGTTACCGGGAAACTGACGGAGGCCAAGCACAGAGAGATGGACACAGGTTTCTTCAGGAAGGAAGAGATCTTTATTCGATTCACCGACCGGGACTCAGAGGGACTTATGTCACCAAAAACAGCAAAGATCTGAGTACTGAATACATAGAGTACATTCCTTATATAGCACTGTAGCTTCTCCCATAATTAGCTACGCCCACACATACCCTTAACCTAATCAATGAATAGAGTCTAAACTCATCCATCCGGTCTAACCACGTGGCTCATCTGAAACAAAGGAGAGGAACGCATAATTCCAGTTCCTGCATTCATGCACATGCTCAGTACAGTGATGACAGTATCTTAACTACGTGTAACTAACTAACTGATACTACAAACACATGTACCTACATATGCCTTGTGGCAATCTTGGCCTGCTAAACTTGTATTTTACTGGAATTCCATCACAATAGAACTAGTAGCCAGAGGGTCAATAGTTAAAAAAAAAACCTCAACAATGCAAGGGTTACTAATGTGAAACATTAGTCACCTAAACAACTTAAGCATAATGAATCTGTTTTAGTGTACAGACAATGCCTCTCAGGTTTTACTGGTCAATTCACTGCCATTTATGAGTTAAATCACTCTTGTTTCTGTTTATGCAGCCCTTGTCTGATGGTAATGCATTTCTCCCCTGGCTATGATTGACACAGCCTGCATGAAAAAAAATGGTTTCACTTTCAGATGTAATTTACCTTAAACAATTGTAAATCTTGCTCTGTAAGTTGAACTTTAATCACATACAGGAGGCTCTTGCAGGGTCTGGCAAGCTATTAACATAGCAGGGGATAAGAAAATCTAAATTAAACAGAACTTGCAATAAAGAAAGGATAAACTTTAGATGGCTCTTTACAGGAAGTGTTTAGGAAGGCTGTGCAAGTCACATGCAGGGAAGTGTGAATAAGGTTCATAAACAAAGTGATTTAACTCCTAAATGGCAGAGAATTGAGCAGCGAGGCTGTAGGGGTATGTTCTATACACCAAAACCAAAACCGCTTCAATAAGCTAAAGTTGTTTTGATGACTATAGTGTCCCTTTACATAAATAATACAAGCCTATCAGGGTTAATAAGAAACTATGTATCATAGCTTCTAAACCTATCTATTCCCCCTAACTGCCATGCAGCAGGTGGAAACATATCTACTACGCTACAAAATGTTTGAAACGGGAAGCAGTTAATGGTCTAATTATTATATTCAGGGGCTGACCTAGTGCCTTCCACAGCCCTCATCCATTGGAAGCAGTTAATTAATGAATAATTAATATATTCAGGGTTGGACCTACTGTCCCCCTCCAGCTCCTACAAATAGGTGTTTTGTGGGGGCCATAACTATAATATTCAGGGAGTGACCTAGTGTCCTCTGGCCTCCACCCAAAACTGAATCAATATGCTCTGACAGGCAAGTCTCACTTCTCTTAAATTGTGCCATGAGAAAAATTACTGTTTGATCTGAAACAGACATCTCCAAGTCTATCATTTATATTGATTTGTTCTTTTCACTTTGACTGCTGAGATGTGATTCCGTACTCTGAAATTGAATTTCAATTTTGTTTGTGTTTGCTTCATATTTGCTCATCATTGAATGTTTGAAAATACATATTTGAGGCTTGTTACAAGAATAACTATTTAATTTTGTTCCAAGACTGTTATATCATGTTGATTAGACTTGGAGCTTCACTTCAGTCTGAACTGCTATACGTCTGAATTTGAGTGAATTAGGCCGATATGCACCTGAATCACAAACCAAATGAAACATGCAATGACCGAGCATGTTCGTTTTGGGCCATGTTTCTGGATTCTGACTGTGGTGCCAATGAAAAATATATGACTGATGAAAACATTAAAGATGACTGATGGTTAGGGTACGGTCACTAAAAGTTGATTTTATTCACAGATCAAGTAAGAAGAGCAGTCAATCTATATTTATTTATTATATATTTCATAGCTTTCATATACAGTATTTAATATTTTTTTTTTAGTGTTGCTCTTGTCTTTTCCCTCTATTGGTTAATTTTTCTCACTTAATCTGTGAATGAAAAATATAGCATTATGTATATATTTCGCAATACACTGACTGGATGTTTTAACATCATTTTGGATTGTCTTATTCAGTTCCCAATTAGAGTTTTCAGCATCAAAATTCTGCCCAGCTGAACTCACATATGGCAGAAATTTATGTCCCCAAAAATGTTCTTTTTTTGAGAAGAATGATTCAGGTGGCCAAATTTTCTCGTGGCCAAGTTTAATGTTAATGATGTTCATCAAGAGGTAGGCAAAAGTAAATGTGCTTATAATGGCATTTTTTTTTTTTCATTTCATTCACTATTTATACAATATACATTTAATTCAGTGGTTGTCTTGAGAAAAGGTCAAAGTGTAGGACAAAGCACTGACATCTGTAAGCATTTTTTATGTTCTCTATATTTATTTATAGTTTCCAATCTCTAGTTCTTTGTCTTTAATCATTTTGCTCTCTTTCATGCTTATTCTGCAGTTACATTGCATTTATAATTCTTCAGACACAGACCTGATTAAGTACTTTAAAACATCATTTCTCTGGAGGAAATAAAATGTCAGTGGTTTCTTTCTTTACTTAAATAAATAGTAAAATACAGACAACGCACTAGTTAGATGTCAGCCTTACACAGCTACTTCACAGCCTTGTGTTCCATAAAAATAATTAAACCTTTTTTTTCCCCCAAAGAAATTTCTAATTAAAAAGAAGGATAAAAGGCTTTAAGAAAGTTGCTATACCAAGCTCATAATGAATCTTAAAGGTCTTACAAATACATGCATTTTACAAGGTACTTACAGTTTGACAGTTTCTAATAAGAAAAATTAAAGGCTATGGAACTCCAAACCCCAAAAAAATAGCAATCAATACTTTTCCATGGAAGAGATTAACCAACAGCAAGACCAATTAAGTTTCTGCCCTAGTTCTAGCAGGAAGCACTGAGAAATAACTTCTCATTAATACATATGCCTGCTTTGGATAATGTTTTGATTTAATGTTTTATACGCTGAATTAGACAGCGATAAGGTAGTTTTAAGAACATATGCAAATGTCTTGAATGTAAAACAAGCTTGTAACCGCTTAAAGTGATAACATTTTATTAAAAGCATAAGCTTAAAATGTATTTTTCATCACGTACATGGAGTGATAAATTAGTCACATCCTTTATAAGAAGCAATTCATATGCATGTGGCTAGCTTGTTCTGTCATTTCATTGCTGACACAAGGGAGTCTATTCACTAAAAGACAAAATGATTGCCTACCAATATGGCTGTTTCACTTGGACGCACATCATTAGCTTTGGCTGATATACTTTCTGCCAGAGTGAAAGATGTGATCTGGTGATGTGTGGGTAAAATAGAGCTTTCTGATGATGCTAAAAACATGCACGCTGCTGTCAATATGTTCACACCTGGAAGTATTATCTTAGATATCAACAACAAAAACAGATGTGAGAAAGGCTGAACTTGATGGACGCATGTCTCTTTTCAGCTATTTAACTATGAATTGTAATCTTTTACATTACAATAATTTGCATTGTGATTGTTCCATTTTTAGAATGTTTTCCTTGAATGTGTTTTAATACAACGTTTTATTTTCCATAAGTAAAATAGAATAATATGTGCTCATTGGGGTCATGCAGGCAACTGCAAGAGTGTAATCAGCAACCTTCTACCTGTGCTGATACAGACATCCAGTCTGATAGTAATGCATTTCTCAAAGAATGGATTTGCCCTATGAGTAAAAAAAAGAACCTACCAATTTTGCAGTCACCATGTTGCATGGCTGAGTAAGATGTGCTGCCTGGCTTCATCTCTGCATTCACACTTGGCTGTTCAGCCACCTTCTGTGTGGGTACAGAGAGGAGGGAATATAACTCCACCTCTCATTACTAACATAGTATCCATTTCTGAACAACTTGATCTTTTAATTGTATATATAGATACCAATGAATGTCATCGAACTCTAGCTCAGAGCTATTTAGCAGCCCACTTGGGCCTCAGATTTGGTCAGTGCCCCACGTTCCCTAGAAATGCCTCTTCACTATTGTAAGACTTACAACTTAATCAGGTTTTATATGACCATAAATAATTAGGCATAGTATTTTTCTCACTTTATAGAGGGGGGTACACTAAAACTGTTCACTTTTGACAATTTTTGTAACTAGCCATTGACCCTCTCCAATGCATCTTTGAAGTACTACCCTCACTGGCCTTTAAATTGACTTCTTTGTACACGTCTTGCTGCTTGTGATCCCCTGACCACTATCCTATGTATTTATTTATTACTGACATTTATAAAGTACCAACATATTTCCCAGCGCTGTACAATTAGACTAAAACACACAATATGCACTGACCAATACAAAAGGTAAAGAAATGACTCGTGAGCTAAGATCTAGCCATTGAAGCTCTTTTATACAAAGTGCTTAGATAGGCAGCCCATGAGCTTACAATCTAACGGATATAATGGGGACTTGAGATAAGTGGTAGCAAGGGGAATTTGGAAGTGATGGCCTGAGGAAATTAGCCACTGGTAAAATGTAAAGGGAATAAAGGCATCATTGACAGTGGTGTATCCTGGTTTTGTGCTGCCCTAAACATGCCAAAACTCAGGCGCCCCCCCCCCCTTGCGCCACCACCCCGCCTTCTAAATACACACACACGCATTCACTGACAGACACGCATACACTAGCTAACAGACATACATACTCACTAACAGACACATACAGTCACTTGCAGACACACACATTTACTAATAGACATGCATACACTCTCACTAACAGACACACACTCCCTAACAGACACACTCCCTGACATACACTCACTAACAGACACACACACACACTCACTAACAGACACACACACTAACAGACACACACTCACTAACAGACACAGACACACACACTAACAGACACACACACTCCCTAACAGCCACACACACACTAACAGACACACGCACACTAACAGACAACACACTCACTTTTTTTTTTTTAAAGTTCAACCCCCCCAGCCTCTTTACCTTTGGGAATGCTGGGGGGTTCTCCCTCTCCCTGGGGTCCAGTGGCTGCTGGACGGTCGGGCGGGCAGCTCACGAGGGAGCACTTTCCCCTGAGATCCCATATTCCGGCTCCCAGCATCACTCTGGGGGCGTGAGGGAGCTGAGCAGAGAGCTCAGGGGAAAGTGCTCCCTTGCCAGCGCCGCCCGCCCGCCTGGCTTGTCAGTTAGCCGCAATGCTAACAAGACATTTGCCCTGGGCATTTGGGAGCAGCTTTTTTTGCTGCCCCCTGAAAAATGCCGCCCAAGGCAAATGCCTTGTTTGCCTCACGGCTAATACGTCCCTGATCATTGAGTAAGATCACAATGACACCTTTATATCCTGCACGTATTTGAAATGCTTAGTATTTTTAACTCCACTATTGTGAACACAAAATTTATCTTTAACTGATATCATTCTGTTATGAACCATATTGAAAACATTTTTGTGTCTGCATGGGCTTGATTTCTATATTTTAGCTGTGCTGGGGAACTGTTCCTACATTCCTAACAGATCTAATTAAGATGTCATTACGATTTGGTGGAGAGTGGGAGGGGGGATTAAAGGATTGGGGAAATGGTGGAAATATGCTCAAGTTGTCTTTTCTCTGACAACCTTCTGCATGAGTATGTGTTTTGCCATTGTGAGTTGTTGTGCCCATATGTTTAGACCAAAGGATTGCTGTTTTTAGGTTTTTTTAGCTTTCTTCTGCTTTTAACCTTTCCTGCTCAATAATGTTTTGTTTTTTTTGTAAACTAGAAATGTCCATTTCTTAACTATAAGAAGATTTGATGTGGTTCCACAAACCACTTGTATGCTGCCACAACTAAAAATTCTATGCATCACTTTGCATGTGTAGAGTTTCTTTGTAACTTAAATTAAGGGAACAGTCTGCAAACACAGAAAAATACAGCTTTAAGTCTGACAAGGCAACTTAAAATGCTGTATATACTCGAGTATAAGCCGACCCGAATATAAGCCGAATTTTACCACGAAAAACTAGAAAAACTTAATGACTCGAGTATAAGCCTAGGGTGGGAAATGCAGCAGCTACTGGTAAATTTAACCCCTTAAGGACTGGACTGTTTTTGCGATGTTGTACATTTGTGACCAGGCATATTTTTACACTTTTGTGGTGTTTGTCTGTAATTTTCCGCTTTCTCATTTACTGTTCCCATACAAATTATATATTGTTTTTTTCAGGACAAAAGGGGCTTTCTTTACATACCATTATTTATATAATCTCATGTATTTTAATTTTAAAAAATACAAAAATCTGATGAAAAATTGAAAAAAATACATGTTTTTTGACTTTTACTTGAAAAATCTTTTACTCATCTACAAAAGCGAATGAAAAAAACTGCTAAATAGATTCAAAATTTTGTCCTGAGTTTAAAAATACCTAGTGTTTACGTGCTTTTTGCTTTTTTTTGCATGTTATAGGGCTATAGGTACAAGTAGGATATTGCGGTTTCAAAACATAAATTTTTAAAATTTATCAATAGTGACATTGTAACACTATTATCTGTCATAAATCTCTGAATAACACCCCACATGTACATATTTTTTTTAAAGTAGACAACCCAGGGTATTCAATATGGGGTATGTCCAGTCTTTTTTAGTAGCCACTTAGTCGAAAACACTGGCCAAAGTAAGCATTCATATTTGTTTGTGTGTGAAAAAAGTAAAAAAACTAAATTGAACGCTAATTTTGGCCAGTGTTTGTGACCAAGTGGTTACTAAAAAAGACTGGACATACCCCATTTGCAATACCTTGGGTTGTCTTCTTTTGCAAATGGTATGCCATCATGGGGGTAATTCTCATTCCTGGGCTACCATACGCTCTCAAAGGCAACGTAACCAACCTGGCCATTTTCAATGTAAAAATATTTGACCCATATATTTGACCTTGTAACTTTCAAAAATGCTATAAAACCTGTACATGGGGGGTACTGTTTTACTCGGGAGACATCGCTGAACACAAATAGTAGTGTTTAAAAACTGGAAAACGTATCACAACAATTATATCATCAGTAAAAGTGCTGTTTGTGTGTGAAAAATGCAAAAAAAGTAACTTTCACTGACAATATCATCGCTGTGATATGTTTTACTGTTTTGAATCACTAATATTTGTGTTCAGCGAAGTCTCCCGAGTAAAACAGTACCCCCCATGTACAGGTTTTAGGGTGTCGTAGAACGTTACAGGGTAAAATACAGTGCTAGCAAATTAAATTCTCTGGAATTTCGGCCTGGGTTGGCAGGCAGGTCCCTCAAATTGCAATCAATAAAATTACTGAATTATGTAAAAATATTACATAAATACGCACGTAGAATTTAAATATATATGCATATTTATATATTTGAGGTCTACGTGTATATTTATATAATTATTTATGTAATTTTGTATATGGACATATGTATATTTCTTATTATTTTTATTTATTTTTATATACATAGATATATATACAAATTCATTCTAAGTGTATTTTGATATAAATATATATATATTAATTTTAAAATACAGTTAGAATAAAATTTCATATAGATATATAATTTTTTTTAATTTTTATTATTTAAAAAAATTATTTAATTTAAATTACTTTTATATTTTATAATAATATATATATACACAATATATATAGTTATTATATATATTATATATATATACGTGTGTAATTTAATTATAAGTGTATTTTTATATTAATATAAGTACATATTAATATAAAAATACACTTAGTATGACATTATATATATATATATGATATATAGACATATATTATATAAATATAATATATGTCTATATATCATATATACACATATATAATTATTTTATTTATTTTTATTAACACTAACTTTATTTTTTTTTTCTGATTTTACACTAGCAGGGAGACTGCCTGTCAGCACAGACAGTCCCCCTGCAGGCAGACACATGGACACCTATTGTGACCATGTGATCGCTCTGTTAAGCGATCACATGGCCACAGGGGTCCTAATCTGCCGTGGGGAGACTGTCTGGGCTGCAGGCAGTCTTCCCACAACCGGAGCCACGCTGATCGCCGCCGGGGGAACGACGGCGATCAGGTAAGTAGCTCTGACTGTTAGGACGGTTCAGGACAGTCATCGGTCCTCAAGGCAAAAATGCCGATGACGGTCCTGAACCGTCCTCGGTCCTTAAGGGGTTAAAAATAAAAATAGATCCCAATAAAATTACATTAATTGAGGCATCAGTAGGTTAAATGTTTTTTTTTATATTTATTTACAGTATGTGTATATAATGAAAACAGTGTGTGTGTTTGTGTGTATATAATGAATGCAGTGTGTGTGTTTGTGTAGTGTGTGTATACAATGAATGCAGTGTTTGTGTAGTGTGTGTATATAATGAATGCAGTGTGTGTGTATATAATGCAGAGTGTGTGTGTGTATATGATGCAGAGTGCGTGTATATGATGCAGAGTGTGTGTTTGTGTGTATATGATGCAGTGTGTGTGTATATAATTCAGAGTGTGTGTTTGTGTGTATATGATGCAGAGTGTGTGTTTGTGTAGTGTGTGTAAACTGGGTGGGGGGAGTGAATTTTTAATATTGTAATATTATTATTGGAATATTTAATTTTTTTGTTTGTTTTTTGTCCCCCCTCCCTGCTTGTTACCTGGCCAGGGAGGGGGGCTATGGCATTCCCTGGTGGTCCAGTGGCATGGGCTGAGCAGTAGAGGGGCAGCAGCAAGCTGTTACTTACCTTTCCTGCAGCTCACTTCAGTTCCCCAGTGTAAATCTCGCGGTCTGTGTGCCGCACGGAGCGTTGCCACGGTTACCCATGGCAACGCTTTAACGCCCGCGGATCTCGCGAGATTTACACTGGGGAGCTGCAGGAAAGGTAAGTAACAGCTTGCTGCCGCCCCCCTCCACCCCCCAAGACTGCCGGGCTTGTAATGAGCCCGGTGGTCCTGGTCTGTATTATGGCAATGTAAGTTGCCATAATACAGACCCTGACTCGAGTATAAGCCAAAGGTTGGCTTTTTCAGCACAAAAAATGTGCTGAAAAACTCTGCTTATACTCGAGTATATACAGTAATCTATTTTAGCATACATGTTTGCTAAGATAAGGGATTTTAAGTAGCCTTTTCAATCATTATTATATTTGTGTTACTTTATATAGGACAACCTCATTGAATTTTTTTTACAATTCATTATTTTCAGCTGTCTGAGCACTTGCTATGTAATCTATAAACATTTATATTTTATGTGCTCTATTTATATCCCATGCTTAAAGTAGATGTTACACCATTTTAAGTAAATTGGCAGTTTAAGGGTTAAATGTGCAAATTATGAAAACGCATAAGCATCATGTGAAAGATAGGCATATATGATACATTTTGGAATTTTAAGTATTCATTTGCAGGTGTTTACCTCAATTGAAAATGTTGTTAATGAATCTATGAATATACCTGGGAAAAATAAGCTTTAACCCCTTAAGGAGTGAGGCAAATCTAACTGTTGTAATCAAAACAAAACGTAAACAAAAATGTGAATTTGCACATATATTTCTGTTCAGGCGTAATTCACCTTTCATATCACGTGCACCCACACTTATTATTTATCATTTTATTCAGGTGAAAAAGGGCTTTCATTTAACATCAAATATTTAGGTATGAAACATAATTTAATATGAATAAAATATTAAACAAATGGGAGAAAATAAGATTTAAAAAAAAAATTTAGTTCTATGTGACATTTTAACTGTGAATGTCATAATACTATTTGCTTTTACTGCGATAAAATACACATATTTGTATTCAGCGATGTTGCACGTGTAAAATAGTATAGAAAAAGATATATATTTTAAATACCCTTCGTCCCTGATCAACTAAACTGTTGAGTCTGAGACTAGGGTACAGAGGTCAGGTTAGTGGTACCAGTACCACCTAAATGTGGGCTTGAACCCAAATATTTAAAAAAAAAAGGAGCGAAAACACAATAATCGGATAAGTCCCCTAAAGAAAAAGGGGAACTCCCAATTAGTCTGGTAATGATAGTATAAGAGAACGCCAAATGTTACAAAAGACTACCTATAAAGTGTGAGAAAAGGAGATAATAACTACAGGGAAAGCATCTATTTGATATAAGAGGCACTTGGTAAAAAAGTATCCTGACAAAAGCAGTAACACACTGCAACTTTATTAACTATACTGTAGAGAGGATACAATGTAGCCGTGTCTCCAAAAAAGCTTATAACCCTCAGATCCTATGTGGATCAAACTAAGTGGCCAAATCTCAATTGAAGCATACTAAATGTGAAGAAAATGAGATATATCACACATAGGATGACCCACAAAGAAAACGAAATACATGTAGTTCCTTGAAATCTTGTTATGGATAAGTGTGCAGGGTAATGAGAGAGACAGTATAGCGTAAAATAAAAGACAATATCTCTATAAATGAGTAGCTTGTCAACTGTATAGAGAGAGATATGTATTAGGAATAGATAGCGATATAGACAGTAATTGAGGTAATATAATTAGAAAAAATCCCCTCAGGAAGTAAACGCCACTGTTCTAATCCACTATCTCCTCATAACACCTTCATGGGTGTTCTAACTAAATACTGTCCTCTTAAACTAATTCCCCTACACTAACAAAGCTCCATAAAGAGTTAGCATTAACTTAACGAAAGAAACAAAAGTGAAAATATATAGCGTATTCCCTCGTGCATAGTGAAGTGCTCAAGTGAGTGGAGGGAAATCCTGAAAGAAAAGACCCGACGCGCGTTTCAGAGTACAAGACTCCTTCGTCAGGGGCTGAAAATTGCCGCCCGAACTTCCCCGGTATTTAAATATGAATTGACCAATCCGAAGAGTTAAGTTGGATATCGTCATTGATCACGTATCGCTTGGCGGCCACGTGGGGTTACTGTGGGCGTGATATAAAACTGCAATGTCAGAATGATTGACAAGCAGGTCACTCCCTCTTAGCCCGAACAGTGAACGCTCCTTTTGCGATTTTGTGTATGTTCGAAAATCAACTTGTAAACATTATTAATAATGCTCAATGCCCTTTCCAACTATTATTCTCCAGATTAATGTATATATATGCCTCCAAATAATTTACGAAAATTTACGAAAATTCAGCCTTTCCAAAGACACCATTATTTTCATCATATAAAATTTACAATAAAAATAAATTCTAAAATATGATGAAAAATTGGAAAAAAAAAAACTTCCAGCCTGCAAACCTTCCGCTACACGCAAATCAAATTCTTCTACCAGACACTCCCACATAAAGAAGCCCTCCACTGGGATCTGTCATGGTTCGCAACACTCTGCGACCACAAGACTAATCTAGACAAGACAATATCCCTTATATACCAACACCTACTAGTAGGACATCTAGTGAACAACGACATCATTCGCCATCGCTGGGAACGCATACTGGATAAATCATACACCGCAGCTCAATGGGAAAAGATCCTAATCCTCCACCACAAATGCTCATCGAGTTCCAACTACCAGGAAACCAACTATAAACTCCTCTCGTTCTGGTACAGAACACCCGACAGCTTACACAGAATCTTTCCTAATATACCCAATACATGATGGAGGTGCGGAGAGGGCCAAGGAACGATACTGCACATATGGTGGGACTGCCCACACATTACACTGTTTTGGGAAGTGAAGTGAAAAACAGAAGAGATCCTAGGGACAGACTGATGCTTCGATGTGGAGGCAGCTCTCCTACACTCCACACCAGATACCATCAGGGCATACCGGAAATCTATCCTCCGACATCTTCTGAATGCTGCCAAGGCTCTAATCCTGCTGCACTGGAAACAGGACGTCACTCCAGCAATAGGGCAATGGATGGAATGGGTGGAAGAGATATATAGGGTGGAATTGACGCAAGCCTTGCTACTGGGAATGGAAGAGAAACATGTGGAGAGATGACGGCCATGGCTGACGCGGAACGCGGAGGGAGGAAACCGGCCACCCACTTGGGGGGGGGATCTCACACCCCCCCTACAAGGCACGCCCAGGAGGCATGAGCACAGGCAGCGGGACCCCCTTATCGCCTTGGCCCAACCTCCCTTTTTTTTATCTTCATCTCTTCTTTTTCTCCTCTTTCCTTCTATTATTGTTAAGGACCAGGGCTTTTTTTACATTTTTGCTGTGTTTGTGTTTAGCTGTAATTTTCCTCTGACTCATTTACTGTATCCACACATATTATAGTCTGTTTTTCTCACCATTAAATAGCCTTTCCAAAGATACCATTATTTTTAGGTTCCGTATATATATATATATATATTAAAATACACTTAGTGTATGTATGTAAAAGTGTATATATATATATATATATATATATATATATATATACACACACACATACACTTAGATTAGATAGATAGATATGATCTAAGTATATATTATTTAATTTTAAACAGTTTTTAACCTTTTATTTTTTTATTTTTTACAGGCAGTAGAGGGACTACTTGTCATTCAAGGCACTCCCCCTGCTGGCACCTCTATGGACGGCTATTCCGCCCATGTGATCATAAGGTCAGCAGTGGGACTCCCTGGCATACCAGGTAAGTTCCCCAATCACGATCGCCAGCATGGGATCGTCGGCAAGCAGGTAAGTGGCCAGGGTGGCGTGGATGTGCTATGCAGCCCGCTGGCGTTTAGTGCCGGGTCTCGGATCCCGGGTCCCTAAGGATGGCATAGCATGCCCGCCATCCTTAAGGGGTTAACTGATGTTACTATGTGTATTTATTTTTTTGTCATTTTAATTGTCGAATGTCATGTATTATCATAACAGACTGTCTTCCTGTTTTAAAAACCAAAATTTATTTAAATTTTTAAAAAAATAATACTATCATTCCATAGATTTTATATTTTATATGATTTCAGATAAAAGTATTTTAGTAGTGGTTTATTTTTTTAAGTCTTGTTTTGGTTTTTAAACAAATGTGTCTGCCTTAAATCATTGTCTGTGTTAGTCAACATTTGCTTAAAGTGAACAGGAAATGAATGATTTATATGTGTACTTTTTAAATAATTCTCGTTAATCTTGTTCTTGTTTTCTTTCCTGATCAAATATGACATAAAGACGATTGCTGTAAATATCTTATATTATTGATTGATAATTCTATTTTTAATTACAAAACAAGCAATTTTGATTGTGAATCACTTGTTTGTCATTTCTGGAATTTAACAGCACTTGCCCTTTTCCCTAGACCTTAAAAAACATCCTGAGATAAAATCCATCCTTTCACCTTTCCTTACCATTGATTGTAAAACACTTTCTTGACAAGCAATGCTCTGCATATGACATTTAGTCTGAGCTGCAAAGATTAGCATTGGTTTCCTTACAAACATGTAAATTGGATTCTAGCTTTTTGAATGTCAGCAGGATATATGGAACATATACTAAATACTTTGTTATTGATTGCAGTTCTGGGAAATACTGTCATCAGTATATTGTGTTGTTTTAATCAAAATAACTAATTAAATTTAAGTTTTTTTATTGTTTTGTTTTTGCAAATGGTATGTTACCTTAAGGGGATTATATAATGTGTATATTTCAGGCAAGGAAAATCAATGTTGTAAATTATAGCAGGTGTCCAATTTACTAATTTAAGACTCTGATGTCATTAACAAAGCTTTTCTTTTTTTTATAATTTTTATTGAACATTTCACAGTTCAACTGCATTCGTAAAATAAATATTTGTCCAACAACATTACTTTTATTTAAACAGTTTTTAGATGTTTTTATATATGTTTTTCACATATACCTGAGTATTCTGTCTATGTGAATGCTTAAGAATCTTTAAAATTTCACGTTAAAAAGCACTAGCACTGCTGTAAGATGATTCACTTACTAACAGGATTTATGATTATGATCACTTGCATATCACTATTTTTTGTCATTTATATGTGATTTAATATGAATACCACCAATAACATGAGAAAATTGAAATAATTAGTTCAACGCTACAAAATGCTAGTGTGCACAACAAATGCAACTTTTTTCTTTTGTTGTTATTGTATGTATTCTGGTGATGTGTACTGTAGTCATTGGTGCCACCCATGAGTAGTGGGACTCTGAGAATAGAAGTTTGAGAATAGAGCTTAATGTTTATATGATTTTGAGTGAGTGTATGTGTGTGTGTTTGTTTGTGTGACCTAGGTAAACCGCTGCAAAGCACTCAGTTGCATAAATAGGTGCAGATTCCTACACTTAATCTCATTTTTCATTTACATGTTTATTAAATGTAAGGGTTAAGTAAATATCATATTAAAACTCACGAGAAGTGACAGTTCCTGTAGTACCATCTCTTCCCCAAACATGTTTTGTCCATGTGGATTAAAATGGTATACGTGAACCTATTTTAGACCAACTTAAATTAATGTCATAACAATTAGTTCCTTACAACATAGATAGATGCCACAGTGATTATAAAATTCATTTTGTACTACTTCTTTCAAATATATAGCATGGGATATATAGCATGATAACAAAGAAAACTACAACTAAAGTCATGTAAGGTGAGGAGCATATTACGTTTACATTTGCTAGATGCTTAATTATGACTAATAATCACTGTTACATGCACATTATCAGCACTATTACATTCACTCATCCTAAGCAATTTATAGCAAATATATGACACTGTTCCACACCTAAATAAATATGACTTTCTTAAACTATAATTTTAAACTAATTATATAAACAAATATGAAATTTGAAATAATTTTGATGTAACCGATATGAATATCGATTCTCCACTGTTTGTATGCAAATATACCATATTTTATATTTATGTTAATTTAAATCTTTTTATATGCATATACATCATTTTATGATAGAAACAAAAATACCTAAATATTCTGTTTGGAGAGTAACATTAGTGACCCAGAAATGACATTGCTACAGGTGATGAAGGCTTTCAAGAAGGAACAGCTAGTGCCCATAATCTGAGGTTTGCTGTAGCATAAGACATCTTTTATGTGCTTGTACCAGCCAGTGATATAATTGGGTCTACTTATAGTAAAAGCAAGTTCAGCATTTCAGACAGCTATACTAAGTTTATCTTCACTGTGTTGAAGCAGATGAAATGACACAAAATGTGCAAGATCTGACTAAGCATGCTTAAAAGAAGGATAAAGGATTTGAGAGAGAAAAAGCTAACTTTGAAAGCAAAAAAATACAAAAAATCAATTATAAGCTTTGTAGAATGCTCAATTGTTAATTTTCATGAAATGTTACAGGACTGGTTAAATATAGAAAATAAAATTAAATGACATTTCTTATTTTGAACCAGTATTTATGTAAACCCAGAAAATGAAAAAAATGACTCAGACAAAAATTAATGTTTAGATGAATATATATCATGCATATATATTGATCTATTCACTAGATTTGCAGATTACGTTTGATAGATTCAAGATTTGGTAAAAATTCGGTATAAAAGCCTAATTGGCTATTTGACTGAAAAAAAGAATTCTGAGAAGACAAATGCCCTTATTCCAAAGCAAATAAAACAGCCAGTGGCCGAGCCATTTCAGTTGCACCAGGATTTGGGATTAGTTTTGCTCACTGGCATTATTTTATATGTAAAGAATAGGTATTGTTTTTTTATTTTTTTTATTATTATTATTCAAACCAATATTTATCACTGGTCAGTAAGCATTTAAGTGAGGTAATTTAATCAATCTGAATCAATAAGAAACTTTTTGGGAGCCAATAGATTTATGATAAATATAAATGGCTCTAATTAAATCAAGGCATTAGTGTCAAAACTCCTGCTGCCCATCTCACTGCAATCAACTACTTAACTCGCTGATTTTGAACAGTAGAGATCCGAGGAAGAATGTAGAAGGCACTCCATAAGGATGTTCTATCAAACTGAGTGTAAAAAATGATTGCCCTGTCGGACTTCACGCTTATCATAAATGGAGAGAAAAACCAGGGCGTGCCAAATAAAATATAGTAGTGTTCGCATTCAGTATAAAAAAACACATTGAAGTTGCTGTTTGGTGGATGGGTGAGTGCGCTGGATCTTGTGTATTGTATAGATTGGCCTCCAGCGGTGCCACATTTATGTTATTTATGTTCAGGTGAGTGCAGCCCCCTGGTTTCATATATTATATATTTATTTATATATATATATAGATAGATAGATATAGATAGATAAATAGATTTGCTTTTACTTTGCTTTACAGTGGCCCATTACACAAATCATGATTCACATTTCAAGTAACATGAGTGGGAAATAATGTTTAAAGTTATTTTTAAGTACTATGATTTGTAAATTGGTTTTCAAATGCTCACTTCCATCATGAAACGTTAAAGAAAGTTAGATAGAAAAAGGTCCCTGAGTGGTTGTTCACCATGAGAATGTCATTAATTATAAGATTAAGGAGGTTAGTGCTTCAATACAATGTACTGAATTTCTACCTTACAAAGCTAATAAAATAATGTTTTACTTTGACATTGCCATTTAATTAAATTGTACAAGACAAGGTCATTTGGATATTTATTGCCGTTGAGTAAAAGGATGTGACAAATGAAAAGCAGAAGAACCTCATTTCTGACAAAGTGATTTTACTTGCATAGCGGTGTCATCTTAAAATCACTAATTACTTCTGTGACCTAGAAGCAGACCATTAGAGCAGTGGCATGTTTAGACCTATGGTCTTCTTTGTGGAAAAAAATCTTCATGATTTATGTCACTGCCAATGGAGGAGCAGTCTTATAGAATCCACATAGATAAAAAAAAAAGAGTCCCCTGGTATTTCCTCTAATTTCTAGAAAATGAGAGCACACAGATCTTTGGAATAATATAAATGAACTCTTAATAAAGGTCACAAGTAAAGTCTTAGATACATTAGAATTATAAAAAGTCCTTTGAAAAAAAAATGAACTTATGTGTGAGTAAATTAAAATACAATAAACTAAGGACGCTTTGGTAATTTAATTTATGTTTTTCTAAAGTTAGATGAAGCTATGTATCATAACCCTAATTATAAATGTGTATCTTAAATCTCTATATACAGTAATGGTGAACTGCTTGCATTTCGTAAATAAGATATCACAAAGTAACAACAAGAAGTGTGGGTTTTTTGATCGTTTTTTAGAGACTAATTTACCACAATGGCCTTGTTTTAACATTTTTAGATAACCTTTTTAAACGATTTAAAGTAACACTATAGCATTAGGAACACAAGCATGTATTCCTACCTCTATAGTTCTGGAAAAAATGTTTAGGCTCCCAGCCCCCCTCTCTGTGGAGTGAAAATGTGATTTTCACTTAACCTTTCTCCAATCTTGATGAGCACAACCCATAGGAAAGCATTGGGAGGCTAGTGCACACGCACAGCAAAACACTGTATTGCACCAATCAGCATCTCCTCATACAGATGCATTGAATCAATGCATATCTATGGGGAGCTTTCAGTGTCTCCATGCTGAGTGAAGACACTGTGCATCACTGAAATAGGAAGCACCTCTAGTGGCTGTCTGAGTGACTGCGACTAGAAGTGTTGGTAGGCAGCACTGAAACTCTGAAAATATAGTGTTTTCATTGTTCAGCAAGCAGGGACATCTATAAACATCAGAACCACTATATAAAGCTGTAATGGCTATGGTGACTATAGTGTCCCTTTAGGTTTTTGGGTAAACTTTTTTTCAAAATATTAAAATATCAAAAAATATATCGTATATAAAAATAGATTTTAAAAAATAGCAATATATTAAATAATTTTAAACGTTTATCCTAAAAAAAAACCAAACAAACAATACATTGAGGTCAATACTTGTAAGTTTACTTGGGGTGGTGTCAATTTACTGGTCATCTTATATAGAGGAATTATTTTTTTCCATAATGTCCACAATTTTACACATACACTGAACAAAATTATAAACGCAACACTTTTGTTTTTGGCCCCATTTTTCATGAGCTGATTTCAAAGATGTAAGACTTTTTCTATGTACACAAAAGGCCTATTTCTCTCAAATATTGTTCACAAATCTGACTAAATCTGTGTTAGTGAGCACTTCTCCTTGGCCGAGATAACCCATCCACCTCAAAGGTGTGGCATATCAAGATGGTGGTTAGACAGAATGATTTTTGCAAAGGTGTGCCTTAGGCTGGCCACAATAAAAGGTCACTCTAAAATGTGCAGTTTTACTGTATTGGGGAGATCCAGAGGGAGTCCGAAAACCAGTAAGTATCAGGTGTGACCACCATTTGCCTCACGTAGTGCAACACATCTCCTTCGCATAAAGTTGATCAGGTTGTTGATTGTGGCCTGTGGAATGTTGGTCCACTCCTCTTCAATGGCTGTGTGAAGTTGTTGGCAGGACCTGGAACACGCTGTCATATATGCCGATCCAGAGCATTCCAAACATGCTCAAAGGGTGACATGTCCGGTAAGTATACTGGCCATGCAAGAACTGGGATGTTTTCAGCTTCCAGGAATTTTGTACAGATCCTTGCAACATGGGGCCGTGCATTTGTCACAATCTCTTACCTGGATCCATCGCACCCGCATAGTGTGGGATCCGACGCCGACTCATCTCTGGCGGTGTTCGGTATGTTCCACGCCGGACGCTGCAAACACTTCCTGTTTTCTGGTTCCCTGACTTTTGGCTATTCTTGTACTATTCTTTTCTCTTACGTTAAACCTGACCATTCTAAGGTACGATAATACGTATTTGGGTGTTCTGTGGGTTTACATTCTGCGTGTTGGGTTATCACACGACCGTGATATTACAATAGGGCCATGGACCCTGCAGGTGTAAACCCACAAGCCTTAGGTTATGATGGTCACTTCGAAGAGATGGACCATCACACGGGCTAGTAAGGTCTTGCTCTGCAGACTTTACTAGCCCGTACAGCACATCTGCAAACAGAGGCACAAAACCCCACACCGGTGGTTGCTCCTTCTAACATGGAGGTTGCTACCATTAGTACGGCTACCCATATGACATCCCCTATACGTTATGGAGGTGATCCTAGTGCATGCAGAGGATTTCTAAACCAGATCAGCATACACTTTGAATTACAACCCAGTGCCTATCCCACTGACAGGGATAAAGTGGGTTTTATAATTAACCTGCTTGTGGATAGGGCATTGGTATGGGCAAATCCCTTATGGAAGAATAACAACCCATTGGTTTACAACTATGCAGAGTTTGTGGCTGCATTCAGGCGTACTGTTGATTCCCCCAGGAAGACAAGCAAATGCAGCTAAGACTCTTCTTAGGATGAAACAAGGGTCTCGCTCCCTTGTGGAGTATGCCTTAGAGTTCCACACTTACGCTGATGAAGTGAGATGGAAGACTCAGGGATTTGTAGATGTTTTTATAAACGGTGCTTTGTTGGATGAGGTGGCTGCCAGAGATTTGCCAGAGTATTTAGAGGAGCTCATTACTTATTTGTCTCATATAGAAGAACGCCTCAGACACAGCCAGAACACCAGAACTAGACCCTGAAGAAGTCCTGTATGCTTGGCCCCGCGTCATCAATACCAGTCAAGAACATTTTGGGGACGTGGCCTTAAAGGGACACTATAGTCACCAGAACAACTACAGCTTATTGAATTTGTTCTGGTGTGTAGAATCATTACCTTCATGCTTTTTGCTGTAAACACTATCTTTTCAGAGAAAATGCAGTGCTTACATTACAGCCTAGTGATAACTTCACTGGCCACTCCTCAGATGGCTGTTAGAGATGCTTCCTGGGTCATGGCTGCCTAAAATGCATCCATTCATTCAGTATCTCCTCCCTCTACATGCAGACACTGACATTTCCTCATAGAGATTCATTGATTCAATTAATCTCTATGAGGAGATGCTGATTGGCCAGGGCTGTGTTTGAATCATGCTGGCTCTGCCCCTGATCTGCCTCTTTGTCAGTCTCAGCCGATCCTATGGGGAAGCACTGTGATTGGATCAGGCTACCACTTCTGATGTCAGCAGACTGCTTGTTTTTTTAGGCAAACATCATATAGAGGTACAGCTTCTGGCTTGAACACTATAGCATTAAGATTTTGCTATATTTATGGAGGCATGAGGGGCCTGGGGAGATGGTAGTTTTAACACTATAGGGTCAGGAATACATGTTTGTGTTCCTGACACTTTAGTGATCCTTTAAAGCAAAAGACCCTGCATTTGTCTTGTTACTTGCCCTATTGTGGTTCCTTGTGGTCTCTTTAGTGTTAGTGTGCTCTTCTTATATTCTTATTATTGTTATTCCTGTGTTCTGACCCGTTTTTTTTTTTTTTGACGTTCCGGTTTTCTGGTTCCCTGACTCAGCTTGACTTTTGACCTCCTGATCTCTGGTATCCTGACCCAGCTACTCTTAATCACTCTCCTGATTTCTGGTATCCTGACTTTTGGCTATTCTTGGACTATTCTTTTCTCTTACGTTAAACCTGACCATTCTAAGGTTCGGTAATACGTATTTGGATTTTCTGTGGGTTTACATTCTGCGTGTTGGGTTATCACATGACCGTGATAGCATTATCATGCTTCAACATGAGGTGAAGGTTGTGGATGAATGGCACAACAATGGGCCTCAGGATCTCATCATGGTATCTCTGTGCATTCAAAATGCCATCAATAAAATGCACCTGTGTTCGCTGTCCATAACATACGCCTGCCCATAACATACGCCTGCCCATACCTTAACCCCACTGCCACAATGGGCCACTCGATCCACAACATTGACATCAGCAAATCGCTCACCCACACGATGCCATACATGCTGTCTTATCTCATCTGCCCTGTACCGTGAAGAGAACACCTCTCCAAAGTGCGCCATTGAATTTGAGCATTTGCCCACTCAAGTCAGTTATGGCGATGAACTGCAGTCAGGTCGAGACCCTAATGAGGACGGCGAGCATGCAGATGAGCTTCCCTGAGATGGTTTGTGACAGTCTGCGCAGAAATTCTTTGGTTACGCAAACTGATTGTTGCAGCAGCTGTCTGTGTGACCTGTCTCAGAAGATCTTGGAGGTGACCATGCTGGATGTCGAGGTCCTGGGCTGGGGTGGTTACACATGGTCTGCAGTTGTGAGGCCGGTTGGATGTATTGCCAAATTCTTTGAAAAACCTTTGGAGACGACTTATGGTAGAGAAATGAACATTCAATTCATGGGCAACAGCTCTGGTGGACATTCCTGCAGTCAGCATGCCAATTGCACGCTCCCTCAAAACTTGCGCCATCTGTGGCATTGTACTCTGTAATACAACTGCACATTTTAGAGTGGCCTTTTATTGTGGCCAGTGTAATTCACACCTTTGCAATAATCATGCTGTCTAATCAGCATCTTCATATGCCCCACTTGTGAGGTGGGTGGATTATCTCGGCAAAGGAGAAGTGCTCACTAACACAGATCTAGACAGATTTGTGAACAATAGTTGAGAGAAATAGGCCTTTTGTGTAGTTAGAAAAAGTCTTAGATCTTTGAGTTCCGCTCATGAAAAATGGGGGCAAAAACAAAAGTGTTGTGTTTACAATTTTGTTCAGTGTATATGCCTGCAAAACATCATAATAAAACTTGATACACAGTCCAGTTAAATGAAGACAACTTCAATCACAGTGAGTTTGGAGCAAAAAGCAACAGCAAAGAAAACAAACAAAAAGAAGTACAAGAAGTATCCATGAGGAGGGAGTTTATAAACTTCTGCAGTATATGGAGAACATTTATAATTATGACATAGAAGTCTGCATATTCATTAAATATCATGAAAGGTATAACATTAAAGTAACTGAACATATACTTATTTTCTGATCTCTGGAAATAGAAGCCAATCTTAATAGAATGTATAAATTTAGTTCCCGATGTGTTATTTTCTCCATAACCTCAATAGAGGGCATTTCAACAATTATTGAGCCAAAAATTGACAGTGCGCTTTGTCTCCACTCACAATAAATTATCATTTTTAAACAATATTGAAACTAAAAACCAGGATATTATATAGGTAACTTTTCAAGTGCCATTTCAGGTTTATATAGTAACTTTCCAAATGTGAAGTGCTGAACTGTAATTGAGAGATTCATAGGGGAGAAAGTTAAGGGCAGACCTCTAAAGATGTATTATCATCAATATTATTATCATTTAAGTAGTGCCAAATGAATCTTCGGAACTTTATAATTTTGCAGTGGGCATATTACACAACAAGTAATTGACAGGCAGAAGAGATGGTTAAAGATATAAGGGAAACCAGCACTTTTATAAATCACCTTAGTAATGCATCCGAGTGTCCCAAGGTCCAGGACATGGTTGGGTTTCCTGACTCACTCGCTTTGAACTATCATTCAAAGTAATAATAAGATCTTTTCATACAGAGGCACATTAGTCATTGCTTCTCTGTCAGAAGCATTGTACTGGTAATCACATTGATTGCCACTCATGAACCACATCTCCCAGTGCTCCTCTGTGAAAAGCATTTTATTGGACTGAGATCATCAGTAATGGTGATCATACTGTAGGTGTTCTAGGCTGGAGAGTCTGCTCTGTCACTGCAAACAAGTGAGTTCATTAGCTTTATTTTATTAGAAAAAGGGGTCCCTATATCTGAAATTAAAAAGGCACATTTAAACTTAAAAAATAATTATATTTGTGTTTAATATTAGAGTGTTATTTAAATAGTTTAACCCAAATAATTCTGGCTTATGAAATCTGAGGGTCTTTGATGCCAAAGTTAGTATTTCTTTTAGTAATCTACAATTATTAAAATTGTAGATTTTTGATTCTCCCCTCAGAAATTCAGGCTTGTGGTGTGTTTGCAGATGTTCATACTGGCACTAAAGAGATGTCCCATTACTCTTTGCCTACTAACCACAACTACTCGTACGGTACTGGTGCGAGATGATGAACCAGCTGTATCCATTAAATTAGGTGATTTTACTGCATATAGAGATAGACAGAGTGGCGAATGCACAGTAGGTAAAGATATAGTGGTCTGCCACCTCTCCTCTCTGTACTCTCCTCTTATAATTCCTATTTATGTCTATCCCCAGGGATAGACATAAACAAATGTCTGGAGTGGCGGAGAAAAAAAGTGATGTTACCATCACCAGATTCCTCATCACCACCAAGAGCAGACATTAGGAACATTACTTGGGTACTCTACTCTACATCTTCAGTAAAGAGTGTCAAGGATAGCACCATCAAAGTCTCTGCCAACACAGCTGTAACACTTCAGTTAGCTGTGGTAGAGGGACCTGCAGTGCCAGTGGAAACAGAAGCACAAGTTATTGCAGCATGAAAAAGCTGGGGGAAAAAAAATTGCCTTCTGTGGGGTTTAAGTAAATATAACTTATCCCACTATCCTGCGGTTTAAAGGTTTAAAACTACTAGTAGTGGTATTGGAGTTACAGGATTAGCGTGAGCAGTAGAGGAGGTTTCAGCAGTCTTAATGGCCAAGAAAAATTAATACTCTCAGAGTCCATGACATTACTGCTGATGGTGGATTGGGGAACATGACCCCTGGACACACTAAAAGGCCCGATTCAGCAAATAATATGTTCTAAAAAGGCAAGTTTCACTTCTCTCGAGACTTGCACTGGATTCCTATGCAGGTTTCGAGAGAACTGAGAGTTGTTTATCAAACACTTGTGATTAGCTGGCTTACAAGACAACCAATCATAGTATTCTGACAAGCAGGTCTTATTTTAATCTTGACAGAATGCTGTGACCGAGCTTTCAAAGCATGAGAAGGACTTTATAAGGTCTTTTTCTACCTTAAAGGAACACTAAAGCGTGAGGAATACAAATATGTATTCTTAACGCTATAAAGCCGTCGTCACCGTTTAGGTGACTAGGGTCCCGTTCCGTGGCAAATAAATGGTTAATTAACCATTTATTTCCTTTTCTTAATCCATCGACATCAGCTTCCAAGTGGATCCGAATGCGCATGTTTTCCTATGGGAATCTTTATGGGAATCTCCATGAGCACGTCCAGCGTCAAATAAGTGCGATTTACCGTGTGTAAATAGCGGAAGCGGCCTCTAGTGGCTGTCAGGGAGTCAGCCACTAGAGGCTGGATTAACCCTGCAGTGTAAACATAGCAGTTTATCTGAAAGTGCTATGTTTTCAGCTGCAGGGTTAAACCTAGGGGGACCTGGCACCCAGACCACCTCATTGAGCTGAAGTGGTATGGATGCCTATAGTGGACCTTTAAAAGCTCAAAATGGGTGGAGAATGAAATGTTTTGACTTTGCAGTTTTTTGGTTTTCTTTGCGATCATTATTATCATAGAATTTTTTTATTGTCATTTTCTTTTATTGGTTATACACGACATGCAAATAGGAGTGATAGTAAGAGTGAACATGTATAGTTTAACTCAGCATAAGTAAAAACATCAATAGATACATGGAAATAGACTGCCTCTAGTGATGTCCCGAACGGTTTGCCGAACGGTTCGGGAACGGTTCGCCATGGACTCATCATTGAGTAAACTTTGACCCTGTACCTCACAGTCAGCAGACACATTCCAGCCAATCAGCAGCAGACCCTCCCTCCCAGACCCTCCCACCTCCTGGACAGCATCCATTTTGAAGCTGCATTCTTAGTGAGCTGTCCAGGAGGTGGTTCACTGGTTTTGCATCTTATCCTAAATTGTGTTCCAAGCAGTTGTATACTGCAAATACAAATTATAAGGAATCCATGTTTAAAATGGAATGAGGCAAAAATGTGATTCTTTGTTAAACTAATTTGCATATGCCCAACCAGAATCCTTTGCGGTTGTAACATCACTGCTGATTTGGAATTTCTGTGGGAAAAGCAAGTCTTATGGCTTGACTGGTGTGCAGATTTTTGTTTAGCATTGTATTAACTATATATATATATATATATATATATATATATTTGGGAGTCTAGCCAATTCCTTGGTTTTGCAAACGTCCCTGTCACAGGTGCCTCATCCCAGGGCCCTATTTAGCCTTGTACTACAGAGTGCCCCAGATGGATTTTTTTCCCCCAAGTAAGTGGGTTAATCTCAAGAGCAGACATTAGGCTGTTAGGGTAGGACTTGCCAAAGATGGGGTACATTGACGTTGTGGCAGGCTTATGCAATGTATGACCATATAATGTAACTAAACCCCCATTATTTTTGCCTAGATTAGGTGTTTTTCAAAAAACCAAAAAACAAATAAAATCTTTCAACATTGAAGTTGCTGTTTAGTGGATAGGTGAGTGCGCTGGATCTTGTGTATTGTATATATGTATGTGTGTGAAAAAAGAATGAAGGATCAACTGGAGACTGAGGGCTCCCTGATTGTTGAATATGTAAAATTACTTTGACAGCACTGCAAATTTTGTGCGTTTACATTTTCTAGACTACATATATCTTGTAAACCATTATTAAAATAAAGTAACATGACATGTAACTTTTGGCATAATTTCCCCATTAACAATTCAAGCATAAAATAGCACTATTTGTCATTTCCTGTCAGAAGATTGTGGATATATGTCAGTACTGTCAATTCTTTGCAATATTTCTTTTGTCAGAAAATGATCAAGAAGGATTAGTAAGTGGAAATATCTAAAATTAATTTACAGACAGTATTTAAGAAAATACTTAAAAGCAGAACGACTTCATGATTACAATATTTGACCTTAAAGCCACTAAAACTCTTTGACTTTAGATACAATGATATTTATCATAGTCAGTTCATATTAATAACAATAAGGCCTAATTTTATGAACATATGCAAAATTTAAACATTTCTTGAGCATTAAGAATGGACAGCTATTAATTGTAAAGTCAACATTCTCGGTCTTTGCATATTTTGCACCCTGCTTGGAGTGCAATAGTTCGGGAATGCAGCTGAAGGTGTCCCTTCATGCTCTACCATTTTGTTTCTTCAAGTACTAGTGTTTTATTCTCTATGAGCTTTATCACTACTGTGCATACATAAGAGTACAACACTGAAGTCAATTGTTAACCCCTTAAGGACACAGCTTCAGAAGCTTGTCTTACGCTTAAGGACACAAGACATTTTTGCATTTTTTGCTGTTTGTGCTCAAACGCAATTTGCATCTCTGTCATTTATTGCAGCAACACATATTACACATTGTTTTTTAGAGGGCAACCAGGGCTTTAATTTGATGTCACATATACATAGATACATTCTCATTATTTATAAAAAAATTCCAAAAAATTGAAAAAAGCTAACAAAAAAACTTTTTTTTTCATAGTTTTGGCAATAATAACATGTGCATAATATGTCCAGGTTAGAAAAAATAATTCAAAATAAATTCATTTATGTTAGAGTATTTGAAAGTTATAGGTCACAAAATACAAGGACTAAAATAAAATTTCAATTTGCAACAATTTTAGAAGTTGGTATGTTTGTCTTGTAAGTTTAGTTGCCATCACAGAAAAAAAAATGCCACACAAAAGTATATATTTGTATGAAGTAAACATCAACTGCTATTTACCTAAGGTTGGTTTGACACTTTTTACGTAGCCATTTCATCGCCAATCTCTGCTAAATATTGGAGTAAAATAGCGTTTTTTCTTTATTTTGGCATATACCCATAACAAGGTTTTTGTAATGTGTATTTCGCAAAGCTGGTGTGTGCTATTCCTGCACAGAACCCCACATTGTGTTCAGCTGCATCTGCTGACTATAACGATACCCCCATTGTATGCCTTTGGCAATTTTCTGTAAAGCTACAATGCCATATAAGAGACAAGGCTATTTCAGTTTCTATAGTTAGAATTTTTGTAGATGGATTTGATGCGCCTATGTCACATTTTAGGGTATTATAGCAGTGTGACTGTTCAAATAACCCCACAAAGGGCTTTCATTTGATAAAGCAGACACCCCAGGGTATCTTATATGGTGTATAGTGTGCCTTAACGTGTCACCATTTTTTCACCAATGTATGTCAATGTTTGTGTTGAGGGGGGGAAAAAATAGCATTTTTACATATATGTTGCATTTTTGCTGAGTATTTCTTACACTTGATATGTACCACTATCATAAAAAAACCAAATTATGCTCAGTTACATCTTCTGAGTAAAACAATATGCCCAATGTATGACCTAGACATTATTTTGTGAAGTTACAGTGCTGTAAAATAGACATGAGAAATTCAGGTTTTTTGAGTGTGAATTTTCATGGAGGGTTTTGATGCGTCCGTGTCCAATTTGGAGCACTTGAGCAGGCTATTTAATCCAACTACCCCATAAAGGCATATCATTTCTTAAGGAAGACATCCCAGGGTATTTCAAAAGGCATATTTTGTACCAAGTGTAGTAGTAATAAGCGTTTTTTCTGCCTTTTTGACACACAAAGTGAGTTTGCACAGTATATTTTGCAAACCTTATGTGTGCTACGACTGTATAATACTTCATATGTTTCTCAGCTATGTCGTCTGAGTACAGCAATACCCCCATATGTACCTTTGCCAGGTAGGAAGGGGCCCATTTGAGATACAGTCATTCCAGTTTTTTTTAAAAACTTTGAATTTTTATGATGTGTCCATGTCCCATTTTAGAGTATTTTAGCAGGCTATATAATCCAACTACCCCATAAAGGCATACCATTTTTTAAAGAAGAGATCCGAGGGTATTTCAAAAGGCATATTTTAAACCTTGGCGTGGAATCATTTTTTTTCCCGCTAGCTTGTACCAAGTGTAGTAGTAATAAGCGTTTTTTCTGCTTTTTTGACACACAAAGTGAGTTTGCACAGTATATTTTGCAAACCTTATGTGTGCTATGACTCTATATGTTGCTCAGCTATGCCGTCTGAGTACAGCAATACCCCCATATGTACTTTTGCAGGTATATGTGGATGGTGAAGGGGCACATTTGAGACGCAGCCATTCCAGATTTTTTCTAACTTTGAAGTGTTACGCTGTGTCCATGTTACATTTAGGAGTAGTTTAACTGGTTGGTTAATCAAACTTCCCCAAAAACACATACTATTTATTAAAGAATACACCCTGGGGTAATTCAAAAGGCATATTTTGAACCTTAGCGTGGGATCATTTTTTCTCTAGTTTGTTCCAGGTCTAGTGGTAATGAGCATTTTTAAATGTTTTTTTTTTTAACTTTTTTAAACATTTTTTTTTACCGATTTAACATTTTTATAAACTTTTTTTTACCGTTAACTCCTAACTAGCAGTAAGCAGCACTAACCGTAAATTTCCCAATTTCCCATAACTCCCACCCACCCCAGCTAGCAAAATATATCATAGGAGGGTGGGATTTTTTTTTTACTTTTTTTTTTAAAATTTATTAAAACTTTTTTTTTACTTTTTTAAAACTTTTTTTAACGTTAACACCTAGCTAGCTAAACACCAAATTTCCCAATTCCCCACTAACTTCCACCCACCCCAGCTAGCTAAATATATCATTTTAATATATTTAAATTAACTAATAAAATAAAATTAACCCTTGAGGGTTATAAAAGTTGACCCTCAGGGGCTAAAAAAATTAAATATCAGATCACAGCAAAATGTAGTCACTGCCAATTGATCACTTTAAACTAACTTTATTTTTTAACTAACTTTATTTTAAACTAACTTTTTTTTTAACAAGGCTGGATTTCCAATTACGTAGAGTAGGCATTTGCCTACAGATGCACGTCCTCTGTTGGGACCTGTTTTCAGCACTTATAATGTGCCTTTTTGAAGTTTAAAAGGGTTGGTGTAGATAAATAAGTATCAAGAGCCTTGACCAGTGTCCTCTGTGTCTAGTCAGCTTCCTATGTTTGATAGCAGAGCTGAAGGAATAGTTATAGATGGTGTAAAACGTAGTGCTGCCTACTAACAGGGAGTGCTTTGCCAGAGGTGCAGGGACAGTGATGAATGATGCATACTGTATAAAGGACTGCATTTAGTGATATATACTGTATAACAGTGTGCAGCTTAACAATCACTCATAGGAGACAGACTAAAATAAAGAAACCATAGGAGGTTTAGCAAACAACCTTTAAAACTCCACATACCCATTTCCTTAATCGTAAATCTAATGCCAAAACCTAAACAAATCATTCCCTTATTCTCAATTTTAAGACTAACCACTAAAAAGTTTAGAGGATTAGCACCACTCTAAAAAGACACTGGTGAGAATATTATAACGAAAATAAGATGCCTTAAATAGGTCTACAGTAGATAGATACACTTATAAAAATGTGATAGAATAAGAGACCTAAAATACAAATAAATAAAAACCAAGATACATAGAATAATAAAAGATAAAATATAAATTATTGAATATATGTCCAAGATAGCGAGTCCAATAAAAGATGATGGTATATACTTTCCGAAGGAGCAATCACAAACTTGTTCAAGGAAAATGTTCTTGTTGGGATATCAGATGCGGTCCAAATGTGTAAAGAAGGAAAGGATAATGGCGCAGTATGTCCAGAAAATATAAAAATAAGAGTAAAAGTATATATGGTACTACTCACGGTTTTTAGAGCTTTAAACCAGCTCTAGTATGAAAGGCGTACAATGGTAAAATCCCCACTTATAGGATACATGAAGAATGGTTTCAATGATGTGTGGATCAAAAAATAAAATGAAACAACAATAGTGCTCACTGTATAAAATCAACCAAAAGAATAAATAAGAGTATTACTCACATTTGGCAGAGCAGACAAACTGCTCTATGGATTGGGCGCGGGTGGAATAATCCCACCTATGGATTTCTTGAGTAGTTCTTGCTGTGAGTAAAATCAGAATACCACGCAATAAAATAATAAAAGAATAATAACAGAGTAAAAAGAGTAAAATGGCACACTCAATGTAAAAGTAACAAAAATACCTTTATTAACACAGTAGTAAAACAAATTAAAAGTCCACAACACGTTTCACCACAAGGGGTTTCTTTGAGTGTACATAGTATTAGCCTGGCACATGTGGGTTTATATTGTGTCCAAACAATCAGCAAATTGAAAATGGTGTCTTATTTGACCTTTGACTCTAAATGAGGTCACATGATATGTTTCAAAGGTCAAATGACATATTAACAGGAAGTAGATAAACCATTATAGGATTTTAAAATGTGGCAATGTTTATTAATGATGTTTCTCATGTTATTACTTTGATTATTAAAATTAAAAATGACTGGCATAAAAGTCGAGTTCTTATTATCTTTAACCTTATAGTCTAAGAGATCTGCTCTGTTTGTTTGGCAGATTGATGTTAAAGTTCTGTTCAGGTTAGCTGCTGAATATTTTTTATCAATACATTTTTCTTTAAAGTCCTGGGCTTGTTCTTTAAAATCTACTTTGCGTGAACAGTTCCTTCTGAGACTTAAAAATTTACTCTTGGGTATTCCATCTAACCATGGTCTATGGTGGCAGCTTGTTTTATCAATGATAGTGTTGGTACAGACCTTTTAAAAAAAGGTTTTCGTATGAATAATGCCATCTTGTATAAAAATTTGTATGTCTAAAATGTTAATAACATTTTTGCTGAATTCTGGAATACCATTGTTGTTAATATTAAGATGATTTTAAAAAAGAGTTCAAAGAATTATCTGAACCTTTCCAAATAAAAAAGAGATCATCTATATATCTAAAATAGGAGGCCAGGTTTGCTCTCGAATCATGCTCTCTCCATATGACTTCTGATTCCTATTCGGCCATAAAGAGGTTAGCATGGCTAGGGGCAACCCTGGTCCCCATAGCCATACCTTGTTTTTAAAGTAAAATGAATCTAAAAACCAAAAATAATAATTTTTTTAAATGATTTGGATACCTTGTATAATAAAATTTATTTGTTCATCTGGGATAGTTTTTTTCTACTTGTAATATTTTAAAAACCGCATCACAACCTTTATTGTGGGGAATAACTGTATATAGAGATTGAACATCACAAGTGATTAAAATGTATTCAGGGTGCTAGATAAAATTATTTAAAAAGCCGAGGAGAGTCATGGAGTCTTTAAGATACGACTTCATGATTTTAACCAAAGGCTGTAATAAAATGTCTATATACTCTGAAAGGTTGGATAGAACAGAGTTTATTCCAGAAACAGGAATTTTTTTCATTTTTGTGTATTTTTGGTAAAAAAATGAATTACTGGGATTTTAGGGTAGGGTACATTAAGATAATCAAATTATTTTTTTTGTTAAAATGTTCGATGCAAGGCTTTCATTTAAAAACTATTCTAAAGATTTTTTGACTGAGAGGGTCGGGTCTGATGGTAATTTACCATAAACTGTCGGATCATTAAGATGTCTAAGTGCCTAGTTTATATACATATCATTAGAAAGAATAACTATACCCCCCTTTGTCCACTGGCTTAATGACAATACTTTCGTCTTCTCGTAGTTCTTTAAGTGCTAATTGCTCATGATGGGATAAGTTGTGATCTTGAAATTTCTGTTTTTTTTATTTTTTCCAGATCACTGTTAACTAACTTTTCAAATACTTCTATTGGGCCTGGTTTAAAATTGGAAGGATAAAAATTGGAACTTTTTTAAAATTGGGTTACCTTTCTAAAGAATTTAACACCTATAAAAGCTTGAAATGATTTAAAAGGATTTGTGGGAGCAAATTTGAGGCCTTTACTTAAGACAGAGATCCGAGTGCAGATTAAAAAATCTTGGGATAAGTTCAAAATTCCTAATGATTGTTCATTTAGATGGGCTGGTGTCTTTCCAATCTTTCTCTTTTGTGTTCTTCTACCAGCTCTCCCTCCTCTATATTTAAGCTTCTCTTTCTTGCTCTCAATGGGTAAGGTGTGTGAGGGAGGGGGATTGCACGGGTTCTGAATTCTAAACATTTTTCCTCATTTTAGGCTTCTAAATCTATGAATAGTAGTTTATATCTGTTTTGATGGCTGTAATTTACTGGGGATTTGGAATGATAAGTTAAGTCTTCATTTTTGTATGTGTATCTCTGTCTGTAAAGTCTAGGGGAAGTGTCGTAGTTGGTTCTCCTTTTTACAGGAGGATTATGAGTAGTGGATTTAGTATATGTTTGAGTAGGATAATTGATATAATTTGGTGATGGGATGTGATTCTAGGGGGTGTATTTAGATGTTTTGTGGTGTATTTGGGGTGATTGGTAATTTCTATGGTGTTGAATGTATGCATAACCATTTGTATATCTTTGATTAAATCTACCAGAAGGGTGTGAAGAAATATGATGTTGTCTTACATAGGGATTAGTGTTTTGTAGGTTAGTGTGAGTATTTGGTCTTGGTTTTGATAATTTAAAAATTGGTAGAAGTGTCTGAACTGTATATTTCTTTTAAGTGGTAAGTGCGAACTTGGTCATGTGCATAGTCTTGTTTATCGCGGACATATTTTTTAACTTTAATGTGTTTCATATTTCATCTCTACCTTTTCGATTTTGTTTTGTATTAAAATAAAATTTTGTTTAAAAGCTTGAGTGTCGGTAAATGGTAGTAGTTTGTCTCTTTGGTAATTTATTTCGCTATCTAACATGGATAATTTTTTGCCTTTTTTTAAATTAAGGTTTCCATGAGACCAAAGGAACAAAGTTCTAATTTGTCATTGCATTCTTTCATTTTTTTAAATTTAATTTACTTTTATTGAAGAATTTTGAGTATAACAAAGGATTGCGTATATAAAAAGTTTACAATAGGAATATCAATCATGTACATCGTGTAATAAAGCATTCTTATGTATAAATTTCAGAACAACATTTATCACATTCTTCCTCAACAATATTCCTTTAATGAAGTGTTAAGTAGATGGGAGGGGGGGAGGGGATGATTAGGATTGGGGAGGGAGTGAAAGGAAGGGGTGAGAGAATGGGGGGGGGGAGAAAAGAATCAAGTGGTAAAATACAAAACAATTTTGTTCAACTGACTGTCATGTAGCCCTACACTGGGTAAAACCTGATTCTAACCATTTTCCTCTGTTGACACTACCTTCCGAAGTGAGGAAGCGAGGGTCAAAGGCACCCGATCTGTTATATTTCTTCTCTTGTCGCTTGAATACTTCCACTTTACACATCACATACACTCTGCATTCCCTGAATTCTATTAGCTTAGTCCCTGTGCGTTTATTTATTTCATTAATAAATGTCTACTTAAGCATGTCGGATGTCATTGTTATCTCTATGGGTTAATTCCCTTCTCTTTGGATATGCTTATGTACTTAGTTAGATGTCTATTCTTTAATCTGTGTTCATTGTTAGGATTTCAATTAATTTGATTGTTTTAATTTTTGAGATTTTTTAATTTTTTATTCTTAGTTTTTTGTCGCTCCTCTTACAGAAGGTTTATCGCTCAAGTATGATGTCCATGGTTGCCAAATTTCTATATATCTTGCTGCCTTCCCCACAGACGTCCATCTGAGTTCCTCCATCACTCTTAATTGTTCTACCCTTGTGACCCAATCCCTGTGTCCTATTTGTTTTGTATTTTTCCAGTTGGCTGCTATCACTATTTTAGCAGATGCTAGCATAAACAATAAAAAGGAATATTTAAATTTCCGCATAGGGACATCTATGTTAAGCAGCACCATAGTATCTATTTCACATGGAATTGCCTTTCCAGATACCTCCCTTAGTTTGGAGTTAACCATTTCCCAGAATGGTCTTAAATGACTACAGTGCCACTACATGTGGCCTATGTCTCCATTTTCTTCACCGCATTGCCAACATAGTGAGGGCTCGTCTTGGTGGAACCTGTGTATGTCTTGTGGTGTTTTGTACCATGTCAATAGGATTTTGTAGCTAGTCTCTTGCATAGAGACATTGGGGTGGGCATAAAAAGTCCTGTTGAAAATCTGTTCCCTTTCCCTGTCGTTTAATGAACAGTTTAGGTATTTTTCCCATTTGCGTGTAAACCACGGTAGACCCTGGTGTATATGTGTCTGTAGTATTTCCAGGCATTTGGATATCGCCTTTGCCACTGGTATCGTGCTCATACATAGTTGTTCAAATTTGGTAATGTCTCTTCACATGCCCATCGGGTATGTGAAGAGTTTTTAGGAAATGAGTCATTTGAAAATAGAGGAATCTTTGGGTTAAAGTATGTGTGGTTGTTTTTGTTATATCTGCTAATTTTAACCGTCCTTGGGTGTTCCATACACTATCCAATGGTGTGTATGATGAGTTTTCCATCCGGGTGGTTATTGGGAGGGGGATGCCCTTGATTCCTATCGGAAACCTCAAGTTATGAGAAATAGGGTATGTTGGTGATATACCTGGGGATATATTGAGTAGGTGGCTATTTTCTTCCACACATGTATAGTGGCATCGATAGAGTGATGGCTAGGGGTGGGGTAGTCCATGGTAAGGCTTCCAAGGGGGTATGTGATATTGTTTGTTCTATAGTGATGCATCGTTTGGATGACAGTTGACATGACCACTCTATTATTCTGGCCATGTGTGTAGCATAGTAATAATGTAAAATGTCTGGTAGTCCTACTCCTCCTCTGTGTTTGGGTCGCGTAAGTATATGGTAAGCAATACGTGGCCTTCTGCCCACCCAAATATATCTTGTAAAGAGTGTTTTGATCGTATTGAAAAAATTATGTGGGATCCTTATAGGGGTTGTGTTCATTAGATAAAGGATGCGAGGGAGAATATTCATGGAGATGACGTTAACCCTTCCTAACCATCGAAGGTGTGGCTTGTCCCAGCATTTAGGATCTGAGGGAAGTTTGCTTGGTATGTGTCTGCTACATTGTAAGTAATATTAATTCCTAGGTATTTAATAGATTTTGTGTTCGAATGGAAGGTGTAATCTCTGCTCAATTTCTCCCTCATCTCCTCCCTCACGTTGATATTGAGAGCTTCACATTTTGTGGTATTAATTTTAAAATTAGAGTAGGAGCTGTATTTTGTTAAGGTCTCCATTAGTGGTCTTAATGAATTGAGGGGGTTTGTAATCGTGAAAATGAGATCATTAGCGAATGCTGATACTTTGTATGAATGTGAACCTATCGTAATGCCCTTTATATTCATATCCATCCTAACCGCCTGAATTAGAGGTTCCAGGGCTAATATAAACAATAAGGGTGACAGAGGGCACTCCTGTCTGGTTCCGTTTGTTATGGCCACGGAGTCCGAAAGTATACCATTCACTTTTATCTGGGCTGTGGGCTTGGAGTAAATTGTACCGAATAATGTCTGCCAGTTGGGTCCGAAGCCCAGGACGTCAAGGGTCATCTTTAGAAAGGGCCAGTCCACCCTGTCAAACGCTTTTTCTGCGTCAATTGCTAACAATCTAAGACTTTAGTAGTGTTGTCCCTGGCTTCCCTATTCGGCACAAACCCAGCCTGATCTGGGTGAATCAATTTGCTCAAGAGTGGTCTCAATCTCATTGCCATCATTTTAGTTAAGATCTTGATGTCAACATTTATCAGGGATATAGGCCTATAGCTGTCACAAATCTCTGGGTTTTTCCCTGCTTTATGTAAAACAGTTATGGTAGCTTCCAGGCTAGATTGGGCTAATGATGTGTTTTGGGTTCAGATAATTCAGAGTCTCCAGAAGGTGGGGTGACAGTTCGTCAATGAAAGTTTGATAATACGTTGCCGAAAACCCATCTGGGCCCGTAGCCTTATTGTGTGGGGTTTTGCGTATTGCTTGTTGTAGTTCCTCTATCGTGAAGGGTGTATCTAATCATTGGGAATCTATATTTGAAAGCTTTCTCCGTGTGTTTCTCTGAATATTGTCGCATAACCTCTTTTTCTGGCAGGGCATGATGTAGGTTATACAGAGAGTCATAGAATTTACAAAATTCTTAAGCAATATCCTCAGCTGTATGTGCCAAAGTGCCGTCTGCCCTTCTCATTTTGGGTATGTAAGTGCGTTGTTGTTGCTCTTTGAGCGCAGAAGCTAAAAGTCTTCCGCATCTATCTCTGTGTGTGTAATATCTCTGTTTGGACCACAGCATAGCTTTTTTAGTTGTGTCGTTTGGTAGTATTTTCAGTTCTGATCTTAGGGACATTAACTTAGCAAAATCTGATTCTGAGAGAGATGTTTTGTGGGATTCTTCTAGTGTTTTAATATCTTGATATAGTTTCTTTCTAGTTTTGGATTTCTCCCTTTTCAGGTGGGATCCCCATTTAATTAATTCCCCTCGGATGACACATTTATGGGCTTCCCACTGTATAGTGGATGAAGTGTCTGGGGTTTTATTGGTATCGAAGTATTGATGATTGCATGTTTCTATTGCTTTTCGTGTCGGTGTATTCGGTAATAAGTGGGGATTGAGTTTCCATTGGTATTTCGTCATGGGTACTGTTAGTATGGATACCCATAGGTATATAGGGGCATGGTCCGACCATGTTATATTGCCAATAGTGGCTTTGCGTTTGAGAGTCAGATCTTTATGTGTGGTAAGGAATAAATCAATGCGCGTGTATGTATGATTCGGGTTAGAATAGAATGTGTAGTGTTTCGTGTTGGGGTTCAGTACCCTCCAACAGTCTATGAGTTGATTGTCATGGAGTATTTTACGCATCTGAGATCTTGCTTAGGCCAGATGTGCTGGGCATTGTGATGCACTGTCCCATTGGGCATCCGAGGACATATTAAAGTCCCCTCCTACGATAATACCCTCTGCGGACTTCCTGACCTTTGTAACTAAACGTCTCAAGGCGGCACATTGGTGAGTGTTGGTAAACATATATTAACTAGCGTGATCGAGAACTTCCTATGTGTTCTATTAAAATAATGTATCGCCCCAAGTCGTCAGCTACCTGCTGCGATAAAATAAAAGGGACCTGAGCCCCTATTAGAATGGCCACTCCTCTAGATTTTTTAAGCTTAAAGTTGTTATAGAAATAGAATGGGAATTGTTTATGTCGTAATTTTGGTGCTTCTCTGCCCCTAAAATGGGTTTCTTGTAAAAATACAATGTCTGCCTTCATTTTGTGAAATTCTCTCATTGCCATGTGTCTTTTTTCTGGTGAATTGAGACCTTTAACATTGTATGAGATTATCTGTAGTTGTTTGTCCATGTTAAATCTTATTAGATAGAGAACTTTAAACCCGATGAAGTTCAGTCAGCTTAGTTTCCTTAAGGAATATCTCACTTTCTCATCTTGAACAAAGTAAACCAAAATTAGAAACTATTTACAATAACAAAACTTAAAAGATTGCTATTGGTAGCAATAAGTTTAGACGCGATTGCATCGGTAAAGGAGTTGGTGTGTATCACTTTTTCCTCCTACTCAGTCGGCTGGTAGGAGTTGGGAAGAATAAACTCAGTATTATATATTGTTAAGGTTATTACACTGCTCTGTCAGGTCAGGTGATTGACTATGTTGGGTGGGGGGTGAATTACTTCTAAAGCTCTCTTATGGTCAAATTTGAGTACCTTTTCCTATGTTTAAATGCACTAATGATTTATTTTTTTTTTTTAAATGTGTGGGTGGTTATCTTATAGCACTTCAGCGCTCCTGGTGCCCAGATTCTTTGTTTGTAGATTAAGTGGGTATACGACCCGATTACTTTACATGTAGTTTGTTGATATAAGCATCTAACAAATGGGAAGTGATTAGATAAAATAATCATGGGAGTTGTATGTCTCGATGTACCGATTACAATCATATCACTACCCCCCACAGGAATGGGTTTACTATTCTTCTATACATGAATCATATATATTGCATATTAACGTAATCATACCAAATCAACAGTTATCATAACATTTTCTGCCCATTTCCCTCTACTTCTCCCCCCTTGCAAGCAAATCACCTTACCATTACATAAAAGACTTGTGGTCCCCTAACTTCTGAATGACTGCCCAGTGGTGTTGGGCATTCATGTCTGGATGTTCTGGAATTTGGTGCGAGGGTCCCTAAACATGGGATTGCCAGTGGGGGAATAAGGGAGTTATTGTGGGGCGCCCTGAGGCCATTCATCTACTGCGTATTAGTTCCCTTCCATTTGTCCCTTTCCCTATTTATACGATATCCATTTTGTCACAAACGTCCAGTTTGCAGATTAAGTCTGGTTGCTGCATGTTTTAAGAATTAGTCCTGGATCATTGTGTCACCGATTATGACACTGAAAGTTCTCTTCTTGGTCTTGTGTTCGGTTGTTGTGAGGACTGTCTGGACGTGAGCCTCTTGGATCCGGTAGGGGATCGTCTCCGCTACCTCTGAGGTTGCAGTAGAGTCGCTTGATAGGAGGTCTCTGCATACCAGTCTAGTACATTCACTTGAGGTAGTCCGAGTTTTCGAAGGAACTCCGGAGTATCCGCTGCTGACCTTAAAGTGATTGTGTTACCGTCCTTGATCACCGTCAGTAAGAACGGGTATACCCACCGGTATTTTATATTGCGATCCTGCAGCATTCCCATGATGGGGCGTAATAGTCTTCGGCCTTGCAAGGTAGACCATGCCAGATCCGGAAATAGTTGCAGTTGAATATTTCTCTGTGTCATTGCTGGTGAGTTCTTTGATAGTTTGAGTCCTTTAATGTAAAATAATGGACTCTGCATATGATGTCTCTTGGTTTATCGGTCTAAGTGTCCTGTGAGCCCGGTCTAGCAGGACAGAAGTGTCCGCGGGTCTCTGAAGGATGTTGTTGAATAATGCCTGTAATTTAGCCCGTAGGTCCTCTGAGGCTTCCTGTGTTTCCGGTAGGCTTCTCAGGCGTAGGTTATTCCACCGGCTCCTATTATCTAATTCTTCAAAGTTTCTGGCCATATTAATGTATTTTAATTCTATTGCCCCCTGTGCTGTTTCCAGAGGTTTAATTGCTTCAATTGTGCGTAAGTTTTCATCTTCCAGCTCTCCCACTCTTTGCCCCACATGGTGCACGTCTCTGGCAATGTCGGATATCTTATCTTGCATTGATTCTTCCAATTTTGCCAGCATAGATACCAGGTCTGTTTTGGAGGGTAAGTTTTGTAGCAGTTCCCTAATTTCTGAGTCTTTGATGACAGATTGTTCTGAAGAAGCCGGGCTCAGAGGAGGTGAGCCAGATTCTCGTGGGGCCGCTGCCATGTTGCTATCTTAGTCTTGCGTCAGGGCCTTCACTTTTTCTTGGAAGTACCTATCCAGGTCTCCCAATTTCTTGCTGGAGCCTTGCTCCATGTAGTCCTGAGAGGCTGTGGATTTCTTTTTATTCCCCATCGAGGGTTATGTAGTATGGTTGCTGGGTCTTTGTTGTGTAGGTGCCGGGAGCGCGACAGCTATGCGATCGCTCACATGGAGTATCAGGATACGCCCCCCGTATTCTTTCATTTTAATTCCAGAATTCAGCAAGAATTTTATTAACTTTTTAGACTTACAAATTTTTATACAAGATGGCATTATTCATACGAAAACTTTTTTTGATCTGTGCCAAAACTATCATTGATAAAACAAGCTGTCACCATAGACTTATTTTAATTGATAAAAAATATTCAGCAGATAACCTGAATAGAACTTTAACGTCAATCTACCAAACAAAAAGATCAGACATCTTAGACTATAAGGTTAAAGATAATAAGAACTCGACTTTTATGCCAGTCATTTTTAATTTTAATAATCAAAGTAATAAAGTGAGAAAAATCATTAATAAATATTGCCACGTTTTAAAACAAGATGATATTTTAAAGGATTTTATTCCAGATAAGCCAAAACGTTGTTTTTAGAGGAGCCCCAAATTTCAGATCTATTCTAACCACAAACTACACTAAGACTAAAACCAGCCATTTCTCATCTTTCTTATCACAAGCCAAAGGTTTTTTTTTAAATGTAATAGATGTACGGTAATTTCTAATTCATGATAAAAAACCAAAGCATCTAAAATGTATAGGAATTTAGAAATGTAAAATCCCTTGGAGAGGTGGCGATCTTAAAAAAAAAATGTAGGCCAAAAAGGAATGAATTGGGTTCTTAATTTAAAACCCTGGCATCAAAAGGCCTGAATGTAGATTTTGACCTTTTTAACTTTGTATAACTTTTTAAGAAATCATCCTATACGATATTTTTTTTTTTTTTTACACACCTTTATATGGTTTATTCCTATACATATACATTTTAAGTTTAACTCTCAGGCATTCACATTTTTATTAAAAAAACTGATATAATTAACTGTACATACGTTCTCAGTTTTATTGCTTTATATATCTACTGTCTTATATATAACTTGATTTTATATTTAATTTTACATTCTGCGTATCCTGTAATGGTGTACAGTTTTAAGTGTATAAATTCTTATGTACAGTCAGGTCCATAAATATTGAGACATCGACACAATTCTAATCTTTTTGGCTCTATACACCAACACAATGGGTTTGAAATGAAACAAACAAGATGTGCTTTCACTGCAGACTTTAAGCTTTAATTTGAGGGTATTTACATCCAAATCAGGTGAACGGTGTAGGAATTACAACAGTTTGTATATGTGCCTCCCACTTTTTAAGGGACCAAAAGTAATGGGACAGATTAACAGTCATAAATCAAACTTTCACTTTTTAATACATGGTTGCAAATCCTTTGCAGTCAATTACAGCCTGAAGTCTGGAACGCATAGACATCACCAGACGCTGGGTTTCATCCCTGGTGATGCTCTGCCAGGCCTCTACTGCAACTGTCTTCAGTTCCTGCTTGTTCTTGGGGCATTTTCCCTTCAGTTTTGTCTTCATCAAGTGAAATGCATGCTCAATCAGATTCAGGTCAGGTGATTGACTTGGCCATTGCATAACATTCCACTTCTTTACCTTAAAAAAATATTTGGTTGCTATTGCAGTATGTTTCGGGTCATTGTCCATCTGCACTATGAAGCGCCGTCCAATGAGTTCTGAAGCATTTGGCTGAATATGAGCAGAAACACTTCAGAATTCATCCTGCTGCTTTTGTCAGCAGTCACATCATCAATAAATACAAGAGAACCAGTTCCATTGGCAGCCATACATGCCCACGCCATGACACTACCACCACCATGCTTCACTGATGAGGTGGTGTGCTTTGGATCATGAGCAGTTCTTTTCCTTCTCCATACTCTTCTCATTACTCTGGTACAAGTTGATCTTGGTCTCATCTGTCCATAGCATGTTGTTCCAGAACTGTGAAGGCTTTTTTATATGTTGTTTGGCAAACTCTAATCTGACCTTCCTGTTTTTGAGGCTCACCAATGGTTTACATCTTGTGGTGAGCCCTCTGTATCCACTCTGGTGAAGTCTTCTCTTGATTGTTGACTATGACACACATACTCCTGGAGAGTGTTCTTGATCTGGCCAACTGCTGTGAAGGGTATTTTCTTCACCAGGGAAAGAATTCTTCGGTCATCCACCACAGTTGTTTTCTGTGGTCTTCCGGGTCTTTTGGTGTTGCTGAGCTCACCGGTGCGTTCTTTCTTTTTAAGGATGTTCCAAACAGTTGATTTGGCCACACCTAATGTTTTTGCTATCTCTCTGATGGGTTTGTTTTGTTTTTTCAGCCTAATGATGGCTTGCTTCACTGATAGTGACAGCTCTTTGGATCTCATATTGAGAGTTGACAGCAACAGATTCCAAATGCAAATAGCACACTTGAAATGAACTCTGGACCTTTTATCTGCCCCTTGTAAATGGGATAATGAGGGAATAACACACACTGGCCATGGAACAGCTGAGCAGCCAATTGTCCCATTACTTTTGGTCCCTTGAAAAGTGGGAGGCACATATACAAAGTGTTGTAATTCCTACACTGTTCACCTAATTTGGATGTAAATACCCTCAAATTAAAGCTGAAAGTCTGCAGTTAAAGCACATCTTGTTTGTTTCATTTCAAATCCATTGTGGTGGTGTATAGAGCCAAAAAGATTAGAATCGTGTTGATGTCCCAATATTTATGGACCTGACTGTATATGTATATCCATGTGCAATGTATTCCTGGCCGTTGCTAACCTTGCCCACAATTCCTATCCTTATTCTAAGGGCCTATTGAGCCTGTCCACCTGATCATAATCCCTCTTGTTAGGTAAACCTGATCATAATCCCTCTTGTTAGATAAATCCCTTTGCCTTGGAGGGATGCAGGAATTTAAACTTGCATCCCTCAAGGCTTGGGCATATTCTGCTGGTGGTACATAGGCCCACTGAGCTGATTTTCCAGCTCAAATTTACACTTGCTGAGTCCACTATGTAACAATGTTTTTATCGTTTTTTAGTTTATCTACTTTCTGTTAATATGTCCTTTGAAACATGTCATGTGACCTCTTTTAGGGTCAAAGGTCAAATAAGACACCATTTTCAATTTGCTGATTGCTTGGACACTATATAAACCCACATGTGCCAGGCTAATACTATGTATACTCGAAGAAGCCCCTTGTGGCGAATCGTGTTGTGGACTTTTAATTTGTTTTACTACTGTGTTAATAAAGGTCTTTAGGCTGATTTACATTGAGTGTGCCATTTTACTCTTTTTACTCCGTTATTATTCTTTTATTATTTTATTGCCCTGATTTTACTCATAGCAAGAAATACTCAAGAAATCCTTAGGTGGGGATTATTCCACCCGCGCCATATCCATAGAGCAGTTTGTCTACTCTGGCAAATGTGAGTAATATTCTCTTATTTATTCTTCTGGTTGATTTTATACAGTGAGCACTATTGTTGTTTCTTTTTATTTTTTGGTAGACGCATCATTGAAACCATTCTTCACGTATCCTATAAGTGGGGATTGTACCACTGTACGCCTTTCATACTAGAGCTGATTTAAAGCTCTAAAAAATGTGAGTAGGACAATATATACTTTTATTCTTATTTTTACATTTTCTGGACATACTGCACCATTATCCTCTCCTTTACACATACGGACCGCATCTGATATCCCAACAAGAACATTTTCCTTGAACAAGTTTGTGATTGCTCCTTCGGAAAGTATATACCATCATATTTTATTGGACTCGCTATCTTGGACATATATTCAATAATTTATATTTTATCTTTTATTATTCTATTCATCTTGGTTTTTATTTATTTGTATTTTAGGTCTCTTATTCTATCACATTTTTATTAGTGTATCTATCTACTGTAGACCAATTTAAGGCATCCTATGTTGGCTATAATATTCTCATCAGTGTCTTTTTAGAGTGGCGCTAATCCTCTACATTTTTTTATATTTTGTACGTACCTCACTACTAGAGGGATAGATGGATTCCCTTCCTTTTGGAGGAAAGCTGCCCTAATTTCACTTTTCCCAGTTTGTTCTATCAGCGCTGACACTTTACTACTGTTTCTAACCATTAAAAAGCCCTCTTTACCTGAATCTTAGGTTTATCTCTGTGTACCCGAATACTAAATTTAACTCCACTCTAACCTTAAACATAGTAATCCTAAACACATCATATACCAGAACACTAATAATTATTTGAATCCTCTTAACACTTAGTCACAAAACACCTAATTTAGAAAATGACTGAATTCCAACCAGAAGCACAATTCACAAATTCATTAAGTCCTATTCCAACTGAATCAGCCAGATGCATTTGGTGTCCAGATTTTGCAAGTAAACTATCATTTTAAATACTATTTGTCTGCTGGTCACTAGTCATAGTAGATTGGCTCATTCTTTATCTTGGTCCTGAACCGTCACTATCAGCATCTTCTTTTTGGTGACCTCTTCTTCATTTTGGTGACCTCTGCTATCACCTGACTCACCACTGCCAGGATGAGTACTTAGAAGGAATAATTTTTTCTGGTCTCTTTGGAGTACTCCCTCTCACCAGATGCTGCTGGGCTGTTGCTTTTCATGTCACTTTCCATTTAATGAACTATTATCATGGCTTTACTTTATTTGCTGGCAACCTTTCCTCTGACTTTTGGCAGATATTTCAAGGTTGTCTTTTCAGTAGATTTCTTCCATGCTGTGTATCCTCACAGATCAGATGCAGTTTCCTGATAGAGACTGGGTCATGGTTGTGGTTCAGTCCACCTTAGGATAGAAGGGACTTCCCACCTGTTGCCATCCGTTGTAGCAGACACAGGAGGACTGGTTTTGGGACCCAGACCTATTTTGCCCAAAGTTTGGCCCATCTCCAAAGGGTGAAATACTATTTCCTTTAAGCACTACCTGATTAGAAGTGCAATAGATCTTTCAGACAGAGAGAACACTTTAACAGAAAGGGTATAGTTCCTCCAATCTGTCCACAAATATTAACCAGACACTTGATAAAATGAGGAACAGTGGGGGCGGAGCCTGATAGTCAATGGCACCAGATGTGTGAATCTTGAGCTCTGTCCCCCGGGCATAGAATCCGCATTCATCCGCATTTGTACTACGGACCACTTTTTCACACCCCCACACATGCAGACACCCCTCGAACTACATCCCAGATGGGAGGCAACAGGAAAAAGAGAGATCTGACACCCTCGGTTGCCACGATGTTCCAAGTGCCCAGAGACCGCCGGCCGCCATCTTTGTCGCAAGGCCACACTGATTCAGGCTTGGACTCTGATGATGGCGGGCAACACACTGACCCAGACACCCCGCTTACCAAAGGGGACCTCCGCCAGCTCCTGCGGGAAGCAACGAGCAACATCAAAGCCTACGCGGCTGTGGAGCTCGAGAAACACATCACAAGCCTGCGCACTGATATCGAGACGCTCACAGCTAGGACGAACCAAGCAGAAACTCACCTCACCGAAGCCTCCAGGAGATCACAGTTCCATGACCAGGAAATCTCCCGCCTACATGAAAAAAATACAGCAACTGGAGGACGGCGTGGGAGACCTCAATAACTGCTCCAGCCGGAACAACATCAGGCTCCGAGGCCTACCATAGGTCACATGTTCAGAGCTATGCTACCGGAGACCTCTGACAATGAGCTCGCGATCAAAAGGGCTCATAGGGTACTGTGACCCCCAGCATTTAACCCCACTGCACCTCGGGACGTTATCCTGACGATGCAGCACTTTACCACCAAAGAACAGCTAATGGGGCTCGTCAGAGCACAACCTCCCCAAGTGCAAGGCCACGCGGTCCAGTTCTTCCAGAATCTGGCACCTTCAACCCTGAGGAAGCGTAGGGAGCTAAAACCATTAACCACGGCCCTCACCTAACAGGGCTGGCGTTATATGTGGGCACACCCCTTCAAACTGACCGCAAGGAAGGACAATCTTTCTCACACACAGTTCCATGTAGCAGACATGGTTGACTTCGCCGAAATGAGGAACAGTACTGCTTTATTGAAACACACACAGTTTTTATACATGATGTTGTTATGTACAGTACAGACAAGTCATGGTAACCAATCACTCTAACAAGTTTAGTTAAATTAGAGTGAGAATTAATGGAGGGACATGTTTACATGGAAGACTGGGGACGGACAATGATAAGGGATGTGGACCATATGAGAGACTGACAAGGGGATGGCAGAGAAGCCTGGAATTATTTAGGCAACCTCTTCCTAAAACAATGTTGCTGGAAAAACAACAATGCATCGATGAGTTGAATAGGAAAACAAAGAATGAACACTCAATATATTTAAATTAAGTCCAATTACACACTATAGAAAGTCCGAAGTCATTTAAACTGGATGGTTAGCATTAGTATCTGTTGAGTCCAATTTCAGCCATAAAAAAAGGGTCCATGAACACTTCTCCAAAATCCATATTGACTCTGTTTAATGGCTTTAGATGGAATGGGAGAAATCCATTTAAAGGTCAGGCAGCTGCTGTTTTCCTCTGAGGATATCTCTCTATATTCACATGTCATAATTAACTTCTTAGTGATAGATATAGAGATATATATAGAGATATATATATATATATATATATATATATATATATATATATATACATACATATACACACACACACATTACATGTGTCAGGTTGTCCCTGGGAGTGTGATAAGGAGCTCAAAGACAGTGGATGGCACACCTGATAATAAATTTGTCATGGAGATTTAAGGAATCCTTTAAACCTCAAAGACATTATAAGTAACACTCAGTTAAGTGGTTATGGTGCATTGTGTTAAGCCATTTTGTCTGATGTTTCTCCTCTTGTGCTAATGTTGAAGTTTTAGTCTATGACAGCCTGCACATATCAAGTAAAAATTAAAAAAAATGCTTACATTCACTTAAAAGGGCTGAAAGTGACAGACTGAGACTGTCAGTTGACACTCTTAGTGTATCACTGCTGCCCTGCCTTTACTCTTGTTAATGTTTCCATATTACCCTGAGCACAAGAAGAGAGGGAGCAGACCAAAATGTGGGTACACTTCTTCTATGTCAATCAGTTTGAGAACAGTTTAACACAAGAAAGTAAGGTGGTGCCCGGGGACTCAAAGCACCATAGCCACTTTATTAACATTAAATCGTTATGATGAAGTGTTTATGGCCATGGTTCCTTGTTGCAAAAAAAATACTTTTCAATAATTCCGGGTTTGTGTCAATATTATATAATGTATTTGAAAAGCTGAATACATACACAAATAACTGCAAATTATAAATGCTGCTGCTATTTCAGAAATTAATATGTACTGGATCAATAAAAACAACCACACTTGGTTATCACCTTTTTGTATTATAAGAGTTCTTAAACATTAGCTTAGTTAGTTCCCAGTGGACAAAAAAATTTCAATGTGCACAGTATTTGTATATTTAAAAAAAAAAAAAAAAAGAGCTGCTACTGCAAATTAAATTCAGCATATGTTTGCAGCTTTTGGAATAAGATGCACTCCAGTGGCTTCAAATACATTTGTCTTTATAGATTTGGAAGACTGCATTTTTGTCTGTTTGGCATTACAAAAATTTGAAAGATGCTTTTTTTTTTTATTTCAAACTAAATGAAAATGCTACTTGCAAAAACTAGACATTAGTTTAAATTTTTATATGATACAATAATACATTGCAGATATAATAAAACACTGCTACGTTTATGCTTTGTTAGTGGGATTAGTATATACATTCTGCGCTCTGACTGTCAAGAACTACTAGTACTGAGCTAGTTATTTATTATGTGTTGTGGCACATTAAAGGGACTAAAGACTCAGTGAAGAGGTCTGGGTACAGTGGCTCTGTCCGTTTAACCCTGCAATGGAAAACACCTATTAAAGCCCCTAGAGGGTTATTCACTAAATTCCGAATGGCCCTGAACTGAATATGGCAATATCTGTGCCAAATGAATCAAATCAGGGCTCAAATGCTTCAACTCCAGGTCTGGATTAAAATACAGGCACAATATCTGCCTGTGGGCAGCACTAGCAGCCAGTGGGCAAATAGTAAACACCACTCAGTGGTGCAAGAGTTAATTATGCGGCGGCTGGCCAGCACTTGGTAACGAGCTGTCACAGAAAACTAGTAAAATTATAATTTGTTTTTAAATGAGAAATTTAACTTTTATGAGAAATTGGTGTTTTTTGCATTTTTCACACACAAACAAATACTAACACTAACTTTGGCCAGTGTTTGTGACCAAGTGGCTATTAAAAAAGACTGAACATACCCCATTTGCAATACCTTGGGTTGTCTTCTTTTGCAAATGGTATGCCATCATAGGGGTAATTTCCATTCTTGGGCTACCATAGGGTCTCAAAGGCAACCTAATCAATCTGGCAAATTTTAATGTGAAAAAAATGAAACACACGCCTTATATTTGACGCTGTAACTTTTGAAAACACCATAAAACCTGTACATGAGGGGTACTGTTGTACTCAGGAGACTTCGCTGAACACAAATATTTGTGTTTCAAACAGTAAAAAGTATCACAGGGATTACTGTATTTTCTGGCGTATAAGATGGCTTTTTAACCCTGGAAAATCTTCTCCAAAGTCGGGGGTCGTCTTATATGCCGGGTATAGGGTCTATATGGCTGCCGGGGGCGCCCTGCGCCCCCATCGCTGGCCCTTCTAATGCTGCAGCCCCCTGAGCACTCTATAGAGAGCGCTAAGACGGCTTCCGTACTGCCTCTCTTCTCACCTCCCCTTCCCTGTGCAGAGTGGGTGGCCGAGCTTCTCTTCGTCCTGTCAGTCCGGCCGGGTACCGCGCGGTACAGGAGATTCAGTTACCTGTTCCCGGCCGGACTGAAAGGAAGTGCACACTGAGTGCTCACTTCCTTACAGTCCGGCCGGGAACAGGTAACTGAATCTCCTGTACTGCAAGGTACCCGGCAGAACTGACAGGACGAAGAGGAGCTCGGCCACCCACTCTGCACAGGGAAGGGGAGGTGATAAGAATGTAGGGAGGATTGGGGGGGAGGGGGAGTAAAAAGAATGGGGGGGGAGTAAAAAGAATGGAGGGGGGAGTAAAAAGAATGGAGGGGGGGTAAAAAGAATATATTGCAATTAGCCTCCTGTGTGCTAGACAAGCAGGCATGGATTATATTCCCAAACAGCCTGGCACATACCTGGGCTTTAAATGCTATTTCAGATTATCATTATTTAATGTCTTGCTGTGTAGCTCTGTCTGCTCACTGTACATCATGGCTAATTTTTATTAGGTGTGCATTGGAAGAGGGGTAGTCTTATACGGCGAGTATATCCCAAACTCTATATTTTAACTGGAAAAGTTGGGGGTCGTCTTATACACCCAGTCGTCTTATACGCCGGAAAATACAGTAGGTGTGCGCACGCCTATGATTTTAACATAACTACAGTCTGATAAAATATAATAAAAACATAATAAAAATAAGATGGCTTTCTGATTCTATGTTTATAGTGATGAGTATACAGGGGAGGGCTTGCAGCCTTTTGCCTGGGGGGCAAATCCAGTCAAGTGGCCCATTGCACCCAAGAGGCGAGTAAAAACACATTTTCCATGTGATTGAAAGGGGGGAGGGCAGTCATCTAAACAGACGCACTCACTGACCGGCACACACAGTCACTGACAGACATACACACACACACACACACACAAGGGCACAGGGCTGAGAAAGGAGGGCAGGGGCTGAGAAAGGGGGGGCAGGGGCTGAGGAAGGGGATCCAAAAAACCTAAAGTGTATTGCCCCCCTTCCTGAGTCTTACCTTAGGCCAGGGAGGGGTGGGCAGCAGCCAGCAGGAGCAGCAACCAGCATACAGCAGCAGCAATCAGTAAAGTCGGCCTCTCCTGATGATGACTCCCCAGCGGTCCTGTGAGAAGTGCAGTGGAAGTCATGCCCCCTCCTCCTGACATCATCAGGAAGAGGCCGGCCGACTCCACTGGCTGGAGGCTGCAGGGAGAGTGAGGTTAAGTTGAAAAATCCCCAGCCAGGGGATTTGGATTTTTTTTATTTTTTCGCTGGATGCGGGCGGCCTGGGGGGCAATTGCCTCCCGGCCCCCCATCCCAGTCTGCCCCTGCGAGTATAGTGATATCTACTTTGGTCTTTCCAGAGGAGATCTTGAATAGACTTGGTCTACAGCCCACACAGGAATACGCGCCCAGCCCAAAAACCCAGTTCCCTCCACTGCCTTTTTTTTTAATTGAGACCTTGCATCCCGTTTTTTTTTAATTGAGACCTTGGCACTTTAATGTGGCTCAGGAGGCCTTCTCCAGAAGATGAATGTCTGAGTTGATTATTTTGGGCTAACAAATAAATATTTTCTACCAAAGCTGTTATTCTAATATGCTTACTTTAAAGGGTTATTCCAACATGGATATTTATATTTAAAATGCCTTATTGCGCACTATTAATTAAGCCACACCTCTACATTTTGCAGTAAAACAACAAGCAAAAAAAAAATAGTTTACTTACCTGAAATTCAGCAACTGACACTGCCTTCCAATCCTCTTCCAATGTCAGCCACGTGATGTGATATAAAAGCCTTTGATTGAATCGTTTCTCTAGAGCTCAGACCACATGCCTGCAATCTGAGCTGGTGAGGGGAGGTAGAAAGGGAGATTGGGAAATTCTCATTAACTATACAAAACATGCAGTACTTAAGTTTACTAATGCAAATCATATAAAACTGAATACTAAAATGTATTACTGAGCCAGACTCAATGTTGTATAGAATAGTGTTACTCAAACTAAGGTCATGGAAAATCAACAATACAAGGCACAAATCAGGGATAAAGAATAGAGAACAGTAAATAAACAAGCGAAGGTCAAAATATCAAGAAACAGTAATAGGAATGAACTCTCTAACCTCTAAGGGAAACCACAACATTGCAAATTTTCTCATTTTACCTTAGGTAGCCTATTGAGGGCAGGGATTGGGTATTGGCAGTCGAGTTGAAACATGAAACATTATGACGTTGAAACATGTGTGTGCAACATCTGTATGATGTATGCATGTACACATCCGTATTCCCCATAGGAAAAGGTGGAGCGATGTAAAGGGTTAAATTTGCAGCATCAGTAAAACTGCCGTAGAAGGCCTTAGAGGATGGGAATGAGGGCAGGTGAACGCACAGTGCTATAAAATGCCACAGCAGAGCACGTCCTGCAAGATTCATGACAGAAATATAATATTTTCAAAATGAACAGTATTGAGGGGATAGGGAGGCGGAAGGGCTTAGGTCTGTGAGGGAGGGGAGAAAAATATTTCTTTTGTAGGCAATGCCAACTGCAAAGGCAAAGCTCAAAATGTCTATCATCAGCACACAGTGTGCACTGACATTGGGCGTAGTTCAAGTACAGAATTGATATTTAACAGTCCGGGCTGCGAAAGCCATGTGTGCTGGTGTTTATAACCAGCCCCCAGCACAAAAGGTCAGAAACTCTGCACATACACACTCCTATCACCATGACCACTTCAAATGACTGTAACCCTTTCATGTCTTATTTTCACTGTATTTCATTGATCTTACCTAACACATGTGTTTTTGTAGGTTTTTTTTGCTGAGAAGACTCTTTAAAACCTACATAGAAAACTGAAAGTTACGAAGCATTGTTCTTAAAGGGAAGCTATAGTGCTAGGAAAACAAAATTGTTTTTCTGGCACAATAGCGCACTATAATGCTCCCCTCCATTGCACCCCCCCCCCCTCTCTGTGCTGCAGAAGGGATGATCTGATTCCAGGGCTGATATCCCCCAGTGCTGGTTCAGGCTCCACCCCCACCGACGTCCGATTGCCACAAACACATTAGGACTACTCCATAGGAAAGCATTTTACATTAGGAATGTATACCCAGAGCCCATACAGTTCAAATAGATGGGTATCAGCTACACCTCACTGACAAGGGTGAAATGAACATCTGGGGTTGCTGTATCTATTTTGCAGAGGGAACCAGCATGCATCTTGGATTTGTACTATCCTTTTGAGTGGTATCACTTTGATATGCAAACGGTTTATGTTCCCTCTGTAATGGCACAAGATAAGCTAAAACCAGCTTAAAAACTAAGTGGGAACCTACCGAAGGGCTATCTTTTTGTGCTGTTGCCCGTTCTTAGTATAGCCTTGTACAATTTTTTTCTCTATCTAGGGATATTATATTGATTTAATTTATTTGTGTTACAGGAAAAAAAGGATAACACAACATTCAGAAGCATTGGATGTGATGATGAATACTTCAACCAATTTAAATACTGTGATCCTTGTTTGCAGGTAGCACGGCCCTCTAGGGTAAAAACATGCACAGTCCTTGTAATTGCATATACTCAGGCACTTTATTTGCAAATCCACACAGGATACAGCAGTAAATGAAAACAAATGTAACAGAAAACCCTATAAACAAAAACCTGGCTCGTCTGAGCACTAACTAACATTAGGTTCCCTATCTCTCAGGGTTAAACTAAACAAAACAATATTGCACCAACCTTATTAGAGAGCAACACTCTGCTAACTAGCCTGTTGCTTTCCTTTCTGCACTCCCAGTGCTCCAAGCCAGCCTTGCCCTGACTGCTTTGCTTTCTGCACTCCCAGTGCTCCAAGCCAGCCTTGCCCTGACTGCTTTCCTTTCTGCACTCCAAGTGCCTCTCTCTCCTACCTGCTTCCTGGGAGGAAGCCAGCAATCCCTCTCCTTTACCTGCCTAGCAGGGAGGGGTTTATTCCCACTGCAACTGCTCATTAACTGCAGCTGAGCAGTGGGTTGGAGACGGTCCAAAAAACCCTGGCCTGGATCTATGTCTCCCCAGAAAACCACTAAACTGTGGAGTGGAGCATTGGCCCACCCTTCTCTCCAAATGCTCCACCCCAGGGGCCCATAACTAAACAGTGTTTTGTGTTGCCTACAACACATCCTACACATACTCCCCCTGGGGTTAAATGTTGTAGGCCTATCTGCCTTCACTTTATCACATATCCTCCCCCCCAGCTCAGACCCATCGGGTCGAGCGGCCTTAGAACACAAACCGTGAACATTCATAACACCTAGGCCTCTACCAGCCCTGACTAGCTTCTCAGTTACAGGAAGTGGCCTATTGCAGATGGCTGCTACCTTGCTCCCTTGTAGTTTAAGGAGCCCCCACCCAATAGGATAACCCAAATAGTTAGCAGTGTTAGCGGTCAAACCGGCAGCCTTTCCATTATTCACAACTAACCGGCCCTTCATCAGGTGTGCTACCCAGTCCACCCTGTTAAACACCACATCAAGGTAGGCAGCTGCATACATACATATATACATACATATACACACACACACATTACATGTGTCAGGTTGTCCCTGGGAGTGTGATAAGGAGCTCAAAGACAGTGGATGGCACACCTGATAATAAATTTGTCATGGAGATTTAAGGAATCCTTTAAACCTCAAAGACATTATAAGTAACACTCAGTTAAGTGGTTATGATGCATTGTGTTAAGCCATTTTGTCTGATGTTTCTCCTCTTGTGCTAATGTTGAAGTTTTAGTCTATGACAGCCTGCACATATCAAGTAAAAATAAAAAAAAATGCTTACATTCACTTAAAAGGGCTGAAAGTGACAGACTGAGACTGTCAGTTGACACTCTTAGTGTATCACTGCTGCCCTGCCTTTACTCTTGTTAATGTTTCCATATTACCCTGAGCACAAGAAGAGAGGGAGCAGACCAAAATGTGGGTACACTTCTTCTATGTCAATCAGTTTGAGAACAGTTTAACACAAGAAAGTAAGGTGGTGCCCGGGGACTCAAAGCACCATAGCCACTTTATTAACATTAAATCGTTATGATGAAGTGTTTATGGCCATGGTTCCTTGTTGCAAAAAAAATACTTTTCAATAATTCCGGGTTTGTGTCAATATTATATAATGTATTTGAAAAGCTGAATACATACACAAATAACTGCAAATTATAAATGCTGCTGCTATTTCAGAAATTAATATGTACTGGATCAATAAAAACAACCACACTTGGTTATCACCTTTTTGTATTATAAGAGTTCTTAAACATTAGCTTAGTTAGTTCCCAGTGGACAAAAAAATTTCAATGTGCACAGTATTTGTATATTTAAAAAAAAAAAAAAAAAGAGCTGCTACTGCAAATTAAATTCAGCATATGTTTGCAGCTTTTGGAATAAGATGCACTCCAGTGGCTTCAAATACATTTGTCTTTATAGATTTGGAAGACTGCATTTTTGTCTGTTTGGCATTACAAAAATTTGAAAGATGCTTTTTTTTTTTTATTTCAAACTAAATGAAAATGCTACTTGCAAAAACTAGACATTATTTTAAATTTTTATATGATACAATAATACATTGCAGATATAATAAAACACTGCTACGTTTATGCTTTGTTAGTGGGATTAGTATATACATTCTGCGCTCTGACTGTCAAGAACTACTAGTACTGAGCTAGTTATTTATTATGTGTTGTGGCACATTAAAGGGACTAAAGACTCAGTGAAGAGGTCTGGGTACAGTGGCTCTGTCCGTTTAACCCTGCAATGGAAAACACCTATTAAAGCCCCTAGAGGGTTATTCACTAAATTCCGAATGGCCCTGAACTGAATATGGCAATATCTGTGCCAAATGAATCAAATCAGGGCTCAAATGCTTCAACTCCAGGTCTGGATTAAAATACAGGCACAATATCTGCCTGTGGGCAGCACTAGCAGCCAGTGGGCAAATAGTAAACACCACTCAGTGGTGCAAGAGTTAATTATGCGGCGGCTGGCCAGCACTTGGTAACGAGCTGTCACAGAAAACTAGTAAAATTATAATTTGTTTTTAAATGAGAAATTTAACTTTTATGAGAAATTGGTGTTTTTTGCATTTTTCACACACAAACAAATACTAACACTAACTTTGGCCAGTGTTTGTGACCAAGTGGCTATTAAAAAAGACTGGACATACCCCATTTGCAATACCTTGGGTTGTCTTCTTTTGCAAATGGTATGCCATCATAGGGGTAATTTCCATTCTTGGGCTACCATAGGGTCTCAAAGGCAACCTAATCAATCTGGCAAATTTTAATGTGAAAAAAATGAAACACACGCCTTATATTTGACGCTGTAACTTTTGAAAACACCATAAAACCTGTACATGAGGGGTACTGTTGTACTCAGGAGACTTCGCTGAACACAAATATTTGTGTTTCAAACAGTAAAAAGTATCACAGGGATTACTGTATTTTCTGGCGTATAAGATGACTTTTTAACCCTGGAAAATCTTCTCCAAAGTCGGGGGTCGTCTTATATGCCGGGTATAGGGTCTATATGGCTGCCGGGGGCGCCCTGCGCCCCCATCGCTGGCCCTTCTAATGCTGCAGCCCCCTGAGCACTCTATAGAGAGCGCTAAGACGGCTTCCGTACTGCCTCTCTTCTCACCTCCCCTTCCCTGTGCAGAGTGGGTGGCCGAGCTTCTCTTCGTCCTGTCAGTCCGGCCGGGTACCGCGCGGTACAGGAGATTCAGTTACCTGTTCCCGGCCGGACTGAAAGGAAGTGCACACTGAGTGCTCACTTCCTTACAGTCCGGCCGGGAACAGGTAACTGAATCTCCTGTACTGCAAGGTACCCGGCAGAACTGACAGGACGAAGAGGAGCTCGGCCACCCACTCTGCACAGGGAAGGGGAGGTGATAAGAATGTAGGGAGGATTGGGGGGGAGGGGGAGTAAAAAGAATGGGGGGGGAGTAAAAAGAATGGAGGGGGGAGTAAAAAGAATGGAGGGGGGGTAAAAAGAATATATTGCAATTAGCCTCCTGTGTGCTAGACAAGCAGGCATGGATTATATTCCCAAACAGCCTGGCACATACCTGGGCTTTAAATGCTATTTCAGATTATCATTATTTAATGTCTTGCTGTGTAGCTCTGTCTGCTCACTGTACATCATGGCTAATTTTTATTAGGTGTGCATTGGAAGAGGGGTAGTCTTATACGGCGAGTATATCCCAAACTCTATATTTTAACTGGAAAAGTTGGGGGTCGTCTTATACACCCAGTCGTCTTATACGCCGGAAAATACAGTAGGTGTGCGCACGCCTATGATTTTAACATAACTACAGTCTGATAAAATATAATAAAAACATAATAAAAATAAGATGGCTTTCTGATTCTATGTTTATAGTGATGAGTATACAGGGGAGGGCTTGCAGCCTTTTGCCTGGGGGGCAAATCCAGTCAAGTGGCCCATTGCACCCAAGAGGCGAGTAAAAACACATTTTCCATGTGATTGAAAGGGGGGAGGGCAGTCATCTAAACAGACGCACTCACTGACCGGCACACACAGTCACTGACAGACATACACACACACACACACACACACACAAGGGCACAGGGCTGAGAAAGGAGGGCAGGGGCTGAGAAAGGGGGGGCAGGGGCTGAGGAAGGGGATCCAAAAAACCTAAAGTGTATTGCCCCCCTTCCTGAGTCTTACCTTAGGCCAGGGAGGGGTGGGCAGCAGCCAGCAGGAGCAGCAACCAGCATACAGCAGCAGCAATCAGTAAAGTCGGCCTCTCCTGATGATGACTCCCCAGCGGTCCTGTGAGAAGTGCAGTGGAAGTCATGCCCCCTCCTCCTGACATCATCAGGAAGAGGCCGGCCGACTCCACTGGCTGGAGGCTGCAGGGAGAGTGAGGTTAAGTTGAAAAATCCCCAGCCAGGGGATTTGGATTTTTTTTATTTTTTCGCTGGATGCGGGCGGCCTGGGGGGCAATTGCCTCCCGGCCCCCCATCCCAGTCTGCCCCTGCGAGTATAGTGATATCTACTTTGGTCTTTCCAGAGGAGATCTTGAATAGACTTGGTCTACAGCCCACACAGGAATACGCGCCCAGCCCAAAAACCCAGTTCCCTCCACTGCCTTTTTTTTTAATTGAGACCTTGCATCCCGTTTTTTTTTAATTGAGACCTTGGCACTTTAATGTGGCTCAGGAGGCCTTCTCCAGAAGATGAATGTCTGAGTTGATTATTTTGGGCTAACAAATAAATATTTTCTACCAAAGCTGTTATTCTAATATGCTTACTTTAAAGGGTTATTCCAACATGGATATTTATATTTAAAATGCCTTATTGCGCACTATTAATTAAGCCACACCTCTACATTTTGCAGTAAAACAACAAGCAAAAAAAAAATAGTTTACTTACCTGAAATTCAGCAACTGACACTGCCTTCCAATCCTCTTCCAATGTCAGCCACGTGATGTGATATAAAAGCCTTTGATTGAATCGTTTCTCTAGAGCTCAGACCACATGCCTGCAATCTGAGCTGGTGAGGGGAGGTAGAAAGGGAGATTGGGAAATTCTCATTAACTATACAAAACATGCAGTACTTAAGTTTACTAATGCAAATCATATAAAACTGAATACTAAAATGTATTACTGAGCCAGACTCAATGTTGTATAGAATAGTGTTACTCAAACTAAGGTCATGGAAAATCAACAATACAAGGCACAAATCAGGGATAAAGAATAGAGAACAGTAAATAAACAAGCGAAGGTCAAAATATCAAGAAACAGTAATAGGAATGAACTCTCTAACCTCTAAGGGAAACCACAACATTGCAAATTTTCTCATTTTACCTTAGGTAGCCTATTGAGGGCAGGGATTGGGTATTGGCAGTCGAGTTGAAACATGAAACATTATGACGTTGAAACATGTGTGTGCAACATCTGTATGATGTATGCATGTACACATCCGTATTCCCCATAGGAAAAGGTGGAGCGATGTAAAGGGTTAAATTTGCAGCATCAGTAAAACTGCCGTAGAAGGCCTTAGAGGATGGGAATGAGGGCAGGTGAACGCACAGTGCTATAAAATGCCACAGCAGAGCACGTCCTGCAAGATTCATGACAGAAATATAATATTTTCAAAATGAACAGTATTGAGGGGATAGGGAGGCGGAAGGGCTTAGGTCTGTGAGGGAGGGGAGAAAAATATTTCTTTTGTAGGCAATGCCAACTGCAAAGGCAAAGCTCAAAATGTCTATCATCAGCACACAGTGTGCACTGACATTGGGCGTAGTTCAAGTACAGAATTGATATTTAACAGTCCGGGCTGCGAAAGCCATGTGTGCTGGTGTTTATAACCAGCCCCCAGCACAAAAGGTCAGAAACTCTGCACATACACACTCCTATCACCATGACCACTTCAAATGACTGTAACCCTTTCATGTCTTATTTTCACTGTATTTCATTGATCTTACCTAACACATGTGTTTTTGTAGGTTTTTTTTGCTGAGAAGACTCTTTAAAACCTACATAGAAAACTATTTTCCTCCAACTGAAAGTTACGAAGCATTGTTCTTAAAGGGAAGCTATAGCGCTAGGAAAACAAAATTGTTTTTCTGGCACAATAGCGCACTATAATGCTCCCCTCCATTGCACCCCCCCCCCCTCTCTGTGCTGCAGAAGGGATGATCTGATTCCAGGGCTGATATCCCCCAGTGCTGGTTCAGGCTCCACCCCCACCGACGTCCGATTGCCACAAACACATTAGGACTACTCCATAGGAAAGCATTTTACATTAGGAATGTATACCCAGAGCCCATACAGTTCAAATAGATGGGTATCAGCTACACCTCACTGACAAGGGTGAAATGAACATCTGGGGTTGCTGTATCTATTTTGCAGAGGGAACCAGCATGCATCTTGGATTTGTACTATCCTTTTGAGTGGTATCACTTTGATATGCAAACGGTTTATGTTCCCTCTGTAATGGCACAAGATAAGCTAAAACCAGCTTAAAAACTAAGTGGGAACCTACCGAAGGGCTATCTTTTTGTGCTGTTGCCCGTTCTTAGTATAGCCTTGTACAATTTTTTTCTCTATCTAGGGATATTATATTGATTTAATTTATTTGTGTTACAGGAAAAAAAGGATAACACAACATTCAGAAGCATTGGATGTGATGATGAATACTTCAACCAATTTAAATACTGTGATCCTTGTTTGCAGGTAGCACGGCCCTCTAGGGTAAAAACATGCACAGTCCTTGTAATTGCATATACTCAGGCACTTTATTTGCAAATCCACACAGGATACAGCAGTAAATGAAAACAAATGTAACAGAAAACCCTATAAACAAAAACCTGGCTCGTCTGAGCACTAACTAACATTAGGTTCCCTATCTCTCAGGGTTAAACTAAACAAAACAATATTGCACCAACCTTATTAGAGAGCAACACTCTGCTAACTAGCCTGTTGCTTTCCTTTCTGCACTCCCAGTGCTCCAAGCCAGCCTTGCCCTGACTGCTTTGCTTTCTGCACTCCCAGTGCTCCAAGCCAGCCTTGCCCTGACTGCTTTCCTTTCTGCACTCCAAGTGCCTCTCTCTCCTACCTGCTTCCTGGGAGGAAGCCAGCAATCCCTCTCCTTTACCTGCCTAGCAGGGAGGGGTTTATTCCCACTGCAACTGCTCATTAACTGCAGCTGAGCAGTGGGTTGGAGACGGTCCAAAAAACCCTGGCCTGGATCTATGTCTCCCCAGAACACCACTAAACTGTGGAGTGGAGCATTGGCCCACCCTTCTCTCCAAATGCTCCACCCCAGGGGCCCATAACTAAACAGTGTTTTGTGTTGCCTACAACACATCCTACACATACTCCCCCTGGGGTTAAATGTTGTAGGCCTATCTGCCTTCACTTTATCACATATCCTCCCCCCCAGCTCAGACCCATCGGGTCGAGCGGCCTTAGAACACAAACCGTGAACATTCATAACACCTAGGCCTCTACCAGCCCTGACTAGCTTCTCAGTTACAGGAAGTGGCCTATTGCAGATGGCTGCTACCTTGCTCCCTTGTAGTTTAAGGAGCCCCCACCCAATAGGATAACCCAAATAGTTAGCAGTGTTAGCGGTCAAACCGGCAGCCTTTCCATTATTCACAACTAACCGGCCCTTCATCAGGTGTGCTACCCAGTCCACCCTGTTAAACACCACATCAAGGTAGGCAGCTGCATACTCTGGCTGGAACAGAACACTTTTCATCAAAGTAACCTCACTCCCTGAATCTATCAGTGCTTGTGCACTCTTCCCTACCACCATCACCACTTTTAACTGTGCTGTAACACCACCACCAGTCACCACACCCATCTTTAAGCAAGTCAATACAATCCTATACAGAGCCCTTATTACTATGTCACATTGTATTGTCTCTTCACTCTCAGGACAGCTATATGTAATATGTCCATGCATGCGGCAGTTGAAGCAGTTTTTCTCAGTCTGGTCTCGTAGCCAAAATAGGACTTTTAGGTACATTCTACCATCATAGGTATATTGTCCCAGACTTTGTCCTTGCTTTCCAGTTTCCCCGCTTATCTGGTTGCTAGAGGATCTAGGCTGAGGATCACTACTGTGTGGCTCCTTAGTAGCCAAGTTCCTCTGAATCATCATCTGCTTCCACATCCATAGCAGCTTCTGATTTGATAATCTCTCAATGTTAGAGTAACTTTCAAAAGCAAACTTTGTAAAGGCTTGGCGTGTAGCTATACGTCCAATTCCTTCATGAGCTGAATTTTCCAGGTGCTCAACCTCTTCAAGACCTGGTTCTGTCACCAGCTCATCCTTCACTGGAACAAGTCCCTCCGCGAAGGGCTCCACAACATCCTCCATCTGTTCTGCGAATCCCTGGGAACCTGCCTTGCTCCCTATGGGGTTGTCCAGAGACGCAGTCATGGCCTCTCGCTGGGTCATTACAGCCCTGGTATCAAACAGCCGGTCAGGCATTCCGAGTCCCGCCTTTAATTCCATGACTGTGTTCCCAGAATCTGGCAGCTGTTCCCGGTAGTCAGTGCGCCCAGGCTTTGTAGCAGTAGTCTTTGCCAGCAAATCTAGTTCTACGGCTCCCGGACAATCATTCAAATTCTTTGTAACAATACCAGATGTCTCTGCTACTAAACAGCGCACCACATTGTTATACTCAACTGGAGTGCTTTGCTTCTCTTCATTTTGCTCAGCTCCTTTGCTGTTGTCTTCTCTGACTCCCCAAGTCAGTCTGCTTTTCATGACTTTAACTTGTTCACTTGGGTGAACATCAGCGGCTTCTGCTTCACTTTTTATTACACAAACCGGCTTGACACTGCTGGCCTCAGCCACAGTCTTTTTTTCTCCTTTCTGATTCTTCTGACCTTTCTTACTTTGGCGCATGTCATCAGTGTCGCCATCACTGCCTCTTGGCAATTCCGCTTTTTCCTTTAGCTTTGCTGGACTCTTTACTAACTTTTTTTCTTTTTGTTCCTTTGAGGATCCAGCTGGCTTTTCACCCTCTTCCATTTTATCACTTCTTTCAGGCTCAATTTCATCCTTCTTGCCTTTTAATTCCTGTTCTTTCTCTCCTGCGTGTTTCTCAACAGCACGCTTTGCTGCCTCCATGCTTTTCAGCTTGCTGAAGACTTCTTCTACTGCCTCTGTCATCCCATGCAGGATGTCAGTAGCTTGGTTACAGGGTCCCTTGTCCCCACGCTCCCTGCAGGGGGCAATCTGCAAAACCTCAGTAAGGGCAGCTTTATGCTCCTGCTGAGCGTCCCTCAGGTTCTTAACCTGTGCAGCAAGGAAACTGTTTGTGACTTGTTGTTTAGCGGTTGCCTGTACCACAGCTCTCAGCAGGTCCTCCATTATAGCACCAAGCAAGTAACAGTCTTAAAGGTACAGTGCTACTTGTTTGCTTGACAGGTCTGCAAAAATAAAAGTCCTCAAGCAGACTACCAAATGACTGGCACACCCACAGACCCTCACTGTGCTACTTTGCCCGCATTCTCCACCATATTGTGATCCTTGTTTGCAGGTAGCACGGCCCTCTAGGGTAAAAACATGCACAGTCCTTGTAATTGCATATACTCAGGCACTTTATTTGCAAATCCACACAGGATACAGCAGTAAATGAAAACAAATGTAACAGAAAACCCTATAAACAAAAACCTGGCTCGTCTGAGCACTAACTAACATTAGGTTCCCTATCTCTCAGGGTTAAACTAAACAAAACAATATTGCACCAACCTTATTAGAGAGCAACACTCTGCTAACTAGCCTGTTGCTTTCCTTTCTGCACTCCCAGTGCTCCAAGCCAGCCTTGCCCTGACTGCTTTGCTTTCTGCACTCCCAGTGCTCCAAGCCAGCCTTGCCCTGACTGCTTTCCTTTCTGCACTCCAAGTGCCTAGTCTCCTTGACTCTATCTGGAGAGAACAGCCTCTCTCTCCTACCTGCTTCCTGGGAGGAAGCCAGCAATCCCTCTCCTTTACCTGCCTAGCAGGGAGGGGCTTATTCCCACTGCAACTGCTCATTAACTGCAGCTGAGCAGTGGGTTGGAGACGGTACAAAAAACCCTGGCCTGGATCTATGTCTCCCCAGAAAACCAGTAAAATGTGGTGTGGAGCATTGGCCCACCCTTCTCTCCAAATGCTCCACCCCAGGGGCCCATAACTAAACAGTGTTTTGTGTTGCCTACAACACATCCTACACATACTCCCCCGGGGGTTAAATGTTGTAGGCCTATCTGCCTTCACTTTATCACAGTACATAAAGCCATTGGAGAAGAAAGAGCCAGGTCTGATCTTCTTCCGGCTTTCCACATTACCTAGAATATATATATATATATATATATATATATATTTGTTTCTTTTTGTATTGGCGAGACAACATAATAGTACATTTAGCAACAGCACCAAAGTGCACGAAATGAAAGTAGCAAGTACATAAGAAGTATCAGGTGTCGCAGCACCCATACAATGTGCAAAATGTAGCTTAGGTGTATACATTCCAATGGTAACAGACTTTCACATTGTGTATGTTGCATGACATGAGAGTGTGACCAATGTATCACTTTTAACATTAATAGAGAACTGACACAAGGGCAAGGCGCAAATGTGATTGGAACAGCAGTATATGTTGGAGTTGTCCTCTCAGGCTGGAGTGCTGCCCCGCAGACCCACGAGGTTGCCAGAAGTCAGCATACATGAAAATAACAAGCCAAGGTTAGGAATCAACAGGAGAAAACTGGAACACAAAACAGCAATACGGGAACCAGAGTCAATGAACTGACACTGCCCTCAGGGAAAGGCAGTGTCTTTTCCCTGGCTAATTGGGCCACCAGCTTCAGGTGTGCTAAGAATATTGGCGCAGCCATAGATAATGTCCAGCCCCCAGATACGTCCAGATACAAGGCAAGATTGGACTATAGGCTATTTGAGCTGTAAGGTGGCTCAGATGAGAAACAACAGGCCCAGAACCACAAAGTACCCTTGTTGGGCACCTCTGGGGCGACGTTGTCTGGCTGTCGCGGTGAGAACCGTGACATCCATGAGGCAAATCATTTGTCTTTTTATGTTTTGTATAACTAGGGATATAGGGGGAACATCTTGTTTGAGCCAATTCTGGGCTAAGGCATGACTGACAACTAGAGTAATTTTATGCAGTAGTCATTGCTCTGGCCTCGTCCAGTCGTCTTTAGGTCTGGATAGCAAGAATACCCAAGGGTCTAGTTCAATGTTACGTTTAAGAATCTATGCAAAGAGGTTTCCCACCCTTTTCCAGAATGTCTTTATGACCGGGCAGTCCCACCACATGTGTATATATGTCCCTTTGTTACCGTAATTCCTCCAGCAAAGGTCATTTGGTGTCTTGCCCATGCAGTACAACTGTATCGGTGTCATGTACCAATGAAACATTGTCTTATGTGTTTGTTCCTGAATTGTTGTGCAAATCGCTGTATTGGCTTCCCATATGTCCTGCCAGTGCACACACTCTCAAGTTTCCCCCAGGTCGGTTTCCCACTGTTCTACATATGTTAGTTTGCCCCATTCTGTGGTGTTGGATGCTAAATGTGTATATAGTGAAGAGATCAGACCCCTATGGATCGACTCTTGAAGGCACATACGCTCAAGCCCTGTCATCCATATTTTGGTAATTTCTCATAACTGTGATTGGCTTACAAAATATTTTTTAAGCTGTATATATTGAAAGAAATCTCCTGGTTTAAGAGTTGTCCTTTCCGAGTGTTCATCAAACCAGACCACTTTGTCTCCGGCGCTTATGTGGCATTGCCTTTGAAGGCCCGCGTACCCAAGTTTTTGAAGTCTATGGCCCTCATTCCCAGAGGAAATGCCCTATTTCTGAGTAGTGGTAGCTTTGAGGTAGGGAAGTTTTGTTAAAGCATACTTTTTTGCATATTTGTCCCATATTCGTATGGAGTTTAGAACTGTCGGGCATTATGTTCTTTGGTCAGCCATATATAATATTAGGGCAAATCTAACCCCGTAAATAGGGATTCCAAGTCCACCCATTTTCTCTCATCCGGGGGTGAGAGCCACATCTCTACTTGTAAGATTTGTGCGGCTATGTAACAGTAAAAGAGGTTTGGCAATCCCAAGCCCCCGGGGCCTTTGGACCGATATAGTATGTTGCGTGACACCCTGTGCCGTTCGTTGCACCATACAAATTCTCCGATCACCTTTTGTAGTAGCGTGAGATCAGATTTTGTGATGGTGACCGGGAGGGCCTGGAATAAAATGAGGATGCGTGGGAGCACATTCATTTTCACAGAGTGTATTCTACCGATCCAAGAGATCGGTTTATCCAACCAGTTATCTAAACCATTTATTAGTGTTTTGAACATGGGTACGTAATTTTGTGTATACAATTTGGATGGGTCTGCTGTCAATTGTACCCCTAGGTATTTGTGAGATTGATTTGGATGTGATGTGTTCTAGAGATAAAAGTCATGTCAGTATCTGTCATATTGAGCAGGAGGGCTCTAGACTTGCCGAGGTTGACTTTGAATCCCGATAGCGTAACATATTCCTCTAAGGTCTGTTTCAGTGCTTGCATAGAATCCTTGGGTCGCGTCAGTGTATGGAGGATATCATCAGCATAGACCGATACTTTGAATTGCTCCCCTCCCACTGTCACCAGGTGAATATCTGGGTGATATCTGATTTTATAAAGTAGGGGTTCAAGTGCTAAGATGAATAGCAACGGGGATAGTGGGAAACCCTGCCTAGTTCCATTGCTTAATTGGAAGGGAGAGTTGGGAACGCCTGCAATTCTGATTTGCACTTTGACGTCTGCATACATTGCCCTAATGACCGCAACGTAAGACTCCGGAAGTCCCAGATGTGATAGCAGTGCAAATAGGTTCGGCCACCTAATCCTGTCAAACGCCTTTGCAGCATTGAATGACAGGATCACGGACTCTTCCATAATGTAGTTTTTCTCCAGATTAAATCTATGTTTCGTCTCATGTTTTCGAACAGTTGCCATCCTGGGATGAAGCCCATGTGATCTGCATGAACCAGTGTAAGAAGCAGTGAATTCAGGCGTGTCGCCAATATTTTTGCTAGAACTTTGACATTGTGGTTTAGTAAAGAGATGGGCCTATAATTTCCGGGATCTGCATTGACTCTACCTGTCTTTGGAAACAAGATTATGTTTACCAAAGACATATCTCTGTCCACCGTGCCTCCCTCCATAAAATCGTTGAACCAAACCTTCATGTGTGGCACTAACTCCTACCTGAAAGTCTTAAAATAGCTACCATCAAAGCCTTCGGGACCTGGGGCTTTGCCCCCCTTCAGGGATGTAAGAGCTGCATCGATTTCATCTCTGTGACCTGTCCCCCCAAACCCTGGGCAGCTTCCCCCTGTAACCTCGGCAAGTCCAGCTGACTGAGGTAGGCTTGTGTTGCTGCTCCATCCTCTAATTACTCTATCTTCATTTGGTGATTGTGGTTGTATAGGGCTTTAAAGACTCACGTGAATGACCGCCTTATAAGCTGCCCATACCATGCCCGATGGGGTTCCTTTGTTCTCGCTAAGGCCAGAGTAATCTATAAGTTCCTTCTCTACTGCCTTAATCATTGTTTAGTCTCCTAGTAGTGCTGAGTTTAGTTTCCAGTTCCCTGGAGTGGCTATGCAAATGTTTAATTTTTAAGTCATCACTATGGCTAACATTTTTTCTATCATAGATTTATTGTGACCCATGTCAACCTAAACATTCTATAATTGCGTAGACAATGATTTGGTGCTACAGTTATAAAATCTTTGAACTAAAATATTACAGTTTAAAGCATGCTTTGATCTCTATTAATATTAATAAAAAATAACAAGCAGTTACTGAATCTGTTATCCACCTCCAGCTAGTGTTAGGTGTAAAAAGAATTTAAAAATAAAAAACACCATTGTAAACCAATTTTTTTGTCTTTTGTCAACTTATATTTTCATCATCTGGCGTTTTATAACATTAGTCAAATTGTATTTCTGTAACAGGTAAAGTAGACGTTGTGGCGGAACCCGCCTCGCCACTGGACATTGGAGAGGCCTGGCTGCCTGCCTCCTACCTGCTGACTATGGCCCCTGGTAAATTTGGACTTTTAATGCAATATTTGGGCATGTGGTATTTTATATTGCTGCTACTGGCCCTTTAAGGGCCATCCTGGGACATATTTTGACTTTTAGGAACAATACCCCTTTAAGACTTGGTAGAAGATTACAGTAAAGATGTCTTTTATTTAATGTTAGTTCCTGTGTGCCCGGCTAAATTGTATAAGTGTATGCAGCATTCGTCTGATTGTTCGGTAGAATCACTCCATTCATTATATTGAGTGAAACTACCGAACAGCCAGACCACCCGGCAATCAGTGGGCCTCCAATTACCCATTTGCAACATTGTTGCAAACGGGTAATTGGCAATCTGTGTAATGTGTTCTTTGTCCTCTGGGTGGCCGCCATTCGGGAAACGAACATGTGGCAGCAGCCATCTTAAACTCCCGAACAGCGGTGTTTTGCCGTCGAGTGTCTTGAACTAAAATTGGACACTCGACTAGGCAAACACCGCTGAGACCTCCAGACTTCCAGCAATTCGTGCAGAAACTACCGAACGGCCCGCCTGATTGGCTCGTACAGCACAGACACATAGTGGTTGTTGGGACGCCGGGGGGGGTGCACATCGATTGTGGGTACTACTGGGGATGTGCACACCACCCGAAATCCGTATATCGCTTTGGCGCGAACACATTATTTATTCATTTTTAAGGTAACCCTTTAACTTTTCGCGCATGCGTTTAAGACGTGCAGTGATAGGAGGACGGCAGTTGCATCATTAATGGGCGTTCCATTGGCCCGCTTCTTGCCGCCACCCACATAGATGCACTTTATGTGAATGGAGACTGTGGTCACATGTTCCACGCGAGCGAATCCTGATTGGCCCGCGTTGCACATGCGCATAGCGATTGACAGGACACTGGGGGGTGTTGACATTAGCTGTGGTGAGTCTTACATTTCATTTATGATATATAAGCTGAATTATTTGTCATGTAGTTTTTTTTGTTGTTTCTGATACTGAAGAAAGCCCAGATTGGGGCTGAAACGTTGATCATTTTTTTGAATGTATATTAAATAAAGCATTTTGTAATTTTTATTAAGAAGACCTAAGAATGCATCCTCTACCACTGTTTTTTTATATATATATATATATATATATATATATATATTAAAAAAAATAATAAAATTAAATTGAAAAAAAATTATATACCGATTTAAATTTGTTCTACCTGTATTTTGATATTAATATACATATATATTTAAATCAAAATACATTTACAATGATGTTATAAATACATTTAAATTTGTAAAAAGAGAAGCTGAGCAAATGAGTATGTAAAAGAATGTGAAAATGGATTTAAATATTCTCAAAAGGTGTAAAACATTTTTTTATAATTTATTACCATTTATACAGCTGTATTTAAATGTTTTTTGCAACACTGAAAATGTGTTGCTGATTTTCTAAGTTTAACCCCATTAAGGACCAAACTTCTGGAATAAAAGGGAATCATGACATGTCACATATGTCATGTGTCCTTAAGGGGTTAAAGAAGTTAACTCTCCCTCATTAGTCAAAACTACAAAAATAAGTAAATGTATTAATTAATAACCTTAGCCTACCCCTTAGAAAAAAATGGATCAGGCATGGACTGAGCACTCAGGCAGTTCAGTCATGGACTAGGAGCCTGAAGTTGTCGGGGGCATGCCTTCTATTCAGAAGAAATGCACCGACTGTCATGTCCTGTTTTCTCTCCCCCTCACAGAGCAGGCATTAGAGGAACATTGTGGAGGCTGGTTAAGATTCCCCCTGGAATAATAAGGAAGGGGGAACATGACTGCTGCCCAAGATTGTAGGATGGATTAAGGAAGATACAATGTTGCTAATGTTGGGGGTTCTTAAGGAAAGGGAGAGGTAGGGGACTTATCAGTCGACAGGATCAGTTGAGGGCTCCTAACTGTTTTCCTGGCTGACTGTCCCTTGTAATTCAGAAAAGAAAATTATTATTATAAAAAAAAATTTAAAAAAATTGGAATTAATGTCAGGGGTGAGGAGCGTGGTCCAGGAGGAAGGAGAGGCGTCTAGTCAGCCTGTGGCATCTGGCGGACGGAGGGCCAGGAGATTGAGGCCTCCGTCGCGCCTTTGCCCGATCCCGTTCCGGCAGCATGAGAGGAGGCCTAGTGGCAGCTCGGCCGCGCACTTGGAGCGGCCATCGGTCCCCAGGAGGTGACAGAGTCGGGCTGCTGAAGGTGCCCGGGCCCAAGATGGCGGCTGCGGCAATGGCGGAGGTGAGCCCGGAAGATCGCGCAGCCCGCACTCTTCTCTTCCGGCCCACCCGGACGTGACATCAGCGCGCACGCCACGCGATGAAGACATCAAGACACAATGCGCGTACGTGACGGGATCACGCAGGAGAGCGCGGCCGTCACAGGCCTTGCGTTCCACCGTGCGTTCCACGGTGATTACCCCGGTCTGTTAGCTCTACAATGAGAGCATAAGGATGCAGAGGTCCTGCTGGAGGGGTTTTCGGTAGGGTTTTGGATTCCGTTTGTTCATTCGTATTCTCCTTCGTTAGCGAACAATCTGCGTTCGGCAGTGGGTAAAGAAGGGAGGTTGATACGCCGCCATTTCCCAATTTGCGGGTATCCCCGCAGGGGTTGGTCCCTAAGAAGGAGCCTTTCGTCTAATTCACCACCTGTCCTACTCGTCCGGCAGGTCGATGAACGTTGACGTTGACAGGGAGGTGTCGCATGTTCGCTATGCCTCCTTTCGGACTCTGGAGTTGGTCCAGGAAGCAGGGAGGGGAGCTCAGTTGGCCAAGTCGGACATAGAGTCCGCTTTCCGACTGCTCCCGGTCCCCCTGTTTTCACCTGTTGGGTTGCTAGTTTCAGGGTTCCTTTTTCATTGATATGTGTTAGCGCAGCCCATTGACAATCTCCTGTTCTTATTTTGAGATGTTCGCGTCCTTTTTGGAATGGGTGGTTGCTCGGGTTTCCGGGTTAGCGTTGCTAACTCACTATTTAGATGATTTCTTGTTTGTGGGCCCACGGGAGTCAGATGACTGCGTGGGGCTCTTAGATTCATTTAGAGCCGTCGCATCAGAGCTTGGGGTGCCAATAGCGGGGGAAAAGACGATTGGGCCAGTGGGGGTTCTGTCCTACCTGGGTATTGAAGTGGACTTGCGTAGTATGGTTCCGGTTGCCGGAAGAGAAACTGACGTTTCACTTCATTCGGATCACCCACAGACATTGAGAGGATCTGCAAGTTTGGAGCTCATTCTTGAGAAGGTACAACGGTCAATATTGCTGGCTGTGCCTGGCAGTGTCCAATATGGATTTGGAGTTGTACACCGACGCGTCCGGGGCAGTGGGCTTTGGGGCCTACTTTCAAAGATGATGGTGCACGGAGGCCTGGTCCCACCACTGGCTGGTGACCAAATTGGGAGGTAACCTAACATTCCTGGAGCTCTTTCCCATTGTCATGGTGGTGGAACTTTGGGGTTCAGAACTGGCAAGCCGGAAGGTGGTGGTGCACATGGACAACATGAGTGTCGGTGGCGACGGTCGGTGGACCTGATGCACGCAATGCGGCATGACGTGGACCTGTTGTGTTGTTCAGGGACCTGACCCTCGTCTGGTCCGAGATTGTGCCTCGCACGGTTTGGCAAACCGAGGGAAAGGGTACGGCCCTAGAGTGCTATAGACGGAAGGTCAATATGACCATGGCCCGGTTCGTGTGCCGCCTGGGTGGTATAGTAGTAAGGCACATTGAATTGGAAGGGGACAATGATGCACTAATGAGGCGAGATGGTGTGCACTTGTCCCCCATTGGGTTGGACATCTTTAACATGGGCCTGCAAGCAGGAATTGAGGAAGCGCTGTCGGCAGGGGGGGGGCGATGCCCGCGCAGTGTACTGCGCGAGGAGGGGCATCGCGGTGGTGGTTTCCCTGGACAGCGCAGAGGAAGAAAGGGCATTGGGGAGACGACAGCCGGCACGGTGCTGATGGCGAGGAGCTGGCTGTCGAGGCTCATGGTACCGAATGTGTGTGAGAACTGCCTGTTGGGCAAACACCCAACAGCTGGCAGATTTGGACTGAATTAAATTGTTGAATAAGGTGTCTCGTGTGTTATTGGGGGGCAACGGGTTGGGATGTATTATGGGGCAATAACATGTAGGATAGATGAGCTATAATATCTATTAAAGGACTAATGGTTGAGGGAGAATGATAAATTGGGGATGAAGAAAAGGTAGATTATATGTAAGTTTTAATGGTAGCTGTGTGATAAACCAGAGGGAGAATTGGAAGAGAGGAACAAAACATGAGGATATTCATAGAGAACTGGGGTTGAAAAAATACACACAGCTCCATAACACTCCACAGGAATGCACCACACACTGCTCTATTGCATAAATACATCCTCACATTCTCACAAACACAATGTCTCACTTCATACATACACCCCCACATACAAACACACTGCCTCAGTGCATAAATATGGCCCCACATACAAACACACTGCCTCAGTGCATAAATACAGCCCCACATACAAACACACTACCTCAGTGTATAAATATAGCCCCACATACAAACACACTACCTCAGTGCATTAATATAGCCCCATATACAAACACACTGCCTCAGTGCATAAATATAGCCCCACATACAAACACACTGCCTCAGTGCATAAATACAGCCCCACATACAAACACACTGCCTCAGTGCATGAATACAGCCCCACATACAAACCCACTGTGTCACTGCATAAATACACCCCAGCAAAACAACACAATGCCTCATTGTATGAAAACACCATCACATTCACACACAATCACTCCATGCAAATACACCTCCTCATTCAAACACCGCATAGATGCACCCTCAGATTCAAACTCACTGCTTCACTGCATAAATACACCCTACTCTAAGTGCTTAACTGTATAAATACACCCAGCATACAAACACACTGCCTCTCTGCATAAATACACCCCACTAGAACAAACACATTGACTTATTCTATGAATACACCCTCACATTCAAACACGGTCACCCTGGACAAATACACCTCCACATTCACCCACTGCATACATACACCGTTACACCTAAACACAGCTACATGGCATAAATACCCTTACATTTACATAAAGCCACTCTACACAATACACCAACTTTAATAGATTTTAAAAATTTAAAATAATGTATGTGTTTGGGTATTTCTTTAACACTGGTGTAAATTAATGCCTGGACCATATATAATGGCCTTGAGTCAGATTTTTCCCAGGAACTCAGAATACTGTTGAGTGAATGAACACCTTTTTTGAGATGTTAGGTCAAAATGGCATTGTCACCGTCTGGGGAAGTTGCATAATTTGCAGAGGCCCCTGATGGTGACATTGCTTCTAGGGATCCAGAGTTTGGGGGAAGGTGGATATTGGCAAGGTACATTTAACGTTCCTGAATCTGTCATCACAGGCACCACCAACTTCTTCCAGCATCTCCTCTTCTGCTCCTGGCTTTTCAGCTCCAGAAGCCAATGTAACAGTTGTGTCCTTGCTGAGTATAGCTTTGAGGTCTATGGAGAATCCTCCACAAGATTTTATTATGAAATAATAATTTTGTATTGGGGAGTAAGGACATGTGCCTCATTAATATAGTTTTATTTCTTGAAAATTTTCATGGCTGATTTTGAAATGTTATGGATCATTATCTTTGAATATTCAACCCCTTTTTCAGCTAATGTGGGACATTAGCGTTCAGGATTTGATGATATTCAGGAAAATTGTATCTCCCCTATACCCTTATAATAGTTTCTGTGCCACTGGATAGTATATATATTTAACATCATGCTTAATGGTTGGTAAGGTAATTTTTCTTTTTAACGGTTCATATTTTTTATCTAAACAATACTTTGATAATTATAGTTAAAACCTAATTGTTTATTTCATCAAACTGGTTAAAAATGTCTCTGGTTTATTTATCTATTATTTTGAATACTTTAAATGTTTTTAATGATATCTCAGGTTAGGTTTCTTTCTGCTTATCCATCTATGCAAATTATATTTGTGCAACCATTGTTACCCATTGTACCAGTGCACAACTACTCTATTGTCAGCGAAATCCTCCTATAGGTCTTTTGCAATAAGAAAGTTGTTGTTTGCTTTTTGGCCAGTGTACAAGCAATTCTATTAGAGATATTTGTTGGTCTTCCAGATCTTGCTTTGACTTTATATTTAAATTATTATAGATAATGTAAACATTCTAAATTTGTCAACCGACCTAGAAGTACTACAACTTAATTTCTGCAAATTCAAGGACAAACTCCTGCTTTACATTTTCCCGCCTTTATGAACGTTTTTCGGATGCGCGCGCCATTTTATTTCCGCCGACATTTTGTTTCGGCAATCCATGGATGCGGATCGCGGAGCGTGTTTGGAGGCACTGGAAAAGGAATTTGAGGCCAAGAGAGTGAGCAGGAGTGAAAGGTAAGTTTAAAATCTTTATAATTAGCTTTGTCTTTATATCCAATTTAAGTATTTTTCTGTTTAGAACAGGATGTAACAGAATCTGGTACATTTACTGAATGGATGGCACAGTGTACAATACATGAGTGATAGTATGTGATGTACTGTACTATAATTGTATTAACACCTGCATAGAATTTTGATAGTTTATGAAAAAACTGTAAAGGTACAGATCTGGAATAATGCTGCTTTGAAAACGAACATTTATGGTGTTGTTTTTTGTTTGTGCAATGACAAATACATAATATATATACGTTATTTCATTTTAATGTACCTGTATGCTTTTTCTAATTGTATGGTTTTTGTGTGTGTGCCTGAGATTGATGTGAGTGTGCTTAGGAGAGTGAACAGGAGTGAAAGGTAAGGTAAAAAACATGTTTGTGTGTGTGTGCCTGAGATTGATGTGAGCGTACTTGGGACTTCTTGCATTTTCCCTAATCCCCCCCCCCCGCCCCTTCCTGTAGACAGACAAATAAAAGTTGTGAAATGTAAGTCAGGTGTCTGTAATTTCAGCTGTTTATCCATATGAAGTGTGTGTGTGACATTGTGCCATATTTTGGCAGGTAGCATAGCAAGGAGCAGGAGGAAAGCTGAAGAGCCTGAAGAAAGGGGAGAAGGAGTAGAGCTTGAAGGCTCTAAAAATGCTGTAAAAAAAAAAAAGAAAAGAAAAGAAGCGCTAAAAAATAAAAGGAGTAGAGATTGAAAAATTAAAGGAGTAAAAAAGTGATAAAGGAGAGGTGCAAGCCTAAAAGTAAGAGAGGAGGTGTGAAATAAAAGAAGGAAAAGGAAAGTGATAAAGGAGAGAGGGACGTTGAGAAAGAAGAAGGAGGAAGGATTAAGAGAGGTGTGAAATTAAAGAAGGAAAAGGAAAGTGATGAAGGAGAGAGGGACGTTGAGAAAGGAGGAAGGCTTAAGAGAGGTGTGAAATGAAAGAAGGAAAAAGAAAGTGATAAAGGAAAGAGGGACGTTGAGAAAGAAGAAAATGAAGGAGGACTCATAATGCCACCAAAAAGAAAGAAGGTTACAGTTGGTGCTTGTAATGAAAATATAGAGATGAAAAGCCATAACATTAGAAACACAAGTGAACATCATAACAGACCATGATGCTGGAAATACCACTAAAGAATTAGCTACCAAATATTCACTTAGTAAATCAACTGTGAGTACAATTTTGAAAGACAGAGAAAAATATTTAAAGGAAGTAAAAAATGTGCAATCCCTGCATTCTACTTGGATACGAACCAAGGAAAATGAAAGCCTTATTCCTCATTAGTGATGTCGCGAACCGTTCGCAAACTTGCCGCGAACGGTTCGCCACGGGGTTCGCGACATCACTATTCCTCATATGGAAAAACTTTTAACAGCATGGATAAGTGATCAAACTGGACAGCTCCATATGCCTGTTACCTATGCTACCATTTGTGCTAAAGCTTTATCACTTTTTGAGATGCTGAAACAAAGAAAAGGAGGCAACGTTAAAGAAACATTTTCTGCAAGCAGTGGGTGGTTTGACCGGTACAAAAAAAGAACTGGTTGGCATAACATAAAAATCCTTGGAGAATCAGCAAGTGCTGATGCAGAAGCAGCTAAATTATTTCCTATTAAGTTGGCAGAAATATTGGAAGAGGGAAATTACTCGCCATCACAGGTTTTCAATGCGGATGAAACCGGTCTCTTTTGGAAGCGCATGCCATCAAGAAGCTACATTGCAAAAGAAGAATCATCAATGCCCGAGTTTTAAACCAGCAAAAGATCAATTCACTTTATTGCTTGGCGGGAATGCAGCTGCAGGCTGTAAGTTAAAACCCATGATGGTGCATCATGCAGAAAACCCTAGGGCACTTAAAGGAATTGTGAAAAGCACACTGCCAGTCATATGGAAAGCCAATAAAAAAGGTTGGGTTACTGCTTCGCTGTTTGAAGATTCGTTCTCACATTATTTTGTACCTGAAGTAAAAAAATATTGTGAAGATAAATCAATACCTTTTCAAGTAATTCTGCTTGTAGATCATGCAGCCGTCATCCACCCTCTCTTCAACATCACCACCCTATTCTTGCCACCAAATACAACTTCAATTTTGCAACCAATGGACCAAGGAGTTATCGCCACATTTAAAGCACTGTACCTTTTAGATGCAATAAAAATTACAGCATATGCCTGGAACAAAATTTCAGAGACAACCATGAAACGTGTTTGGAAAAAGCTCTGCCCGCAGTTGTTTGGTACTAATGTTGAACGGTTTGAAGAACCAGCAGAAATTGTACAGCAGAACACAGAAGCAATAGTTACTCTTGCCAACATACTGGACCTGGATGTCTCTGCAACTGACATAAATTACCTTCTTGAAGCGCACAAGGAAGAACTTACAAATTAAGACCTCTTAGATATGGAAGAACAAGAGGAAGTTGAAGAGGTAGAAGATGTTACAGCACCTGAAACTCCTATTCATTCTTTCACTTTAAAAGGCCTCGAGGAAGCATTTCAACACATGGAAAAGGCAATTAATATTTTTGAGTCACAAGATTCTAACTTTGAGAGAAGTACCAAAGTTGCTAGAGATCTAAGAAATGCCTATGCCTGCTATGAGGAAATTTACAATGAAAAGAAAAGAATGTGTTGGAAGCAAACCACTATCACTGCTTGTCTACAGAAAGCTGCTGTGACTAGCTCTGTCTCAAACGAACCAGAAACAAGTGAGGTGCAGCCTTCAACAAGTACCAAACAGCTGAGGGAGGACTGTGTGGTGCCCCATTCATCAAGTGCAACATGTCTCTTCATTGAGGAGGATGATGATGATTGAGGATGATTTGATGAAGAATTCAATATGGTATGTATTTCTTTAATGTTCCTACAACATATATGTATTTGTTATGCCTATATTTTGTATTTGTACTTAATAATTTAGTTTTTCTATAGTAAAATTTCTTGGTCAGGAATGGGACCTATGCTTATTAGATTGCGGTCTATGGGAAATTAGTTCTAACTTTATGAACTAGGCTTCGGAACCAATTAGTTTGTAAAGTCGTGAACTACATGTATACAAATATACATATGCAACCAGGTAGTATAATAGATTTAACATTATATATATATATATATATATATATATATATAATGGTCACGAAGGAGAGCTCTCACTGAACTTTTCAACCAAGTTCAAATGTTTATTGTAATTATAGTCCTATCATGATGAAAGTCTTTGATAGACTGCAACATTGATGTCATCTGACTGTATTCACAATAAACATTTGAACTTGGTTGAAAAGTTCAGTGAGAGCTCTCCTTCGTGATATATATATATATTATGCCTAGCAATAGTTATCTGGTGCACTCTGGAAATGTTTTTTTGTTTTTTTTTTAAGTTTTTATATACACGTATTAATGAGAGAGGCATAATATAAGGGTCACATACTCTTCTTATGGGAGGCAAAGTTAGTCATTGCACTGGACAATTATCAATCACAGTAGAAGCAATACAATTTACGAGTGAGAAATAACCACACACTGTTATTGCTCATGAACACAAAAAGAAATATCCTACTTTATTTTCTCAGATTAAATTATTGGCAACTGAATGCATGCATATAGGATTTCCCTCGCTGCATCTTCTTTTAAAGTAATAGGTTAGGAAAGATGTCCAGGGCAAGATAAATGATCACCCTTAGATGGCTTTCCTTTAACTTGCTTAACTTTATTGTGCTGTTCACAGATTGCTATTACACTATATTTTCTTCATATGTTTTTCTTACCTGTATAACAAGATACTCTCTTCAATCTTGCAATTCCATCCTGATTGGGGAAGTGCAGCATTTTGCCCTGCTTGTATTGATTATTGAATATAGGGATGCATGCATGAATATGGCCACACATAGTGACACAGATACACACTAACTCACTTCCCTGGGTAGCAGTTTTCTGCTTAGGTACGTGACAGGGTGTTCTCCTCCATCTTCCCCGATCTGGCTTAAAACTGCCCTCAGTCCGTACATGGAGGCATCTGTGTGGACGACAAATCTTTTGTTAGGGACTGGGGCAGATAGCACGGGGGCATTGATCAATGCGTTCTTTAATGTCTTAAAGGCTGTTTCACAGGCGGGAGACCACAGGACTATCCTAGGTAGATTCTTTTTGGTCAAATCTGTTAAAGGCTTGGCAATACTACTATAGTCTGGGACAAATTTCCTGTAGTACCCTGCCGTCCCTAGGAAAGCCAGTACCTGGGTATTGGTGTGGGGTGTGGGCCAATTAGCCACGGCCTCAACTTTGGCTGGCTCCGGCCGTTGCTTCTCACATCCCACCCTGTGTCCCAGGTACTGTACTTCGGCCATGCCAAAATGACATTTTTCTGGCTTCAGCGTGAGGCCTGTGGCCCTAATCTGATCCACTACGGCCCCCACATGTTGGAGGTGTTCTCCCCAAGTTTCTCTGTAGATTGCAATGTCATCCAGGTACGCACAAGCGAAATCCTGTAAGCCATCAAGGAGTCTGTCCACCAAGCGCTGAAAGGTAGCGGGAGCGTTCTTCATCCTGAATGGCATGACCTTGAATTGATACAAATCAAATGGGGTAATGAAGGCCGACTTGAGGACAGCCTCCTTGGCTAGGGGGATCTGCCAATACCCTTTGCACAGATCAATGGTAGTCAGGTATCTCCCCCTAGCAATGCGATCTAGAAGCTCGTCTACTCGGGGCATGGGATACGCATCGGTCACTGTTCGATCATTAAGGCGTCTATAATCGACGCAGAACCTGGTAGTCCCATCCTTTTTGGGTACCAGTACTACGGGTGAGGCCCACGGGCTGTCTGAAGGTTCTATGACTCCTAACTTGAGCATCTCTTGGGTCTCTTTCCTCATCTCTTCTTTAACTGCCTCCGGGATCCTGTAGGGGGTCTAAGTGGAGTCTGCCCTGGGGTTTCTACGTAATGGGTAGCTAACGTAGTGTATCCCGGCTCTTGGGAAAATGTCAGTCGCTTCTCGGTCAACAGCTGTCTGATCTGTCCCTTTTCTGCCGGGTTCAAACGCTCCCCTAGTTGGATAGTACCGAGGATATTATTTGGTTCAGGACCTGCTAACAAGTCGGAGATAGGTAGCCCGTCTGAGTCATCTGCACTCGGACTGCAGATGGCTGCAATATCCTCGGCCCTTTCCTGATATTCCTTTAGCAGATTCACGTGGAAGGATTTCCGAATCCGGTCATCCTTGTTACTGGCTATTACGTAAGTGGTATCACATACTTGAGCTACCACCTTGTAAGGGCCCTGCCATGAGGTCTGGAGCTTGTTCCCTTTTACTGGTCTGAGGACTAGAACTTTCTGTCCCACCTGGAAGGTTCTCTGGCAGGCACCCCTATCATACCACCTCTTCTGTCGACCCTGGGCCGCCTGGAGATGGTCTCTAGCCATCCGAGCTAACTGCTCCATGTGGTCCCGCATCTCCAGAACATATGGCACAATAGGGACCCCCTCATGTTCCATCTCTCCTTCCCAGTGCTCTCGGATGAGGTCGAGGGGGCCTTGAACTTGTCTTCCATAGAGCAGCTCGAACGGAGAGAACCCAGTGGATTCCTGCGGTACCTATCGGTAGGCAAACAAGAGGTGCGGTAAGAATCGCTCCCAGTCTCTGTATTCCGCTGTAAAGGTCCGCAGTAATTGTTTCAGGGTACCATTAAAGCGTTCACAGAGCCCGTTAGTCTGGGGGTGGTACGGTGAGCTGAAGAGGGTCTTGATACCACAGACCTTCCATAACTGTTGGGTCAGATCTGCGGTAAATTGTGTCCCTCGATCAGACAAGATCTCTTGAGGAATACCCACTCTGGTGAAGATCCCGACCAAAGCACTGGCAACAGTGTCGGCCTGGATATTCGTCAGAGCGACAGCTTCCGGGTAGCGGGTATCGTAGTCCACTACGGTAAGAATATATTTCTTACCGGAGGGACTGGGGTTCGGTAAGGGCCCCACCAGATCGACTGCCACCCTGCTAAATGGTTCCTCGATTACGGGCATGGGTAACAGTCTTGCTTTCGGGTGGTCCCCTCGGTTCCCCACTCGTTGACATACGTCACATGTACTAAGTAGCGCCGCACATCTTTAAAGATTCCTGGCCAAAAGAAGGTCTGGGTAATCCTGTAAGTAGTGCGGTTACCTCCTAAATGTCCTGCCAAGGGAATATCGTGTCCAATTCGCAGAAGTTCCAACCGGTACTTCCTGGGTACCACTAGTTGGCGCTTCTGCGATGGAATACCGCCCTTCTTTTTCCCTTCCGTCAGTCTATACAGTCGGTCATTATCCCAGATAAAACGTTCCTTCTCATCCCCCCCACTATCTGCAAGTTCCCTGTATTTTTGGAGTGTAGGATCTGCCCGTGTCTCCCTCCCAAATGCTTCGGGGGTGTCCCAAGCTAGGGGTCTCTCTATGGGGTCTGGCCTTTGTGTCGGTTCTTGGCTTACCTGGGTCTCCCGTCCTGGTGCAGGGTCGTCTGTAGCATAAGCCTGGGAACGTGTGGTCACTGGGCAAGCGGCAGCAGTTGTAGGTAGATAGGCTGATGCAAGAGGGAAAATGTCATTGCCCAATACGACTTCAGCGGGTAAATTGTCCATGATGCCCACAGTGGTCTTCCCAGACCGGACTCCCCAATCCAGGTGTACCCGAGCAGTGGGTAAACGAAAAACAGCTCCTCTGGCAACTCGTACAGCCACAGTGCGGTTGGACAAATGTTCGGGTTTTACCAGATGTCTCTGCATTAAGGTAATGGTTGCACCAGTGTTTCTCAATCCTTGCGCCACCTGCCCGTTCACCCTCACCTCTTGTCGGTGATGTTGCTGATTATCTGGTGATGCGGCTTGTATCGGGTCCGCCTCATACAAGATACCCAGGCATTCCTCTGGGCCCACCTCGGTCTCCAGGCAATGGGCGGCCGAGGTACGTGGGGTAGAAATGGGAGTGCGAGGGGAGGCGGTCTCTGTGGGTGGTGAGGGTCATCGCCAATTGTTGGCTGCCGACCCCAGGGGGCAGTGGCGGGCAAGGTGTCCTAGGTTGTTGACATCCGCCATCTGGGATACATCTCGTGTGCAGCTGGTGGACCCCTGCAGGCGAGGGGGCCCTGGAGGTACGGGAGCACGGAACTCCGGATGAAAATTACTGGCTGGGGTACGTGGTTCCAACCTGTTCGTTGGGCGGTGAGAGCCTTGACTAACCCTCCTTGTTTCGGCATACTCGTCCGCTAGCCGAGCCGCCTCCTTCAGGTTGCTGGGTCGTCGATCCCTCACCCAGTCTTGTAGATCGGCTGCCAAATCCTGGAAGAAGTGTTCCATTAAGAACAATTGTAGGACTTCCTACCCTGTACTGGCATTACATCCTTGGACCCAGTGGGAGGCCACTCGCTGTAGACGGTTGGCCCATTCCATGTGAGAGTCCACGGCCTTCTTTTTAGACTCACAAAATCGGCGGCGGTATGCCTCCGGCGTCACAGCATAACGGGCCAACAGTGCCTTTTTGACCTGCTGGTATTGTAGTATATCCTCTGCGGTGAGGGCCCGAAATGCCTCGTTAGCTTTGCCTGACAGCTTCCCAGCTAAAATAGTAACCCATTGTTCAGGGGGCACCTGGTGTAAGGAGCACTGCCTCTCAAAATCGGCCAAATATCCGTCGATTTCCTCTTCATTCTCTACAAACGCCTTGAACACAGAAAAGGGCACCTTCTTTGGGGTGGTAGGTGGAGGGGAAGCAGGAACTGTATGTGTAATGGGCTGCTGGGCTCTTACCAGTTCAATTTTGTGCCCCCTCCTCTCCCGGATATCTGCTTTGGCATCGAGGAACATCCGCTCAATCAGCTCCACTGATGTCTCTGGATAGAAGGCCAGTCTCCTCTGTACGATGCGGGCGACCTCGTCCTCCTCGCTGTCTGGCCTCTGGGTCTCTGTTACGTCCATGGACCAATCCATCTCGTCCAGCTCTAGTAGGTCTGCGATCAGCTCCCTCCGTGGTCTGTTACTGGCACTCCTTCCTCTGTTCTCCAGTAGATCCTTTAGGGTAGGCCTCTTCAATTTGGAGTAGTGAGACTCCATCCAGCATCTGGACCATCCCACTGCTGCCACCAATGTAACGGCTACCTTGGTATGGTGAGGGTACTAGCCGTTGGGGACGTCCTTTTCTTATGGCAAGTCGCTGTGTAGTGATGGAGTTGCCTAAAATAATATTTAAAAAAATTAAAATAATAAAAATGCCCTCCCCCACCCAGTTTACACACACACACTACACACACTCTGCATTTACACAAACACACACTGCATTATAAACACACACACACTCTGTAATATACACATAGAGTGTGTGTGTACATAATGCAGAGTGTGTGTTTGTATGAGTGTGTGTATATAATGCAGTGTGTATGTGTATATAATGCAGAGTGTGTGTATCTAATGCACACACTCTGCATAATATACACACACACACACTCATACAAACACACACTCTGCATTATATACACATACTGCATTCATTATATACACACACTGCATTCATCATATACACACTACACAAACACTACATTCATTATATACACACACTGCATTCATTATATACCCACACTACACAAACACACACACACACTGCATTCATTATAAACACACTACACAAACACACACACACTGCATTCATTATATACACACAGTGTAAATAAATATTCGATTAATGGAATTTTATTGGGATCTAATTTTATTTAGAAATTTACCAGTAGATGCTGCATTTCCCACCCTAGGCTTATACTCGAGTTAATACGTTTTCCCAGTTTTTTGTGCTAAAATTAGGGACCTCTGTTTATATTCGGGTCGACTTATACTTGAGTATATACGGTATTTTAGGGAAATATATTTACAGTTTGGAAAATTATGTTTTAGTGTAGGATTTATCATGTAGAGTTGTGGCAAGTTTTTGTCCATGTAGATATTGACAAACATATAACATGGAGTGTAGGCCTAATTTTTTAAACCCTTGTCGCCTATTCTCTGCAACTGTCATTCTATACATAACATAAAACATATATATTTAAAGGAACACTATAGGGTCAGGAACACAAACATGTATTCCTGACCCTATAGTGTTAACACCACCTTCTAGCCCCACTGGGCCCCTAGTGCCTCCATAAATATAGTAAAAATCTTACTGTATTCAAGACAGAAACTGTAACTCTGCATGCTGTTTGCCTATAAAAAAACCCCAAAAAAACAGTCTGCTGACATCACCAGGACTGGTAGCGTGATCCAATCACAGTGCTTCCCCATGGGATTGGCAGAGACTGACAAAGAGGCAGATCAGGGGCAGAGCCAGCATGATTCAAACATAGCCCTGGTCAATCAGCATCTCCTCATAGAGATGAATTGAATCAATGAATCTCTATGAGGAAAGTTCAGTGTCTGCATGCAGAGGAAGGAGACACAGTGCTGCCCTGTGCTCTGCTGACAGCAGATCTGACTGGATTGAGGAGTTTTATGCCTTCATTAACTCGGAAGTCCCTCTGGTGGCATTCTGAGTGACTGCAACTGGAGTTGTTCCTAGATTTCAATGTAAACACTGTATTTTCTCAGAATGAGTGCTTATATGTTTTCTCCATACGATTTGGTCCTATGTACTACATGTATTGATTGTCCAGGTTGTATGTGATTTTCCCCTCCCCCTTTTCCTGTCTTATTGTTCTACCAGCAGGGTGTTGTCCCATTGATCCAGGGACACTTCCAGATTAAAAACAAACTGACTTCCTTGCCACTTGTAATAAACTTGTATGTGGTCTTCAGCTCCTATTATTGTCTGTCCCCTCCTGTGCTGGTAATTACCGGGCTCCATTAACACTGGTTGTAAGTGTTGTAGTGTTATTGATTGCTATATCAAGTTCATACTCGTATTGGTTGGCTTGGGATATGCAGTGTAATTGGTTATGTCTAAAGTCCATACTGCCAATGGGTACCATTGTCACCCTTTTGTAAGTAAATTAGGCTGTTGGGGGTATAAATACTGTTCCTTTTTTAATTAAAGTTGTTGTTCTCCCCTTCACTAAGTATCGTCTAGCGCTTGGGGAGGTGGGCTATAATCCTTACAGCAGCATTTCTTCCAACCTGAGAGGACTTTGGTGGAGATACTCGCTTGGAATATTGGAGATCCTCTACAAGTATTAAGGAAAGAGGTTTTAAGGAAAGAGTTAAGTGTTTCCAGCTGTCTATATTGTCAAATAGCACATTCTCAGCCTAACACATAACTCTCTATATGTTCAATGTGTTCTATTTGTCAGCTCTTCTTAGTCTCAAATTAAAATTTAAACAAAACATGGGAAAAGCACCTCAAGCAAAGATCCATCAACAATCAAGTACTATTCTACTGTACAGCTTTGTATGTGAAAATGATGTATGCATTGCAATACAGCTATGAGATATTCTGATATAACACTAAATAAAACTGGCATCTCACTCATTTTTAAGTATAGATTTATTAGTACTGCAAAATGCACTGGTAAAATCTTTTTACCCACAACTAAAATAAAATGAGAATAATGAACAGGCAAAAATACTGTGGACATCATTCCAAATAAATGAGAATTAGATTTTAAATATACAACTGCATAGCCATGGTGTATTTTTGGCACTCCCTCCACACTCAGCACATAAGTCATATCTAGTCTTCTAGGTAATGAAAGAAATTCACTTTTGCAACATTTCTAGTCTTCTAAAATACTAAAGGCTACTTTTAGCACCATGGTTAATTGTATGCATGTATTGATTTAAGCCCATCCTAAAACAAAAAAATATCATGTCCTAAGTACAACTCTAAACCCTTTTGCAGAAGCGTAACTAGAAACCATGGGGCCCCGGTGTGAAAATTGCCATGCCCCCCCCCCCCTGTACGTTTACCTCCCCCCGCCACCTTCCCCCCATACGACAATTGTCCCCCTCCCATATGTTCCCCCTCCCCTTACACATGCAAACAGATACACATGTAAACACACACACAGAAATACATATACATACAGAGACACACATACATACACACATACATACAAACACACATACACACACATATGAACACATGTGAACACATACAAACACACTCACATACACAGACAAAGGCACATACATACAGACACAGACACACACACACAGACAGACAGAAATTCATACATACAGAAACACAGACAGACATACATACACACATACAGAGATTCATACAGACACACAGACATACACTCATACAGACACACAGACATACATACACACACATACAGACACACTCAGACATATACACACACAGACAGACATATACACACAGACATACACACACATATAGAGACATACACACACACACATACAGACAGACATACACACACATATAGACACACAGACACCGCATAGGACCCACAGTTGCAAGGGTCCGCAGGGCGGTCAGGCCCCCTGGAGTGACAGGCCCCATCGCAGCTGCGACCCCTCGACCGCTGTAGTTCCGCCACAGCCCTTATGTATTCCATAAGTATTACATGAACCTATATTTATGAACACCATACATAATGTATTAACATCAAGCAATGCTGTATTAAAACTTTACATCTGCATATTAAAGAACAGTCCACTGACCAAATACAAAATAAACACAAATCACTCTCTAGTAGATGTACCCCATATGAAAACATTTAATAATGCATTTTTTCCATCGGTGTGTATCTAAAACAGCTTGTAAAACCTGCAGTTCTCTTGTCTGCTGCCTTTGCATGCCCCCCCCATTTCTGTATCTGTCCAATCACATACTTCCCAAATGCAGCTGAATGAGAAGTATTTGCAAGGCAGGAGCTCTGTGCAATTGCCGCTTCTTGAGTTTCGCTCTACTGAGCTAACCAAACCAGGAAGTAACAAGAACTGTTTTATGATCGACTGCCTTGGGGTAGTAACTAAGTTAATTTATAAAACTTTAATTTTTTATTGAAATCTGCACTTATTTCAAAATGAAAAGAAGAGGACACACTCTTTACACATAAATCTTTGAAGCAAGTTAAAGTGCTTTAGGGGTCTGGAAACACTATTTAAAATCCTGCACCTACAGCATTACCCCACACTGTGTTGTTTAATTAACCTCAAATATAATGCATTACAGTGGCCTGGTTGCAAATATATTTTTTTTTTCTCTCTCTCTCTCAACATTACAGGCGTCTCAGCGATAAAAAAGGAAATGATGGCAAAATTAGACCTGGGGTTTTTCAAGGCTTCATGCCCTGTAAGCACCTTGTAATAAAAGGTCTTTGATGAAAGTTGTTATTTATGATTTTGTAGAATTTAAGGTGTCATGTATATTAATTTAATTCTTAAATATTTCTATAGTGCACTTTTAGATTATATAAGATATAATAACATATTAATTAAATTAACACATTGAAGCACATTTTTTTAGGTTTTTAGCACCAAAGTTAAAGGGATACTATAACCATCAACACAACTTTTGCTTAATGAAGTAACATGGATGTATAGGCCATGCCTATGCAGTCTTACTGCTCAATTCTTTGGCATGTAAGAGTTAAAGCACATATTTTTGTCTATGCAGTCCTAGCCACATCTCCTGTGTCTGTGACTCACAATCTGCATGGAAAAATGGCTTTGTTTTCAATCAGATGTTAACTTGCTTTAGAAGTGTTTATCTCCTGCTGTAAATTGAACTTTAATCACACACAGGAGGCTCCTGGAAAGTCTAGCAAGCTAACAGTGCAGAGGGTAAGACATTCTAAATTAAACAGGATGTGCAATAAAATAAATAAAATGAGTTTAAATATTAGATCTCGCTTACCAGAAGTGTTTCGGAAGGCTGTGCAAGTCATATGCAGGAAGGTATGACAAAGGCTGTATAAACAAATTGATTTAACTCCTAAATGGCAGATAATTTAACAACATAGAAAGCTTAACTAAAGATCGTAGGTAGTTCCAGAAAGTCCAAATACAATATTTCCTAGAATATCTGACCTCACCAAAAAGTGAATTGTACATTTTAATTTACTATTTATTTATGGCCCTATGAGCCATAGTTCTAGTCTGGAAACCCCCTCCTTCCCCTGCCATACAAGAGATCATATTTGAAGTTGATAGGAATAGCAACTAAGCATGCTATATATTTAGTCAAATAGCCAATCTCATTAATTGAAGAATGGAAAAATTGGAATATGAGGGCTCAGTCATGAAACACCCAGAGGCAACCGTGAGACACCCACAGGCTTAAATATTTATATCTAAACACCTTGGAGGACTGTATACAATATATAGCATATAAAGAATTACACTATGAAAGTGAATTATTCACTACACAGCAGGGTTATATATACACTATATACCATGTCCTCCTTGATATTATGTGCTTGTCAGTGATAATGGTTTTCTCATGTCTTATAGAGAAACTATAGTGCTAGGAATACAAAGTTGTATTCCTAGCACTACAGTACTAGAGTACTAGTACTCTAGAGTACTCTATAGTATCCCTCCCACCCCCCCACCCCCAAATCCTCCCACCCACCCTTGGAGCTATAAGGGTTAAAACTCCTTTTAACACTTACCTGAGTACAACACCAATGTCCCTTGGTGGTGCTAGATCAGACTCCACCTCTGCCCCTCCTTGTCTGACATAAGCCGGGAGGGGGTGAAGGGGTGGGGGGGGGGACCTAATGCTTTGAATCAATGCTTTACTGTGGAGTTGTAGCTGACTCTGGATGTCCTCATGTAGAGCATGAGGATGTCCAGCATAACTTAGGTGACCAAAAGTCGCCTAACGACCCAGAAGTGCCTTTAGTGGCAATCTGGCAGACAGCAACTAGTGGTGTAGTTAATCATGCAAGTTAATTATTGCAGTTAATCAATAACTGCAATAATTACAATTGCAGGGTTAAACTAACAGGGGCACTACACCCAGACCACTTTAATGAGCCGATGTGGTCTGAGTGCCTATAGTGTCCCTATTAATAAGTGCTAATTGCTTTGATCATCTGCTTTGAAATGTATCTCCTCCTCCCTATACCCCGTTTCCCCCTGTACCCTTTTCCTTTATATAATAAAATATTTAACAAATTGTTTGTATGTAAGAATGCAGAAAAATCAATATTCGCCTAAATTTTAGATATAGGAACCTCTCCAGCCTGTAAGGACATAATGCTGTACATTTAGGGTTGCATTTTCCAAAGTGACAATATACTATTCAAAACATATCCTTGCATTTTAAAAATTAAACAATTGTTTTCACATCTGATTACACTTTTTTTCCCTGTAATCTCTAAACTCATTAAATTGTCTTACAACATATGTAGCATTTTCATTAATTCTAGTAGGCATAACATAAGTTTATGCATAATTACGAAGCAATTTATACATTTAAGTATTAAAACAAATTAGCATGGAAGGATTATGCCAAAATTCACTAAGGAGTTTTGTCAACTGTGTAAAAACTTTTAGGAAATGTTTAATTAAATGGTGCCATTGAAAACAAAATATTAAAAATATTCACTCTTTGATTTTACTCTTTTCTATAGCACATCTGTCATAGCAACTCATTTTGGTGTCTCAATTAAAATGTCATATGCAAACATTTAACAGTAGGTCTCAGAGCATTTGGCTCATACTTATTAATCAGTATTTTTTCATGAAGTCCTCATATGAATTTGCTGGAAACTAAATCCTGTGAACATAAGAGGTGAACTCAAGGGGACAAGAATCGTTTTTCATGCAGTTGAAATAAAATATGAAAGCAATTTAAATAAACATAGAATAAACTTTTTTTACTTTTCAGAACTAAAACTACCACATATTTATTAAAGCAGACCAATTGCCATGTACTAAAAACGGTTGGTAGCGCCACCCCATAATTATTAACCAAAAATGCTTATACATACTAGAATGGTTGTACCCACTCAGACCAGCTGTGTCTCTGGGCATCAGTGGGGCTGGCACTTCGATTCCACAATTCAGCAGTAAACAAAAAAAAACACACAAAAAACTGTTGAAAAGCACTGGTGGTAGATGCCTAACACCTCCAGTTTTCCAAAAGTGCTTTACTTTTTTTCTGTCACCCCCCTATATTTTGTCTGTTTTTTGACCTGCTTTTATTGTGGGTGTGTTAATAGATTGGACTGCATTTATGTGGTGTTTTGTACTTCCCTGTATTAATAAGCAGATCAATATAGAGTACTTTTCCTGGTAAAAATATATAGGATATTATATGAGTGATACTATTGTATATCTACTCTACTAGTGGATGTGGATTAGTTAACTTTACAGTAATGGGATTAGTTTAAATGCAGGTATATGTGGAAACCAGAATAAAAAATAAAATAAAATTAAAAATAAATAAATAATTAAAATAATCCTGTGTTCTCTCAAAAAGGTTTAATTTTACAGCACTGTGTGCATACTTTAGATTCTCTTATCTTTGTTCTGTCATTGATGTTTAATCACATACAGGGACCTGCTGTAGGCTCTAGAAGGTGACAATCCCCTGCCCCCCCCAAAAAAAAACCCCACACCAAACAAACAGAGAAATGATTTTAAATTAACACACTATGCCATAAGGTGAAGTTTATACATTTGGGCTCTGTTTCAGAACTGTGTAGGGTGGCTGTGAGTCACAGCCAGGGGATGTGTAGCTAAAGCTGCATAAATAAAGTAATATGATTTCTGAATGACAGAGAATTAAGCAATGACTCTGCAGGGACCTGTTTTATATAACAAAAGCTATTTATTAAGCAAAATGTGTTTATGGTGCTTAGAGTGCCCCTTTAAAATGTTTTAAATATATTTATATAAAATAATTTTTTTTATATATTTATATTGGTAGTTCCTGAATTTAAATTTTTCAACATCTTTTCAGGAGAAAAAAAAAAGGAAATACTTGTTGGTTTCCAGTGTATTAAGCTGCCTTTGCAAATGCAGTATGCTGTTATCATTATAATATTTTGTTCCGCACTTATGTGTGGTAGCAGTTGAATTTAGACTTTTTAACACTTTTTCAGGAGTCAAAAATGGCATATAAGAAAAAAACTAAACTTGCTGGATTCCATTGTTATCATAATCGTTTTCTAAGAAGATACATTCAGGCAGTATGTCTAAGTGAATTAATGAGTAGTTCACAGATTTTATTTCACTTAGAATAACATTTAGTGAAGTATCAGTTTGTGTAAATGTGTATATTCTTACTTATCTTTTTCCTAATAAATTCTTACATTTTAATCTTTTAATGCGTTTATTACCCAAACAAACACCTCTGCTGTAAATGAATTATTGAAATCTAAATTAACATTATACCAAGAGTAACCAACCTCAATTATGTTTTTGTTAGAGAAGATATATATTCATGAAGAATAGAATAAATAATATGGGTAGTTCTAAAACACCTACACTGAAAACCTTTCAAACTATAACCTAAAAATGGGAGAGGGGAAAAGGTTATACATACTCAGCTACAAAATAGAAATGAATATCTTCAGATAGAGCACAGCAGCAGGTAAAGTCTATGAAAAATTAATTTATTTGAATACCAAATTATCCTTTACACATCTTTTAAAACCCAGTCCTGTGATGATTTGAAAGGATACCTAGGTTACTTGGCACCATGGACATAACTGTATATTTGCACAGCACCTACTCCCAGAATGCTTTGTTTGTTTGCTCATCACCCTTCTTCACCCATGCATATCTCTTGACTGACACTCACATATATATTTTTTACAGCACTGTAGTATTTGGAATGCATATTTATATTCCTAAAATTATAGTGTTCTTTAAATAGCTAAAGCAATAAATAAAATTCCTAAAGAGGTCAATAATACCTCCATCTTTACTATAGAGAGATTTTAACCCCCCCTACATTCCCACTTGCCATTAGGCCAGTGGGAGCTTATCTGCTAACTTGTTAAAATTGGCAAATTGGCAGCCATTACTGAGCCATTGCTAGAAAAGGCCACATTCCATTGAGATGGGCCTGTGAAATAATAGGTTGGGGAACATAGTACCCCCATACCACCTCCCATGGGTGCCTGGGGGGAGACTTTTGAATAAGTAATGGGTGGTGGACAGATCACTCTGCAACTCCTGGCAACCATATATGAAAAAGCTATATCTGGTGAAACACATTAGTGTGATGAAGTGCCCTTCACCACTTGTGCCTGGATAGGACTAATTACCAGCCTCTTGCCGTATGACTATGGTCCCAGGGAGATTTTCCCAGTTAGAAACACCATTTGGACTTATTGGTGTTTTAAAAGACTGTTCTGGCCCTTTAAATGGTACTGGCACAGTTCTGCAACTTCCAAGAAAGCCCCTGTTTTATTCCCCCCCCCCCTTCTCCCTCCTAGAACACCAGTTAAACCCTTAATACCTTGTTACATTCAAACTCTGTCTGACCCAATAACTGTCATACATTCAAACACTGACTGAACTTAACTGTCATTTTGTTTTCCTCTGAGGAGAAGTTGTTTTGCTGCATGAGTGCTGTTGCTTTTGTGTGCTCACTAAACAGACCTGCTTGACCCTTTCTTGAAGCCTTGGCTCATGCTTGGGGGATGGGATAAGTTTGCAGTGCTGATGGTGTCGGTTGGAATGCTTGGAGTCCTCGGCAAGCACTAGGAGCATCGATTGGCAGAGGTACTCGGTCGGAGTGCCAGCGGGTCTGTCACATTTTGGTGGTAGCGGTGGGATGGCGTCCTAGTGTGAGGAGAGGCATCCTGGAGAAGCCGGTAACGTGTTGATCATAGTGAGGGCAACGCTCGCATTTGTGCAGCGCCCCTGGAAGCAGAGGTGTCCATTGACTTAGTGCAAACAAGTTTGGCATACTCTGACTCTTGCGACGATTTTCTGGCCAAGGTGAGCCAGCGAGTGGCCTGGTATGGCCCTGATGTGTCCATGGATACCTTCCAGGCGATCTGGAACCAGGTAACCGTCGAAAGAGAAGCGAAGAGGGACCAAGAATTCCTGCTTGCTAAAGCGAGGAAAGAAGCCTCCAACGAAAGGAGGATAGCCTCTCTCCCCAGAGGCAGCCAGAGGTACCCGAAGTAGGGGACCTCATAGACTGGTCCTGTGAGGAACCCCAACAGGCAGGTGGAGATGTGACCGAAGTCTCTCCACCGGCCCCACAGGGATGCTGGGCAGTCGGCCCAGATCCCCAACTGCACCTGGAGCTACCAGCAGAGGAGGCAGGTGGTCCTTATTCCCAAGTTCTGGGGGACCTCATAGACTGGCACTGGGAGGAACCTCAAATGGCTGGTGGAGATGGGACCGAGGTCTCTCTACCGGCCCTATAGGGATGCTGGGCAGCTGGCCCAGATTCCCAGTTACAGCCAGAGCTACAGAGAGAGGAGGCTCTTATTTCCAAGTCCTGGGGGATCTCATAGACTGGTACTGGGAGGAACCTCAAATGGCAGGTAGAGATGGGACCGAGGTCTCTACTGGCCCTACAGGGATGCTGGGCAACCGGCCCAGATCCCCAGCGGCAGTGCATTTCACAGGGAGAGGAGACAACCGGTCTACCTCCCCAGCGGCGGCCTGAGTTCCAGGAGGAGGAGATGCTCGATCCCTCTACCTCACAGCAACCAGCATCCTGGAGATTGGAGGCAACCTGCCCCAAACCCCAACAGCAGCCAGAGATACCGAGAGAGGGGACACCTGGATCCTCAGCTCAACTACAGGAGGAAAGCAACCCTAACCCCACTAGCAAAGATGGGACCACGGTCTCTGTGCCAGTCCTACAGGGATGCTGGATGGCCAGACCAGATCCCCAACCATCCTCGCAGGGATACCGGGAGGAGGTTAGCAAGCCCTCTTCTCCCCAGCTAATTCTCAACCGAGTCCTGGGGCAGTGGATGAGTCTGCGATACCCACTTACCCCTTCCAGCAGAAGAGCTGGCATCTGGGCAGAGCGCGGTCGGCCTCTGCCCTCCCTTGCCCTCTTGTTCAGAACCTGAATACCCACCGGCCAACCCAGCAGAAGCACTGGCATCAGGGCAGATCGCCACTGGCCTCTGCCCACTAGTTCCCCTCAGCAACCTGGGACATACAGGCCAGAGTCGGACACCAGGAATCACCAGGTGCAGTAATGGTGTATTGTGGGTGGGCTACTCTGTTAACTGTTTGTTGTGGGTAGGCTACTCGACTAACTCAGGTACTGACCGACAGACGGTCAGATACCTGGTTAGTCTCCCCCCCAGAGGGAAGATGTGTGACGAAGTGCCCTTCGCCACTTGTGCCTGGAGAGGACTAATTACCAGCCTCTTGCCATATGACTATGGTCCCTGGGAGATTTTGCCAGTTAGAAACACCATTTGGACTTATTGGTGTTTTAAAAGACTGCTCTGGCCCTTTAAATGGTACTGGCACAGTTCTGCAACTTCCAAGAAAGCCCCTGTTTTATTCCACCCTCCCCCTCCTAGAACACCAGTTAAACCCTTAATACCTTGTTACATTCAAACTCTGTCTGACCCAATAACTGTCATACATTCAAACACTGACTGAACTTAACTGTCATTTTGTTTTCCTCCTAGGAGGAGTTGTTTTGCTGAGTGCTGTTGCTTTTGTGTGCTCATTAAACAGACCTGCTTGACCCTTTCTTGAAGCCTTGGCTCATGCTTGGGGGATGGGATAAGTTTGCAGTGCTGATGGTGTCGGTTGGAGTGCTTGGAGTCCTCAGCAAGCACTAGGAGCATCGATTGGCGGAGGTACTCGGTTGGAGTGCCAGCGGGTCTGTCACAGTTAGTTTTTGGATTTTACTCTAGCTGTTATTTTTTAGTTAACTGTGTGTCAGAATAAAGCTAATTAATTTATTCAAGACATCCTGGATCCTCATGCTTTTATTCCATTACCTGCTGGATATCACTTTCCTTTCTTTGAGAATATACTTCCTATACAGTTTGGATTGAGCAAAACCCATTTTTGCTCCTTCTCTGTGAGTTATTTTCCTTTTATTTGCACTAATTAAAGAGACACTGTAAGCACCCAGACCACTTCAGCCCGTTGAAGTGGTCTGGGTGCCAACTCCCATCACCCTTAACCTTTCAAGTGTAATTATTGCAGTTTTTATAAACTGCAACAATTACCTTGCAGGGTTAAGTCCTCCTCTAGTAGACAGCCAATAGAGGGACTTCCAGCTTCTTAGACTGCTTTCTATTGTCTAAACGATGCTGGACGTCCTCACGTTATGCATTAGGACCTCCAGCGTCACCGGAATACCCGTAAGAAAGCTTTGAATAATGCAATCCTATCGGGAGGTCTAGTGTTGGCGGAACCTGACCCAGCACCGACGGAAATTGGCTCTGGATTCAGGTAAGTGACTGAAGGGGTTTTAACCCATTCAGCGACATGGGATGGGGGCACTCCAGGATTCTACTGTGCCAGGAAAATTGGGTTTTAATCGCCAATACATAGGCTCCATAACACAAGAGTGAAATTTAATTTTATTATATTTTATCTGTATCATCCAGATATACTACACTAGAATAGTCTATCTTTATGTATTTTATATTTCCTATACTTCTGACTAAGACCCAGGGAGATTACAACAATCCACAAGTGGAGATTGTGCCTTTCCTTCACAAAGAAATGGAGCTTAAAAAAATGTGTAAGTTTATTTCTTACTCATTCTCTCATTGTGTAAAGAATAGTACACTATATACTTCTTTTTCTTGTTACATATACTACCAGAAAACACTGTGCGATGCTGGATGCATTCAGTCCCTATTCAGTTTAAAATCAAAGCTTTGTGAATATTCCAAATTCTATACAAAGTATAGGTTTTGAATACAAAAGCACATCTTTTATTCCAGACACTAAATGCAGGTGTTGGTGCAGATTCTCTCAGGCAGCCTAAAGTCTGACCATATTTGGCTTTAGTAAATATGAGAATTGCCATTGCATACAAAATCCAGTGTTTAGTAAATTATCTTGATAGTCTTTATTTTGTTTAATGATCATTGATTTTTTTCCAGTTATTGTAATCTTGAAAGCTTTTTAAGTGTTGCTCTCTTGTTTTCCTGTTGTTCAATTATTGAGTGCCCCCTGGTCTGTTATATCCCATGTGTAACAACCTTTTTTTGCATCCTCTGTTCATGTGTGCCTTAAGTAGCCTGTCTAGTTGCTCACCTTCTTCACTGACATCTGATCTCGGCTCCATTACCTGACTACTGGCGTCTGTCTCTTGCTTCTTGACTGCATATATGGATCAACATTTTCTTCTAAGTTCATCACTGGTTTGTGACCTCAGCTTTGGAGTCTTGACTACACTTATGAATCATTCTATTTTGCTGTTATGGACTTTGATTGTGTCACTTTGTATAACTTGGTGACTGTTTTAATGGTAAAATCCAATAGTCACTTATTCTGCTTATCTCTATCTTTTGTGATCCAATCATTATATTTACCAAACTCCAGTTCTGATTTCTCTCCATAGGAAGTTTATTATGAAAATTACAACATTTCCACTCTAACTTTGGAGCTACTGTGTTCCACCTACACATGAGCTTCTGTTCTCTGTTCCTAAAGTTTGTTTACACTATAATTTGGCTTCATACAATTTAACGATGATTCTGTCAATGTTTTTCACTGCTGCAAATATTATATATTATTATTGTATATGTTACATATGTTGTTTTCTGTTTCCCTGATATTGCTAAAATCTAGGCTATTGAAGTATTCAATTTAAGTACATATTTGTTCATGCAAACTCATTTATAAAGAAAACTATTTTCTTTTGTTACTCAAGTTAGTGTCTTCCCATTATTGCTGAATATAACCATCATTACTATCAGGAATTGTAACAGAATGAAACCAACCAATGCAAATATCTTGAAAAAGGCAATACATGTTGTTGCTATCAGGATACACTCACTGCGTGTGAAATTTAAAAAAAAAATGCTTAGAAGAGATCTTAGCACATTGTGCATTTGTCATGTCAATGTTTTGTTAAATTTGTTTAATAGGTAATATATGAAATGTAGATTTGTGCATTCAGATTTGTCTGTATTTAGAATATCAGAAGTGCCATACTTAGTTCTGCCACAAAAAAGAGATGATTCATAGAAAAAAAAAAAGATGATTGGTTGGTAAAGGACTTCCGCTAAATGTTGATTTAGTGATAAATATAGGTTAAACATTTTAATTATTAATAAATATAGACTTTTGGTGTTTCTCCCTTTTTCCCTCCTTGGTTATTTTTTCTCACTTGATCTGCAAACCAAAAAAGAGAAAAATATCTATTCAGAGAAAGAAGAGCTAGAATATTACAAGATCATAGCAGCTTCACTGGACCCCAGGGAAATTATCTATTTCAGCTCTCCCAAAGCTAGGGAGGCTGGGTGGATGTAAATTAAAATAAAACAAATAATTGTGATTGTGTGTGTGTGTGTGTGTCCGTGTTTGTTAGTCTTTGAGTGTGTCTGTGAGTGTGTGTTCGTCAGTGTGTGTCAAATCAGTGAGTGTGTGTCTGTCAGTGAACATTTGTGAATAATGGTACTTTTATTCTAAAAAGAAATGTTTATGGCCCCCCAAAAAAACAATGAAAAAAGATACATTTCATAAAACATCTGGTGTGTCACATAAAAATATATTAATTGTAGGGGCGGGGCCTGACCGTGGAACAGAGAAGACGCTAACCACAATAGCTCCTGAGAACCATGGCCAAAAAGCTGACTTTTCAAGCCAAAACGGCAATCAGTCGGGCCAGAACAGCTACCCAGAGTGCAGTGACACGGGGGGGGGTACATGTGGATACCAAATAAGCGGCATAACGAACCCCTTTCACCCGACATGGATGGCGGGCACAGGAGAGACGGCTGCTGTCCTAACGCCACGACCGACCAAGCTTCAAGCCTTGAGCCCCTGCCCCCCCCCCCTCTGGAAATGTGGGGGTTATCCCAGACTACCCCCACAAGATACCCTTGCAATGCGATGGTAAAGCAACCACTACAACAAGACCAACACTTGCCGCCAAAAAGCCTCCTAAAATGGCGGATACAGCCCACACAGCCTGTACACAACTTGCCTGGCTGGAAACTGAGCACCGACTTAATACAATCTTCACCTTCTTCTGGCAGCGATTGGAAGCTCGTCTGCAACCCCAGGCGCACACACCACTGACCGTTGATGGGCAATGCACCTCACCGCGAGGTATCCAGCGGAGGGAAGCAGGAGCTCCTCCTAGCTTCACGCCTGCGGAACCAAGCATCAGCAGGCAGCCCCCTCGAGACCACACCCGAGCTACAGGGTGAACGACCGCAGACCGAGGCCCAGGGCCCAGAAGATACCACAGAGAAAACCCCCACTACACCCTCATCAGCGACTTACGCTCCAGAGGGGCAGGACCGGTCCGACCCGACAGGCGAACCTGAGGGGCGAAAGACCCGGAGAGGCACCCGCATCAAGACGGCGAACATGGCACTGCCCCAGCCTAAGGCAGATGAAACCAGCGCAACATGCGGCAACACGGGCACTAAACTCACAAAGGAGCTCTGAGACCACACACACTTTGGAGACGGCACCGGCTGTGACGAACAACACTGAGATGAAGCACCCAGCCCAGACAAGGCATCAGCTGACCCTACAGTGACTGAGACTTAATGCCAGGCAAGGTGCCCACGGTCACCCGTTCTCAATATGCCTCAATTGAACCATTTTCTCAGATGACTTAATTTCTCTTCATTATTTTGTTATTATGTTGGCTCGCACAGGGGATCACAGCGGGGTCTCACTCATTGTTTAAACCATCCAAATGCTAATATTTGCACCTCAGTTACAACAGGCTCAGGACACATAACATGCCACCCTCAAGCCTAACTTAGACCAGCTAGCTGTATAGCATTACCCAGACTAGACATGCCATCAACACTTTCACCTTATTACATTACATCACAGTCACTCTCACAATGCCCATTACACTATGCACACTGAGGTTAATGCTTGTCACTCTGAGGGCTTATAATCAGAAGTATGAACCTAGCTTGTTTCTCCTAATACCAATATAAAATGTGCCTGTAACTCAATGCCATCTATGTCAAAAACCTGCGTAATCGAGCTTGTACTATGCTGTTGTGGCATCGTTAGCTTTTATGTGATTTCATGCACAATAAAAATAAAGAATTTAAAAAATAATATAAAAAAATATATATTAATTACCTGCATAAGTTAACTGCCCATGACGTTTGGCCACAGTCTCCTTCATGTGTAAATTTAAAGAAACACTATATAGGCAGGAATACATATGTATAGTTTTAACTAACTATTTAGGTGCCTGCCCTCTCCAATCATATAGGAAAGGTGTTTTTGCTCATCATTTTTCCTGTGCCACACTGGCCCCACCTCCATGGCTGAAAACACCAGTCTTGTTGATCTCCGTCAATCCAATGCTTTCCATAGGAAAGCTTGGGGAGGCTATTGTGCTTGTGCTGCAAAATGCCGTGCTGCTCCAATCATCATCTCCTCACAGAGATGCATTGAATCAATGCATCACTATGGGGAACATTCAGCACCTCCATGCAAGTCATGGATATGCTGAATGTTTGCAGCATTGCACTAGGAAACACCTCTAGTGGCTGTCTGAGTGGCTGCCACTAGAGGTGTTACTAGGCAACAATGTAAACACTGCCTTTTCTCTGTTACTATAAAGTAGCAGAAGGTCATATTCAGGCACAATGCAAAAAAAGTAGTATCAAACTATAATCAATTATTATTATTAAAGACCCTTACTGCAATATTAGTATAATATATATATATATATATATATATATATATATATATATATATTAAGAATGGAAGTGGAGTGTGATTTGACAATGTGCTGGTTTGGTCTCAAGTTGGACTACATTACAGTGTTGTAGTCTGACACTTCTTAACACTGGGCAGAGCTACTGTCATTTTCCCACCTGCAACCACTGATGGCTGCACGTAAATTAAATCTATCTGTGGATGATCTTGCGGTCTCGCAAGATCCTCTATAGACCTCTATGCAGTACTTTCACGCACGTACAGCAGCTGATGAACAGAAGAGGACCGACAGAAAGTGGATGTAGGGACAGATTCAGGTAAGAAATTTACATCTTGTAATACATTTTTCTTGGACTAACAAAATTTTGGAACAACAAGCTTTGGGGAGAACCTCCCATTCTCAAGTCTAAAGCATTTATGAACAAAAACAACGAATATAATTCACTCTGTGATCTTTACACAAAATATATATAAGCCACTGTGAGAATCCTTTTTATTCTCTCTGAAACGTGTGTTTTATTTGCACTCATGTCACTTTAACCACAGCATCACCACTCAACTTTGAATTACATGGCTTGTTTTTGCTCAGAAATGCTCAGAAATGCTGTAGAGTTTTAACCCTTTTTATAAAAAGAAAATATATCAGGTTCTCATAATTAGAAATATAACCATAATTACAGTACAATATTATCAGAATAAAGTGATTAATTAAATAAGAGTGGGCATGAGCAGCTACTAAATGGGATATGTATTACAGGAACCAGTGCCACTCAAGATTCTTATTGAGACCATGAGGTGACACTATATCTAGTTTGCACATCCACTTAATAAAATACTTTCACTATTACCATCACTGCTGAGTGGTGGGAGCCTGCCCAGAGTTTGGTAAGAAAGTTATTAAACATTGTGAACAAAAAGAAAAAGAAATGCGCCAGTTGGCCCTAACATGTGTATTGGTCCAGGGCTTAAGCATTTGGTCAACTATAGAAATAATTTGCAGTTCCCAAAAGAAAACAGATGGGAAATGCTACCGGTATATAAAATAAAACAGAAAGTAACCTTATAATGCTTAACTGACACTTTAATAAAACCCTTTTTCTACTCCTCCTTTTTCATTGATATCTGTGAGTTTAAGTGATCACTAGACAGATCAGTGATGCCCCTTTTTTAAATTATAATTTTTCATGACCATGTATTTTACTAGTACTAGTTATGCATTATAAGGTTACTTTTTATTCCACTTTATATTCCAAATAGCATTTCCCATCTGTTTTCTTTTGGGAACTGCAAATTATTTCTATATTAACCCCTTCCCGACTCAGGACGGTTCAGGACCGTCATCGGGATTTTCCCATTGCGGACCGATGACGGTCCTGAACCGTCCTAACGGTCCTATTTACTTACCTGATCGCCGTCTATCCCCCGGCGGCGATCAGCATGGCTCCGGTTGTGGGGAGACTGCCTGCAGCCCAGACAGTCTCCCCACACTGAATTAGGACCCCTGTGGCCATGTGATCGCTTAACACAGCGATCACATGGTCACAATAGGTGTCCATAGTGCTGCCTGCAGGGGGACTGTCTGTGCTGACAGGTAGTCTCCCTGCTAGTGTAAAATCAGAAAAAAAAATAAAGTTAGTGTTAATAAAAAATTAAAAAAATTATATATGTGTATATATGATATATAGACATATATTATATGTATATAATATATGTCTATATATCATATATATATATAATGTCATACTAAGTGTATTTTTATATTAATATGTACTTATATTAATATAAAAATACACTTATAATTAAATTACACACGTATATATAATATATATATAATAACTATATATATTGTATATATATATTATTATAAAATATAAATAATAAGTAATTTAAATTAAATATTTTTTTTTAAATAATAAAAATTTTAAAAAAAATTATATATCTATATGAAATTTTATTCTAACTGTATTTTAAAATTAATATATATATATTTATATCAAAATACACTTAGAATGAATTTGTATATATATCTATGTATATATAAATCAATAAAAATAATACGAAATATACATATGTCCATATACAAAATTACATAAATAATTATATAAATATACACGTAGACTTCAAATATATAAATATGCATATATATTTAAATTCTACGTGCGTATTTATGTAATATTTTTACATAATTCAGTAATTTTATTGATTGCAATTTGAGGGACCTGCCTGCCAACCCAGGCCGAAATTCCAGAGAATTTAATTTGCTAGCACTGTATTTTACCCTGTAACGTTCTACGACACCCTAAAACATGTACATGGGGGTACTGTTTTACTCGGGAGACCTCGCTGAACACAAATATTAGTGATTCAAAACAGTAAAACATATCACAGCGAGTTATTTGAAGGGCTGTTAATGGATAGTATTCAAGAATTCATTGTCAACAAAATATCATTAGTAGTAATCAACATGGATTTATGAAAGACAGGTCATACCAAACTAACTTATGAAGAGGTTAGTAGAAATATAGATCAGGGTGATCCAGTAGATGTGATCTACTCAGATTTTGCTAAGGTATTTCATACAGTTCCACACAAAATGTTACTAGTAAAATCCATTGGTTTAGACAAAACATTGTGTTCTTAGATAGAACCCTGGCTTAAAAATTTAGTGCAGAGAGTAGTTGTAAATGGAAAATGTTCAAATTCGACAAACGTTGACAAAAGAGGACTGTCTCAGAATTCTTTCCTGGATCCCCATTTTTAAATCTGTTTATAACTAATCTTGAAGTGGGAATTAAAGTAATCTGTCAGTGTTTGCAGATTACACAAAGCTAGGTAGGAAAATACAGTCGAAACATGATATAACTTCTCTAGAGAGGGATTTAGTTAAAATTGGGCACTGGGCAGGAAAGTAGCAGATGAGATTTGATACAAATGAAAGCAAAGTCATTCATTTTGGAATAAGGAAACCACAAGCCACTTTTACATTAATTTCAAAATATATGGATAACATTAAATTGTAGTTTATGCTAGCTTTAGTGTACCTATAATCTTAATTTTATTGACAGAAGGCGAGTAAGGTACTATAAAACTCCCCTCCCCACACATAATTTCCTCTTTCAAGCTGCGACAAAACAGAACAAAAGGCAGAAAAAACAATGTAGAGAAAAACAAAGTCCAAGATGCAATGAATACAACAACGTCCACCATCCGAGAAGAAATGTCAAACCAGGTTAGCCAGTGAAATGTACTCTGAACAAAACATGTAGGCACCTGGTGTAACAACCAGAAATATTGTAATATACAGAGGTCCCAACCCTTACTTACGGACACACGAACAAGTGACAGGTAGCAGAGACAACAAGCAGAGTTGCATACGTACCTGATTAACCCAAACTATTAAATATAAACATGGGAGGGATAAGAATGGGAGGGAAATACTCGCCTCCTGTCATTAATAAAATTAAGATTATAGGTACGCTAAAGCTAGCATAATCTACAACTTTATAACATGACAGGAGGCTTCATATTTACTGTTTTAACACTCCGCCAACAAATCCAACGATGTTTGTTTCGCTGGTAACTATTCCGGGAAATAACTAGAGCAATCTCAAATGGACCTTCCAATTGCGAGAAGTGATGGCAGAACGATTGATGAAGATGCTAGCCATCGGTGTACCACAAATTACGGAAAAACTCAATCAGCTATTAGATCCGCTGTTCGTGGGGTTGCAATCTGTTTCCGAGAACAGCAAAGTCGACATATTAACCATTTTCCTGCAGGTGCAAAATTCCAAAGATCATTGGTGGACTTGTAACTGTGAGAAAAAACTGCCACCAGGTCTCAACCCCTAATGTGGAAGGTGGCTCCTTCGATCGTGCCAGGGTCACCAGGTGATGTGGTCATGCAAGCAACCCTCCAACCTCATGGAATGCATCCGAGTCCACCACCAATTCTGTAACAGGACCGAATAAGGTATTTTCATTCCCTCATGGCCTACGAAGCAAGTGGTCTCACCTGAGAATTAATCTAGTTCGCTGGAAAGAGAGCGGGGAAAAACTAGTTGTATACTAGGTGTTTCCATTACCTCAGGTGGACTGCAGAACCTTTGACTGTGGTAGTCGATGTACTCCCAAGGGACCATCCAATCAGGGTTCCAAAACTGAATATCTTGTGGTGAAACGAAGATTGACTACTCTGGGAGGTTGTGAAGCCTTGAAATGCCAAAATGAGGGGAACATAAATAGAGGTTGAGATTTCCATCCAAAGGTCCAGCTCCCTGGGGTAATTGGAACCTGCATAAACTAAGAAGAGCCGTCACATGATGTAGTCGCATGGTGGAACGCAAAGAAGTCGAAAGCGGTTCGAAGAGTGGGCAGGTTGGAAAAACAGAATCGGGCCTTGGTGAGCGGATCTGGATCAGGATGTCCGTCTGTGGGACCGTCGACTGATTAGGGAGAGAGTGAAATAATCCAAATAACTGCATGTACGATCCCGCTTCAGTCCAGCCATGCCAAAAGCCCATGGAGGGACTTATGGTATGCATGTCACACCAAACATAGGGTATAATAGAGTGAGATATCTAGGTCCCTGTATTCCTGACTGTCAGAGGAATGTTATTTTCAAGAGTAGACCATAGGCCAAGGGACCCAGGTATTTGAATTTGAGGTCTGAAGTCTAGGTATTCATATGAAGGAATACCCCCCATCTTCGTCTAGAGTCCCATGATCTTATAGTGTTGTCTAATACATAGATAGAACGTAAAGTCCCTTCGACAATGACAGCTGAATCCAGGGAATAGATATAGCGAAAAAAGGTGTAGCTTCAATCGTCCGAAGCAGGGACTGTGTCCAGGTTTCGAGAATGTCGGGCAGTCTTATCCAAACCAGACACAGGCTCTGAGCAGTTCTCTAGCGGGAGGTTGCGTCCCGACTTTGTGACATCTGTGTAGAATGCGACATTGAATAAGGGTTCCCCAATAGAGTCCAAGCAGTCATTTTTGTTGGTATCTGAAGAGGTGTGTAAGCGAAAGATCAAAAACGAGGAGGGCTCCCATGAGGGGATTAGTGTACAGAGGGAGGGTCCTCCATATCCAAATCGTGTTCTCCGGATATGTTCTCAGAGGAGTAGAGGTAGTCCTGCCATATATCCCAAGATTGTTAACAGCCAGGAAACTCAAAGTCGACCGGGACTCCAGTCTTTCTATGAGACCAGTGCATACGGTGTACCTGCAAACCGGGGTGTGGGACTTCCCCATTCCCGCCATCCGAGTGAGGCAGTGCATGTTTGCTTTTTGGAGGCATCAAAATCTCATGCTACCTTTGATAGGGGAAAACTGCCTGAGCAGTTTGTCCATAATAGTGTGCATGAAAATAAACAGTGTGCGGTAGCCTGCTTGATACAATGCAGATTATACCATAACATACACACCTGCAATAACTGGGGCTCACCCATTAGCAGTACAACCTCCAGGAGTATATCCAGTATGGAGGTATAGGGGCACCAACAAAGTGGGCCAATCATAGGAGCCCATACCCTGTCCAATAAGGCATCAGGGAAATGTGTAAATAAGGTGGGGGATCTCCCCCAGTGATACCTCAGTGAGTATATCCCGAATGGGGATACAGTGGCATGGTCCCAGCAGGCCAATTATAGGAGTTGTAACAGTGACAGCCAGTTTAAACAGGCAATACCATGCCCGATCAGGTAGCACCTATATAAAGAAAATAAATAGTAGCACTGTCGTTAGATCTAATGGAGGGGTTGTCTTCTATTACCCTGTCACTATGAAGCAGCGCCTCCTAGATGTTCCAGTGAGGTAGCCATAGCACTTGCAAAACACGGTATGTAGCACAGACCTCCATATTGAGTTGAATGTAGGAGGGACGCCCCTCTAAGAAGACATCGGTGTTCTGCACAGGTATAAGCGTGTAAGATGAACAGAGGCAGATGGTAGCAGGATAAATAATCATGTTGAGTAGCGTCAAGAGACGGGTTCGCCCTCCAAGAAGGGAAACAGAATCCAGTACTGTAATAAACTGCAACGCAAATGGTAAACTGATGGGAACAGTATAAGTAGTCATATTGGGCTGTGCACATGAGGGGAACTCAGTAGTGGGTTGAGCATATGAGAGAGCCACACTCTCTAATAATGTAATCGGTATCCGTGTCAGAATCAGGCTGACAGTATGAGAGGGCCGTACGCGCTAATAATAAAATCAGTGTCTATATCAATGCCTGACTCCTTATATATCAGAGGGGGTCACCCTTAAATCATGCAATTTGCATCAATATCGGCAGTGGGCTGAGTTTATGTGAGGGCCGCGCCCTCTAATAATAAAATTAGTGTCAGGTTCAGTATGAGAAGGGGTCACCCTCTAATAATGTAATTTGCATCAGCCTCGGGCTGAGGTTATGGGAGGGCCGCACCCTCTTATAATACAAACCAGAGTCCATATCAGTGTCAGACTGACTGTATGCGAGGGGCTCACCCTCTAATAATATCAGCGCTGAGAGGAGTCTTGAGAGGGGTCCCCCTCAAATAATGAAATCACTCTCAGTATCAGTCATATGAGAGGTGGACTCAAACTGGGAATAAACAATACGGATAGTAGTCGGAGTAACAATTCAGACTAGGGCTGTGCCCATGAGTCTAATAATGGAGTCAGGCTGAGAAACTGCAATAGCTCAAAAAAATATGGAATCTACAAACGGCTGCCTGGATCCCACACAAGTGTGTGGGATCCAAGATGGCCGCCGGTAGCCTGAGGAAACGCTGGAGACGTTCTTCGCGATCCACGAGAGCCCGGGAAGTCGGAGAAGGCCAAGTCAAGCCTCTCGACGTCCCAAGCGAGAGGAAAAGAACGGAAGACATGAAACAAAGAAACAACAGAACTAAAATTAAAGAACTATAAATGACATAGATAAAACTACCTAGATATAAAAAAGGATACAGGATTTGCAGCTAAAGGCCAAATATTTCCTGTGCTCCCACGTTGGTGTCTGAGCACTGGTCACTGTATGTGTTTCATAATGAAACTGGAAGGAGTATGAACAGAATTCTACCCCTGACAGGTGTCTACCACAAGGAACCACCAGGGAGCGGGTCATAAGAAAAATAACGGAGAAAAAACACCACAAACACCTCCATGCAGTGCACCCTGAAAGCCTTGACATAAAGGCCTGAGGAGGTCCTGACCTGACATGGCGGGAGAGAAAAAAAACAGCCCAACACCCACCAAAAGGATGCAGCATGCACCACAATGTGACCTACAGTGTGGAGAAATACCTAAACAGACCAGGGTATGCCATCTAATGAAAAAATTAGACCACAAAAACCTAGGGCAGGCAATGGAAGCAGATCACATAGAAAAAGAGGGGCAGAGGCCTGAAGGGAAGTCTATGGCACATGAGGAGCATGAAAAGGAAGAGATAGCCAGCAATATACAATAAAGAAAGGAATACAATCTCACATAAAGGCAATGAACATAGGGTTATTAAAAACAAATATACTATCACCCTGAATGAATATAAGGACTAAACAGTTGAAGGGGGTACTAAAATCTCACCCATCTCCCAAAGAGGAGTTAAAAAAAAATCCACCCCACATAAGAATCCTAGGCTAATGTAGAGGGAAGGAAGGGGTTAAGCCATGCAAAGACACAATCCTGGACATTATGCAGAATGAGCAACTATACAACACCCAGAGCCCTGATAAATAAAAAGTGTTTGCAAGCAAATAAAAGGTAAAATCATGTTTGCAAGCAAATACAAATAACAGTGACAGAATAATGCAAAGCAGAGAGACAGTATATCACAAAGAGTCATAGTGTCACGTATTCATCCGCTTATAAAAATGTGGTTAATGGCATTTACTGTCCACACAGGAAAAGTTGTGCCGAGCAGCAACCAAATCCACAGAAGGGTTAATGCTGAGCATAGGCGTGCACAGCCTATTGCATTAGGGTGTGCACCCTAAAGCACAAGCACACGCCGCATATATATATGTATTTATGTATATATATATGTGTATATATATATATATATATATATATACATACACATATATACACACATACACACACTGCTGTGTGTGTGTGTGTGTGCTGTGTGAGGGTGCTGTTAGTGTGATGTGTGTGTGTGACGGTGCTGGTAGTGTGCTATGTGGGTGAGGGTGTTTGTGTGTGCGTGCTTGTGAGGATGCTGTTAATGTACTGTGTGTGAGGGTGCTGTTTGTGTGTGTGTGTGCGCTTGTGAGGGTGCTGTTAATGTACTGTGTGTGAGGGTGCTGTTTGTGTGTGAGGGTACTGGTAGTGTGCGTGTTTGTTAGGGTCCTGTTTGTGTTTGTGAGGGTACTGTTAGTGTGCTGTGTGTGTGTGAGGGTGCTGTTTGTGTGCTGTGTGTGTTTGTGAGGGTGCTGTATGTGTGTGTGGGTGCTGTGTGTGTATGTCTGTGGGTGCTGTATGTGTGTGGGTGCTGTGTATGTCTGTGGGTGCTGTGTGTGGGTGCTGTATGTCTGTGGGTGCTGTGTATGTGTGCTGTATGTGTGGGTGCTGTGTATGTGTGTGGGTGCTGTATGTGTGTGGGTGCTGTGTATGTCTGTGGGTGCTGAAATGTCTGTGGGTGCTGTGTATGTCTGTGGGTGCTGAATGTCTGTGGGTGCTGTATGTCTGTGGGTGCTGAATGTGTGTGGGTGCTGAATGTCTGTGGGTGCTGTATGTATGTGGGTGCTGTATGTCTGTGGGTGCTGAATGTCTGTGGGTGCTGAATGTCAGTGGGTGCTGTATGTCAGTGGGTGCTGTGTATGTCTGTCAGTGCTGTATGTCTGTGGGTGCTGAATGTGTGTGGGTGCTTTGTATGTCTGTGTGTGCTGTATGTGTGCTGTATATGCTGTATGTGTGTGTGCTGTGTATGTGTGTGTGCTGTATGTGGGTGGGTGATTGGGGGGGTGGAGGTGGGGGTACATTACTTGCTATCCCCCCTCCCTTCTTACCTTTTGTAGGGAGGGGGGATCGTGCTGCTGATTCCATCCCTGGTGGTCCAGTGGAGAGTGAACTCTAGCCCCCTGTGGGGCTAGAGTTCACTCTCGCGAGATTTGAGCGTTGCCGTGGCAACGCTCATATCTCGCGAGAGGAACCCGGCGGAGCTGCCGGCAATAGCTCCGCCGGTCCTCTCCTGCCTCCCTCCCTGCATGTGGGTCAGTGGGGAGGGAGGCTGAGAGCAGAGCCGGCGCTCGGATAGTGCCGGCTCTGCATGAGCCGACAGGGGAGATCCTGAGATCTCCCCTGCCGGTCTCAATATGCATAGGCGTGCCGCGGGATTAGGGTGTGCCCAGGCACACCCGGCACACCCCTTGTGCACGCCTATGATGCTGAGCAGCAATTATGCAAATGGGAACCAGGTAACTACCTTTGGGGTCAAAGGCCGGTTACAGTCTATCAGATCTAGAGGAGGGATATTTAGGCCCAGTTCTCATCCTGTTCAGTGCCCTGTCGTGGTTTCCCTTGTGGTTGTCCCAGAGCACATTCCTGATTCAAGTTTCTTCTGGTTTTTTACTTTGGCTTTGATTTTGACTTCCCTATTTTCTGGTATCACTGACTTTTGGCTTTCCCTTATTGTTGTGTCTCTTTCTGTATTCCCTGACCTCAGCAAGTACCCTGACTACTCTTTGGTACGTTAAGTCCGGCCATTCTAAGGCCCGGTTATACGTTACCTATTAGTCATCTGTGTGATACAATTCTACGTGCTGGATCAACTAGTAATCCAAACTAGACACATAGCTCCTTGCTGCAAAGTATAAAGGGTTTGCAAGTGTAGATCAAGTCAGCCAGAGAAAGGCTAGACGGGCCTAAGGGAAACTTAGGTAGGGAAAAAGACAGTAATGGAATAAACAGGGGAGAGGAAAGTAAAACAAATCCCCTAAAATCAATATACAATTAAAGTAGGCATAAGATAACCCACCCACTAAAAGCAGGAGGCAGTGGTACTCTGACCTGTACTGAGGTGGAGCAGCAAAGAAAGAGGAAATTATGTGTGGGGAAGGGAGTTTTATAGTACCTAACTTTTTTTGATTGGTTGTTTTTCTCCGTGTTTATGTGCTGCTGTGGAGTTCTAGTAAAGAGAGACGTAAGCAAATATGAAGCCTCCTGTCATGTTATAAAATTAACTGGGAAAAACTAAATATCAAACTGGGTAACAGTATGCAATGATCTCATGATCCACATACAATTTTGTCTCTTTACAAATCAATGGTAAAACCCCCACCTTGAATTTGATGTGTAATTTTGTGCACCAGTTTTATGAAGGATATTGCAGAATTAGAAAAAGTGCAGTGGCAAGCTACAAAACTAGTAAGGTGGTGGAAAGCATTAGTTATGACCGGGGCTGCCTCAGAGGGGATGTGATAGCTCTATACAAATATATAACAGGGTAAGTAAAACCCGCTAACCTGTTCATTGGCAGGAATATACAACAGACAAGAGGTCACCCACTGAGACTGGAAGAAAGGTGTTTTTGCTTACTGCATAGGAAAGGGTTCTTTACAGTAACAAAAACAATGTTTTGTCAGATTCTATAGATAATTTTTTATTTTTTTTAAATGGCGTGGATGCTTTTTTGCGTAAACAGAATATTTAAGGATATAATTGATATGTATGTAAGCAGGTCATTGAGCCAATGAGAAATCTGATTACCATTATGGAATCTTTTTTCAGTTTTTGTGGCATAATTGGTAATTACTATATTGTTTGTTTTGCCTTCTTTTGGTTCAACAGCATAAAATAATGGGCTTCAGGGTTGAACTTGATGGACTTTATTCTTTTTATTCAATATAGACAACTATGTAATACTCTTGAGGCTTGGATTCCACAAGACCTCTGAACATGTCATGTGGTATCTGACACCAAGACATAAGAAGCAGATCATTTAAGTCCTGCATGATAAGAGGTTGGGCCCCCATGGATTAAATTTGTTTTTCCATCACATTCCACAGATGCTCAGTTGGATTGAGTTCTTGGAAATTAGGAGGCCAAGACAACACTTTGACCTCTTTGCCATGCTCCTCAAAACATTCCTGAACAATTTTTGTTGTGTAACAGTGTGCATTCTGTTGTTTACTCTTTCCAATGTAAATGACACACTTGCACCTTGTTATCCATTTGAATTTAAAAAAAACATGGTTTATTACCTTCTACCACTGCTCCATGATCCAGTTCTAAAGTTCACATATCGATTAAAGGAACTTTTGGCAATGGACTGGATGATAATGGGCACTCTGATTGGTCTATGGGCATGGAGCTCCATATGCAGCAAACTGTGATGCTCTGTGTATTCTGACACCTTTCTATCAAGGCCAGTGTTAAGTTTTTCAGGTGTGATTGGACCAGATGGTTAGCCTACACTCCCTACATGCATCAGTGAGCCTTGGGTGCCATGACCCTGATGTTGGTTCACTAGTTGTCTTTCCTTGCACAACTTTTGGTAGGTACTAACCACTGCATATCAGGAACACAAACAATACGTTTTTGATCAGCTCTGGCCCAGTCATCTAGCCATCACTATGTGGCCCTTGTCAAGTCACTTTTCCTGTTTCAAACATATGAATTTCAAGAAATGACTCTTCACTTGCTGCAAAATATATACCACACTATGGGACTGTTTCATAATCGGACAATGGCACGGTGCTTTTTATAGCTCACCCTGTCTCTCTAAGCCGGATCTACTACAATCCTTCATGTTTCTCTGCTTTGCATTGCTGTAAATGGCTCCACATTTTACAGCAAGGTGCACAGTGAACATGAGCTTGAGTGCCTCTAACAGTCTGTATTTTGTTAACCATTCCACAGTTTTACTTTCTTTAATACACATTGAGCACAGTGGTGTATTTTGAATTTGTGTTTCCTAAGCATGACGGAACAAGGGAACCCAGTAATTTAAATTTGCCCCACCCCGTCCTGTCAAGGCCACACCTCTTCCTGTTAAAGACTAACACACGCTTTAACTGAAATACACACAGACACACAGACAAACGCGCTCACTGACCCGCACACACTCTCAGATACACTGACATACACTCACTGGCAGACACATAATCACTGATTTGACATCATCTGACAGACACACACAATCACTCAGACATGCACTGAGACACACACACACACACATTGATAGACAAACACATGGACAGAAGTACACATACTCACTCACAGAAACTGACAGACACTCACTTTGACACACTGACAGATATAAACACACATTCATTGACAGACACATACATACACTGACTGACACACTGACATACAAACACTCAGACACACTGACAGATATAACTCATTCACTGACAGATACTCACTCAGACACACTGACAGATATAACACATTCACTGACAGACACACACACATTCCCCCCCTCCCCTCCCCCCACATTTACAAATAATTATTTACTTTTATTTTAGTTCAAAACCAGCCTCCCTACCTTTGGGAGAGCTGGGTGAATTCTTACCTGGGGTCCAGTGGGGCTGCTGGGCTGGCTGCTGGGTAGGCAGGTGTGCAGGATGGAGGGAAGGTGGGCAGATGGGGGGGGTGTGCAAAATAGGCAGGGCTGGGGATGGGTGCACAAAATTATATTCCTGCTCAGCTTAGTGATGCAGGGAGCCGGAGTGATGTCATATTCCGGCTCCGGCATCACTGCGGGTCGTGCAAGGGAGGTGAGCAGGAAGAGCTCAGATCAACGCTCCCTCGCCGCCCGCCTGTAACACAAACTTTTTGGGCGCCCTGGGAGGGCTCAAGGGTGGTCAGCTGGCCAACTGTTGGGCCCCCAAAAGTAAAGACTAACAAGGTATTTGCCAGGGCACTTGGGGGGCAGTGTTTTTCGCCACCCCTTGGAAAGTGCCTCCCAAGGCAAATGCTTTGTTAGCATTGTGCTAAATACAGCACTGATTGAGCACCATAAAATTGGGGGCCAGATGAGAATACCTCACTTGTTAATTGTTGTGGATATTTACACAACGATATGCATGTCTATTTTAATTGCCATAACATACGCTCTATAAGCAACTATGCTTGCAATTGCTGTTGTTGAAGTGCAGGCTTGACTATACTAAACCACATGCCAACTAAGCAAGAAGTGCTTGCTAGCCAGACCTGTGTAATGTGCATTTTGCGCTACCCTTTAATATATGTAGACATGAACCATATGCTTTCGTCTGACAGATGTCTCATATTAGCTTAGAGTACTATATGATGGTATTTCTCAGTACCACCCCACAGGTCTAGACAGCCATATATACATCAGTAACCGTCAGCCAGTGGTACAAACAGCTATGTTTCAGCATTTAACTTTGTTTAGGCAGTTGGCCTTTATTTCAGATTCAACATATGTAATTACACTACTCTTCCTCACAAGTCAGTCAGGGTAGCCAGGCATGCCTATTGTAGATATGTTAACTCCCTATTGACATACTTGTTATCGCACCTTTTGTGCCTAGCCTGTCATTTTCAAAAATGTGCATATCTATCGTATGCCATGTACATGCTATACTATGTGGTCCTTAAACTGCTTGCTAATGCTGTTGTGGCATCGCAAGCCTGTTTGTAATCATGTGCACAGCAAAAATAATAAATAAAATAAAAAAAAAAAAATAGAAACACTACAGATGGAAGGGAGCAAAATTGTTACTTTATAGAGAAAAACTATGTAATAAAATCAAATAACATTTTGAAAAGCAGATTACTTAAAAACTCACCCATCAATACAAATTTAAACTAGCCTACATGTTGTTCCAAATAATGCCTGGTATAGGTATGTGGAGCACATTACATTAAAATGTGCACCCAGAACAAACTGACATGTAAAATGTAATTAAAAACAATACTAATGTAAGAGATACAAAGAGATTGACATGACTTTTCTGCAAAAACTTAAAAACCTAAACTCATGTAAAAGTGTCCTAAGAGATCTAAATGAGGGATAGTGAGGATAAATTGTCTCCATCCTTTTGTAATGCCTATAATTCTTTAAATGTCTCTTTACAGGTATTTATTCATCAGAAAATGACTCGATAATGAAAAGCCATTACTTTTATTATTTAATGGTTTGTGATATTTTAATGGATGCAACATTGTTACCTTTGATTGAACTACTGACTTGAACTTTGTATATGTGCTACATTAGTGATAATTTTACCACATGACAGGAGGCTTCATATTTTGCATTAAACTCTCTTTACTAACTCCACATAGCAGTAAAGAAAAAGTGAAAACATTAACCAATCAAAAATGCAGTAGGAGGTATAGTATTCACAGTGATGAGGCTCCTCCCCCTCTTTCTTTACTGCTCCATCAGCAGACAGGTCAGAGTTTTGGCTCTTCCCTTTTATTTTACTGTATATGGTGCTTTATGTATGCCTATTTTCCTACTATTGTATGCTATATATGTATGCTATATATTTATATTTGCTTTATATACCTTTTTCTGTCTCTTGGGATTAGCTCCCTTAGGGATAAACTTTCTTCAGGGTCTTTCCCCTGCCTCTCTATCTCCCCCCTCACGAGGGGTTTTGTTTCCTTCCTCCTTTCGGTCTGCCAGATCTTTCCGCCGTCGGACCGTTTTCTCCCTACTTCTGTTTACCTACTGAGGGTATCGATCACCCTCCACCACCCGTTTCTCCCTCGCGGCTTCACAGCCGCACTCACAATTGCCCGCACGCCGGGAAGCTGCTTTCCTGTCTCTCTGGCGGCCATCTTGGATCTCGTGTCTCGCGAGATCTACGGCCGCCATCTTGGGAGTACCTCGATCTCCCTCATTCTGGCTCCCAAATGCTCAGTAACCAGACTCAGTCAGGCAGGGGTCCTCAGGTCAGTCACAAGTCTGCAACCTACACTATAGGGTTATTAACCCTGAGCATTGGGGTTAGACCCCTATATATATTTATATACTTACGCTGTCAGTGGATTTTGTGCCACTTATACATTACATACTGGGTGAGGCCCTATATTATCGCTGCTGTCAGGTGGATTTCGTGCCACCTATATATATATATATGCATATATAACTGGGTGAGGCCCAGTACAAAACCCAATATACCCTGCTGGGGAGACTGGTATTACTGTTACCACTTTGTTTGGATTTAACATATTCACCCTGCTGGGGTGCTTACTTCTTCCTTATTACATATATATTTTACCCTGCTGGGGTTCTCTGGGTACTGCTGGTACCTTCACTCACTGTGTGCAGACTGACCCCTAGCCCAACGTATCCCCTGTGCCAAGTGGTTTTTAATTTATATCGGTCCTACTCCTAAACATATGGAAACATCCCAGAACCCTGCGGACTTCCAAACAATGATTGCTGAAGCCATCTCCGCCTCTATGGAGAAAGCGCTGTCCAGGGTTATGACGGCAGCAGCCGATCAAACCAAGAAAGTCACAAAAGCCCAACTCCATGACTATGATTCTGGGCTTCAGAATCACATGCACAGGCTGACTCGTGGCCTAGCAAATGCCACTGGAAGGGCGAAAAAGGGAATGATAACCCGGGCAAAGGCAAGGCGCCAACAAAACGCCACAGACCAGCCCCACCTACGCCTGCCCACTACTCCTCTGATGAGGGGGAAGAACACAAACGTTCCATGGCCGTGTTGGATGAGTGGCAGGCCGCGGATTCTGATTCACAGGACAATGACTGAGGTGCAGACACTGGATCCCATACTGGTTTCTTACAAGGCACTTTCTTGGATGACATTCAACTGCCGGACGACCCTACACCAGTCCAAGAAGAAGGGGAAGCCATCCTGGACCCCACGGGGCAACGTCTCTTCGACCCTCGTAATATCTGGCATCCGCGCTCTGGGGACTGGACCTCCCCAACCACCTCTCCAAATGTATGCATCGGTGGCTCCGCAAACCCCTGGACAAAACGGTGCGCAACCGCCTACGCTCCGAATGCCCTCGCCCTTCGCTTCCCGACCACGTGGCTCAGACTCCGGAATTCGACCAGGTAATGACCACCTTCATGTCTCTGGGTGGCCGTGACCCTGGAGAGGAGTGGAGAAAGGATTCCACGGAGTTCAGGACAAACTTCTGGACTCCATTGGTCCACTTTCCCGCATCATGTTTTTGTCGGACGACGCTTTTACAAGGGCTGACGAATTCGATGCCAGCATGGTAAAAGAGTGATATAAGAGAATGGGCACAAAGGTGCTTCTGTTTCGTTGGTAACACCAACGTAGCCCTCTCCTCTGAGAGGCGTAAAGCAGCGTTGCTCCGCATTTCATGGGAAGTTGGTGGAATTGGGCACCAAGGAGTTGGGACCGCTGACACAGGGCAAATTGTTCGGGGAAGCCTTTCTAAAAGTATTAAACAAACATGTCATTATCTTTACATCTCTCAATAAGGCTCAGACTTCCATGAAACGAGTCTTCAGGGGCTACCCCAGTCGGGGGGTTTTTGGACGGGCTGGCCGCCACAGGGTCCGAGCAGCCAGCCGATTTTGGCCATCTGGCCCCCGGTCACACAGACCCCAACCTTTCTACCCGGAAGTGGGCTTCAGGCAGCCCTTCTCCTATACCCGAGAAGCATACCGAGGCAGAGGACCTCGTAGCCGTGGCAGAGCACGCTTCCCCACAGGTAAGCAATATAATGTCTCAAGTTCCACTTACCCCATATACTGCAGGTTGTATCGCTCTGTCTTTTCAGAACTGGACAGCCATCTCCACGGATGCATGGATCCTCCAGACGGTTCGGGGCTACGTCATTGACTTCGTAGAACCCCCATTCACTGCTCCAAGGAGGACCGCTGCCTAATCAATGGCGAACTACGGGAGCTCAAAGCGAAAGGTGCGATAGAACCCGCTCACGACCAAAGGGGTTTCATCAGCAACATCTTCCTAGTAAAGAAGAAATCCGGAGAATTCCGTCTGGTTACAAACCTGAGGAGGCTCAACGCTTTTGTAATGTACAGACACTTCAAGATGGAAGGCATCCACCTTCTGAGAGATCTTCTCCAAGACGGGGACTGATTCACAAGGCTGGACCTCAAGCATGCTTACCTGTCGGTACCCGTCCATACATCTTGCCGCCAATTCCTCAGATTCCTATGGCAAGGCCGGCCCTGGCAGTTCACATGCCTCCCCTTCGGCCTCAGCTCAGCACCGTGGTGCTTCACCAAACTGCTGAAGCCAGTAGTGTCACGACTATTTGGTGCATTATCTACCTGGACGACCTGCTACTGTTTTCCTCAGACAGGTACAGTCTAACGCAACACACACGATATACCACACAGTTCCTGACATCCCTAGGCTTCGTGGTGAATTACCAAAAGTCGGAAATATCTCCAGCCCAGACGGTACAATTCCTGGGCTTCGAGATAGATTCCAAGGCCAGCACATTACAACTTCCGACCTCAAAGATCATAGGAATTACGCAGAGTCATCCGCTGCCGCACCATTCCACTCCGCAACCTGGCTCGGCTCGTGGGCTTGCTGTCCACATCTATCCAGGTAATCTTCCTGGGTCCACTCCACTACAGAGCGATGCAATGCCTGAAGGCCTCCTTCCTCCGCCAGAACCCTTCCTACGATCAAACCATTCTGGTAACGGAGGAAGTCAAGGAAGAACTCGGATGGTGGTTGGACAGTATGGAAGCTTGGAACAGCCGAGCCATCTTTGGGAACACGCCCGACATAGTCCTGAAATCGGACGCCAGCCTCTGGGGCTGGGGCGCCACGGGCGAAGGCAGATCGACAGGAGGCACTTGGACTTCCCAAGAAATCAACCTTCACATCAACTGCCTAGAACTCCGCGAGCCTAGCGAGGGACCAGACGGATTGCTGCATCCTCCTCCGGATGGACAAGGTCTCAGCGGTCCGCTACATTAACCGATTGGGAGGGGCCCAGTCCAGACTCCTCTCAGAGATTACGAAAGAAATCTTCGATTTTTGCCTAGCCCAGAAAATCTCCCTCATGGCAGAATACCTCCCAGGCGAAACAAACCTGACAGCGGACTGGTTCTCTCACCACTGGCGGGACAGCAGCAACTGGAGACTGGACCCAATGATCTTCCACCGCCTCTTTGTCAGGAGGGGTCCCATTCACCTAGCTCTCTTCGCATCACGCAACAACAGGCAGACAGACGAGTACTTCAGCTGG
>OW240915.1:167296942-167319841 GCA_933207985.1 Pelobates cultripes | reverse complement strand
GATCCTCAAGTGCTGGTGTTGATGTGGCAGTCTCTATAAGTATAGGCATCCCTGAGACGGTCATTGAGATCCTCTTACTGTCCTGTAAATACTTTACAAAACTTGGCATGCATTTGTCTGTTGTAATTACTCCTCAATCAGGCCTAGAAATGCTCTGAGTTATAACAATCTAGAGGAGCACATATCTGCACTTTTCACATTGATGGGTGCCCATTGAACATTGGAGCCCCTGGTGCTTTGCTTCATGTAAGCAGAGATTAAATTCAAACCTCCACTGAGTGTGTTGACGTAACACTGGTCTCACGGGCTCTGACTAAACCATTATTCGAATCTCTAGCAGGAGCTTTCATGGTGGTAGCACAGAAAGTGCTGGTGGCTGGTACCTCAGCAAGGAGAATGTGTGCACTCCAGGCTAGGTCCTGTGAACCCCCATTCACTAATTTTCAACAGGATATGGTTGTCTTGCATTTAGCACCTGAGATCCTGAATAAGGGAAAAGCTTATCAATGCCATTATCTTACCTGTACCAAAGGGTACCCATTGAGCATTGATGCCCTTGGTGCTTTACTTCATGTAAGCAGCAATTAAACTCAAGCCTCAACTGAGGGTGTTGAAGTCAATATGTGACGTACCACTGGTCTCACGGGCTCTGACTAAACCATCATTTGAACCTCTAGCAGGAGCTTCCATGATGGTAGCACAGAAAGTGCTGTTGCTGGTGACTAGTACCTCAGCAAGGAGAATGTGTGAACTCCAGGCTTGATCCTATGAACCCCCATTTACTAATTTTCAACAGGATATGGTTGTCTTTCCCCTTAGGCCATGTGGATTGCCTAAGGGGAAAGCTTATTAATGCCATTCTCTACTTGTACCGAAGGGTACCAGGGCGCTCTCCACTCATGCTGTTGTAGAATCATGGGCTTCCATAGCAATGGTTTCTACTTACAATTTTTGTAAAGCTAGTATTTGAACCTCTTTAGACATGTTTGTCCGGCATTTCATACTGTTCATCAATGCAGTCAACGATGCGCAATTTGGACGTCAAGTACTTTACGCAGTTCAATCTTCTATCTATGTTGAATAATTCTGATTATTTGATTGGCAGTTATTTGTTTCTATCCCTCCCTTTGTTAGCTTGTGTATTTACATGTGTATATGCTGCCATGATTAGCCAGGAAAGCGGAAAAATGTATTCATACTTACCATAATTTTCTTTTCCTGGCTATTATTCATGACAGCATACACTACCCACCCATCAATGTCTCTAATTATCTACTGTAGAGCTTGTTACTGACTGAGGACTTTAGGAATGGAGCCTACTTTTAAAGCCTTTGGTGTTTTTCCCTGTCCTATCAGCTGTAAGGGGCAGAGCTAACACATGTGTATATGCTGCCATGAATAATAGCCAGGAAAAGAAAAATACGGTAAGTATGAATGCATTTTCCACTATATTTTTGACATGTTTAGAATTTATTTTTTAATTTTCAGTGCAGTTACAAAGAGACCGGCTTTTTGCCTTACTAAACATGAACAAAGTGGACATTTTTGGCTCTTCTGGATAAATGTGGATCAGAAACCAAATCTCAGGAAATATATCATTAACTCTGGCATCTACATTTCAGCCATTATTTTCAGTATTTTTGTTCAACCAAATAGAATACCGCAAATGCTGCCAAATCTTTCAGTGGTTTAGATAAGTAGATAAGTCCCTAATTCGGTATCCCTATGTAAAATTGCCATGATTAAGGATAGCAAATTAGGGAACTGCTTAGTAGATAGCTCGTTATTTTGCCATTCTTATGTATACAAATCTCACTTAAAAATGCCAAATTAAAGAGCTACATGTAATTATCTACAGAGTAGTTGAGAGATAGAACTTAAGAAAATGCATTTTCTTAACTTTGATCTTTTATCTTCTTTGTGGATAACTTCCTAAATAAAATATGTACCCTTATATGAGACTGAAATACTTAAGGGTAACAAATTATGGATATAGTTGCATTTAGTAGGTAGCTGCCTATTTTAGTATCCTTGAATATGGCAATCCACATGATGAGACCGAATTAAGGAGCTATTTAAAAAACAGCTAAAAGACCAAATCTAACAAAATCTAATTTTATGCCCTTATTTGAGACTGCTTTTGCCAGTATTTAGTAGATATATATTTAATAGCTCACAGATTTGGTACTCTTAAAATAGCAATCTCACATAAATTTTATTTAGGGAGATATCTAATAACTAGTGATGTCCCGAACAGTTCGCTGGCGAATAGTTCCAGGCGAACATAGCGTGTTCGCGTTCGCCATGGATGGCGAAGATATGCAAAGTTTGGTCCGCCCCCTATTAATTTACTAATACTAAGTAAAAATTACTTAGTATTAGTAAATTGTGCCCCTACTCGCAATACCGCGAGTAGGGGCATGTCTATTAAACAGTGAGCAGCCTGTGGGGGGGGACCTATTGTCCTCCCCCCGGCCCCCACCCCTGAGCGGTGGGTGGGGGCCCTAAAAATAACAATAAGGGGGACCTACTGTCCCCCCTCAGCCCCCACCCCTGAGCGGTGGGTGGGGGCCCTAAAATTAACAATAAGGGGGGACCTACTGTCCCCCCCGGCCCCCACCCCTGAGCGGTGGGTGGGGGCCCTAAAATTAACAATAAGGGGGGGACCTATTGTCCCCCCTGGCCCCCACCCCTGAGCGGTGGGTGGGGGCCCTAAAATTAACAATAAGGGGGGGACCTTTTGTCCCCCCTGGCCCTCACCCCTGAGCGGTGGGTGGGGGCCCTAAATACAAAGGGGGAGGACCCTAGTCACCCCCCCCCCCAAAAAAAATGGAGCCCTCCATGGGTGAAGATGGATTATTTTTTTGTGCGCTCGTTTTTTTTTTGTTTTGTTTTGTTTTTAATTGCGTCGGTTCTTATGGCTTTTTATTTGGCCTTTTGGGGCTGAAAAAAGATTGTAGAAGAAAGAAAACATCAAATGGTAAGTTATTTTTATCTAATTTTTTTTTTACAGGTTTTTAGTTTTTAGTTTTAGGGTAGGTAGGAAGATAATTTTTTTGGGGGGGGAGGGGTGACTAGGGTCCCCCCCTTTGTATTTAGGGCCCCCACCCACCGCTCAGGAGTGGGTGTCGGGGGGGGGACAATAGGTTCCCCCCTTATTAATTTTAGGGCCCCCACCCACCGCTCAGGGGTGGGGGCCGGAGGGGACACAATAGGTCCCCCCTTATTGTTAATTTTAGGGCCCCCACCCACCGCTCAGGGGTGGGGGCCGGGGGGGGACAATAGGTCCCCCCCTTATTGTTAATTTTAGGGCCCCCATCAGGGGTGGGGGCCGGGGGGGACAATAGGTCCCCCCCGTATTGTTATTACGGCCCCCACCCACCGCTCAGGGGTGGGGCCGGGGGGGACAATAGGTCCCTCCCTTATTGTTATTAGTGCCCCCACCCACCGCTCAGGTGGGGGCCAGAGAGGGGGAGTCCCCCCCTCATTATCTTTATGGCCCCCACCCGCCGTCCAGGGGTGGGGGCCAGGGGGGGGAGGAGAGTAGGTCTCCTCCCCCCCCTTCAACCACTATTGTGGCCAGAAAGAGTCCCTGTGGGTTTTAAAATTCGCCTGCCTATTGAAGTCTATGGTGGTTCGCCGGGTTCGCCGGGTTCGCGAACATTTGCGGAAGTTCGCGGTTTGCGAACCGAAAATTTTATGTTCGCGACATCACTACTAATAACCATCTGAAAGATCAAAATTATGAAAATCCATTAAAATGTGTACCCTTATTTTGGATTACAGTGGTTAAGGATAACAAATTAGGGAGCTGTTTAGTATTTCTGATGTATTTCCCTCATGTGATACACTTATGCCTTAGAGTACCATATAAGGGAACTATCTACTAAACACAACAGTTCCCTTATTAAATAACCTTAAATATGGTTATCACACATAAGAGTACCAATTAGATGAACTTACAAGAATAAACTAATTAATTAATTGCGCATGAAAAAATGTATTTCAATGCATGATCAGTTCATTCTTCCATTGTGCTATTTGAAGATTCAGAATTCGGACGGATGATAAATGACAGTGTATATGACTGTGTTTGTGCACGGGCAAATTACTGTGAATGCATGGGTAAGTTGGCAGTGTATGCAACACTGTGCATGCATAGTTTAATGAGTGTGCATGCATGGGTAATTGACATATGAAATCATATATTGGCAAATAACAGTATGAAAGCATGGGTTAATGCAGTATATATGAATGTGTGCATGTATTGGCAAACAACAATGTGCATGCATGGGTAAACAGTGTATATGACTGTGGGCATGTATTGGCAAATAGTGTGAACACATGGGAATATGACAGTGAACATTCATTGGTTGATGGCAGTGTATTTGACAATGTGCATGCATTGGTAAATTAAATTGCATCTGACTGTGCATTTATTATCAAATAATGGTGTAAATATAAGGCTAAATGACAGTGTATTTGACTGTGTACATATATCCCCTATTCTCTCATCTCATGCCCTGCACACATTTCTCTGTTCGCTCTCTCCTACTCCCAAAACATCTCATTCCTTCTCCTATCCTCGGACTTTAATATCTCGATCAACAATTCCAACTGCCCTGGTGCCTCTTGACTTCTCACTGCAACCTCCTCCTTTGGCCTCTGTGGCGGAACCAACCTCGCCACTGTCTACTGGAGAGGCCTGGTTGCTCGCCTGCTCCCTTTAGACTATGGTCCTGCATTTTAAACTTTTATTTTACCGGCAGAAAGGTTTATTCGTGCCTTTCTGCGGACTGTTAAAGCCATGCTACCCCAGATATCTATGCCATGGAGCCCAGCCGTATACTGAAAGACTGTATGAAAGACTTTGGCTCCATGGCGATTGAACTGTATGTATGTGATCTGAGCGCCATTCGGTAGTAATGTGCACTCAGATTTAAGCTATCTGGGGTTATGTAGAATGTCTATGTTTTATGGAATAAATGTAACTGTATGTAATTTTATGTCTTTTATTGTATTGTTACTGCCATGTGGTTAATGGAGTCTTGCCTCTGTCCTGGGAGATAATTGGATTACTTCACAATTATCTCCAGGACAGAGAGGATGGATTGTGATGTAATTGTGGGTGTGTTTTACGGTTCTCCTGGAAACGATTGGTTGTACTGTGTCCCACCCTGTGGGATGTCCCCTTGCATGGGGACTTGCATAAAAGCCAGTGTGTGGCCATTACAGGAGAGTTCCTGCTTAACCCTCAAAGTGAAGTGTCATCTCATTATTGGGGGAGGATTTATTGTATGCTGTTCCAGTTTGACTGCTAGGAGTGTAAACCTATTCACATGGTTTTTCCTATTCGGCTGTTTCCAGTATTAGTGTGTTTGCAGTTCGGGAGAGTGGTGATTGCAGTAGCTGTCTGTGCATCTGAAAAAGGGGAATATCGCCTAAACGAGTTTTAACCTCTTGTGGGCAAAACAGTCCGTTACAGCTTCACACAATGGTTTAACTGAACAACTCATACAGCAGGAAACACTCTTTACCTGATCTTCACCATTCTCTGTACTGACTCTGATCTCTCCAATGCTCTTTTTATATTATCTGCTGAACTTTAACATCGGCATACCACATACTCAAATTATACCACCCTCTATATTTCAGTCTCATATAAACCTCCACTGTCTAAACCTACATTAATTCTCCACCAACTTCCAAACTCTCCTTTTATCTATCTCAAACATCACTTGCTCTGCAACCTCCATCTACAACCCCACCCTCTCCTTTAAACTACATATCATGCCATCGCCTACATTTAAACGTAGCAAGTGCCCCCAAGTACCTTGGCACACCAAACTGACCAGATACCTGCAAAAATGTACCAGGACTGCTGAATACTGCTGGAAAAAGTATCAATCTGTGTCTGATTTCCTCCACTTTAAATTTATGTTATACTGCTATAGCTTGGCTCTTTCCTCTGCAAAAGAAAACTACTTCAATATCATCATAACCCCACTCTCCAATGAACCCAAATGCCTTGTTCACACATTTAACTCTTCCTCTCCCTGTAGCTGCTCCTCCTCCTAATAATTTGACTGCAACAAATTTCAATGAGAAGATTCCTACGAGGGAGAGGAACTCACATGTCTTTCCTACCCCTGCCAATTCTTCCCCCAAACCCAATCCCTCCACTGTTCTATGCTCAACCTCACCTGTTACAACAGTAGAGCTTTCTGCTCTACTCCTGTCCTCCCACCCACCTCACCACCTGTTCCAACAAAGCTGCAATGTCAGCAAGGCGGTGGTGGAGTCATGTTTTGGGCCGGAATCATGGGAAGAGAGCTGGTCAACCCCTTTAGGGTCCCTGAAGGTGTAAAGATGACCTCTGCAAAGTATGTGGAGTTTCTGACTGACCACTTTCTTCCCTGGTACCGAAGGAAGAACTATGCTTTCCGTAATAAAATCATCTTCATGCATGACAACGCACCATCTCATGCTGCAAAGAATACCTCTGCATCAATGGCTGCTATGGGGATAAAAGGAGAGAAAGTCATGGTGTGGCCTCCATCCTCCCCTGACCTCAATCCTATTGAGAACCTTTGGAGCATCCTCAAGCAAAAGATCTATGAGGGTGGGAGGCAGTTTACATCCAAACAGCAGCTCTGGGAGGCTATTCTGACATCTTGCAAACAAATTCAAGCAGAAACTGTCCAAAAACTCACAAGTTTAATGGATGCAAGACTTGTGAAGCTGCTATCAAATAAGGGGTCCTATGTTAAAATGTAACGTGACCTGTTAAAATGTTTAAAAAGTTAAAATGTTGTTATAAGTTTGATTGAAATATCTTTTGATTTCAGTAAATATGCTGCAAACACAACAAATGACAATTTTCAGTTCTTTACAACCTATAAAGTATTTTGAAACTTACTGTGCGTAATAATTTGGAACAGTGCATTGTAAGTTTTTTATGTTTTAAAAAAAAAATACTGTTATCATTAGGAGGTTTGTTCAATAAAATTTGAATTGTACTTTTAATAGTTGATAACATGAGAATTATGCTGACTGTTATTTACATCAATTATTTAGGTAAATGAGAAAAATATAATTTGCATAATAATTTGGAACAGGGTGTATGAACATGTTTTGGGAGTCTCCAGAATTATGGCATATTATTAGATAAGTTATAGAACTGTGTATGATATATCCTACTCTATGATTAACTTATTCTGCGGATTTAAATGACTTTTTTTTTTTTTTCTTCTGATACGTATGAGCTAATACAGAACAATATATTCAAGCATCAATGTTAAAATCATAAAGATCTAGAATAATTAACTTATTAATGTGGTGGAATATATGTAACTGTCTTCCCAGACAGTCTCTTACATATAAACCAAACCAAAAATGTGGGAAAATGGCTAAAATCTGTAAAAAGGAATTACAACACCATTAACAACTTCTGCCCATTGGAGTGGTCTGGGTGCCAACTCCCACTACCCTTAACCCTGCAACTGTAAATATTTCATAAACTGCAATATTTACATTGCAGGGTTAACGCCTCCTTCTGCCCATTGGAGTGGTCTGGGTGCCAACTCCCACTACCCTTAACCCTGCAACTGTAAATATTTCATAAACTGCAATATTTACATTGCAGGGTTAACTCCTCCTCTAGTGGCTGTCTTCTAGACATCCACTAGAGGGCACTTACGGGTTTATAGCACAGATTTTCTGTGCTATAGCGTCGCTGGACGTCCACACGCTATGTGAGGACCTCCAACTTCCCTGAAATCCCCATAGGAAAGCATTGAAAGCATTGTCAATGCTTTCCTATGGGGAGGTCTAATGCTCGTGCGCGGTAGGCATGCACAATAGATCTCCATCTGGCGGGGGAGGAGCGTGGCAGATCCTGAACCAGCGCTGATGGACATCAGCACTGGATACAGGTAAGTCACTGAATGGGTTTTAACCCCTTCAGCAACTTGGGATGGGAGGTGGGAGGGAGAGGGGACCTGCAGTGCCAGGAAAATTGGTTGTTTTCATGGCACTGGAGTGTCCCTTTAAGTAGATACACACCCTACAGATAGGATTGCACTCCCAAGATGCAGGTAAATATAAGCATATCATGGTGCCTCACATGGTAGCTTTGGCAGGCAAAGATCAAGTGATATTTGGTTCCTGGATACTCAGCTGAAGGACTTTTGCATTCTACCAAATGATGTGATGCATTCAGCTGCACTACATCCCAGTCTCTTAGCCATAACATATTTTAAGTGTTATTCACCAAAGTTAGAAATCAAGGTGAATTCAAAGTGAATTTAACATTTAAGTTAAAAATAGTCAAACTGGAAAAAGTCTCCAAGTCAGCTATGCTCTTGATTCGGCTACTCTTACATTTGAAATTAACTTTGAAATAATTTAGTGAATAACTCATTATAAAGAGTAGTGACAAATGTCTAAAAGTCGAGAGAAGGGCTACAACTGAACCATAAAAATACATTGTTTCAAGTGCAAACCAATACTACAAATTTTGTCCACCAGTATACTAGATATTCAAAATCAATCCACACCATATTTTTTATAAAGCGTCAAAGGCATATCATAATTAGCAAAAACATTAGAGCATGTAAGTCGACAATAAGAAGTATACATACAAAACTAAATATATATACACATAAATAAATAGTAATCACAGATTCCATGGGAAAAAAAACATTTGGGCAATTAAACTCTATTTAATCACTAACACGTAGACAGAAACTCATTAGATATACTATTTTTAGATATGCTACTTAGCTATACATATTTGTATTATGTATTTCAATTTTGCACAAGGGATTGATGTATTTTGATTCTGAATTCTAACAGAATAAATCATTACTTGAGTTTTCTCTATGCATATATTTGCAGTGGCGGACAATGCCTTTAGGTAATTTTAGGGAAAAATTGCAACACTATAATTTGTTCAGTAGACATATAGAGAGAGAACAGATAATAGCTAATTTTGTAGTAATTACTGATAAACTAATGTACAGGTACATATTTCTCCAAAAAATATCACATCATCAGTTAGTTGATAAATGTAATATTAGTCAATTATCAGCTAGGAAAAAGCTTTTTTTTTATTATTTTTTAAACAAAGGAATAAACACTGAATACAATAACTATATATTATCATTACAAATGGATCTTACAATTATCACTAATGTAGCACATATACAAAGTTCAAGTCAGTAGTTCAATCAAAGGTAACAATGTTGCATCCATTAAAATATCACAAACCATTAAATAATAAAAGTAATGGCTTTTCATTATCGAGTCATTTTCTGATGAATAAATACCTGTAAAGAGACATTTAAAGAATTATAGGCATTACAAAAGGATGGAGACAATTTATCCTCACTATCCCTCATTTAGATCTCTTAGGACACTTTTACATGAGTTTAGGTTTTTAAGTTTTTGCAGAAAAGTCATGTCAATCTCTTTGTATCTCTTACATTAGTATTGTTTTTAATTACATTTTACATGTCAGTTTGTTCTGGGTGCACATTTTAATGTAATGTGCTCCACATACCTATACCAGGCATTATTTGGAACAACATGTAGGCTAGTTTAAATTTGTATTGATGGGTGAGTTTTTAAGTAATCTGCTTTTCAAAATGTTATTTGATTTTATTACATAGTTTTTCTCTATAAAGTAACAATTTTGCTCCCTTCCATCTGTAGTGTTTCTATTTTTTTTTTTTTATTTTATTTATTATTTTTGCTGTGCACATGATTACAAACAGGCTTGCGATGCCACAACAGCATTAGCAAGCAGTTTAAGGACCACATAGTATAGCATGTACATGGCATACGATAGATATGCACATTTTTGAAAATGACAGGCTAGGCACAAAAGGTGCGATAACAAGTATGTCAATAGGGAGTTAACATATCTACAATAGGCATGCCTGGCTACCCTGACTGACTTGTGAGGAAGAGTAGTGTAATTACATATGTTGAATCTGAAATAAAGGCCAACTGCCTAAACAAAGTTAAATGCTGAAACATAGCTGTTTGTACCACTGGCTGACGGTTACTGATGTATATATGGCTGTCTAGACCTGTGGGGTGGTACTGAGAAATACCATCATATAGTACTCTAAGCTAATATGAGACATCTGTCAGACGAAAGCATATGGTTCATGTCTACATATATTAAAGGGTAGCGCAAAATGCACATTACACAGGTCTGGCTAGCAAGCACTTCTTGCTTAGTTGGCATGTGGTTTAGTATAGTCAAGCCTGCACTTCAACAACAGCAATTGCAAGCATAGTTGCTTATAGAGCGTATGTTATGGCAATTAAAATAGACATGCATATCGTTGTGTAAATATCCACAACAATTAACAAGTGAGGTATTCTCATCTGGCCCCCAATTTTATGGTGCTCAATCAGTGCTGTATTTAGCACAATGCTAACAAAGCATTTGCCTTGGGAGGCACTTTCCAAGGGGTGGCGAAAAACACTGCCCCCCAAGTGCCCTGGCAAATACCTTGTTAGTCTTTACTTTTGGGGGCCCAACAGTTGGCCAGCTGACCACCCTTGAGCCCTCCCAGGGCGCCCAAAAAGTTTGTGTTACAGGCGGGCGGCGAGGGAGCGTTGATCTGAGCTCTTCCTGCTCACCTCCCTTGCACGACCCGCAGTGATGCCGGAGCCGGAATATGACATCACTCCGGCTCCCTGCATCACTAAGCTGAGCAGGAATATAATTTTGTGCACCCATCCCCAGCCCTGCCTATTTTGCACACCCCCCCCATCTGCCCACCTTCCCTCCATCCTGCACACCTGCCTACCCAGCAGCCAGCCCAGCAGCCCCACTGGACCCCAGGTAAGAATTCACCCAGCTCTCCCAAAGGTAGGGAGGCTGGTTTTGAACTAAAATAAAAGTAAATAATTATTTGTAAATGTGGGGGGAGGGGAGGGGGGGAATGTGTGTGTGTGTGTCTGTCAGTGAATGTGTTATATCTGTCAGTGTGTCTGAGTGAGTATCTGTCAGTGAATGAGTTATATCTGTCAGTGTGTCTGAGTGTTTGTATGTCAGTGTGTCAGTCAGTGTATGTATGTGTCTGTCAATGAATGTGTGTTTATATCTGTCAGTGTGTCAAAGTGAGTGTCTGTCAGTTTCTGTGAGTGAGTATGTGTACTTCTGTCCATGTGTTTGTCTATCAATGTGTGTGTGTGTGTGTCTCAGTGTATGTCTGAGTGATTGTGTGTGTCTGTCAGATGATGTCAAATCAGTGATTATGTGTCTGCCAGTGAGTGTATGTCAGTGTATCTGAGAGTGTGTGCGGGTCAGTGAGCGCGTTTGTCTGTGTGTCTGTGTGTATTTCAGTTAAAGCGTGTGTTAGTCTTTAACAGGAAGAGGTGTGGCCTTGACAGGACGGGGTGGGGCAAATTTAAATTACTGGGTTCCCTTGTTCCGTCATGCTTAGGAAACACAAATTCAAAATACACCACTGTGCTCAATGTGTATTAAAGAAAGTAAAACTGTGGAATGGTTAACAAAATACAGACTGTTAGAGGCACTCAAGCTCATGTTCACTGTGCACCTTGCTGTAAAATGTGGAGCCATTTACAGCAATGCAAAGCAGAGAAACATGAAGGATTGTAGTAGATCCGGCTTAGAGAGACAGGGTGAGCTATAAAAAGCACCGTGCCATTGTCCGATTATGAAACAGTCCCATAGTGTGGTATATATTTTGCAGCAAGTGAAGAGTCATTTCTTGAAATTCATATGTTTGAAACAGGAAAAGTGACTTGACAAGGGCCACATAGTGATGGCTAGATGACTGGGCCAGAGCTGATCAAAAACGTATTGTTTGTGTTCCTGATATGCAGTGGTTAGTACCTACCAAAAGTTGTGCAAGGAAAGACAACTAGTGAACCAACATCAGGGTCATGGCACCCAAGGCTCACTGATGCATGTAGGGAGTGTAGGCTAACCATCTGGTCCAATCACACCTGAAAAACTTAACACTGGCCTTGATAGAAAGGTGTCAGAATACACAGAGCATCACAGTTTGCTGCATATGGAGCTCCATGCCCATAGACCAATCAGAGTGCCCATTATCATCCAGTCCATTGCCAAAAGTTCCTTTAATCGATATGTGAACTTTAGAACTGGATCATGGAGCAGTGGTAGAAGGTAATAAACCATGTTTTTTTTAAATTCAAATGGATAACAAGGTGCAAGTGTGTCATTTACATTGGAAAGAGTAAACAACAGAATGCACACTGTTACACAACAAAAATTGTTCAGGAATGTTTTGAGGAGCATGGCAAAGAGGTCAAAGTGTTGTCTTGGCCTCCTAATTTCCAAGAACTCAATCCAACTGAGCATCTGTGGAATGTGATGGAAAAACAAATTTAATCCATGGGGGCCCAACCTCTTATCATGCAGGACTTAAATGATCTGCTTCTTATGTCTTGGTGTCAGATACCACATGACATGTTCAGAGGTCTTGTGGAATCCAAGCCTCAAGAGTATTACATAGTTGTCTATATTGAATAAAAAGAATAAAGTCCATCAAGTTCAACCCTGAAGCCCATTATTTTATGCTGTTGAACCAAAAGAAGGCAAAACAAACAATATAGTAATTACCAATTATGCCACAAAAACTGAAAAAAGATTCCATAATGGTAATCAGATTTCTCATTGGCTCAATGACCTGCTTACATACATATCAATTATATCCTTAAATATTCTGTTTACGCAAAAAAGCATCCACGCCATTTAAAAAAAATAAAAAATTATCTATAGAATCTGACAAAACATTGTTTTTGTTACTGTAAAGAACCCTTTCCTATGCAGTAAGCAAAAACACCTTTCTTCCAGTCTCAGTGGGTGACCTCTTGTCTGTTGTATATTCCTGCCAATGAACAGGTTAGCGGGTTTTACTTACCCTGTTATATATTTGTATAGAGCTATCACATCCCCTCTGAGGCAGCCCCGGTCATAACTAATGCTTTCCACCACCTTACTAGTTTTGTAGCTTGCCACTGCACTTTTTCTAATTCTGCAATATCCTTCATAAAACTGGTGCACAAAATTACACATCAAATTCAAGGTGGGGGTTTTACCATTGATTTGTAAAGAGACAAAATTGTATGTGGATCATGAGATCATTGCATACTGTTACCCAGTTTGATATTTAGTTTTTCCCAGTTAATTTTATAACATGACAGGAGGCTTCATATTTGCTTACGTCTCTCTTTACTAGAACTCCACAGCAGCACATAAACACGGAGAAAAACAACCAATCAAAAAAAGTTAGGTACTATAAAACTCCCTTCCCCACACATAATTTCCTCTTTCTTTGCTGCTCCACCTCAGTACAGGTCAGAGTACCACTGCCTCCTGCTTTTAGTGGGTGGGTTATCTTATGCCTACTTTAATTGTATATTGATTTTAGGGGATTTGTTTTACTTTCCTCTCCCCTGTTTATTCCATTACTGTCTTTTTCCCTACCTAAGTTTCCCTTAGGCCCGTCTAGCCTTTCTCTGGCTGACTTGATCTACACTTGCAAACCCTTTATACTTTGCAGCAAGGAGCTATGTGTCTAGTTTGGATTACTAGTTGATCCAGCACGTAGAATTGTATCACACAGATGACTAATAGGTAACGTATAACCGGGCCTTAGAATGGCCGGACTTAACGTACCAAAGAGTAGTCAGGGTACTTGCTGAGGTCAGGGAATACAGAAAGAGACACAACAATAAGGGAAAGCCAAAAGTCAGTGATACCAGAAAATAGGGAAGTCAAAATCAAAGCCAAAGTAAAAAACCAGAAGAAACTTGAATCAGGAATGTGCTCTGGGACAACCACAAGGGAAACCACGACAGGGCACTGAACAGGATGAGAACTGGGCCTAAATATCCCTCCTCTAGATCTGATAGACTGTAACCGGCCTTTGACCCCAAAGGTAGTTACCTGGTTCCCATTTGCATAATTGCTGCTCAGCATCATAGGCGTGCACAAGGGGTGTGCCGGGTGTGCCTGGGCACACCCTAATCCCGCGGCACGCCTATGCATATTGAGACCGGCAGGGGAGATCTCAGGATCTCCCCTGTCGGCTCATGCAGAGCCGGCACTATCCGAGCGCCGGCTCTGCTCTCAGCCTCCCTCCCCACTGACCCACATGCAGGGAGGGAGGCAGGAGAGGACCGGCGGAGCTATTGCCAGCAGCTCCGCCGGGTTCCTCTCGCGAGATATGAGCGTTGCCTCGGCAACGCTCAAATCTCGCGAGAGTGAACTCTAGCCCCACAGGGGCTAGAGTTCACTCTCCACTGGACCACCAGGGATCACAGCAGCAAGGATCCCCTCCTCCACTGGACCACCAGGGAAGGAAGCAGCAGCACGATCCCCCCTCCCTACAAAAGGTAAGAAGGGAGGGGGGAGAGCAATTAATGTACCCCCACCTCCACCCCCCACAATCACCCACCCACACACATACAACACACACACACAGCACACACACATCCAGCACCCACACACATTCAGCACCCACAGACATACAGCACCCACAGACATACAGCACCCACACACATTCAGCACCCACACACATACAGCACCCACACACATTCAGCACCCACACACATACAGCACCCACAGACATACACAGCACCCACAGACACATACAGCACCCACAGACACAGCACCCACACACATTCAGCACCCACACACATTCAGCACCCACAGACATACAGCACCCACAGACATACATAGCACCCACAGACATTCAGCACCCACACACATTCAGCACCCACAGACATACAGCACCCACAGACATACACAGCACCCACACACATACAGCACCCATACACAGCACCCACACATATAGCACCCACAGACACAGCACCCACAGACATACAGCACCCACACACATACACAGCACCCACACACATACAGCACCCACAGACATACACAGCACCAACACACATACAGCACCCGCACACACATACAGCACCCTCACAAACACACACAGCACACAAACAGCACCCTCACACACACACAGCACACTAACAGTACCCTCACAAACACAAACAGGACCCTAACAAACACACACACAGCACACTACCAGTACCCTCACACACAAACAGCACCCTCACACACAGTACATTAACAGCACCCTCACAAGTGCACACACAAACAGCACCCTCACACACAGTACATTAACAGCATCCTCACAAGCACGCACACACAAACACCCTCACCCACATAGCACACTACCAGCACCGTCACACACACATCACACTAACAGCACCCTCACACAGCACACACACACACACACAGCAGTGTGTGTATGTGTGTATATATGTGTATGTATATATATATATATATATATATATACACATATATATATACATAAATACATATATATATGCGGCGTGTGCTTGTGCTTTAGGGTGCACACCCTAATGCAATAGGCTGTGCACGCCTATGCTCAGCATTAACCCTTCTGTGGATTTGGTTGCTGCTCGGCACAACTTTTCCTGTGTGGACAGTAAATGCCATTAACCACATTTTTATAAGCGGATGAATACGTGACACTATGACTCTTTGTGATATACTGTCTCTCTGCTTTGCATTATTCTGTCACTGTTATTTGTATTTGCTTGCAAACATGATTTTACCTTTTATTTGCTTGCAAACACTTTTTATTTATCAGGGCTCTGGGTGTTGTATAGTTGCTCATTCTGCATAATGTCCAGGATTGTGTCTTTGCATGGCTTAACCCCTTCCTTCCCTCTACATTAGCCTAGGATTCTTATGTGGGGTGGATTTTTTTTTAACTCCTCTTTGGGAGATGGGTGAGATTTTAGTACCCCCTTCAACTGTTTAGTCCTTATATTCATTCAGGGTGATAGTATATTTGTTTTTAATAACCCTATGTTCATTGCCTTTATGTGAGATTGTATTCCTTTCTTTATTGTATATTGCTGGCTATCTCTTCCTTTTCATGCTCCTCATGTGCCATAGACTTCCCTTCAGGCCTCTGCCCCTCTTTTTCTATGTGATCTGCTTCCATTGCCTGCCCTAGGTTTTTGTGGTCTAATTTTTTCATTAGATGGCATACCCTGGTCTGTTTAGGTATTTCTCCACACTGTAGGTCACATTGTGGTGCATGCTGCATCCTTTTGGTGGGTGTTGGGCTGTTTTTTTTCTCTCCCGCCATGTCAGGTCAGGACCTCCTCAGGCCTTTATGTCAAGGCTTTCAGGGTGCACTGCATGGAGGTGTTTGTGGTGTTTTTTCTCCGTTATTTTTCTTATGACCCGCTCCCTGGTGGTTCCTTGTGGTAGACACCTGTCAGGGGTAGAATTCTGTTCATACTCCTTCCAGTTTCATTATGAAACACATACAGTGACCAGTGCTCAGACACCAACGTGGGAGCACAGGAAATATTTGGCCTTTAGCTGCAAATCCTGTATCCTTTTTTATATCTAGGTAGTTTTATCTATGTCATTTATAGTTCTTTAATTTTAGTTCTGTTGTTTCTTTGTTTCATGTCTTCCGTTCTTTTCCTCTCGCTTGGGACGTCGAGAGGCTTGACTTGGCCTTCTCCGACTTCCCGGGCTCTCGTGGATCGCGAAGAACGTCTCCAGCGTTTCCTCAGGCTACCGGCGGCCATCTTGGATCCCACACACTTGTGTGGGATCCAGGCAGCCGTTTGTAGATTCCATATTTTTTTGAGCTATTGCAGTTTCTCAGCCTGACTCCATTATTAGACTCATGGGCACAGCCCTAGTCTGAATTGTTACTCCGACTACTATCCGTATTGTTTATTCCCAGTTTGAGTCCACCTCTCATATGACTGATACTGAGAGTGATTTCATTATTTGAGGGGGACCCCTCTCAAGACTCCTCTCAGCGCTGATATTATTAGAGGGTGAGCCCCTCGCATACAGTCAGTCTGACACTGATATGGACTCTGGTTTGTATTATAAGAGGGTGCGGCCCTCCCATAACCTCAGCCCGAGGCTGATGCAAATTACATTATTAGAGGGTGACCCCTTCTCATACTGAACCTGACACTAATTTTATTATTAGAGGGCGCGGCCCTCACATAAACTCAGCCCACTGCCGATATTGATGCAAATTGCATGATTTAAGGGTGACCCCCTCTGATATATAAGGAGTCAGGCATTGATATAGACACTGATTTTATTATTAGCGCGTACGGCCCTCTCATACTGTCAGCCTGATTCTGACACGGATACCGATTACATTATTAGAGAGTGTGGCTCTCTCATATGCTCAACCCACTACTGAGTTCCCCTCATGTGCACAGCCCAATATGACTACTTATACTGTTCCCATCAGTTTACCATTTGCGTTGCAGTTTATTACAGTACTGGATTCTGTTTCCCTTCTTGGAGGGCGAACCCGTCTCTTGACGCTACTCAACATGATTATTTATCCTGCTACCATCTGCCTCTGTTCATCTTACACGCTTATACCTGTGCAGAACACCGATGTCTTCTTAGAGGGGCGTCCCTCCTACATTCAACTCAATATGGAGGTCTGTGCTACATACCGTGTTTTGCAAGTGCTATGGCTACCTCACTGGAACATCTAGGAGGCGCTGCTTCATAGTGACAGGGTAATAGAAGACAACCCCTCCATTAGATCTAACGACAGTGCTACTATTTATTTTCTTTATATAGGTGCTACCTGATCGGGCATGGTATTGCCTGTTTAAACTGGCTGTCACTGTTACAACTCCTATAATTGGCCTGCTGGGACCATGCCACTGTATCCCCATTCGGGATATACTCACTGAGGTATCTTATTTACACATTTCCCTGATGCCTTATTGGACAGGGTATGGGCTCCTATGATTGGCCCACTTTGTTGGTGCCCCTATACCTCCATACTGGATATACTCCTGGAGGTTGTACTGCTAATGGGTGAGCCCCAGTTATTGCAGGTGTGTATGTTATGGTATAATCTGCATTGTATCAAGCAGGCTACCGCACACTGTTTATTTTCATGCACACTATTATGGACAAACTGCTCAGGCAGTTTTCCCCTATCAAAGGTAGCATGAGATTTTGATGCCTCCAAAAAGCAAACATGCACTGCCTCACTCGGATGGCGGGAATGGGGAAGTCCCACACCCCGGTTTGCAGGTACACCGTATGCACTGGTCTCATAGAAAGACTGGAGTCCCGGTCGACTTTGAGTTTCCTGGCTGTTAACAATCTTGGGATATATGGCAGGACTACCTCTACTCCTCTGAGAACATATCCGGAGAACACGATTTGGATATGGAGGACCCTCCCTCTGTACACTAATCCCCTCATGGGAGCCCTCCTCGTTTTTGATCTTTCGCTTACACACCTCTTCAGATACCAACAAAAATGACTGCTTGGACTCTATTGGGGAACCCTTATTCAATGTCGCATTCTACACAGATGTCACAAAGTCGGGACGCAACCTCCCGCTAGAGAACTGCTCAGAGCCTGTGTCTGGTTTGGATAAGACTGCCCGACATTCTCGAAACCTGGACACAGTCCCTGCTTCGGACGATTGAAGCTACACCTTTTTTCGCTATATCTATTCCCTGGATTCAGCTGTCATTGTCGAAGGGACTTTACGTTCTATCTATGTATTAGACAACACTATAAGATCATGGGACTCTAGACGAAGATGGGGGGTATTCCTTCATATGAATACCTAGACTTCAGACCTCAAATTCAAATACCTGGGTCCCTTGGCCTATGGTCTACTCTTGAAAATAACATTCCTCTGACAGTCAGGAATACAGGGACCTAGATATCTCACTCTATTATACCCTATGTTTGGTGTGACATGCATACCATAAGTCCCTCCATGGGCTTTTGGCATGGCTGGACTGAAGCGGGATCGTACATGCAGTTATTTGGATTATTTCACTCTCTCCCTAATCAGTCGACGGTCCCACAGACGGACATCCTGATCCAGATCCGCTCACCAAGGCCCGATTCTGTTTTTCCAACCTGCCCACTCTTCGAACCGCTTTCGACTTCTTTGCGTTCCACCATGCGACTACATCATGTGACGGCTCTTCTTAGTTTATGCAGGTTCCAATTACCCCAGGGAGCTGGACCTTTGGATGGAAATCTCAACCTCTATTTATGTTCCCCTCATTTTGGCATTTCAAGGCTTCACAACCTCCCAGAGTAGTCAATCTTCGTTTCACCACAAGATATTCAGTTTTGGAACCCTGATTGGATGGTCCCTTGGGAGTACATCGACTACCACAGTCAAAGGTTCTGCAGTCCACCTGAGGTAATGGAAACACCTAGTATACAACTAGTTTTTCCCCGCTCTCTTTCCAGCGAACTAGATTAATTCTCAGGTGAGACCACTTGCTTCGTAGGCCATGAGGGAATGAAAATACCTTATTCGGTCCTGTTACAGAATTGGTGGTGGACTCGGATGCATTCCATGAGGTTGGAGGGTTGCTTGCATGACCACATCACCTGGTGACCCTGGCACGATCGAAGGAGCCACCTTCCACATTAGGGGTTGAGACCTGGTGGCAGTTTTTTCTCACAGTTACAAGTCCACCAATGATCTTTGGAATTTTGCACCTGCAGGAAAATGGTTAATATGTCGACTTTGCTGTTCTCGGAAACAGATTGCAACCCCACGAACAGCGGATCTAATAGCTGATTGAGTTTTTCCGTAATTTGTGGTACACCGATGGCTAGCATCTTCATCAATCGTTCTGCCATCACTTCTCGCAATTGGAAGGTCCATTTGAGATTGCTCTAGTTATTTCCCGGAATAGTTACCAGCGAAACAAACATCGTTGGATTTGTTGGCGGAGTGTTAAAACAGTAAATATGAAGCCTCCTGTCATGTTATAAAGTTGTAGATTATGCTAGCTTTAGCGTACCTATAATCTTAATTTTATTAATGACAGGAGGCGAGTATTTCCCTCCCATTCTTATCCCTCCCATGTTTATATTTAATAGTTTGGGTTAATCAGGTACGTATGCAACTCTGCTTGTTGTCTCTGCTACCTGTCACTTGTTCGTGTGTCCGTAAGTAAGGGTTGGGACCTCTGTATATTACAATATTTCTGGTTGTTACACCAGGTGCCTACATGTTTTGTTCAGAGTACATTTCACTGGCTAACCTGGTTTGACATTTCTTCTCGGATGGTGGACGTTGTTGTATTCATTGCATCTTGGACTTTGTTTTTCTCTACATTGTTTTTTCTGCCTTTTGTTCTGTTTTGTCGCAGCTTGAAAGAGGAAATTATGTGTGGGGAGGGGAGTTTTATAGTACCTTACTCGCCTTCTGTCAATAAAATTAAGATTATAGGTACACTAAAGCTAGCATAAACTACAATTTAATGTTATCCATATATTTTGAAATTAATGTAAAAGTGGCTTGTGGTTTCCTTATTCCAAAATGAATGACTTTGCTTTCATTTGTATCAAATCTCATCTGCTACTTTCCTGCCCAGTGCCCAATTTTAACTAAATCCCTCTCTAGAGAAGTTATATCATGTTTCGACTGTATTTTCCTACCTAGCTTTGTGTAATCTGCAAACACTGACAGATTACTTTAATTCCCACTTCAAGATTAGTTATAAACAGATTTAAAAATGGGGATCCAGGAAAGAATTCTGAGACAGTCCTCTTTTGTCAACGTTTGTCGAATTTGAACATTTTCCATTTACAACTACTCTCTGCACTAAATTTTTAAGCCAGGGTTCTATCTAAGAACACAATGTTTTGTCTAAACCAATGGATTTTACTAGTAACATTTTGTGTGGAACTGTATGAAATACCTTAGCAAAATCTGAGTAGATCACATCTACTGGATCACCCTGATCTATATTTCTACTAACCTCTTCATAAGTTAGTTTGGTATGACCTGTCTTTCATAAATCCATGTTGATTACTACTAATGATATTTTGTTGACAATGAATTCTTGAATACTATCCATTAACAGCCCTTCAAATAACTCGCTGTGATATGTTTTACTGTTTTGAATCACTAATATTTGTGTTCAGCGAGGTCTCCCGAGTAAAACAGTACCCCCATGTACATGTTTTAGGGTGTCGTAGAACGTTACAGGGTAAAATACAGTGCTAGCAAATTAAATTCTCTGGAATTTCGGCCTGGGTTGGCAGGCAGGTCCCTCAAATTGCAATCAATAAAATTACTGAATTATGTAAAATATTACATAAATACGCACGTAGAATTTAAATATATATGCATATTTATATATTTGAAGTCTACGTGTATATTTATATAATTATTTATGTAATTTTGTATATGGACATATGTATATTTCGTATTATTTTTATTTATTTATATATACATAGATATATATACAAATTCATTCTAAGTGTATTTTGATATAAATATATATATATATATATATTTAAAAATACAGTTAGAATAAAATTTCATATAGATATATAATTTTTTTTAAATTTTTTTATTATTATTTAAAAAAAATTTTTATTTAATTTAAATTACTTATTATTTATATTTTATAATAATATATATATACAATATATATAGTTATTATATATTATTATATATACGTGTGTAATTTAATTATAAGTGTATTTTTATATTAATATAAGTACATATTAATATAAAAATACACTTAGTATGACATTATATATATATATGATATATAGACATATATTATATACATATAATATATGTCTATATATCATATATACACATATATAATTTTTTTAATTTTTTATTAACACTAACTTTATTTTTTTTTCTGATTTTACACTAGCAGGGAGACTACCTGTCAGCACAGACAGTCCCCCTGCAGGCAGCACTATGGACACCTATTGTGACCATGTGATCGCTGTGTTAAGCGATCACATGGCCACAGGGGTCCTAATTCAGTGTGGGGAGACTGTCTGGGCTGCAGGCAGTCTCCCCACAACCGGAGCCATGCTGATCGCCGCCGGGGGATAGACGGCGATCAGGTAAGTAAATAGGACCGTTAGGACGGTTCAGGACCGTCATCGGTCCGCAATGGGAAAATCCCGATGACGGTCCTGAACCGTCCTGAGTCGGGAAGGGGTTAATATAGAAATAATTTGCAGTTCCCAAAAGAAAACAGATGGGAAATGCTATTTGGAATATAAAGTGGAATAAAAAGTAACCTTATAATGCATAACTAGTACTAGTAAAATACATGGTCATGAAAAATTATAATTTAAAAAAGGGGCATCACTGATCTGTCTAGTGATCACTTAAACTCACAGATATCAATGAAAAAGGAGGAGTAGAAAAAGGGTTTTATTAAAGTGTCAGTTAAGCATTATAAGGTTACTTTCTGTTTTATTTTATATACCGGTAGCATTTCCCATCTGTTTTCTTTTGGGAACTGCAAATTATTTCTATAGTTGACCAAATGCTTAAGCCCTGGACCAATACACATGTTAGGGCCAACTGGCGCATTTCTTTTTCTTTTTGTTCACAATGTTTAATAACTTTCTTACCAAACTCTGGGCAGGCTCCCACCACTCAGCAGTGATGGTAATAGTGAAAGTATTTTATTAAGTGGATGTGCAAACTAGATATAGTGTCACCTCATGGTCTCAATAAGAATCTTGAGTGGCACTGGTTCCTGTAATACATATCCCATTTAGTAGCTGCTCATGCCCACTCTTATTTAATTAATCACTTTATTCTGATAATATTGTACTGTAATTATGGTTATATTTCTAATTATGAGAACCTGATATATTTTCTTTTTATAAAAAGGGTTAAAACTCTACAGCATTTCTGAGCATTTCTGAGCAAAAACAAGCCATGTAATTCAAAGTTGAGTGGTGATGCTGTGGTTAAAGTGACATGAGTGCAAATAAAACACACGTTTCAGAGA
>OW240915.1:167223917-167291417 GCA_933207985.1 Pelobates cultripes | reverse complement strand
ACTTATTCAGAGGTTTCTGCGCATTTGTAGATTTTTTTTTGGTCCCGAGCGCCTGCCACTTTCATGCTTTATCCATATATGTGTGGCTAAGAGAGCGCTTTGTAAAGTGTCCCAGCAAGCATTTAGTTCTGAGAAAAAGAAAAAGAAAAAAACAAAAAAAACAAAAGGAGGAGGAGGAATAAAACGGAGTACTGAAAAACAAGGTCATTGGAGTTTAATCTGAAAGAAGAGACACAATTATCGTTCATTCCACACAAAGCACTCATGTAAGACTCATCCAGGTAAACTGGCTTCAGGATCGGAAAAATCCAGCCCACCTATTGTTACTCAGATATGATAGTCTGTGCCAGGACACGTACTATTACCACCTGATTCATTCAACTAACCAGGAAGGAAGATACCAGTAGCAGATTAGTCAAAGGAAAGTCATTTCTGAAAGCAGTAAAATACAATTAGAAACAATATTAAATAAATGAACAATTTAGAAACCAAAAAAAAAAAAAAAATTCACCAAAATATATAGTGGAAATATCAAATGGTTAAAGTGACCGCGTCAAAAAAAATTCTTAAACAAAATCTTGACTGTGCTGGCTAACAATTTAAAGAAGAGCAAAATCTTGAAGCACAAAGATATTTTAAACATTGCTTATGCTTTTTTTTTTTTACCCATCTCAAGCATAAAATAAAAATGGTGTGTAAGTCAGTACTTTCTTTTTGGAATCAGGGCAGATATGGAGTCCCAGGAGTTGGTTGACATGCCTCCAGCGATGTCACACAAACACTTCTGAAAGCGCAACCCAATGCGCCTCATAGTGGAGATATTGTTTAAGTTTATATGTGAGAAGAGAGTGACTGTTCCCACAGCAGAAGCACCGATAGTGTCTGTTAGACAGATGCTAGAGGCATATTTACCTCTGCAATGTATTGCCATATCTACTTGCCATATCAATGTTTTACATTGCAGATTTAAAACTAAAAGGACCACTGCACATAGACGACTTCAAATCGAGAAAATGTTATGTGTGCCTTTAGTGGAATTTAAGGTCAAAATAGCTCAAATTAAAAAAATATATATTTGCTAGAATGTGGAGTTTAGCAAATAAACATACGATTCTCCTGACATCCATAACGAAAGTGAAAGTTTGAACATTCAGTCTAGAGATCGGTAGCAGTGGCAGACTTCTGTTTAATTCTCCACTTTCTCATTTAAATACCCCCTTTACATTGACTACTCAACTAACTTCTTGTCCTCTACATATATAGATCTCTAAATTAGCTGCTTCCTTCACAAAACCACATTTGATCGTATATTTAATTATTTCCACCGCCTTCCTTAAAGGGGTAGTCTGTAGGGGGCAGGCTGTAGTAGTTATGCTCAATGTCGTTCTTTAAATCCCACGTGCATCCTTTTTCCATTGCTAGCCAGCTCCTACCTGCCTCCTTCTCAAGTATATGATATGCACCAATAGCAGCACTAGCTAACAGATTATCACAACATTATGTCAGTGCATTAAGAGGCTTAGCATGCTAAATTTCTCAGGATTCATGGCCAGCTTGCAAGCAAGCGTGTATCACCAAGAGGTCTGAATGCTAATGGTGGTACACATACCATAGATTTGCCAGAACACATGGAGTGATTTTACTTTTATTATAAACCCTTAACCAATGGGTCTTATTTGGTACCATCATTTCATATTTTAACCCACCATGATTCCTCACCTTGTTCTAAGAGCAATCCAGGCAGCATCAATGTCAGCATATAAATTCTTCTCTGTTGGCTTTCCAGAACTTGATCCGTACCCAGAGTAGTCATAAGAGAATATGTTGCAGTTAATCCGAGAGCCCAGACCAATGTAAAAGCTGCTCATCTGACCCAGGTCAACAGCATTGCCATGAGAAAACAGCAGTGTATACTTGGCATTTGGGGAGCAGCGCACAAACATGCAGGCAATGCGATTTCCTCTACTTGTTCTAGTCATGAAACACTCAATGGCATCTTTTTCCCGAGAAGAGTATTGCCAGTCTGCTCTTTCTGAGAGGTGTAGCGTCCAGCGGCTCCCACTCTCATCACACATAAGGGTGTAAGTTGGATCGGGAGGCAAAAAGGCAAGCTTTGAAGCAATCTTCCCAGGGCAAGGGGGGCAGCAGAAAAGACAGCATAATTCACTGAATGAAAGATTATTCATTTTTAGGTCTGTATAGGAGACAAAAATAAAAAAGTACAGTAATTAGTTGGGGGAGGTTACTCAAACAATTCTACAGAATTTGCTGGAATAATAATATTATTTATGATTGACCAATACTGTTCATTGACTAATTGTATCATATTTATAGGACAGGATCATTTAAATAGTATATTTTCATTTTCTATTATATTGTACTATTGTTTTGGGCATGTAAAATTTTTATTTTCTATGGGATTTTTTTTATTTTTTATTTTTTTTAATTTTTTTTAACTCTGAGGTCCTCATGCAAAAGGCAGCCTTAACACTGAATTGTAAACATTGCAGTTTCTGTAAAAGGGAAAGGTTTATATTGCAGGGTTAAGACAACAGGGAAACTTCAAATAAGATAAGGTGGTGTGGGTGCCTATAGTGTATCTTTAAGGAAGCTTATGGCAAAAGTCACTGGTCTAGAAAACACTTCTTCCACCTTATGTGCCTCGCGTGTCCCTTTAAACTAGATTTTCATTGACCTGTTATATGCAGATGTCAACCTGATAAGAATTTAAGTCAACAAGAAGCTAGGAAGACTGTAATAGAATGGATTAAAAATGTTTCGGACAACTTTGCACATAAACGAAACAGAGCCATGGAAATAATGGAACAAAAATACTGTTTATAAGCTTCACCTTTTGTAAACGTGGGACTTGTCCATAAAACAAAGTAGTCCACATTATGGCTTATCTTATGTTAACATCAGCATTTCAGTGAAATTACAATGTGATAAACATTAGTAATCTTTATAAAATATACTCATAGGAGCTTACGCCTTTACCTTACAATAGCACATGCTCAGTTGCCCATAATGGGCAGCCAGTGAAAGGCTTTGAACGGTCAGCATATCACCGGCACCCATTGCTTACCTTCCTGCCTCTTATGACAACAGAGCAGAGGAGGAAATAGATACTGTAGATGTTCACTACTGCACATACTTACCAACATTTCAAAAATGGACAAAGAAAGACAATTTATACAGTTGTGGCCAGGACCAGGTCTATTTTAGGGGACTTAATTTACGCAACAAAAACAGAATTTAAACTACAATAAATGTGTTTAGAAATCAGCCAGAATGAATGAGATACATAGTCATAAAATACACACAGCAGTTATATTGTTATGGAGCTCTGTTATACACTCACACACAAACAATATGTAAATACTAGAAGAGAGAGACCTTAAGATAGAAAAAAAAAAGGGACAGAAGAATTTAAGCCCAAAATAGGGACTGTGCCTCCTAAATAGGAACACTTGGGAGGTATTTACTGAGTAAACAACTTGAAGTTGAAAACAGTTAAGGGGCTACAACCCTCAAAATAACTTCATTAAAAGGACCACTCTAGGCACCAAAACCACTTCAGCTTAATGAAGTGGTCTGGGTGCCAGGTCCCTCTAGGATTAACCCCCTTTTTTATCAACATAGTTTCAGAGAAACTGCTATGTTTATAAATGGGTTAATCCAGCCTCTAAAGCCTCTAGTGGCTGTCTCATTGACAGCCGCTAGAGGCGCTCGCGTGCTTCTCACTGAAAATCACAGTGATAAGACGCCAGCGTCCATAGGAAAGCATTATGAATGCTTTCCTATGAGACCGGCTGAATGCGCGCGCAGCTCCTGCCGCGCATGCAGCCCAGGAGGAGGATCGGAGGCGGAGAACTCCCCGCCCGGCGCTGGAATAAAGGTAAATTTAACCCCTTTCCTCGCCATCCAGCCTGGCGGGAGGGGGACCAGAGTATGTTTTCCAGGCACGATAGTGGTCCTTTAAGATGAAGCTGTTTTAGGAGTGGAGTATACGCTTACTGACTTCAAGAAAAGAGAAACTTTTAAAACTTTGATCATACACTTAACACAATCGGTAACATAAGTCAAATATTTAAACGATTACCCCAAAATAGAAATGGTTAGTAAGTGTTACACTGCATGCGTGCTCAGTTAGCATATAACAGTATTGAATGGTATACTGCAATGCATTCTCTGTAATGATACAGTTTTATTATTGATCCCATATACACAGACACTAGGAGCTTGAAAAACATGCTCAAGTGACTGCCTGAGTCAAAAGGTCAACGCAGCATCCAAATATAATCTAGTATGCTTGAAATAATGGAAACCATTCAAATGTGTTCTTTTCGTTAACAATTCATAATTGGTTCTTTTAAGAGTTTGACTGTATCATACAATCTAAAATGAGAGACTATTATTCCAGTTATAACAGGCAGCTCTACAAAGTCAACTGTATGGTGACACACAAAAAAATAAAACAAATTATGTTAAGGGGCGGAGCTTGACCGCCAAGCTGACCAGAAGCATGGAAAGCGAGCTCTGGCATATTCAGCTCTAAATCGGGGGTTCCACCTGGGCAACAAGCCCGTACACAGCTTCTTGTGTGTCTCAATTACCCGGGGGACAACCCACTGACACGATACACACCACACCGACTACTCCGTGATCGAGGGCATGACGCGCCGAGCTGAGGCCTACTAAGACGGGGCTTGGGGGAGATGGCCACTCTCCCTACTCCACAAGCTGAAGTTACTCACCCACGCTCCTACCTCTGGACCGGTGGGGGTAAATCAGGTCCCCGCTGGCCTGCTGCACGGTGGCCTCTGAAGCATGGCGAGAAACACTACACGGCACAGCGACCCTGCCGACTCCAAGATGGTGGAAGCACTCACACATGCACCTCGAGGTACACTGCATCCACCTACCGAGAAACCCAGCTACCTAAGCGGCTCCACAACCTCGCTGAAGGCTATATTTGCCAGATTTTGGGCCAAGCTGAGGGCACATATGGCTACCCCCACCTCCTCATCTGCAACACCGGCAAAGCAGAATCGGAAGAAAGTGCAGGGAAGGCCCCCTCTGGGCAATCATATCGAGCACACTCCTGTCTCCCCCAAAGAACACCCGCCCTGGACTGAGGGCCACAAAGGGCTTGCCCAGGAAACACTGCCCACACAAGCGAAGGCCTGCCGGTACCATACCATCAGGACCTCGCGCAATCCCACTCCTAGGAAGGATTCGCAGAGCCCTCAAGTCTGTGGCTTAGTGGTGTTGGCCACTACAAGGATCCAGGGCTGGAAGGACGCCACCCCCGGTCATTGTCCAACCGTTCTCTCACCGGTTATGCGTCTCAGAGTGAAAGACTCTCCTCCAAAGCCACTATGCGGTGTGGGCCTAAAGCTGCCCCAGGGATATCACGCTGATTGGCACTACAGAGTTATCCAACTCCTTGCCTGCACCGACATCTCTGCCGAGGCATCCAGCGGAATATAAATATAAATGTTGTATAGCACATAAGCCATTTCAACGCACTCACTACTTGTTTATTTACACCTGTCAAAGCTACATAATTAGATGACCTAGTTTGTATCTCATGTGCCCTTCTTTGTCCCTCCTCTGATTATCTTTCCTACTTAAGTATAGAAAATGTACCTGTCCTCCGTAGACACGGATCCATAAAACAGTCTATACAGTTATAATATTTTTCTCCTGAACTAAATCACTATGTGTGTATGTATGTATGTATGTATATATATATATATATATATATATATATATATATATATATATATATATATATATATGTTTTTCTTGGCACTCACCCTTTCAAATGTGTAGCTCAATATCGCCTGGGTGCAATCCCATGTAGATAAAATATATAGAGGATAAAGAGATGCACTCTCAGGACTTTGAAAAAATAGTTAATTTATTCCAGCAGGTATAACATCAAAGTTTGCCGACATTTCGACCCATTCGGGTCTTTCTCAAGGTCAATGTACCTGTGCTTACAAGCCATTTATATAGGACATAAAAAGAAGTACTCACCAATCTGTGAAGAACCCCCTGAATCCCTCCGTGCACACCCGGAAGTGAAACCGGAAATAGAACCCACGATCACATGATCCATGCATAAGTGATCATGTGGTGTTGCTACCGATAGGAAAACAATTAATTATAAGATCGGTAAATATCTCATAGATGTGCAAGTGAAATGTCTAATATCAATCTATTGATGAAATCTGATTAAAGTGCAGAGTGCATAAATCCGCAAAAATGCAGCCTAATATAAAAAAAATAAGCAAAGATCATAAGATCAAATATACTGTGTAAAGTGTCACCATATATCTAAAGAAGTGATCAAAAAAATAAAGAATGTTATGTTAAAAACATTTCACCAACCATGTCAAGTTTAGAAGGCATTTAGCTGAAGCAATCTATAACAAAAAAAAAAAAATAAAAAAATAGCAGACTAAAAAAGGGAAAAAAAGCCATTAGAATAAAGGCTCCAAAAAACCAATAAGGATCACAAATATACTTAGAGAAAAAGGGAAACCATATGATTATTCAAAGAACATTATTATTAAAGAAACATAGAGAGCACAATATTCTCGTTGAGTCCTCTTGGTGTCACTGTGTCCAGCCGATGGATCCATTGTGCCTCACGTTAAAGTAGTTTCTTTGATCTGTCACCCCCTCTGGACATTGGGGGGACATGATCAATAGCCGTGAAACGTAACAGAGGAAGTCTATGTTGCATATGTAGGAAATGTTTAGCGACTGGCTTATCGCTATATTGATCTCTAAATGCTGTTGTTATGGTCGACCGATGTCCCCTTATGCGGTCTCTCAACGTCAAGTCGGTTTTGCCAACGTACGAAAGTCCGCAGGGACATGTGATCATGTATATCACATGGTCAGTGGTACACGTGATATAATGAGATATTTTAATTCTCTGACCGCTATGGGGATGAGCAAAGGTTGTGCCACTGACCATGTGACTACATGTCACACATCCACTGCATTTATAACAACCTTTCTTCACAATACTCCTCGGTTTACGGTAGCACATTTCTGGGTCACTCTTCACCAGAAGGTCCTTTAAGTTTTTGTTTCTTCTGTAACTGATAACAGGGGAACTCATGAATGTATGAGGTAGTGATTTATCTGAACGTAATATATCCCAATGTCTTTGGATAGATTGTCTAATTTTCGATGTTCCAGTGTGAAAAGTCATGGGAAGATAAATTTTTGGTTCTTTTGGTACCTTCTTAGTTTTATCATTCAATCTTTCTTGATTCCATATATTCAAAGCTTTAGTTTGTGCTATTTGGAGAGTTTGTGGACGATAACCTCGCATACGAAATCTCTCCCACATTTCTTCCAATTGGGCTCTTCGTTTTTCGGTTTCTGTATTATATCTTAATGTCCTTAAGAATTGGGAGACCGGGAGTGATTTCTTAAGTTGTTGTGGATGAAAACTGGAGGCAGATAAGAGAGTATTACGATCCGTATTTTTACGGTATAAAGTAAATTCCAATTTGTTTTCTTTTTTATAGATGGTGACATCCAAAAATTGAATTGATTTTTCATCAATTTGATAACTCAGTATAACAGGTGTAGAAGATTGATTTATTTCATGAATCATTTGTTCCAGATCTATCCTGGTACCTGTCCAAATCATGAACAGGTCATCTACAAACCGATAATAATGTTGAATATGTTGTCCAAATTTTTCCAAAATATGATCACATTCAAAAATGTACATGAAGGCATTAGCATATGATGGTGCCATTGCCGCCCCCATCGCAGTGCCGGATACTTGCACATAGAATTGGTTTTCATATTTAAAATAGTTGCATGTAAGTGCAATCATTAGAAATTCCAACAAGAATTCAATTGGCGGACCTTCATATATGGTAGATTTGACCAGGATCTCCCTCAAAGCCTGTACACCCTCCCTATGAGGTATGATGGTGTACAGGCTCTGGACATCCATCGTAACTAATAAGGATGTCGACTCCACATGTGGTGTTTGTAGGATTCTGGACATAAAGTCCCGTGTGTCTCGTAAGCATGTAGGCAAAGCCATAATGCTATCTTTAATAAAAGTATCAATATATTTGGCAATTGGTTCGATTATGCCATCTCTAGCCGAAACTATGGGTCTTCCTGGTGATTGTAGTGGGTCTTTATGGATCTTGGGTAGCGTATACAGTACCGGATATCTGGGGTGCTCAACTGTGAGGTACTGAGCTGTGTGAGTATCCAAGTACTCCAATTGTAATATCTGCCTCCAGTTTTCATCCACAACAACTTAAGAAATCACTCCCGGTCTCCCAATTCTTAAGGACATTAAGATATAATACAGAAACCGAAAAACGAAGAGCCCAATTGGAAGAAATGTGGGAGAGATTTCGTATGCGAGGTTATCGTCCACAAACTCTCCAAATAGCACAAACTAAAGCTTTGAATATATGGAATCAAGAAAGATTGAATGATAAAACTAAGAAGGTACCAAAAGAACCAAAAATTTATCTTCCCATGACTTTTCACACTGGAACATCGAAAATTAGACAATCTATCCAAAGACATTGGGATATATTACATTCAGATAAATCACTACCTCATACATTCATGAGTTCCCCTGTTATCAGTTACAGAAGAAACAAAAACTTAAAGGACCTTCTGGTGAAGAGTGACCCAGAAATTTGCTACCGTAAACCGAGGAGTATTGTGAAGAAAGGTTGTTATAAATGCAGTGGATGTGTGACATGTAGTCACATGGTCAGTGGCACGACCTTTGCTCATCCCCATAGCGGTCAGAGAATTAAAATATCTCATTATATCACGTGTACCACTGACCATGTGATATACATGATCACATGTCCCTGCGGACTTTCGTACGTTGGCAAAACCGACTTGACGTTGAGAGACCGCATAAGGGGACATCGGTCGACCATAACAACAGCATTTAGAGATCAATATAGCGATAAGCCAGTCGCTAAACATTTCCTACATATGCAACATAGACTTCCTCTGTTACGTTTCACGGCTATTGATCATGTCCCCCCAATGTCCAGAGGGGGTGACAGATCAAAGAAACTACTTCAACGTGAGGCACAATGGATCCATCGGCTGGACACAGTGACACCAAGAGGACTCAACGAGAATATTGTGCTCAACGAGAATATTGTGCTCTCTATGTTTCTTTAATAATAATGTTCTTTGAATAATCATATGGTTTCCCTTTTTCTCTAAGTATATTTGTGATCCTTATTGGTTTTTTGGAGCCTTTATTCTAATGGCTTTTTTTTCCCTTTTTTAGTCTGCTACCTTTTTTTTTTGTTATAGATTGCTTCAGCTAAATGCCTTCTAAACTTGACATGGTTGGTGAAATGTTTTTAACATAACATTCTTTATTTTTTTGATCACTTCTTTAGATATATGGTGACACTTTACACAGTATATTTGATCTTATGATCTTTGCTTATTTTTTTATATTAGGCTGCATTTTTGCGGATTTATGCACTCTGCACTTTAATCAGATTTCATCAATAGATTGATATTAGACATTTCACTTGCACATCTATGAGATATTTACCGATCTTATAATTAATTGTTTTCCTATCGGTATCTTAGCAACACCACATGATCACTTATGCGTGGATCATGTGATCGTGGGTTCTATTTCCGGTTTCACTTCCGGGTGTGCACGGAGGGATTCAGGGGGTTCTTCACAGATTGGTGAGTACTTCTTTTTATGTCCTATATAAATGGCTTGTAAGCACAGGTACATTGACCTTGAGAAAGACCCGAATGGGTCGAAACATCGGCAAACTTTGATGTTATACCTGCTGGAATAAATTAACTATTTTTTTCAAAGTCCTGAGAGTGCATCTCTTTATCCTCTATATATTTTATCTACATGGGATTGCACCCAGGCGATATTGAGCTACACATTTGAAAGGGTGAGTGCCAAGAAAAACATTGCTTTATATATATATATATATATATATATATTATTTTTTAATTATTAAAAAATATTTTTACTTTTATTTTTATTAACATATTATTTATAATTTATAATATATATATATATATATATATACACACACAATATATATAGTTATAATATATATTGTATATATACATGTGTAATTTAAATTAAAAGTGTATTTTTATATTGATATACGTATATATAAATATGAAAATACACTTAGTATGACATTATATATAAATATGATATATATACATATATTATATATAGATATAATACATGTATATATATCATATATATATACATATTTTTTTTTTACACTGATTGCTTTATTCTGTAACTTTATTTTTTTATTTTTTACTTGCAGGGAGACTGCCTGTCAGCACAGACAGTCCCCCTGCAGGCAGATACACAGGTACCTATTGCAGCCACGTGATCGAGTGATCACGTGGCTGCGGGGTCCTGATCTGCCGAGGAGAGACTGCCCGGGCAGACAGGCAGTCCCCCTGGACCGGGAGGAGCACTGATCGCCGCCGGGGGACCGACGGCGATCAGGTATGTAGCCCCAGACCGTTATGATGGTTCAGGACCGTCATCGGTCATCAAGGGGTTAAAAAGATTGTTCCCAAGCTCAAAATCTGCCCTGTCCTCTAATATGCCACAACCCTCCTTCCTAGACTTCAGCTATGCATTGACCTCTCTAATCTTCTGCTGCCTTTCCAATGTAGCACGTGGCACAGGTAACTTTTCATAAAATGTTGGGCATTTTGTGAGCTATTGTGACCAAAGCCACCAAATTATGCTCAGTAATCATTTCCAAGTAAAACAATACCTCCATTGTTTAGTTACAGTGCCATATAAGTAAAACTATTTTAGTTTTTACAGTTATAATTTTGAAAGATTGATTTGATAGGCCTGTTTCTCATTTTGGGGCATTGTAGCAGTTTTAAATTTCAAATTACCACATAAATGCATACTATTTGTGAAAGTAGACACCACGGGATTTGTCATATGGTATATTAGAGCCATTTTTGCACTATTTTTGTTGAAAGTTTAAAGTATTATTTTACTTTTATGTTTATAACATGAATATTGCAATTTTACAGTTTATCTCTACACTTAATGTGTGCTACTGTAATAAAAATGATTAAATTATTCTCAGTTATATCCCCTGAGTACAAACTGAATCCCTTTTCATACCATTGTTAAGTTTTGTGAAAATACACGGCTTAATTTATAGCCTGCCCAAGGCATTTTTTTTAAATAAATGACCAATTGAAAATTGGTCTGTGATGCTTTTCAGGGCATTTTCGAAGCTCACATATATAAATGATTCCATGAATGCATACTATGTGTTAACATCATGAGGACTCTTACATTATGTACTTTAAGCTTTACTGGGATGCCATTTTTAACCATTTGTTTTCAAAGTTTGTAATATTAATTTGTATATTTTAATAGTTACATACATATTGTATTTTTTTGCTTATTTGCAAAGTATCAATCCTAATCTTAACAATAATTCTAATCCTAAATCTAACCCTAGTCCTGAAAACTATCACTTCTAACCGTAACCCAAATCTATACATCACCCTAATTCTAACTCTAGTATTAAGTATCACCTTAATTCTTACCTTACATCTAATTATACCCTAGCAATAGTGATGTCCCGAACGGATTGCGAACGGTTCGCCACGAACGGTTCGCCACGGACTCATCATTAAGTAAACTTTGAACCTGTACCTCACAGTCAGCAGACACATTCCAGCCAATCAGCAGCAGACCCTCCCACCTCCTGGACAGCTCACTAAGAATGCAGCTTCAAAATGGATGCTGTCCAGGAGGTGGGAGGGTCTGGGAGGGAGGGTCTGCTGTTGATTGGCTGGAATGTGTCTGCTGACTGTGAGGTACAGGGTAAAAGTTTACTCAATGATGAGTCCGCGGCTAACCGTTCGCAGCGAACCGTTCGGGACATCACTAATTATAAGTAATTCCCTCTGCTAATAATAATACTGATATTAGCAAAGGCATGTCTAAGCTAAAACAGTAAAGAAGGATCTGTAACTGCCATCTACTGACTGTTTTCATACTTGACAGGGAGACCCTTATGTTGAAACGCTTGCCTGCTGATTACACTGGGATTAGTGCTGGGCAGCTGGCAAAGCACAGCACTGGTCACAATCGGCTTAAAGGGCATGCAAAGAGACCCTGTTCAGTGCCTGTTGGTCTCTCTTAAGCAGTTAGCTTTCAATGGATTTAAAGGGCTACTAGATGTGTCCCCAGCTGACAGGACGAACCCAAAGGTATTTATTAATAAATGGAGTTTAACCCTGCTCACACTATGTTGCAGCCATAGCCATTTAAATGCCAATTTAAAGAGTTGTATGCAGCACTCAAGGTGACAGCTCAGCCTGGATCCACTAAATAGCTGACAGAGGTTATTCTAATGATACCTGTTTCCAGCAAGGAAACAGTACAGGCTGGTAAAATACTGCATAACAGAATTATTCTGTCATATGTTCAAAAGGGGTATTTAAAAAAAAAAAAATGGTTCTAAAGGGTTAAAATAAGCTGGCTAGTATTAGTTGTCCAGGTGACACATTTTTAACCCTTTACATCAATGTGTGTGATATGAGTGAAGATAAGGAAGCAGGACTGTATTGTTTCTTGAGATTTAGGAAATGTCTCGGGACCCAAGCTGTTTTTCTTTTAGTTCATATTTTAACTCTTTGACTGGTGCTCTATCTGTTGGTAGTTTTTTTTTCTACTCATTGCCAACTCCATCTAATCTCTAATAAGATGTTTTAAATAATGTTTTATTATATACTAAACACAACCACTGGCAATAGAAAAGTCACATCAATCGCATCTCCTACAGGTATCTATAGGGAAAAAGAGATAAAATAATTTGCAGCAAGTAATTATTTATGTCCAAGTGACAAACAAATTGAACCATGGCAATATAATATTAATTAATTAATTAATTAATATTTTCACTTCATTGTTTAAGTGTGCACACTTTGGTTTATTAATATTAGAACAGCAAAATTTGTACTAAGGTGTTTTATTATGCCTTGTATCTTGCAGAATAGTGCCCTTAGTCCAAAAAAAAAAAGGGAGGCACAATGGTTGACGATTTTGGAACAGGAATGAAAAACTGTCTCTTGCTAATTGTTTTCCTGAAATAACTCTTCACAAACACCATAAATTATGCAGATTACGTTTATTTTTCTTCAGGGTCAGCAGCCTTGTAGTAGATCACTATCTCAACTCAATTGTTGACAAAAAATACATTGATTATCAAAAGGCACTGATAACTTTAAGTTATTTATAGCAATTATCTAGCATTCAATAAAATGCAAGGCAATTAGAATTTTAAAGTGGCTTAATATTGGAAAGTTGGTCATTATGTATATTTACTGGGTTATTTATTCTCTAACCCTTGCAAACTGTCAAATGTAAATTCTTATTATACTGGAGTCTAGCCAGTAGATTATACAGTTGGGCATACCTTAACCCAAGGATATAGCAAATTATATTGTTTTCATATACATTTTGCTTGTTTATTAAAAATAATACTGCATGTATAACCTGTTTGGTATATTTTCTTTTACTGGAAAAATAGCATATCGTTATAATTCAGGACCTTTATATTCTCATGTATACAATGCAAAAATACCAAGCAGAATAGTTCGACTTCTAATAATAAATAACGTCAAAAAAAGAATTGTACTTTTACACAAGGTTTCATAAAGATGTTAATATTTCTCTATAATGAGACATTTCTTCTTGTCTATAAAGTTTGTGGTTCTCCTAATGAAGTGTCATAATAACTGAAAATAAGAGAATAAGAACTGTCACTTTCATCAAAGTCAGATTTTACTCTAAGAAACTATCAGTGTTAGATAATGCTAAAATGGGTATAGATTTTGGCTTATTTATCACTAAGGTGTTTTATGACTTGGTATCTACTAGACTTGTAGATTTGCTGTTTACCAAATTGCAATTGGGATCGTTGGGTGCTTGGTTGAATTCTTGAACCGAGCCGAAATATACATGAATTATGAACTAACTGACACGCACAATGCCGAACATATTCGGGTGAAATAAAATCAGTAAGAGCATTAAAAATATAAATTCTATTTAGATATAGATTTTTTATTTCTCTGCCCTCTGTTGGTTAGTTTTTCTAACTTAATGTGTGAACGAAATGGCAGGAAAATGCTCATAATAGCATACTGTAAAATATATAAATAATGTTATTTTATGTACATATTTTGCTATACATCGATTAGCCATTTTTATGCCTTTTCTAATTTGATTTATCAACTAACCATTTGCCCAGTCCTGCCTTCTAAATACACACACACACACACACACACATTCACTGACAGATACGCATACACTAACTAACAGAAACACCCTCACACTCACTAACAGACACACACAGACACACACACTCACAGGCAAACACAGTAACAGACACACAGTCAGACACACACACACACACACACTAACAGACACTAACAGACACACACTAACAGACACAGACACACACACACTAACAGACACACACATACACTAACAGACACACACATACACACACACTAACAGACACACACACACTAGCAGACACACACACACTAACAGACACACACACACTCACATTAACGCATTTTATTTTATTTACCCCCCAGCCTCCTTACCTTTGGGAATGCTGGGGGGTTCTATTTCTCCCTGAGGGTCCAGTGGCTGCTGGGCGGGCGGGCGGGCGGGCGGCTGGCGAGGGAGCACTCTCCCTGAGCACTCTGCTCAGCTCCCTCACGCGCCGCCCGCAGAGTGAGGCTGGGAGCCGGAATATGACGTCATATTCCGTCTCCTAGCCTCACTCTGTGGCATGCGAGGGAGCTGAGCAGACAGCCGCCCGCCAGCACCCCCCGACCGCCCATCAGTTAGCCGCAAGGCTAACAAGACATTTGCCCTGGGCATTTGGGGACTGCTTTTTTTGACGCGGCTAAAAGGTTCCTGGGTGGGGTCAGTAAAGTGGAAGGAGGGAGTGGGAGGTCGAGTTGGAAAGGAGTAAGGTCTACGAGAGAGGGGTACGTGAGTGGGGCAAGGGTAGGTGTGGAGTGGGTTCTCAGTCCCCCCCGCCCGGGCCATGTCCAGTGTTTTCCATTGTTTGTTGGGGTCGTGTTCTCAGTTGTTGATGATGATGTTGGTACGGAGTTGTTGGTTCCGCTGTGGCTTGTTGGTTTAAGTGTTGCATTGTCCATGGTTTCATTTCTGAGTACTATATATTATAAAAGGGTAAAAACAATTCAGTGTAATGGAGAACAGGAATACAGATGCATATACCTTAGAAATTCTTTTAAATCAGATCACAATGGTTAGTATGTAGTTCCTATAAAACATAATCACAAAAACCAAAACATAGTGTGGACTGTAACCGAAAGTAATGGAAAGGAAAAGAAAAATTTCCCACTCACAATTTATAGAGCTAAAAGGTTATAGCTGAATTGCAGCACACTTAGGGTCCGTAAAGGCAACCCTCTCCCTTCTTTAATAGGAACTTTTCTCTCTCTTGTCTTCTATAATAGGGATAAAGCACATATGGTGCAATAATGTAGGTCTTGTGTCTTATAATAAATAAAGTAAAATGGGGTACTTACAAACCTAGAGCCATCCAAATCGGCTCTGATCCAATAGTATATGTGGTTAAGGACCACACTCCTTCTTTCAAAATAGCATGAAAATGCCAATAGTTTGTATAAAAATATATCAACTTTATTGTACCATTATCAGTAAAAGTATAAAAATATATATATGGGGCGGAGCTTACCTGCCGAGCGAGCCAGACGTGCATGGCGAGAGCTCCCGCATCTGAAGCCCTGATTCTGGGCATAACGCCCAACCACCGGATCGTGCTGGCTGTGGACAACTATCTACTTGTCCAGGAGGGGATGCTGCATCAGGGGATACCTGATATGGGGCTCCCCGCCGCTGTACCGTCCGCATCGCGGACTGCGGCCTGCATGGGTGGGAGCCGCGGAGAGACAGCCGCTCTCCCGGTTCTCAGGCTGAAGAGGGGGCACTCACACATCGTCTCCTACCCCCCCCCCCCCGTGGACCGGTGGGGGATATCCCGGTCCCTGCCACAATGGGAAGCCACAACCTTAACCATATCGGCAGCAGCTGATGAAATCTCAAGCGGAGCAGAAGCAGCGATACCCAAGATGGCGGACATGCCTGACTCCACTACACGTGGCATGGAAACATAGCAACTCAAGGTGGATAGTCCTACAAGTAAAGCGACTGACACACTCAAGGCGATCTTCGACAGATTCTGGGCAAAGCTAGCAGGCAGAGCATGGCACACAGGAACGGCACAAGAACCACCTGTAGGCGACAGCAAACACAGCAAGATGAAATGTGGGGGTATTCCAATAGGGGACAGATATCCCAAACTCACACACACAGGCGGAGAGCGCAGAGGGCCCTGACCCACAAGTTCCAGCCAAACGCACGGAGGGCTGCGAAATTGCACGAGACAGCCCAAACGACACTTACGCAAACCCCGGAGCAGGGGGGGGTGCCTCACCACCACCTCACCCCAAAGCTTGTCACCCCGACAAGGGCTGAGACCAGAAAGGTGCCACCCTCAGGGTCAAGCAGAGGAGTACGATACACCAGCACAAGAATCGACCAGGGGTGGCTACCTGCAAGCACCCACAGGATAACTCCTGGGCCACAGTGAGTCCACAAGAACACTTAATTAGAGGCAAGCCCCAGCACAGTCCGCAGGCAAGAGGAGCCTCTCAACGCCACACTGCAGATGGACTCTCCCGTGCTATACTTACTTCCTTGCGGCACACCTCACCGACAATACACTGCTCCTGAGCAAGGGGGTAGGTTGATACGTGACTTTCTACCTGAGGCATGCAGCAGACTATGGGAGAGAACTCTTCCCACACCAGCCTACACATATATATGCCTCCGAGCCACGTCTTGCCTTCACACTTCGAAGACAAGACAATCCCACTCTTGTTTGTTTGCAGTTGTACTTTCTATAATTTTTTATTGTTTCGTTTCCCTGCTAGCAACCAGAGTAATTGTGCTTCTTAAGTTAAATAATGATCTGAAGTATGTTTATACCCAGTAACTGTGTAGTCCAGCCACCCACAAAAAGCAAAAATAGAGGAGGAATAAATGTAGTTACGCATAGTCCATAACGATTATGTATGTGATGTCACTATTACTGAAAGCATGTTTTATAACTGATAATGTTGGTTAGAGCCGCATGTCTGGGACCTAGCTTTATATAACCGATATCGATCTTCAAAAATGCCACCAGACATGCTAGACGTATCTTACACTGTTTAATACTGTACCACAAAAGTGCAGGACACTCTAATGCCCTGCACCTGTCACACTTAGCATAAATCCTTTAAACATAAAATGAAGCACCCACTCACAAGAATGTATGTCAATGTCACAGTCTAATACATGTAAGTGTATACTTTCTGATATATATTCTTTCTTTTCTTCCTTTCTGTAACAAATGCACGATGCTTCAATAAAATAAAGATTGAATATATATATATATATATATATATAAATAAAACAACACTATATAGGCATAAAAATCCAGTAATCCAAAGTCTCACAGTGTCTCCAGGATGCGTTTTGCCGTATAGGCTTCCTCAGCTGGATGTGGTGAAAAAGTCTTTATGGATTTCCTTGAGGTTGTGTGGGGTATGTGGTACCAGTTCCATCAGAGGTGTGCCTTGGTTATATATGTCTTTCACTCTGAATGGGAATCTGAGTCCCAGGGCTGTAATGTATTGGGCAGATGTAGCTGGGCGGGATTGCAAATTGTGTGATAAGGGGCACAGTCGTGTCAGTGTCGGAGCTAGGTCTTTATGTGTTGATAATCTCCTCCAGACTACCATAGTCGTGTGTAGGGTTGGGTGTTTGTTTGGTAGTTTCTCGGCAATGTTTTTCGGCAGCCATGAGAGTAGGGGTAATGGTGTCTGTGTGAAGTTGTGAAGCTCATCTCTATCGAGATCCAGAGTTTATCCTTCGATGTGTGTGTCCATTCTATTATTCTTTGGAGGTGTACGGCTTGTTGATATTTAGTTAGGTCTGGGAGTCTCAGTCCTCTGTGTTGCTTGGGCTTAGTGAGGGTTGCAAAGTTCAGTCTTGCCTGTTGGCAGTGCCCGATGTATTCTGTGAACATTGTGCGGATCTGAGAGAGGAATGTTTTAGGTGGAATGTGGACCGGTAGAGTTTGCAGGAGGTACAGGAGACATGGGAGCATGTTCATCTTGAGTACGCTTATTCTTCTAAGCCACGTTATGTGGGGTATCGTCCATGGTCTTCTTGAATCGTGTCAAGGAGGTATCCAGCAGTTCCGCTGAGAGCCAGACTCCTATGTTTTTGATTGCCTTCTCGCACCATTGGAAGGGTGGAAGGAAGCTTTTAGTGAAATTTCCAGCAATCAGGGGCATACCACATTGAGGATTTCAGATTTTGAGAAATTGATTTTCAGGTTGGAAAGTAGTCTGGATGTGTCAAATTGATGTATAAGTTCTTTCAGGGATGGCTCTGGATTATAAACAGGAGGTCATCCGCATATGACGAGATTTTGCTCTCACCCCATTTTCCCTTGATCCCTTCTATTCGAGGTTGTGTTCGTATGGCGTTCAAAAACGGTTTCAGGATGATCACAAAGAGCAGTGGTGACAGGGGGCACCCCTGTCTGGTGACTTTTTTTTATAAATGGTTTGGAGAGGATTCCATTGACCTGAAAACAAGTGCCGAGATCCATGCCATCATTTGTGGTCCAGCGCCTATGTGCTCGAGCGTGGTCATTAAGAAGGACCAATCAACCCTGTCGACCGCCTTCTCCGTGTCGATTGAAACCAGGAGGGCCGTTGTGGTTCTGCTCTGTGCTGCATGGGTTAGGTTGAGTGCTTTGGTTGTGTTATCACTGGCCTCACATCCTTCAACAAAACCCAACTGGTCCGGGTGTATGAGGTCCGGCAGTAGGGGTCGAATGCAGAGAGCCAGGATTTTTGCAAAGAGTTTGAGATCGGTGTTCAACTGAGAGAGTGATCTGTAGCTGGTGCAGGACGTGGGGTCTTTCCCCTCTTTAGGAAGTACCACATGGGCCAGTAGTGTGTTAGGGTCTAGGATATTATTGTAGATGGCTAGGAAGTGTGAGGCAAGGGTGTCAGAGAACAGTTTGTAGTATTTTGCTGCGAGTCCATCCGGGCCCAGACTCTTTCCCACTTTGTCTAGTTTAATGGCCAGGTGTAGTTCTTCTCTGGTGATGTTTTCTTCTAGGGTGGCTGTGGAGTGCGCCTCCAATTTGGTTGTCATGTAGCGTGCAATATAGACTTTCTGTTGTTCGGAGAGGGTCCCAGCGCCGTCGTCCGGCGTTGGGCTATGCGCTGGTAGGCAGTACAATGAAGAGTAATATTGTCAAAAGCCCTCTGCGATTGTCGTGGGGGTGTGGAAGGTTTTCCCCACTAGTGAGATCTTCTGGACATGGCTCTTTTGTCTGCATGCTCGTAGTGCTCTAGGAAGCAGTTTGCCACTCTTGTTTCCTAATTCATAGAAAGTTTTTGGTGAGTTGAAATTGGAACTGAATTTTCAACATCAGGCAAGACTTGTCTCGCCCTAAGGTCTACCAGTTGTTTGGGGATGTCTTCGTGTAATGTGATTTTATGTTTGCTTTCCAATTGTGTAATATGAGTGATTAAGTGTGAGATTTCCTGTGATCGTAGTTTTTATCAGTCGGGTGCCATGTTTGATGAGAAACCCTCTAATGACACACTTGTGCACTTCCCATATGGCAGACAGAACACTTTCCGGTGACTTGTTGGTAAAAAAGAAGTGTTCTAGGGTAGAGCGAACTTCTGTCTGTATCAGTGGTTCGTCTAAGAGGGATTCGTTTAGCCTCCATGTCCACTGTACCCGCAATGGTTTTGAGTTGTCAATGGTGAGGACCACTGGTGAATGGTCTGACCAGGATATTGGTGCTATATGGGCTGAAATCAGTGAGTCCAGGTCTCTGTGTTGGACAAAGAAATAGTCAATCCTAGAGTACTTTCTGTGCGGCGCAGAGATGTAGGTGTAATCTTTGTCCACATGGTGAAGAATTCGCCAACAGTCCGAGATTTGGTGGTTCGACTGGAGGATCCTCATGCCCCTGAAGACATGGTCTGTTATCGTGGATGTCCCTTTTGATGTATCTATTCTGGGGTTTAGTGGGGCGTTTAAGTCCCCCGCATTATTATGGTTCCCTTGCTAAACGATTCGAGTGTTCGTAGGGCGGTGGCTAGGAACTTTTTTTGGCCTCTGTATGGTAGATATATATTCTCAAGCGTGATTTGTGAGTAGACTAGTTTCCCTTTTAGAAAGAGATATCTGCCTTCTTGATTCGCATTTTCCGCTTCCAGGTCGGAACGGGGTGTATGCCGAGCGCAGTATAGTCACCCCTTTGGTTTTAGACAAGGGGTTGTGTGTGAAATAGGGTAATAGAGTAATATTTATTGGAGAATCTGGGGGCCTGGGCTGTAAGGAAGTGGGTTTCATGAAATAAGGCGATTGATACCCGGAGTGCCCTTATCTCCCGCAGCACCCTTGCTCTTTTATGAGGGGAGTTATGGCCTGATTGTGTAGAATGTGATGCCTTCTCGCGGTTTCCCCCCAGTGCCAGGGGTTTAGGGAGCGGGAGGGGGCAAGCCTATGGTGGCGTGAGTGCGGATGTAGAGGTCTGCCGAGCGAGAGTCGGGTGTTGGAGGGGTAATTGGGGGTGTGGAGATTGGTGGGGAGGGAAGGGTAATGGGGTGGGGGAGGCACGGTGAGTGATGGGTTGGACCGGCAGGGCGGGGAATTGTGGATTGGGCAGTGTTTAGTGGTAAAGATGTGGGGTAGTGGGTGTTGGTGGTGTTGTGTCGCAGCGGTTGGTGGTTTTGTGTCGTTAGGGGTAATATTCCACTGGTTGGTGGATGTGTGGGTATGTTATCCCGCTTGTCCACATCCCAGATTAACGGCAGTAAACCCTTGAGGTCGGTAGTGTCATGAGCCGGAGAGGTCACCAGCAGTGGTGTTAGGTTAGGTGATATTTCACTGTGGGTCAGTGGCTGCCCCCAGCTGCTTGCGAGCAAGGAGATGCATCATACGGCATGGGTAGGACTAGTGTAGTAGTCTAGTTCTTGTGTATGTGGTAGTCTCAGTGGTCAGGTTAGTGGGTAGGAATAAGCCAATATGTTTTAGAGGTTTGAGTTCAGGGATCAAGAAAACAACATTAAGTCTTTGCAGACAGTTAACATCAACAGGTGTAACAGTTATAACAGTTTTAACAAACAAGTAGTTTCGTGAGGACCATCTAGTGTTTTCTATCTAGCTGTTGTGCCATCTCATGTGCATGTGGCGGTGTGTCTGGTATCCTCGTGGTGTGAAGGGGATGAGAAAAAAAATATATATTTTTAAATAAATAAAAAAGAGGGGGGGAGGTTAGATATGCTATCTCTTCTCCTAGCCAATCTGTTTCGTTGCTTACTGCAGTGATTGGGTGTGTAATTTAAATGCGGGTGTTGCATGTTTAAAAAAAGTTAGAGTTCATGGGAGCGACAATCAGCAGGTGTAGACCAGGCACACATTAGTAACAGGTAGAGCTGTTAGGGCTGGGGGATTCATGCTATGTAGTCTTGACCCCTGTAAGCCGGTCTTTTGGTTTACAGCAGTGCTTGGATGAGAGGTTAATAAGTATATTTTATTTTTGAAAAAGGTTAGAGATTGTGGGCTAGTTTTTTTAGCATATGTAAGCAAGGCATAGAGCATTGGTCTGAGTAGCAGTTGTGGTTAGGGGGTCTGGCTATGCTGACTCATCCCCCTGCCAACCTGTCCCTCAGTTTCCAGCAGTGGTAGGGCATGAGGTCAGCGGCGTTTTGCTGTCGAGTTCATGGAATTCAAATCTGATACGCGACGGCACGAACACTGCTGAACTTCTACCTTCTCTGGAACTTCAACACTTCGAATGGAATTGAACGGCGTTTGACAATATGAACGCCACATTAACATTGCTATTTGCATGAAAGGCCCCCATTCGTGAATTTTTACAGTATTTGAACTATGTTGAATGGACCGGCCACACAGCCCAAATCTCTGGAACTGTTTTGGGCATGAAAATGTGCATGCGGTCGGTCAAAATGTGACTTCCAGCTATCTCCCTAACCACTAGACGAGTTTCACATGGTTTTTGGATATGTTTGTCCCCTATGTATGCTGGTTCTGAAAATACAACTTTTATTAGGATTGAATGTATAATTTTGATGTTATAAAAATTGTGTAAAAAGTATATTTTTCGCTTGGAGATAATTGAGTTGATACATCAATTAACTCAATTATCTCCCAAGCAGAGGGGAGGAATTTACAGTAATGAATGTCTGTAAATGATTGTTGTTGGGTTTGTGTTTTTGGTGCCCAACAAGGTCCAAGTGGGTGGTAACCTTGCGGGGAAAACTGTATAAGAAATGCCCCTTGCATTCAATAAACCAGATCATCTTACCCTCAACTTGTAGCCTTGTCTCTTGTTGTAGGGAACAGCTATACCAGCTATATCACTGCTAGCTCTTGTAAGAGCTCTCCCTCTCTCTTCAGCTATACTCTCCTGGAGGAGAGCCCCAGCTATACTCTCTTGGAGGAGAGCCCCAGCTATACTCTCTTGGAGGAGAGCCCCAGCTATACTCTCTTGGAGGAGAGCCCCAGCTATACTCTCTTGGAGGAGAGACCCAGCTATACTCTCTTGGAGGAGAGACCCAGCTATACTCTCTTGGAGGAGAGACCCAGCTATACTCTCTTGGAGGGTGGGAAGGAGACGGCGAGATCCCAACCAAGCAACGGCGGTTCGTGGAGTCTGCGGTGCATATGGTGTCAAGTGCAGTGCTGATGGTCCCTGGGCAGCGCTAGGTGCGTCTGTCGGCGGAGGTGTCTGTCACACAAGTTTTGGCAATCTCTGTGCACATTCAAATGTCCCCATTGTGTTGTGAGGCTAGTGTTGTTAGGGGACCGTACTCCTCCAGGGGTGTGTCGTAGGTGTCCAGTGTCCATCGGGAAATTGTCTCGGGCGTGGCAACTGTCTGTCAGGAAGCAGTTGTTCCGGATAGATAGTCATAGTGGCATTAGCCAAGTGTCTGTCCATTGGTGATGGTTCCTTTTGAAGTGGAGGGTTGTTGCGGACATAGGTCAAGGGCCCCTTTCAACGGTTGAAGATTGGGGTTTAGTAAGGGGGGAAGAAGAGAGGGGAAAAAAGGTGGGGGCAAAAACGTCTCTCCCCCCTCCCCTTTCAGGCCTTTCCTTTAGCGTGTAAGGCATGGTGTTTCTCAAGCAGTCCTGCTTATTTGCAGCCAGGAGCAGAGCTGCAGAATTAGGCAGCCATGCTCGTCCGGCGTCAGACCATGCTCCCATAAATAGGTCACTAAACCTGGTGCTATGAATTTTGACAAGAAAACTGCTAATTGTTGGATCAAATTTTAGATATTTATTTTCAGTTCCTCACATTTTTGGTTCGGTAACTGAATCCCAGAATGTTTGTAAGTATTTTTATGATTAGTTATTTATAGTACAAAATGAGCAGACAACAGTATCTGGAAAGAACTGCACTCTCTACATTTCGACTGAGGATTTAGGGCTATCAGGAAATTGAATGACAAGCTAGAATGATGAGAACATGATTATATTAGCCATACTTACTTTAGCTCTGTGTGGGGCATTTGTAAAAAAAAAAAAAAAAAAGAGCTGTGTATACAGATGTTCCAACCCTCCCTTCCTCTGTTTTGTTATGATGCATTATGTATTCCCTTATTTGTTGTGATGATTTAAAGGGACACTCTAATGTTTAAATAAAAATTAATTTAGAAATCACAGTTTAGTAGATATACCTCCAATGAAAACATGAATGCATGTATGTATTTAATTTGGATTTTTGTTTTCATTGGGTTTATACCCAAATCCAAAAATTGGTTGCAAAATCTGCAGAACTCTTGTCTAAAACCTTTCCAATATCTCTCCTTCTTCCCAAGCCCAGACATTTTTTTTTTACATTTGTCCAATTACTCAAGGCAGTTGCCTGCCTCTTGCGTTTATATCCACTGAGCTAAACAACCAGTAAGTAACTGTTACCAGTAAGTAACAGGACCGGTTATCTGATTGATAGTCATGGCAGTGTAACAAGCTTAATTTATAGAAATATCTATTTCTATAGACATCTATGCTTTTTGTAAAATGGAAAAAAAAAGAGGATGCAAGCTCAAGTGCAATAGGGGTCCAGAGTGTTCCTTTAAGGTTTAAGGTGGGCTAAGTCAGCCTTCATGGTAAAGTTTACAGTAAGGATGGTAGTTTGTATTTTTTTGGCCTAGGATGTTGTAACGGAGCTCCCTGTACCCTGTCTGAGTACCTCCACCAAGGAGCGCTTCCTAGCTGAACAGGGGACAGCACTTCTGCCCACAGACTTAACTGGGGTCCTGGAACCACTATCTCCTGGAGCCGACTGGGGAATTCACTCTAGACATCCCCAGGCACTCTGCCCCGTAGCCAGCTGTTCAGCTGGGTTGGTTGATGGGCTTTCAGGCCCCAGAACAATGGGGTAGGTAGGGCAGAGGCCAGCAGCACTCTGCCCTGTAGCCAACGTTACAGTTGGGGTGGCCTGTGTAACCTCAGGCTCTGGATAAAGGGAAAAGGGCCAACTGCTCTCTGCTCAGGTGCCAGCTCTTCCTCTGGGAAGATGTCAAGGGAGCAGCCGCTGACATCCTCATCTTGGCCAGGATTCCACGGTTGGGGATCTGGGTGGGCTGTACAGCATCCCTGAAGGGCTGGTACAGAGACCTCAGTCCCATCTGCACCATCCTTGCTAGGGGGCTTGTCTCGACAGCCCAAGCTGCTGGGGGGATGGGACCGACTGTCTCCACTACCTGTATCTTTCCCTGTGGTTGGGGGTGGGGGAACTGACTCTCCCCTCCCAAGGTGTCTCTAGCTGCCACTGGGGAGAGAGACTTACCGTCTCTTTTCCCAATAACACACTCTGCCGCTGGGGAGGAAGGAAGACACATCTCTCTCCCTTTAATGCATAGTGCCGCGGGGGAGAGGGACCAGCTGTCTCCTTTCCCTGTAATCCACACCGCCGCTGGGGAGTGAGATCGACCATCTCCACTCCCAATGACTCGCCCTGCCGCTGGGGAGTGAGACCAGTTGTCTCCACTCCCTGTAACATACTCTGCCACTGGGGAGGAAGGACGACACACTTCTCTCCCTGTGATGCATAGTGCCACTGGGGAGTGGGACATGTTGTTTCAACTCACTGTAACATACCCTGCCACTGGGGAGGAAGGATGACACACTTCTCTCCCTGTAATTCGCTCGGCCACTGGGTAAGGGGTCCGACTGTCCCCACTCCTAACATCTCCATCTGGGGTTGGAGATCTGGGCAGGCTGCCCAGTATCCCTAATAGGCCAGTGGAGACACCTCAGTCCCATCTCCACCTCCCAACTGGGGGTCTTCCCAGGACCAGTCAATAAGGTCTCTTATCTCAGGGGTTGGTTGGGACCTGGGTGGTACAGAACCCAGGTCTCCTGATGACAGGCTTAGCTGCTGGGGAGGAGGGACGAAACTCAATGCTCCCGGTGACATACAGTCGATAAGCCCCATCTGTCCAGGTTTTAAAACCCCAGGGGATCAAAAAAGCCTCCCACAACAGCCCAGGCACAACATAGTACTTTCCCTCGGGGAGCTGCCAGGGGAGTAGCCCTGGCTAGAAGTGGTCTGCATGCCATCTCAAGGCCTGGTAGGATTCATCCAACCATAACTCAATTTCGACCAACCGCTCCAGTTCTTTTAACCACTCCTCTAGTGGCTGTTCTCCCAGAAACGGCATTTGTAGGATGAATTGGTCCCATCGGCGTTGGTTTGAATCTGGGAAAATTTCATCTAGGACCCTCACCCAGAGTTTGGTTTGGAGCATCACCCTCCATTCCATCTCTTTTTCCGCTGAGAGAGGGTAATCCAAACTGCGCCAAACTTCCTGTAACTGCTGCTGAAACTGGGTGTCGATGTTGCATACTGCCCAATGGTACTTGCCTCCCATCTCTGAAGTAGTGCTGGTTTTCATAAGGCTAGGAAGCTGTCCCACTGCTGCCACCAATTGTAACGGAGCTCACTGTACTCCAGATGGGTAGCTCTGCCAAGGGCCGCACAGGGGACAAACAGGGGACAAACTGCAGCACTTCTGCCCACAGTCGCCGTGGCTTGACTGGGGTCCTGGAACTGCTAGCTCCTGGAGCTGACTGAGGAATTTGCTCTAGACACCCCCAGGCACTGGACGACACTCAGTCCAGGGACTTTCCTTGTTGAATCCTCAACACTGGAACAGTGATTAAAAAGTAGCCCTTTCCCCTCCCAGTAACCAGATGACACATAGTTCTGGAAGTACAAGCTGGAATCCTTTAATGGCAGCCACAACTGGACTTATATGCATGTCCCCATGCAAGGGGCACTTCTCCGTGGACCTGAGAGTAAACCACAGTAGAATCAAATACACAATTACATTGGCTCTCAGATCCAGGACACTCCCATACATAATCAGATAATCCCTCCTCTGTGCCTGGGAGATAATTGGATCAGGAACTGTACTAATCTAATCCAATTATCTCCAAGCACAGAAAAAAAACACTTTTTCCTCAAACACCCCAAAAGTACATTAAAAATACATAAAAACCCCACAAAAGTTACATCCCCTGATAGCCCTGATCTGGGTGACCCATATAACCAAAAATTACCCAGATCAGTTCAGGGGTTCAGATCCCCTGCCCAAAACAGTTCCAGAGAATCAGGGCTTGCGATTGGTCTAGTTCGGTAGTTTAAAAATGAACAAACTACCGAACATAGCTCTTCCTCTGGGAAAATGTCAAGGGTGCAGCCGCTGACATCCTCATCTTGGCCAGGATTCCACGGTTGGGGATCTGGGTGGGCTGTACAGCATCCCTGAAGGGCTGGTACAGAGACCTCAGTCCCATCTGCACCATCCTTGCTAGGGTGCTGGGGGGATGGGACCGACTGTCTTACCCTGGAGCTTGTTCCCCTTGTTCGTGGGAACGTTTCCACCAAACAGTATCTTTCCAAGTGTTGTCGAACAGAACGCAGGCGATCATGGTCCCGTGGTGTTCGGAAGTTTCAGTATCCGAAAATAGTTCCATGAACTCAATGACCAAGTGCCGCTGCCTGCATTCATGCGAATAAGGCCACCACCTTGTGGTCGTTCATAGGAATTGTGGCCACCCAGACGAACACTTAGAACACTGAAGTGGAAATTGTTACAAAGTAGCAATTAGGCTTACCAAGCTCCAGGGTGGTCTCCGGTTTGTGCGGCTGTTCGGTTCCCTAACCATATAGTCCAAATACACGAACGGAGACTTTTATATCACATTTTACAAGGACCATAGTCTGTGGGCAGGAGGCTGGCAAGCAGGCTCCTCCAGGAACTCGTGGCAAACTCACTTGAAAAGGGGATTTTGTCAAGACAGTCTGATAGTGAATGACTGACTCTGTAAGAAATCATCTTGCAATATGTAAGTGATTTACTTTATTTGTTATGGATAAGAATAACTGTTTTGTATGCCTCCTCATTAAAGTAAACACTACACCCTTGGCTCAATATTAAAAGAATAATAATTGTGTCTTACATTCCTGTGTTGTTTATTTATTTATGGTTACTTAGTTATTATTACCTACCATGCGTGTGTATCTAGATTTTACAGGGCAAGTTTCACAAGAGCTGAGATTTGCCTGTCAGAGTGCTGTCATTGGTGTTCTTCCAAGTCATCCTATGACAGCTCTCTGAATGAGAGTTCAATAAAGAGTTTCACGCCTTGAAGGCTCATTCTTTTTGGAGCCCTTAATGGGCTCACAAAGAATTTCTCTGCAGCAGTTTTTGATATCAGTTTCTAAAGAAAGAAGATTAGAAAAACTAGATATTTAAAATACATGATTTTTAAAAAAGATTATTTGGTGTCCCCTCACTATTATTTGTGTGGGGTAATGTAGAGACTTCTTTTGGGAGGATGGCAAGGTGCTCAGAGACTGGTGGTTTAATCTTAAGGGTTCAGGAGCATATTCTTGGCTTTATTGCTCCATAACTATAAAGGGGGTTCATTCCTAATGGGATTACATTTTTAGGACCATCAGAGGTCCAATCATTAAACAGGAAATTTGTCATACCATGGAACCTGATGGTCCACAATATTATATTTTGCATGGGATCCATTATTACAAAAGGTCCAGGAGTCTGTGCATATCCAGTGCCATGATGGTCTACAACATTATATTTATATTGATCTCATGGAGGGGGCAAGAGACTGGGCCCCATTTATCAACCTTTAGCCTACTGAATATGGGATGATTAAAGGGATATGGGACACATTGGGACAAATAAATGGCGTTATTGGGGTCCAGAGGATGTCACTTTGTGGGGTTTTTTTAATGTAATATTATATTTGCCTTTAGAGAATTTAATAGCACATTATCCTGCCTTTTTTCTGGCAGTTTCACTGCAAACAGCAACACTATGTTGCACTGAAAGGCTTACACCTGTTCTTTCTCTGGCATCATGGACAAATCTGCGGACTCAAATTAACTACACTTGGGAACCAGCATGTGTGATAGTTAATATCATGGGTCTTTAAACTGACTTTCAAGAGTAACGGAATTCTTCAGTGTGGTAACTAGTTATGCTGCTTGGTAGAATGACCTGTAAGTGTCTCATGCACAACCACCCATAAATAATTACAGGTTTGCACTCTGTTTAGTGCGTCCATAGATTTGATGTTGGATTAAGTCCCTTTGTAACACATCTTTTACCAATGTAAAAAGGAATTTAACATGGTCTTGTTTGCTTTATTGCTGCTGCTCATTTATTTTTTTAAGTCTCCATTTTACGGCTCCCTCGACACTATTTCCCTTGTACTAAAATGTTTTTATATACCTTCTTTATCAATTGCTGTGTCAATGAATCATACTCCTTTATTTGTCCTGTGTCAAGTGTTTCAATATACCTTTTTTTTACAGATATAAAATATATAAAAATCACCTCCTCTTCTTTACAACTAGACTTTTTACTTATCAGAATTGTTTTTTTCTTTTAAATGAATCAGAATGGAAAAATAACACAACATTATGTCATTATTCTTCATTCTAAAAAAAACATTAACATGTATTCTTTATCTGAGTTTTTCTAAATATGGATCTTTCATAAACAAACAATGAATAGTGACAAGTTATTCTACAAAATACAAATAAATTATGGTGCTTGCAAGTTTTCAAAGAAGGCAATTTGAAATGCTCAATGGCTTATAATATTTTTCCAACGCCTTAAGATAATTTTGTGACATTTTATAACTATAAAGTCTAGTTTATATTTTTTCTCAATAACTGTCATGCCAAGTGCTGCTTCACGATGCATTTTATTTCAGTACTCAGCAAAGTGAATGCAGCATTAAATGGAAAATCTTTATAAACCAAAATTTGGGTTATATTACAAGAATTGTATTTATGTTGCCAAACAAAGTCTTTTTTTCAGATATACAATATTAAAAAAGAGTTCCTTTGTTAAATTTATTATGCACTAGCCAGAGTTGGAATAGGGACTTCATATGCCTGAAGCTAAAATTTACCGTGGGCCCAATTATCCAATTCTGGGGGCCCTATTCACATTCTATGAATATGACACTGAGGACTTCAGATCAGTAACAGAACACAACACAATAAATACATACATTTCAATGCATGGAACTGTAGATTTGGTTCCATCAGACCCTGTCTTAATCTGGCACTTATATTAACTTGTCTGCAAGTCTTTCGATGCATTTTTAAAGTGAAGCTATGATCAACAACTGTGTATGTGCTAAAAACTTTGCCTGGTTTACATATTTATGTATTGTATGAGTATGACTATTTGCACTTTAATTTGACTCTACAGATGTACCATAGACAGTGCTGCAGTAAGTGATTTACGTATAAATTACAGATTTAGTTTATTTGCTTGGTCTGCAAGTACATTCACAAAATGCCTATATAAAAAAAGTGTTTGTATGTGTACTGGATGCAGAGAGTGTGGGTATAGTTGGTGCAATGTGTGTATAGTGGAATCAATGTGTGTTATTAGTGGATGCAGTGTGTATGTGTAAGGAGATGTAGAGTGTATATGTGTGCATGTAGTGAATGCAGTGTGTGTATAGTGGATGCAATGTGTGAGTGCAGTAGATGAAGTGTGTGTAATGGATGTGTTGTGTTTATTGTGTGTGAGTGTGTGTGTAGTGGATGCAATGTGTGCATAGTGGATGCAGATTGTGTGTGTGTGGAGGATGTAGTATTTGTATAGTCGAAGCAGAGGGTGTGTATAGTAGATGCAGTATGTGTGTAGTGAATGCAGTGTGTGTTTGTGTAGTGTATGTAATGTGTGTGAAATGAGTTCTATAGGATATAATAAAAAAATATGAGAAAACAGATAGAATGAAAGAAAAATTGTGTGTTGAAAAAAAGGAAATCTGCTGGATTTCAGTTAACAAATAATGACTGCAGAAAATTTGTAAATTATAGTTTTAAACAGTTTCAGACTGACAACTGGGAAAACCAGGCCTGATCCTCCCGGCCAGCCCATGCAGGAAACCTTTTTTGTCCTTTATTGGATCAGTGGGGATATCAAATATTTCTCTCACTGGCCTAGCTAACCTTAATGCTGGGGGAGAAAGACCTAATGCCAGAGGGAGTCAGATAGCAAATGCCCTCCAGTTAGCACCAGTATGCATTTAACATATTTATAAATTATCTTGAAATATGTATTGAAAGTCATGTTTCAGTGTTTGCAGATGACACAAAACTCTGTAAAGTAATACGATGTGAGCAGGATATTGCTTTGTTGCAGAGGATGATTGGGGGATTGGGAACCTAAATGGCAGATTAAATGGTAGTGAATTAGGGATAACAGCACATGTTAAGGATTTGGGAATTGAGACAACAAACAAGGCAACTATGTGCAATGTCAAAGGCCAGTACAATATTGCCATGTCAAAATTGGGGCATTTATTCTTGGGATGAAAATATACTTTTGCATCTTTATAAATCACTGGTAAGATCACATCTTGAATATGCTGTGCAATTTGGGGCACTTGTTCTAAAGAAGGATATCATGGCACTAGAAAAAGTGCAGAGGCGGGCTACAACATTGATAAAAGGAATGGAGCATTTTAGTTATGAAGAATAGTTAACAAAAGTAATTCTCTTTGGGTTGGATAAATGGTACCTCACAGGGGATAAAAATCTATTTGAGGCCAATACAAACCATTGTCTGGAAATCTATTCATAAAAACAAGGATATACATAGGACATGAGGTTACACATTTAGACTAAGATAGTCTAAAGCAAACAAATTTTTATAATAAGAACAATAAGGATGTGGAATTGTCTACCTAAAGAGGTATTTTTTTTAGAGTCTATACAGATTTTTAAACAGCAATTGAAAAAAAATTACTTACAAAAACATAATATTCAGGAGTATATTTTTTTATTGATGGGATAACAGCTTCTTGAGCCAAGGAGATATCTGACTGCCATTCTGGGATCAAGAATGCATCCCAGGTTGATGCAAAATTGGAAGTGTTTCAAACTAGATTTTTTACCTTATTTTGCATCAACAGCAAAAACAAATGTAGGAAAGGTTGAACTTGATGGATGCATGTCTCTTCAGCTATGTAACTATGTAATGATGTAACAACCACAGGTACCCTCAATACTAATTCAAATCTGCATTGCCCCAAATATAAAAGGATAGTTCTGGTGCCAAAATTTAGGCCAATATCAAATATATATATATATATATATATATATATATATATATATATATATTACAATGTTAAACAAAAATTTGCATACCATTTAATCCATAAAACTTGCTTTTCCCACAGAAATCACAAATCTGCAGTGATGTTACTACCGCAAAGGATTATGGGTGGGCATATGCAAATTAGTTTAACAAGGAATGTTTATAATGGAATGAGGCAAAAATTTAAACATCCTTTGCGGTAGTAACATTACTGCAGATTTGTGATTTCTGTGGGAAAAGCAAGTCTTATGGCTTGACTGGTGTGCAGATTTTTGTTTAGCATTATATTAACTATCCACAGACTTCAGGTAGAAGGGGTTTTTAATCACAATTTTTTTCCCCACCATAACCTAATTTGATTTTGCTTCCCAAGCACTACCAAGCCTTCAATTTTTCCTCACCATAACCTTTTTGGAGATATATATATATATGTATATATATATATAGTCAATTTATATGTATATAGTTAATTTCAACCTTTACGTTTTTTGTGACGGGGCATCAGAGCACATGTCCTTAATATAATAGACCATTTGGAGCCTCCTCTTGGCACTGGACAAGATGACTTTTGCAGCGCTTTTTATTGGATGCTCAGGAAAGGCCTGTTTCAGGCCCTGCCCCCTCCTATTGGTCCGCTCTGCCTTCAAATGCCCAGGATAATTTTTTTTCCCAGCCTTGTCCTAGTGTAGACAAAAGTAAATATATGGCAAAAGTTACTAAAATAGGAAAAGATAATATCTTATGTAATGTAAAAATAATGAAATTATTTTTGGAAAGAAAGTTGGCATTACTTACTAAACACCATTAAAGTGTATTATAATTGAATTGCAAAATCTGGGGCAATTTAAATAAATGCAACTAATCTATAGTCACTTGTTAGCCAAAATTCTGCAATGGGGTTTTAAATAATTCCCCTTTAGTCAATCTTTCATGCAGCTTTTCATGCTGGACTGCCTGACTCATTCAAAGAAAAGTAACAAGGCATAACACAAATGGGAAATGTTACCAAATGTTCTATATTGCATATTCACATATAATATATATATATATAAAAAAAAAAACACTAAAATTGCAAAATTCAAAGAGGCTGATTTAAACAGAGAATACAATAATTTTAAAATAATATTAACACTTATGATTTTAAAGCTCCTGATCATTTTCTAAAATGCAGATACGTGCAGTTTTGTACTAAAGGCTGTAAGAGGATTAAATAAGTTTAGCAGCTTTCTTCAGATAAAACATGTTAGCAAATATTAAAGTATCCTGAAATCTCATAGTAAATAACCCTATTAGGAATTCCTGTCAACTAGTGATTCTAATTAAAAAAAGTTAGATCATTTTTTATTCAGACCACTCTTATTGTGTATGTCCATGTAAAACTGAAAAAATAAGAATGTGACACATTATAGTATAGTTTGAGATATATATATATATATATATATATATATATATATATATATTTGCAAGAAAAAGTATGTGAACTATTTGGAATGATATGGATTTCTGCACAAATATTCATAAAATGTGATCTGATCATCATTTAAGTCACAACAATAGACAATCACAGTCTGCTTAAACTAATAACACACAAAGAATGAAATGTTGCCATGTTTTTATTGAACACACCATGTAAATATTTACAGTGCAGGTGGAAAAAGTATGTGAACCCTTGGATGTAATAACTGGTTGAACATCCTTTGGCAGCAATAACTTCAACCAAACGTTTCCTGTAGTTGCAGATCAGACATGCACAATGGTCAGGAGTAATTCTTGACCATTCCTCTTTACAGAACTGTTTTAGTTCAGCAATATTCTTGGGATGTCTGGTGTGAATCGCTTTCTTGAGGTCATACCACAGCATCTCAATTGGGTTGAGGTCAGGACTCTGACTGGGCCACTTCAGAAGGTTTATTTTCTTCTGTTTAAGCCATTCTGTTGTTGATTTACTTCTATGCTTTAGGTCATTGTCCTGTTGCAACACCCATCTTCTGTTGAGCTTCAGCTGGTAGACAGATGGCCTTAAGTTCTCCTGCAAACTGTCTTGATAAACTTGGGAATTCATTTTTCCTTCGATGATAGCAATGCATCCAGGTCCTGACGCAGCAAAGCAGCCCCAAAGCATGATGCCCCCACGACCATACTTCACAGTTGGGATGAGGTTTTGATGTTGGTGTGCTGTGCCTTTTTTTCGCCACACCGTGTTGTGTGTTTCTTCCACACAACTCAACTTTGGTTTCATCTGTCCACAGAATATTTTGCCAGTACTGCTGTGGAACATGCAGGTGCTCTTGTGCAAACTGTAAACGTGCAGCAATGTTTTGTTTGGACAGCAGCGGCTTTCTCTGTGGTATCCTCCCATGAAATCCATTCTTGTTTAGTGTTTTATGTATTCTAGATTCGCTAACAGGGATGTTAGCATTTGACAGTGACTTTTGTAAGTCTTTAGCTGACACTCTATGATTCTTCTTCAGCTCATTGAGCAGTCTGCGCTGTGCTCTTGCAGTCATCTTTACAGGGCGGCCACTCCTAGGGAGAGTAGCTGAACTTTCTCCATTTATAGACAATTGGTCTTACCATGGACTGATGAACAGCAAGGCTTTTGGAGATACTTTTATAAGTATGTGTGTTTTTTATAGGGCAGGGCATCTGTAACCAACACCTCCAATCTCATCTCATTGATTGGACTCCAGTTGGCTGATATCTCACTCCAATTAGCTCTTGGAGATGTTGTGGGGATATTTATGGGATGATAATATTAAACAGTCGAGAATTGACCACTATTTCAATTCTCTTAGATCTTAGAGATCGTTATCATGTAAGTGAAATGTATTCCATACAAATAAAATCACAATTTGTTATAAAAATAGATATAATTTATTGTGACAAATAAAATAATAATATTAGGCAGCATGCATGATAATAATCAGTGAATATTTAGTATAACATAAGTATACAATGGCAATCGCTAAACACATTACAAAGCTACAGCATCACCTGTCACTTAGTAAGATTTATGAGGGTACTTCACAGACAGAAAGTAAAACTTCACACAGCGAAAAGCCATAAAACCTTGGCTAACAGTTAGATCACCTGAGTAACCCTTTCAATGCTGGCTAGATCCTCCTAGGCATATAGTATCCTGTTCTCATGTAATTTTCAATTAACATAACATTCGAACCAGCTCATTAATCATTTCCTGGAACCATCCAATAAGAATAATCTACCAGATTTTTACAAAAGCCAAATTTTAATTTGCCTTAATAGATATCTTATCTTATATTAGAGCAAATCATACACCTGGATAAAAACAACGGTATGCTAACACATGATACTATCACATTAATATATAATTATTCTTAATTCCACCTGCAGAATGGAATGTTTATAACTATATATTCTTTAGTTAACTAAGATTTCTAAATATTGAAATCTGACTGTGATTTATCCAGTCCTATATAATGCTATTAGATTTTAATTAATTTAAATTAAATGAAACCAGCATAATTAGCAGTTATGTAGGTATTCTCATCAGATGAGTAGGTAGTCCCAGGAAAATGCAATTATGATTGGTTGTATGGAGGTGTGTGAGTAATAGAGAAAAGTGGTGTTGGTTAGAAAGTATCAGTAAAATTCTAAGTGTCAAGGAGTGTTTCTTGAGTTGTGTCCAAGAGAGTTTGAGAGTTGAGTGTTAGTCCCAGAGAGTGTCCTGAATCTCTCTCTGCATGTCCGAATCTGAATGCCCAAACTCCACCAACTAACTTCTCTCTTCCCTTTGTCCTAACTTTTAAAGGGCCAGACTCTCTGTATGTTATTAGTTGATAAGGCCAATAGGAAACTGAAGGTGTGTTCAATCTTCAGATCGCAATTTAGGTATTTGATCCATAGAGGGCAGTCTCGCCTTACTAAACCTTCCTATCCAGGAAAGAGTTAACTTTTCCTGATGATGATTTTGACGTCATTTGGCTTATCTAAAATGACTACCATAACTTAAATTTGCTGTCAGTTCAAAGCGTGTGCCTCAGTCTTTGTGGCAACTACTTTGATCATAATTTCTAAAATTGACAGTTCTAAACTCAATTTCACCCCTTACTTACAATGGGACCTTGTAAAATTTAGAGAGTAAAATTAATTACTTAGTCTTCTCTGTCACTAGTGTCTGTGTTTAGAATTATTTCTATTACATTAACATTTAGACAGGGCCTTCTATCCCCCTGCTTCATTGCTTATCACTTGGCTTGTTTATATAATGCATTCCTTAGCTCAGGCTCAGTGGTTAGTGAAAGCAAGGAAATTATGTGTCTTTGTTATCCTGAAGATAGCAAAATGGAGTCTGCTCTGTTCTGAGTGACTCTGGCAATATACACTTTTAATTTCTATTTTAGCACAAAATGTCTGCTGATATAAATATCCTGACAATGTCATTAGTCTAGGGGTTCACATACTTTTCCCACCTGCACTGTGAATGTTTACATGGTGTGTTCAATAAAAACATGGCAACATTTCATTCTTTGTGTGTTATTAGTTTAAGCAGACTGTGATTGTCTATTGTTGTGACTTAGATGATGATCAGATCACATTTTATGACCAATTTGTGCAGAAATCCATATCATTCCAAAGGGTTCACATACTTTTTCTTGCAACTGTATGTATATATATATATATATATATATATACACACACACACACACACAAATATATATAAAACACATTACAGTTGCTAGCAATCTACCTTATAAATGTCTGCCTTATTGCCTCCAACATTGTATAACACATTTGAAACAAAAATAGGAGCACTCACAGGACTTGTCTTCAATCAATAATCTTACTTTATTTGCTCACACAAAACAATTACACAACACCAACTTGTTGGCCACTCCACAGGCTTTTCTAAAATCCATGCTCATATATATAAATAGTGATATTTATACTTATCTAAAATTCTAAGCCCAAGCTCATAATGGTTTTTTTTATGAATGGGAATGTTAAAACTTTGTTTTCCTTTGAGAATCTGTCCATCTTGATTTGGTGGAACAAATCTCCAGAATGCGGTTCTTTCATATAATACAGATTGACAGAACAATAAATCCTGATTCACTACTGAATAAGCAAAACAGACACAATAAATCTACATGAAGCCCATAAGCTGTGTTTGAGATTCAAAATAACCATATAAAGCCGAACTTGTGAGTGTCAGCTTTAATCAATTATAGTAAACCAATAGATAGCACTTAAAGTTATTATTGTGACATCTATGTAAATAGTGTTTTTTGTTTTTGTTTGTTTGTTTGTTTCTCATGTGCTGACATGATTGTTTAGAAATATTTTGTTCCAATGGGTTCTATTCCCCAACTGGGTTATTTACTAAAATGTCAAATTGAAGGTTAAAATAGCCAAACTGGAAACATTCTATAATTCTCTAAATATTGTAATCTAAACTTTATAATTATTGTTGTATTACCTTTGAATTTCAGACAATCCACACTTCATATAATAACTCTGCAAGAAAAACAAAATCCACATTAAAAGCATCAACATTAAAAGTTAAGGCAACAACTAGAACTCATATTACAAAATCATAGATCAATACACCTACTATGCATGTGGATGTAGATGCACATCAACCGTAATGTGCACGTAAAGCAGTTAGGAAAGCAATATAAAGAAACCTAAAGCATAATTAATTAAACCTTGTGACAAAAGTCTTATTTTTGTATTGGGTATTGCACATGAATCATACATTAAAAAGTCTATAAATTTCAGGGTTACATTTGGTAAATTAAAAATACAGAGGTGGTTTGGAAAATGAATTCCTTATATAATGGAGTGTTTAGTTTGTGCAACTATATTTGCCAACAAAGTAAATCTGTTTTCAAAGTTGAGCAGCCTTAAATGCATTGCACCTTGTACACCCTCTTATCTTACCTGTAGTTGGAACACAGTTGTTTACTTTTTTACATATTGTTTTGTTCTCAGCTATAATGGATTTTTGGGTATCTCTCAAGAGATGTGCCTCAATCTATATTTTCTCTATTATTTCATAACTCTCTGACATATTTAAGCATTTTACATAAATATATTGAGTACACTATGTATTAACATTTCCATTAATATATTGGTTTATAGCATGGTGTAAAAGAAATAATTGATTTTGGAGCCATGCACATATATAATGTTCTCTCTGGTTATTTTAATATCTATGCTTAATAAATTAGAAAGATAACCAGTCTGTAAAAAAAACAAAAAAACATTTGCTATAGACAATGTTTTGCAGATGGTGATATGTAAACATTTGTATGAAGTTGGGCAGATGTAAATGCAAATATATCTTCAGAATGTACTAGGCTCATGCTTCTGAGCAAGGAGCATGTGCTACTGACCAAATGTTTATTATATAATAAGAATAAAAATTGCTGGAGTTCAGTTCCCTTTTCAATAAAGCATGTCAAGTGAGTGAGATTGGTATTGTAAAGCTAACATTAAATCAGTGTTCCATCAAATAATCTAAAGCATTTAATAAACAGTCGGTTCTTTGCAGGTATATTCATTTTGCTCAAACAACTTTGTTTTAAATATTAGCGGGTATGTCTAAAAGAATAATCTTTTGAAGGAATTAAGCTGGTAACAGGTCAGCCATTAGTAGTGGTAGAGAATGGAAAAGCATAAATTGACTTAAACCAGAGTGAACAGACCTTGATAGCACTCTTTATTTTAATAAGATTTTCTACAGAGCTCTTTAACAGCCAACTTGTCAAGGTAAATTGTTAACGAACAACCAATAAGTAACTAAATTTCCATCAAGGGAATAGAAAAAATTAAAAGGACCTGCTAGCAGCAATGTGCTGCCAGAAAACAGACTGTTAAAGTAATTAAGGAAAATGTATATAATTGAGATTGTTCCCAGGGGATCCTGGAACATCAGTAGACATCTGGATCAAAATGTTCTATATTCCATACATCATGTGGGCCACAAAAAATAGCAACTGCTCTCTGGACACTCTAAGGTCAAGGAGAATCAGACAAATGTTCCACAAATTCCCTAAAACTATGTATGGTAGGGAAAGGCTAATAATAATACAACATGCATCATTACCTTTCATATGAACGAGGAGCATCAATTTGAAATATTAAAGTTTAATTAATTAAGCCAAGTAATTGGATGGAAGCTCAAGGCAACACCTTTCTGCTTAGATATAAAACTTCAAATTACATACATAGTTATTCACCTACCACCTTAATGCCCCCCTCCCAGTGCCTATTACGCATGTGTAAATATGTCTCCATGCCACCAGGGAAAAATTCAAGATCCCTAGGCACTGAACAGCTATGGGCACATTGTCAAGAATGCATCCACAGACAAACCACATAGACGGAGGAGGTTCTATATTTACACATTAGTAATAGGCACTAGGGGATGCCGGCGAGTGTTCAGGTGGTGGTTGAGTAACCAATTTATTTTCCTATTTATATGGAAATAGTATGTTTATTTATCTATATGTCCTGAAGAAAGTTACAATGGAGGAACTGAAACATCCACTTCTGTATGTAAACCTAATAAACTGTACATAAGAAACTCCTGGAAGAGAATACCTATATATACAAACAAATGAAGAGAGCTCTCACAGGGCGGATTTCAGGTGAATATAACTGCCTTTATTGAAGCAGATTCAGTTCCACACCAACAAGTTCAACTTTTTAGTCCTATATCCTTTTATCAAGCAGTTTGTATTCTGGTATTATACATATATGTACATGTATAATTGTGGCAAAATAAAAAAGCAAAGAGAGAGAATCTAAGGTAGATGGGGTGAAAGTCAGTTGTGGTGTGCCAAAACCAACATTTAGGTAGGCTTGTATATAAAACAGGCCCAAGAAGATGTAATGTTTAACAAAGGTAACAATGGGTTGTATGAACCATACAATAACGGTCCGTAGTATGGGGTGCCTTGTGTGTAAAGAGTCAATTCCTGGATCTGCCTTAACAATTGTAGTCAGAAAAAAAAAAAGACAAAGCGTGAGCTGGATGTGGTGAAAGATGGTTTTGGTGAAGAAACCGAAGTTCAGGTAGACCTGAAAAAAAAGAGGGTTGAGGGATATATACTGTTATGGGCGCTCTACAGATCGTTACAGGTTTACCCTGTTTATTTCACCGTATACCCTTTTTCGGTAGTTATACTGTAAAAAAAATCATTCCACGAACAGTCAGGACTATGTATTCGTGCATACGAACAACGGACCACCCGGCCCTTGGCATGTGCCGCCACTTAACCTTTTTCACCTTTAAAACAACCGAATGACCCCCTTATGAGCGGAGTGTGCTTCTAATTGACCATCGGGAAGCTGCAGTCTGCGGTTAATCGCAAGCCTAATTGACTGTCTCAGGGTGGCCTCGTTCGTGTAATAATTCACCGAACAGAAACTCACGAAAGACTCCCAAACGAGGACCACCTGCATCCTGGCGTGTGGCCCCAATTAGAACGTTGGATCTGCAGTTAATCACAAGTTAAATACTCCCCTTCATGGCTCTCGAAGGGGTGAGACAACCAACCTCTGAGCAGTGTTCGCGCAATTGTTCAGCCGCTACTCGCTCCATGGGTTTTAGGTCCAGGTCCCGCTCTCTATTCACCAACCTGAAAACATGACTGCCATCTCGTGTTCGAGGCAAAAAGGCACGAATGGACTTTGTATTGAAGAAACTGGCCATACGGTTCGTAAGATCTGAGCGCTATTTTGCCTATCTGCTGCGTTCAGATCTGGGCTAGCTAACGAATGGTGGAATGCAAGATGTGTCTATTAAAATGTTATAGCTATATATTTTTATACTGTTTTATATGTTACAATAAAACGTGGGATTTAGGACGCTTGGAGATAATTAAATTGTCATAACCGTTAGAGTCATTATCTCCAAGCTGGGCGGTCACCATTTCAAACGATACACTGTAATGCCATTGGTCAATTGTTTGTATTGTCCCTGTATCCCACCAGGTCCAGAGGGGGCTGTCCTTGGACCTGGGGTTTTGCATGAATAGCGATGCCTGTGTGCCATTAAACTCAGTTCGTGCACTACACAAACATGCATACTACACAAACATGCACTACACAAACACACTTACTAAATACACTACACACAAACACTGCATACACTAGAGGCAATAGCATACACTAAACAATATGACATAATAGGCATAACTGAAACATGGTGGGATGAGATACATGACTGGGCAACTTAAATGGGTACACACTATTTAGGAAGGACAGAAAAATCAGAAAAGGTGGTGGGGTATGTTTGTATGTCAACCATGAGTTAAAGCCAAATCTTAAGCAAGTGGAATGTGATGAGGAAAATGTGGAAGCTTTATGGGTAAATATCTGCTCGGGGCAAAAGAAGGGCAACCAACTATTGGTTGGGATATGTTATGAACCACCTAATGTTAATATTGACGAGTAACAACAGCTGTTTGAGCAAGTTGAGGAAGCTGCAAATCTGGGTAACACTTTAATTATTGGAGATTTTAATTACCTGGACATAAATTGGGACAGAGGGACTAGTAGCTCAGCAAAGGGAATTAGGTTTTTGAACTTGTTAAATGACACCTTCATGTCACAACTTGTACAAGCACCAAGTAGCTAGGAAGCTTGTCTGGACCTGGTTCTAGGGACTGGAGAGACTAATCTATTAACTAGCTAAAAGTATAGCAGCAATTTATACTCAGGTGATAATCATACCTAAATAGTACTCTGCTAATTTGTCCCCTATTCTAGCATACAATAGCCTGTGATAATTTATGATATTATTTTTATTGCTTAACTAATTAAATGAGATCCACTAAAAAATTGATTATATTCAGAAAATGTATTCCGAATGAGGGCCTCTATATTTATCTAGATGTTCAGAAATTTAGTGTTGCGTTAGTAAATATGTCCGCCACATTTGATCTATGCAGGGGCTCATTTTCCGTATTCTCATCTGATTCCACATTAGCAATTCATGTTTCACTGTTGAGGTCATTACTTCTTCAATTTCTTGTCGAGAAGGTAAAACCTTAGTTTTCCATTGTCTAGCAATTAGTATAGATGCTGTACTCAGTAAGAGAAAAATAATTTTCTTGATTGACTTTGGTATATTACTTGGAAGTAATCGTAGCAGTATAGTTTTAGGATCATGGGACAACTCAATATTTGTAACTTGTTTTATCATCTTTATAACATCGTTCCATAAAGAGTTTACAGTTTTACATGACCACCAAACATGTAGCATAGTGCCTTTACATTTATAACATCTCCAACACTGGTTTGACATTGTAGGAAACATAGAGTTTAGGCGTGTTGGTACCAAGAACCACATATAAAGAATTTTCCGTGTTACTTCAAAATGGGCAGTACTGGTGGTTAGCCCAATATGAGCAGTAAACATTTGTTTCCATTCCATCAAAGGAATATTAACTTGAGCTTTGTATCTGGTTATATCAAACAGTGTTAATCTTTTAACCAGCATTCAAATAGGGGCGCACTTGAGAAATAGTGATCACAATATGGTGAATTTTGATATGAACTCAAATAGCAAAAGCACATAGGGCATACTAAAACATTTAATTTTAAAAGGGTAGATTTCAATCAGATAAAGGCAGATTTAAAATATATTGACTGGCATAAACTTTTTAGTGAAAAGAATACTGAGAATAAATGGAACATCTTCCAACACATTTTAGAAAGGCACATTTCTCAGTATGTACCATTGGGTAATAAATATAAAAGAAACAAATTGAAACCAATGTGGCTTAGTAGAGAAGTAAAACAAGAGATTAAATATAAGAAAAGAGCATTTAAAGCATTTAAATCTGACAAATCAGATGCATCCTATAAAAGATATAAGGAAGCCAATAATGCGTGCAAAAAGACGATTAGATTTGCTAAACTTCAAAATGAAAAAATGATAGCCAAAGAGAGCAAAACCAAACCCAAAGCATTCTTTTTTGTACAAAAATTCTAAAAAAAAACAAAAAATGTAAGTGTAAGTACAATTAAAAATGGAATGGGGTTGTTAGTTAATGAAGGCCAGGAAAATGTAGACATTTTAAATAACTATTTCTCCTCCTTATATATTAAGGAAGAACCCATGGCAATAGATGTGCAAATAATTGCTGCTAAAAACTTGCAGAAAAATTGTAATTGGTTAACTCAAGACAAGGTGCTGCAGCAACTAAAGAACGTTAATATAAACAAAGCTCCAGGGCCTGACAGTATTCATCCACGAGTACTTAAGGAACTAATGTTGCGAGGTGTGAACATTCTAACCTAACATTCCAAATGAGGTATTGGGGTGGACCCCGTTTGGGAGGTGACTGAATTCCCTTTGTGGAAGCACTCCGACCAGGCACTCCTTCTCGATGGTGGTGTAGCTCACCTCCCGGGGTAGTAGCTTTCTGCTGAGGTAAGCTACAGGATGTTCCCTGCAATCGTTCCTGGCCTGTCTCAGCACTGCCCCTAATCCAAACATAGAGGCATCTGTGTGGATGAGAAAACTTTTTTTGGATTAGGAGCACCCCAGGACAGGGGCATTTATCAAGGCGTCCTTAAGGGCTTGGAATGCCTGCTCACACTCTGGGGTCCAGTCTACATGTCGGGGCGAGGTCTTACGGGCTTATCTAAGGCGCTGTAGTCAGGGACGAATTTCCTATAATAGCCCGGTGTCCCTAGGAAGGCCATCACCTGGGTCTTAGTGTGAGGATGGGACCAACTGGCTACTGCCTCAACCCTGGCTGGCTCGGACTTCTGTACCCCACACTCTATCCGGTGCCCTAGGTACTTTGGCAATCCCTAGGTGGCACGTACTGGGTTTTAGAGTCAATCCTGCCTACCTAATCCTGTCTAGTACAGCTCCTACATGTACCAGAAGTTCCTCACAAGTGTCGCTGCATATGGCTATGTTGTCCAGGTAGGCGCAGGCACAGTTCTGGAGGCCATCCAACAGCCGGTCCACTATCCACTGGAAAGTGGCCGGCATTATCTTAACTTGGCACAAATGGTCCCCTGCTGGCCCGACGGAAGATCATCTGCCTCCCAGCCTGAGCTCCATCCTCCAGGAGGTCCAGCAGGGGACAATTATAAAAATCTTTTGAGGCTGGCTCACAGATGGCGGTGATAACCTCTGTCCACTCGTGGTAGGGCTTCAGCATGTTAACATGTAACAGACGTCTAACCCCGGGACCCCAGCAAGGACCGATCACATAGGTAGTGTCACACTTCTGTTCCACTACCTGGTGTGGGCCCTGCCAGGCAGCCTGTAGCCTGTTGTGTCGGACAGGTTACAAAACCTTCTGACCGACTTGAAAGCTACGGCTCCTTGCTTCCTGATTATACCAGGTGTGCTGGTGCCTCTTAGCCACCCGGAGGTTCCCCCACACCAGTGAGTTCCTCCAGGTGGTCCCAAAACTTCAGCTCATATGGGACGATGGGGGTCTCTTCCTGCTCCTCCTCTCCCTCCCAGTGCTCCATGACAAGGTCTAGGGGCCCTTTAACCCTCCGTCCGAACATTAATTCAAACAGAGAGAATCCTGTTATGTGAACAGGAAATGTGGCAGGAATATCTCCCAATCCTTGAGAGTCGCTGCAAAGGTACGGAGCATCTGCTTCAACGTGCCATTGAAGGGCACGCACAGGCCATTTGTCTGGGGGTGATAAGGGGAGCTCTGGATTAGTTTAATGCCGCATGACTTCCACAGTTGATTCATCATCTCGGCAGTAAACTGGAAGCCCAGATCCAAGAGGATCTCCCGGGGAAAACCCATCTGGGAGAACACTCGCATGAGGGCATCGACCACTGTTTCTGCCTGAATGTTGCTCAGGGTGACTGAATTAGGGTAGTGAGTCACGTTGTCCACAATGGTCAGAATATACTTCTTCCCAGAGAGGCTAGGCTAAGCCAGGGGCCCTTTTGATATCGACAGCTACTCTGCCGAAGGGGTCTTCAATGATGGAAGACTCATGCGGGAGGGACCAGGCTTCCTCATGGGTGTTCTGAAGTACGGTGTTATCTGCATACTCGTCGGCACACTGGGCTGCCTCGGTTAAAGTCTCGGGCTGCCTGTCTCTCACCCATTCTTGCACCTCGGTTGGTAACCCATTATAAAAGTGTTCCAGCATAAACAGCTGGAGGATCTCTTCAGGACACACTCTTGGACCACGGAGGAGATCTTGTTCAAGATTTCTTCTGAGGGAGTATATTTGTAGTATGCCAGGTGCTGAGTCACTTCTTTGTGAATTTCATCCATTTTGCCCTCTGGCTGCCCCACTGCTTTGCCAATCGTCCTCCATGTGGGCGGCAATCAGCTCAGCAAATAGAAAATAGCAAATATAATAATGTTGACCTTTTAAAATTAGTCCATGGGTCTATTCGATTCACGAACGCTGGTTCTATACGGCTGGGAAGTGCTATCTCGCTGCTTGCCACTTGTTGTAGCGGACCACGGGTAACCAGACCATTACCTCCACTAATTCCCTTCCTTGAGACGGTCGTGAACCATGTAAAGTATATAGAGACCCATTTCCCCCCAGTAACTGGACGACACACAGTCCTGGAAGTACAACACAATTTTATTGGCCACACAAACCTTTTATTCATAATCCCTTGCAAGGGGTCTACAACACAATCATGCAGGGTCACATCCCAAGATCCTCCCCCTCCCTGGGGCCTGAGATTGGGAATGGACTTTGTTCCCTTTGTCCCAAAAGCCCACCACTAAATCCACATGGTCCCCCACACCAACCGCCAGAGGTATTCTTCCCAAGAGCCTCTGTGACTGGGACACTAGGCGTGGGAAAAAGGGACCATCCCTTTGTCTCCCAAGCAAAGAAAAGCCCACCCATGGGAAACAGAGCTGGTCTCTTTGTCCCTCAGGCTCAGGAGAGCCTACAAAACTTGCCAGTGCCCTAAAAGTGCCCACACCAATCTCAGGACCCTTGTCTCGGTCCCTCGATTGACTAATCTCCATTCACGAGGTCCTGGTGTGAAACCCAGACAAGAGAAGAGTCTCCTTTCTTGGTACAAATGCTCCCCCTGGCTGGCCACCCAAGGGAGCACTCATAAATTACTATTTTGTCCTTAAATTTGAAATTCAGTTTGAATTCCAGGCATTTATCCATTTACGAAATAAGTCTAAAGGACTAGCCTCCAACATCACAACATTCAACTTACGTGAAGCAATCAAAACAACAAATAAAATATAATATAGTAGGGAAACAACTATACAATTTCAAAACACAAAAAAATATCACTTTTCAAAAGAATGAGGAGGGGATCATTATCTGGGTTAATCAATACACTGAGACATGAAAGTGAATTTCAAATGTAAGGCCAGTGTTGCTGAACTGAAAACTTAGCTGATTTTTTATTTTTAAGTAATTGTTTTTGAAATTTTTCCAGTTTGACTATTTTGACCAAAGATTTGAAATTAATTTTCAATTCACATTCATTTCTCACTTTAGTGAATAAACCTCTAAGACTGCAATTTTCATGGTAGGCAAAAATATGCAAATACATACAAATTCCCTAGCTTAAACATTTATATATTGCACACAACATTTGCACAACAGTGGAAACAGAGAATTTTAATGACAATGATACTGACAATGATACTGTCAGAGAGAAATTCTCTTACAGGGAACATGTGGCACCAACCACCAAAGCCTTGTGAAAAAGTGAGTATGGAAGAACTGACACTAGCTGCCTGATTATTGACCAATCCTCATGGCTCAGTGGTTGCATAGTTGTTGTGACTGAAAATAGGCTAAAATCCATGAAGTTCAACTTTGAAGCCCATTATTTTATACTGTTGATCCTAAAGAAGGTAAAAACCCAATTATAGCCATATCAAATTATGCCACAAAAAGACAAAACATTCCTTCTTGACTCCATAATGGCAATCAGATGTTTTCAACAACCTGTTTACATACATATGAATTATATATCGTATTGAATATGTATTTAAAGCCTGTTTTAAAAAAAAATCTATAGAATCAGATAAGATAACCTATTTAGGCAGAGAATTCAATGTCTTTATTATACTTGCTGTAAAGAACCATTTCCCATGCTGTGAGCAAAAATGCCCTACTTCCATGCTCAATGGGTAACCTCTTGTTTGTTTGTATATTCATGCTAGTGAACAGGTTAGCACATAGCTGTTTGTACTGAATCTGTATATATTTGTATAGTGCTATTATATCCCCTTTGAAGCACCTTTTTATGTAAAAAAATAAAAATATATTAGGTTTTTCCAAGCCTTTCTTCATAACTAATGTTTTCCATCCACCTTGTTAATTTTGTAGCTCACCTCTAGATCTGCAATAATAGTCTTTCAAACTGGTGCGTAAAATTGCACTGCATAATCAAGGTAGGGCGAACCCATTGATTTTTTTAAGAGGCAAAGTTATATTTTGATCAAGTGAATTAATGCCCCTTTTTATACACCAAAGCTTTTGTAATGGCAGATCAGCATTGCATTGTTTTCTAGTTTGTGATCTATAATTGTTCCCAAGTCCTTTTTATTTAATGTTATGTGTAACTCATATAATGTATAAGTATCTCGTGAGTGACTAATTCCAAAATGCATTGCTGTACATGTATTTGTATTGAATCTCATCCGCCATATTGCCCTCCCAGTCCCAATTTATCCAAATCCCTCTGTAGTAAAGTTATATAAAATTCAGAATTTATATTATGTTAACTAGTTTTGTGTCATATGCAAACACTGACAACTGACTTTCAATGCCCACATCAAGCTAATTAATAAACAGATTAAAGAGAGTTCCATTTACAGCTGCTGTCTGCACACTTTTCTTTAAGCTAAGGTACTGTCCAAAAACTTTTTTTTTTTTTTTTATCTAAACCAACTGATTTCAGTTTTAATAGTAACCATTTGTGTGGTACTATATCAAATGCATTAGGAAAAACCATCAGTATATAACATATACTGTATCACCTTGATCTATATTGCTACTAACTTCTTCATAAAACATAAGTTAGTTTGGCATGACCTATCTTTCATAAAACCAGGGATTGCCCCCTGCTGATCCAAATTTAAATACAGCACATCCTAAGTGGAATTGCACTGTGTGTTGACATCCTGTCACAGACAGTGAGTGTGAAGCCCTTCTGCCTTAAGAGATAGCCCTCACACTACAGTGGAAATGCCTGGAAAGCCCTCACATTTCAGTGGAAATGCCTGGCAATTATTTGACAACAATCAAGTATTGTTACTAGCAAGGCCAGACTAGGAGCATTTTTTGGCTCGGGCATTTTTTAATCACAGCAGCCCACTAAGAAAGGGGTGATCCAGAGGGGATGTGTTTTGTCATCACCAATGACAAGCACGCCCCCTCTCAAAGTGAGCAAGTTGGTTCAATGCTCTTCCAGGACACACCATGCGCAAATTTCTGCTGAAGAGCTCTAGCATAAGAAAATGGCCCTGTATTTGTTCTGCATAGTGGAAGCAAATTTAATAACATGCTTGCGCTGTGTTTGCTTGCAACTTGTCTCTGGTGTCTCTATAAATGGGATACCAGGACAAAAATTTGCCAGGAAAGAGTATTGTGCATGTGTTTGGAGCCTGCTTGTGGGATTGCGTGTGTGCAGAGTGAGCTGATGGTGGTGTGGTATTGTGTAAAAATCTAACTCACTGGTGAGCTCTGTAACACAAAAATAAATAAATAGACATCCATGGAAAACAGTGGTAGATGATCGTAGGATCCTTTCCATGGTAAAGAAAAACCCTTTCACAACATCTAGCCAAGTAAAGAATACTCTCTAAGAGGTAGGCATATCATTATCTAAGTCTATCATAAAGAGAACATTTCACGACAACAAATAGAGAGAGTTCACCACTAGGTGCAAACCATTCAAAAGCCTCAAGAATAGAAATGCCGGATTAGACTTTGCCAAAAAACCTCTAAAAAGTCAGCCCAGGTCTGGAACAACATTCTATGGCCTGGCAAATGACCACAAAGGTAGAAACTCAGCATTTGGTGATATCCAGACTTTAAGCAGTCATTGTCTGTAAAGGATTTTAAACAAAGTATTAATAGCTTTAATTAAAGTTGAAATTATGCACTTCAATTGCATTTCAGTTGTTTAATTTCAAATCTATGGTGGCAATGTGCAGAGCCAAAATTATGTAAATTGTGTCAGTGTCCAAAAATGTACGGACCTAACTGTATATGTGATTCTATCTATTTTACCAACGCCCTTAAGTGCCCATGTGGCAAACTCAATATTGGTGAAATGGTTAGAAACATTACAGAGAGTCTATCTACACAGAGGTCCACAATCAGGACAGGTACGCTGGGACACTTAAAGGAAATAGGACATCAAGTCTCACAATTAAGATCCCAGGTTATAGATAGTGTTCCTGAGCTGAGAAGGAAACAGAAGGAAGTATATTGGATTCGAGAACTTGAAACACGGGAACCATTTGGTATTAATTGGTATTATGACGTAACATGTTTTCTTTAAATTTCTTTAAAAAAATTTTAAGAATACTTTTTGAATAGAATCATTAATTTATTACTCTTCTTTTTTCCTTAAGTTGGTGTGGAGAAGTCAGAATGCCTGAATCTTGTGACTTATATGGCTTTCTATGCATGTAGGTTTTATTCTTCTCATTTATGGATGTGTAAACCTTTCTTATTAAAATAAATCTAATTTGTGTAGGATAAATATTAAGAGTTAAAATTGTTAAATAATGTATATGCTAAAGAGTTCAAGCATTTTCTATTTTAGTATATGTTTAATAAGTATTTGCAATACACACTTTAATTCTCATTTTTAGGTATTGATATATGTATACAGATATATTACACACTTTATATACTTCTTTGTTTTGGAGGAATTGTACACAATGGTGTTATTATTAAGTACATTGCACTTTGTTGTTGTTGTTGTTTATATAACTACAGTTACATCTATCAGTATGAACACTGTCACTTTGTATGGGCTTGATATAACCCTTACTTGATCATGTGAATAATTAAGATTGTATAAATGAAGTATGAATTGGGAAAGAGTTTGCACTACTTGACAATGATACACAGTTAAAACGTTTTTTTCACAATAATGAGTGCTGGACATCTCTTTTTTGTTTATTTTCTGATATTTATCTAGGAAGGCAGATAAATACTTTGAGAAAAATAAAAGTGTGTTCTCTCATATCAGTATTATTCATAGATTCTGCCACATTGCAGCTCAGAAAAACTGAATTTCGTCTGATCACCTGGTCAGCCAGAATTCAGACAGACTGTGGTTTAGTGCAAAACAGAAGAAATGAAACAATCAACTTGATTTAAGCAGAGCACTCATCAGAACCAGTGAAATGCTCAGCTGATTGATCTGCTGCTAGAACGTTATAAAGAACTTTTTTGAGCTCAATTGATCTGCAACATTTTGTCTAAATGTATATGTGTTTGCATGGAGCTATATATGGCACAATTTAATCTTAACATGCACACAGATAAAACATATATCTATTGAAATATACAGATATATTCTGGGAAATCTGTAGTCTGGCACTTGAACGTTTTCTTAATACACTCTAGAATCCCCAAGAAAATTTATCAAGCCTAATCTGCTAAAAAAGTTAAATGAAATCCACCAACTCTATCCAATTTTTCTCTTGGAGTTCAATAACCTAGCAAAGTGAGCACAATTTATTATCCTTACCTCCAGCAATTCTCTAACTTACTTAGATACATTAATGTGCATTGAATTTGATGTTAGTTTTAGCTACCAACAAACAATGTATTTACATCCCTTCTGAGATTGTACTTTCATTTTATATCCATCCTCAAAGCCAGTTCACCTACTGTCTAGAGTATTTCTTTTAGAAATACACTTTTTAGTTTTTCTTATGATTGCTAATTTTATATGATGGACTCTCTCGCATATTTTATTGAAGGTTTACTTGTAGATCTATTTAAAAGGAGAATCATTATATGTTTGTTGTAGACAGGCAGGCAATGTCACAGCAGGGCAGACAGTGATATTTACATACATACTCAGTGGTGATTTTCTTTCTGCTGTTTTTCTGCCAACATTATCTTAGTGTGATCACTTGAAATTGCATTAATAGGCACACATGCTGTGTATACAGAGCATCAAGAAATTTGTATAATTCCTTTGTGTTCTTGTTCTGCCCTACTGTTATTGCACCTGTGTTGCCAGAACTAACACATAGGCCTTTATTAGAATAACAATATAAACCTATTGCATTTTTAAGGTTGGGTATTATATTATATTACAATAAATAAAACCAGCTCTACAAGGTATACAATGTGATTTGAAAACTGTAAGAACTTATTGCTGGAAGTCTTCTTTTTTATTACTCAAATACCAGGAGCAATATAATCATTCTGCCTCAAACTGAAATCTGTAACATATATAATATTATTTACACTGGCATGCTATACATAAGTATATAGTCTCCACATACGACAGTGTACTCAAGAAGGGACTTTAGGTTGATTTACAGTTCTTCTTTTTACCTAATATTACACAGTTAGTGTCTCATTTGGATCTAAATGGTCTTGGATGGCAGGACAAAATATGTGCTTTTTATTATGCTAAATGCAGTTAACAATATATATTCTATCTGCTGGAGCCATTTTTAGTAGCCCAAGCCCGAAATCCCTGCATACTGCCCTTTAATGAGTATTTAAATTTCTATTTGCTGCCATTTGGTGTGAGCAGGGTTAAATCTCTGCTCACACCTGGAGATGCAGGTATAAATCTACACCTGGTGCTCTTCTCTGTCAGCTTGGGCCATTTTCAGTGGCCCAAGACTGACAGATATGCTGTATGCAGCGCTCAAAGTGAGAGCTGCATACAGCATTTAAATGGACATTTAAATGCCACGTTTGATAAATCCATGCCCATACCAGGGAGTTCAATATCTGGGGCTGCTCTCTGTCAGCTGAGAACATATACTGCGGCCCCAGGCTTACCAATGAGCTACAGACATTTAAATACATTGAGACTACCATGGCTGAGTGATTGTGCTCAGCCATTGTGAGTCTCAGTTTGTATCTGCTCAAGGGAGACCTCCTTGGTCTGAACAGACCCTGTCAGGTTCTCCCAGCATGCCCCCCTGGCTGATGCTTATGGTCGGTTCTGGGCTTTGCCAACTGTCCAGCACCAATAAAACTGTGATTGGCAGAGATAGCATGCTGAAGTTTCACCAGTACAAGTAAACATCACTGTAATGCTGAAAAAAGAAAGTAATTGGCAGTCACATATAATTGATAAAATGGGGGGCTACTAGCCAATCAGCAAAGCCCTGGGTTCCTGGGTGGCAACTTTTGAAGTTAAACCATTTGAGAATGGTTTAGCCCCTTAAGGTAAGAATGCACCCGGGGCCTCCTGGACCATAACAACCTAAGTTAGATAAAGTTATTATGGTAACCAGAGTGTTCCTTTCATGTAGATGCCGCTGAGCAAAACAAAGTACAATGACATTTTGTAAATGGCACAATACTACTATCATGGAGAGAAATTTTTAATTTTAAGGGTTAACTCCAGCTACTCTGACATAATGCCACACCAGCTTTTGTAAAACAATATTACACCCCATAAGAACCCTAAACACAAAAAAAGAACTATTAAAAAAAAAAAAAAAAAAATAAGATAAAAATGTGATACTCTCTCTGTGCCTTATAACATCCTCCTGTTATTGAGGTCTTGCCCTAGTGTTACAGAATCCCCTACCCCCCAGCCATGGCCATATTCAATAACACTCTATCTGGATATATAGTCAGCCCATGGGACCAGACCTTTTCAAACCTGGGCAATGAGTTATGTATGAAAGCTTTGAGCTTGTCAATGAGGTGTGCAGCATTTTAACCATTGCCTCCTGCAATTAATAATGGGAGTTATGTCTGTAGCCATCTCACAGCGACAGCGTGTAGGGTATTCTTATTATATATATTTTTTTGTGTGTAGGGAACCCATTCTAGTGGTTTTGAAAGTAAAAAGGTACCACAGTTCTTGCTGGATATGCCTGTGAAATACTCTGGAGAGAAGGCTCTGCAAATCACATCAGAATTATACTACCACCACATATGTATGCATGAGACTTTTTTTTCTGCATAGCCTCCAGTCTGTGGTTGATTTCATCATACAGAAGAGCTTGACCAGAGTGGCATGCCAGCACATCAAGATTTTATACATTTTGTTCCTGGTGGTGGACACAGAAGGACACTCCTTTCACAGCCTCCGATATATCTTCCTAGTCTCCCCCACCAAAGTCACCTCCAGGTCCGGCTCCCATTGTTGACACTAGTTGAGTGATCCACACACTCCATAGTGTGATTAACATAATAGGCAGTAATTTTAAGGTATGAGTCCCTTGGCCATTAATCATTCTCAAAAATGGTCAGTTCCCTACTGGGCACGTGTCTAATTCTCTCCAACCTTGCCTAATTCCTTAATTGTAGGGATTGAAACGATCCTTTAACATCAATGGGGCCTCCATTTTGAGGTCTGCAAGGGGAATTACTGTGGGCCCATTGTACATGGGATATATGCGTTGGAGGCTGGCATCCTCCAACTCCCGAACGTACTGTGGTTTAATGCCCAGGAGAAATTCCATGTTCATAAGGGGCATCGGACTTGTAAGGGCAAATTTATATTTTAAGGCATCCCCAGGTTCAAGGACTAAATGATGGATAGACACTTCATTTAGGGAAGTGCTTGCATCGGTTTATCCAAACACATATTAAATTGGATAGGTCAGAGCCCATAAGGTCTGCCTCTAAATCTACCAATATCCTCTCACCTAGGGGAACGTGCCAGGAAACCAGCTCACTAGCTAAGTTACCCTGTACTACATTAGCAGATTCAGCAAGCCCAACCCCTTTCTGGCTATCCTATGTTTCCCATTCCCTCAAATAAAAGCATTGATGGCGCTCAGGAGAGAATCTTGGATCCACTTAGGGACGGGGCAGAGGAGGGTCTGAAAGTAACAGGGAAGAAAGTAATTTTTTACTGAGTGAACTCTGTCTATCCAGAAAATCGGTTTTGAATGGAGTATGAGTAGAGTATGGAGTAGTGGTTCATAGTTAGAGGGTCCAAAGCCTTATTCCCCTTAAGGGATGCAAAAGCAGATAATACCTAATCCTCATTTGTGTTCTTTTGCAATATTGCGTGATGCTATTCTGTCAGTTGGGGGAGATTGAGGGATTCGAGGAGCCCACGTAAGTTAGAGACAGACACAGTGTGGGTCCCCAAATGTACATACTGATTTTTTTAGTAAAATGGGCAGATACTGAGTGTGTCATCACTTTGTTTTGAATGTTCCTTAGATGTTCGTTGACCCTTACTTTTAGAGGTCCCGTGATTCTCCCAACATATTCGAGACCACATTTACAAGTTAAAATATACAGTTGCAAGAAAAGGTATGTGAATCCTTTGGAATGATATGGATTTCTGCACAAATTGGTCATAAAATGTGATCTGATCATCATCTAAGTCACAACAATAGACAATCACAGTCTGCTTAAACTAATAACACACAAAGAATGAAATGTTGCCATGTTTTTATTGAACACACCATGTAAACATTCACAGTGCAGGTGGAAAAAGTATGTGAACCCCTAGACTAATGACATCTCCAAGAGCTAATTGGAGTGAGATGTCAGCCAACTGGAGTCCAATCAATGAGATGAGATTGGAGGTGTTGGTTACAGCTGCCCTGCCCTATAAAAAACACATACCAGTTCTGGGTTTGCTTTTCACAAGAAGCATTGCCTGATGTGAATGATGCCTCACACAAAAGAGCTCTCAGAAGACCTACGATTAAGAATTGTTGACTTGCATAAAGCTGGAAAGGGTTATAAAAGTATCTCCAAAAGCCTTGCTGTTCATCAGTCCACGGTAAGACAAATTGTCCATAAATGGAGAAAGTTCAGCACTGCTGCTACTCTCCCTAGGAGTGGCCGTCCTGTAAAGATGACTGCAAGAGCACAGCACAGACAGCTCAATGAGGTGAAGAAGAATCCTATAGTGTCAGCTTAAGACTTACAAAAGTCACTGGCAAATGCTAACATCCCTGTTAGCGAATCTACAATACGTAAAACACTAAACAAGAATGGATTTCATGGGAGGATACCACAGAGGAAGCCACTGCTGTCCAAACAAAACATTGCTGCACGTTTACAGTTTGCACAAGAGCACCGGCAAAATATTCTGTGGACATATGAAACCAAAGTTGAGTTGTTTGGAGAAACACACAACACTATGTGTGGCAAAAAAAAGGCACAGCACACCAACATCAAAACCTCATCCCAACTGTGAAGTATGGTGGTGGGGGCATCATGGTTTGGGGCTGCTTTGCTGTGTCAGGGCCTGGACGAATTGCTATCATCGAAGGAAAAATGAATTCCCAAGTTTATCAAGACATTTTGCAGGAGAACTTAAGGACATCAGTCTACCAGCTGAAGCTCAACAGAAGATAGGTGTTGCAACAGGACAATGACCCAAAGCATAGAAGTAAATCAACAACAGAATGGCTTAAACAGAAGAAAATACGCCTTCTGAAGTGGCCCAGTCAGAGGCCTGACCTCAATCCGATTTAGATGCTGTGACATGACCTCAAGAAAGCGATTCACACCAAGAATATTGCTGAACTGAAACAGTTCTGTAAAGAGGAATGGTCAAGAATTACTCCTGACCGTTGTGCACGTCTGATCTGCAACTACAGTTATTGCTGCCAAAGGAGGTTCAACCAGTTATTAAATCCAAGGGTTCACATACTTTATCCACCTGCACTGTGAATGTTTACATGGTGTGTTCAATAAAAACATGGCAACATTTCATTCTTTGTGTGTTATTAGTTTAAGCAGACTGTGATTGTCTATTGTTGTGACTTAGATGATGATCAGATCACATTTTATGACCAATTTGTGCAGAAATCCATATCATTCCAAAGGGTTCACATACTTTTTCTTGCAACTGTATATAACGTTACTTGTGTTGCATGTAATACTATTTTTAGCAATAATTTTATTAAATAATAAATTAATGAAAATACTTAAATTATGTACATTTCTGAACGCTATTTTGATAAAATATCTGCATTGTTTTCTGAATTTTAATCATGGAGTATTAAATTTAAATCAATTAAGCAACATACAAACGTAAAACATATTTAGTAATGAGTAGCAGATTTGAAGTCTAATGCGCTATTATGCGTGCAATTACTCGAATGATTATTATAGGAAATGTCATACTTATAAATATTCACAGCCACTTTGTTGTTAGAAAATTATTAAAAATAATTTCTTATCAAAACTATGCATACTAATAAGGTAAAAATGATTTAACTCTGTTTGCTACAACATTGTTACATAAAAATATTGCTTCACATTTACAGTGAAAATATTTGTTAATAATGGGTGTTGAATGTAAGTTAATGTTTTTAGTACACAATGCTACACTGTATAAATTATACAATATATTATAGCGCATTAAAGGGACACTATAAGCACCCCGGCTGCTTCATCTCATTGACGTGGTCTGGTGCATTGTCCCTGTTACTTAAAGGACCACTTTAGGCACCCACACCACTTCAGCTCAATGAAGTGGTCTGGGTGCCAGGTCTCTCTAATTTTAACCCTGCAACTGAAAACATAGCAGAAAGCCTCTAGTGGCTGTCTCACTGACAGCCGCTAGAGGCGCTTCTGCAATTCCCACTGTGAAAATCACAATGAGAAGATGCTGGATGTGCATATGGGCTGTTTGAAAGCGCATGCGCATTCGGATCTGACGTTGGCAGGGGGTGGAAAGTTGCCCAGCGCTGTAGAAAGGTAAGTGGCTGAAGGGGTTATAACCCCTTCAGCCCAGTGGGAGTGGGGCCCTGAAGGTAGGGGGGACCAAATGACCTTATAATGCCAGGAAAATGAGTTTGTTTTCCTGGCACTATAGTGCTCGTTTAACCCTGCATCCAGGCTGTGGACATCCAAAGTCTTCAAAATCCCCATAGGAAAGTATAGACTCAATGCATTCCTATGGGTCAGTTTTAAAGCATGCACATACGCATTAGGTTCCACCATAGTCATGACATCGCTGGAGGAGACCATTCCAGTGCTGACAGACCTTGATGCTGGAAAGTGGTAGATGTAAAATGTTTTTTATTTACCCTCTATTCACTGGAAGGAGGACATAAAGTAATAGGCAAAGGAACTCTTTAGAAAATTAAAGATCAAGAAGTGGAGCGATGTTTAGGTGATAAGCCCCTGCCCACATGCAGTCAAAAATGAGAAAAATTAAATATACTTATACTTCTTAATGAGTAGTTGTTACACCCTCAAAAGCACAGATAGCATGTAAAAAAGGAAATTAAAAAACTGTGTTTTTTTAATTTCCTTTTTTACATGCTATCTGTGCTTTTGAGGGTGTAACAACTACTCATTAAGAAGTATAAGTATATTTAATTTTTCTCATTTTTGACTGCATGTGGGCAGGGGCTTATCACCTAAACATCGCTCCACTTCTTGATCTTTAATTTTCTATTGTTAATGTGTGGTGAAGGGAATACCCTGAAGTGTTGCAGCTGGATCACACATTTTTTGAGTTTATTACTCACTCTAGCTGTGTAAAGGCATATTATATCCCTATACGTTTTTACTATATTACTTAGCACTCCGAGACTATCTAAACTAAAGGAACTCTTTAGTATTAGGAATACAGTGTTGGGCGGGGTGCAAGCTGTCCAGGTTCTGGCTAACTGAGAAGTTCCTGGGTGGGTTCATCACTCTTTGCTCTGGGGGCATCTTCTTTCTCCTGGACTCTCCCAAGCTGCTGAGTGGGTTGTTATTTCAGCACCACTTCAGCCCAGTCCTGGTGGGACTAGAGAATGAACAGTGTCTGTCAGTGAGTGTGTGTTTGTCATTGAAAGTGAGTGTCTGTCCGTGAGTGTCAAATCAATCAGAGTGTCTCTGTTAATGACTGTGTGTCTGTCAGTGAGTGAGTGTGTATGTATATGTCGGTATGTATGTGTCTGTCAGTGTGTATGTTTGTCTGTCAGTGAGTGCGTGTCTGTTAGTGTGTATGTATGTTATTTAGAGTGTGTGTGTCAGTGAGTGAGTCTGTCATTAAGAAAGTGTGTCAGTGTGTCAAATCAATGAGAGTGTGTCTGTCAGTGTGTGCTAAATTTTGAGAGTGTGTGTCTGTCAGTGTGTGTATTTGTCTGTCATTGAGTGTGTGTGTGAGTTTGTCAGTCAGTGAGTGACCCTTCTATGATTCTTTCACAGGGGCCCTGTGATTCCTAGTTACTCCACTGAATGCCCAGGCACAGGTGGAAGAGAATGTACAATGTTTGATGGTTTAGACTATAGGAATATAGGTAACAATGAGAAGAAAAGAGGTGTGTTTTTTTAACTTAGTGAAGTTGTGCCTTGTAGAGCTTTTAAATAAATATTACCTTATAACACACACACACCCTATGATTGCTTTGAAATTGGACATCCTGCTTCTTCACCTATTTCAAGAAAGCCACAGACTTCCAAGGAGTCTGTCTGCACCTCCAAGATGTGGGGATCTTAGGTCAATCATTTATTAAGATCAGGTGATGAGCACTCATGATGTGTGCTTAGTTCTTTCAGAAGGAGTGGTCACTTTTTAGCCTTGCAATTATTAGAGTTAGAGGGACTGAACACTCCCCAGCCCTGCATGGAATAGAACTTGAGAGATGCAACCATCTGTTTAATAGAGCTAAAGTAATTGGGAACCTTTAGCCATTAACTACAATTGGGGTATAACTTTTATTTTATTGTTTCATTCTACAAAACCATATAATGAATGAGAAAAATCATGAGGGCACTTATCAAGCGCCCTATATGGTTAGCCTTCATTCCACCTCTGCCACATGCAGAGTGGAGGATGAGGGAGGGACCCGAAATCCTTTAATTATTTATTTATTTTATATAGCAGAAGCTACATGATGCTGCTGCTAAAATGGTTAATTGTTCACCTAATGAGATGCTACTTAATGTTTTTTTTTTAACCTATTCGTTAAAGGGATACACCATTTTGGCGTTTCTTTTCATTGCATTATGCAGGTAATTCACAAAAATAGCACAAACATAAATAATTACCTCTTGAATTCACATTGTTTCTACAGCTCTGCAGCTTCTGCAAAAACATATCTAACAAATAAATGTCTTTTCATTATTTGCAGTGGGCATTTGTGTATTTTTACCAGCAGTTTCTGGTTATATATTTTATGACATAACATACATTATGGAACTACACCAACATGCTATTACCACTCTGGATAGTCAAATTGAATGATTGTTATGATGATGTCATGGTAGAAAGCAATAAGAGATACATACAGAACTTGTGTAGCCATGAGAATCAATGTGTGACATCACATAACAACTGGTCAAGCTGAACAAGGAAATAAACTTTTCTAAATTGCTGTAGCTTTAACCACATCAAATGCAACTAGAGCAACAGAGCTCATTGCACCACAATCTATGTGCTTACAGGAACACTACAGTGTTAGGAATACAAACATCTATTCCTAAAACTATATATGATGGAGTGTCTGTTTGGGTATCCAGTCCCATCAGAATGCAGTAAAAAGGAAGTTAACTTAACTTTTTTTCTGTGACTGACCCACCCTCCATGGCTGAGATCCTCAATCTTGATAAGCTAAGCCAATAGCACACAAGAAAGGATTGATATGCTATTGTGCATGCATGGCAAAATACTGGACAGTCAGTATCTACTCATAGAGATGCATTGAATCAGTGCCACATTATGGGGAGCGTTCAGTGTCTCTGTGCAGATCGTGGAGACGCTGAATGTAGATGTTGCACACACAACCTGTCTGAGTGACTGCCACTAGAGGTATTACAAGGCATTAATGTAAACACTGTATTTTCTCTGAAAAGGCTGTGGTTACGTGGAAATGCCCGCAGGAACTTACTATACTCACCAGAACAACTACATTAAGCTGTAGTGGTTCTGGTAACTAAGAGTGCCTATTTAAATATGAATCAAATATGACAGAGTCATCAATTTCTAACCTTATATCACAAAATATATTAAATATTGATGTGGACAAATTTCAATTGATTACATATCACTGTTGTATTATGACAGTTGTCATTTCTTTGTATTTCTTTCATTAACAAACTCTGCTACATTTCTGAGTAAAAAAGTATGTCCTTGGCAAGTATACCAGCTGTTCTTTAAGTTTTCTTATTTGTTCATTAGGTGATGCTTGAGCAGGCATTGTTTATTTCACATCATGATCTGTTTACACAGCATATTAAAATGTCTTATCATGAGTGGAAAACACTGACAATATGTTGCACTTTAACTTAATTATGTTTTGTGTGTTTCTAGATAGGTTGTTTACAGTTCATCTCTATTTCACTATGTTTATAATGTTTCATTTAAAGGGACAGTCCATATACAATATTTAATTTTACATTTTCTAAGATTTTGCATTTCTAAACAAATATTGAACAAAAATCTTTATTTGTGTGAAATAGTTTATGCATATATATCCATAAATGTGTCAACTGAACATAACTACTGTAACATGAGAAACTGGAACAATGTTTTGCATTGTGTGTACTGTCTGTTGCTGGACTAAATTGAATTGCAATGCCACTTGCCACATTTTTAATAATATACAGTTTAAAAAAAAGCTGAGCATCACATAAAAAAGGATAACATTAGTTATTACTATAAGTTGTCAATGTTTAATTCAGTGGTGTTATTTCCAGATAAGAAACAATTCCACTTTAATAGTAAAAGAAAAAGTTTGCTCTATGATTGACTGGAGAGGTAGTAGTAGGGTAGTGATATTTGGGCATTAAAGGGACTCTCCAGTGCCAAGAAAACAATCCGTTTTCCTGGCACTGCAGGTACCCTCTCCTTCCCAGCACCCATACCTGGGACCCCGCTGATTTCCCTCGGCGGTGCTTTCTGCTCGCCGCCGCTCCTCCCAGTGATTATGTCAGCCCGTGGGCGAGACTGATCCCGCCAGCTGAGGAAATCTAATGCGCATGCTTTCCTATGGGGAATTGAGCGACGCTGGAGGTCCTTACACAGCATGAGGACGTCCAGCGACGCTCTAGCACAGGTTTCCTGTGCTATGGACACGGAAGTGCCCTCTAGTGGCTGTCTAGCAGAGGTGGAGTTTATAAAAAACTGCAATAATCACACTTGCAGGGTTAAGGGTAGTGGGAGTTGGCACCCAGACCACTCCAATGGGCAGAAGTGTCCCTTTAAAGCCCTTGAGTGTGGTACAGATTTTCTATGCAGCAACAACAGCAACCACAGAGCCTTAGACAGGAAAATACTGAGCTGTGTGTTTGACACACAGTTTCAAAACAATCAAGGATTTCCAGCAGCTCTGGTCCTAAAAACAAGTGTTTGATATATTGTAAATGCTTTCCTATGCGACCAGCTGAATGCGCGCACGGCTCCTGCCGCGCATGCGCATTCAGCCGATGACGTCGCGAGCAAGGAGGAGAGGAGGAGTACAGCTCCCCGCACGGCGCTGGAGAAAGGTAAGTGTTTAACCCTTTCCTCTCTCCAGAGCCCGGCGGGAGGGGGTCCCTGAGGGTGGGGGCACCCTCAGGGCACTATAGTGCCAGGAAAACGAGTATGTTTTCCTGGCACTATAGTGGTCCTTTAAGGATTAAGGATTTCTCAGACAGGTCCACGGGTAGATAGGACTCTGCCCTACATTGAAGGGATGCAATTATTCCTTTATAATAATCTAATGGTGAAAATTCAGGTCAACTGCAGTCTTTCCTCAGATTTACCCTCTGGAATGGCCCTAGACTAGGATGTCCATTATCATCTCTTTCACTTATCCTGTCCCTAGAGTTGCTGCTGTCTATGGTTAGGGTAAATTACAATATTAAGAGTATTCAGACAAGTCCCATTTATCACAAAGTAGCTGCTTTAGCCAACAATTTGTAGTTATTTGAAATGGTAACTCCAGCTACCTTTTTTTTTTTTTTATCTATTTATGTGCTGAACTTGAACTCCACAGCTCTTACAGCAACTTTAAAAGCAACCCCACCAAATCATATATCACACTGTTAAATCTAGGCAGTCAGCCGGAGTCAGACCTGCATGTAATGTCGGATCTGAGGAAGTCTGAGAGACTTGTTCTTGTGATCTGGGAGGGTGATCACAAAATGAACATTCTCCCATGCCTTTTATATCTTTTCCATAATCTCTCTTTCTCCTCTTTTTTTTCAAAACTCTGAGGCACAGTGCTCAGTTAGTTTGGGCCTAGAGATGATTTAGACTCAAATATGACATCTTATCTTTGAAGAAGAGTGAGAGGGGATGCAATTGTATCATACTGAGTTTTATTATAATAAAGCCCATCTGGTAAGAATGGACAAGAAACACCTGAAACAGTTTATGCATCTCCACAAAACAGGTGTGTATCTCTTTTTTCTTGGGTGCTTTCCCATGGTTGAAACTGTTAGACTATGCTGGTGGGGCTCAGAAACATCCCTTAATAGGTCCCACCTTAAGAATTTTCCAGAAGCTTGTTGACAGACTGAAATTTCCTCCTGCCCATCACTTCTCTACCCCTTGTCGCTTAACCCTGCATTTCCCTCTGGGCTCCTAAGCTTTATATATGATTTCTTAGGGGTTTTCCAAATTTGTCAGAGGATTGTAGTTACTCTCACAGGGTACCCTGCTGAGTTAAGAAGTATTAATGCAAGCGGAGTCTTCCAATTGCAACACTTATTCTCTATATCCTAAAATATGCAAGATGACTGACTTTAGTTACATGTTGATCTTCTCCTTCTCCCCTATTCCTAGTCCCCTTCTTGCTATCTTCTCTTCTCTCTTTTTCTTTCTTTCTTCTTGCTCTTGTCTTTCTTTATTGTACTGTATGCCTTCTCCATGGCATGGTGTCTTATCAACAGTTTTATATTGATTTTTGTATACTTCTCAGTGATGGGGAAATTGTATGCTGTATCTCAGTTCATACTTTATACTTCTTTCATTGTTTATTTGTTTGTTTGCACTTGTATGTGTTTAACCTGCTAAAAGTATGCTCTATAAAGATCCTTGCAAAATTTAGGGTTGAAACTGTGAGTCTCTAGAAAGAAACGGTTAATGTGTGAAAATTGCATCTGCATTCAAATAACGGGTATTTTCTTTTCAGGCTTGGTTGTGTTGTTTAACTGATGTTTTTACCAAAACAGCTGAAGGAAGAGGTAGAAGGGGTTATTCACCAGGCATTTTGGGCTTACTGCACACAGGATGGATAAAGAGGAGTAACATTGACAATGCCCATCATGTTTAATATTGTGGAGTGATGTTTCTCTACATTTTGTTTTATAGCCCCTGTTCATATTTCACTTTTGGTGGTCTCCTGTTAAGTTCTAGGGTCTCACTGATCTCAGACATGTCATTTCTTTTAAAGTTAATGTGCATACCCATATGGAAATGGAAATTGTGTACTTACACTAAGAATAATGCTTTAAGTAGCATGTTCAGCTTGGAATTCAGCCCACAAGCCATGATAGTTCCTAGTACAACTCAATTTGTGACACGTTTTGACTATAACTGACTTTAAACCTTTTTTTATGTCTTTTATACTTGTTTTGATGACATTATATGTCCCATGCATAGAGATACTTTTTGTATTGATTACAAGAAATACTTTATCCACATCACTTTTAGACAGTATTATAATTTTATCCATTAACATGTTCCTGTTACACAAAACAAAGTTATGTAGATATCACACATGTTTTCTGTTGTCTTGCACTGTTTAATTTGTGAGTGTGATTTGTGACCAATTAATTTATAAAAATAAATAAAAGACAGGACACTTGATTTGAAATATAAAATAGAGTACCAGTTTAAATTTAAGTTTATACCTACTAGTGAAGAAAAAGAACAAAGGATGAAGTTCATTATATGTTCTGTTACTGTCATTCACTATTACCGCAGCAGATGGTTATTATATTCTACAAACAGACAAAAAGGATCAGCTCTTCTAGATATTAGCCATTCTATTTATTACAAAGCTATTACAACATACACATTTCAAATATTAGGTATAACTTCTTTAATTTATTCATCACTCACAAATAATTGCAGATTATTTCCATATTAAAAATAAAATATTTTTTGAGAATATTCAGAGTAAACAGGAATGATCAAGTTAAGTGAACAATCTTCTGATGTAAACATGTGCATGGTGAGAAAATTTGGCTCAGTTCAACCGTTTTCCCCAAAAACATAAATGTTTTTTAGAACGCCAAGCTTTGTCTGGATGTCGGTTCATCTTGTTAGAATTCCAGTACTATTTTGAGAACATAATCTGGTAAATTAAATGGTGAAAAAATTGGCCAATTCTTGTGCTGCTAAATATATACATAATGTAATATATATTTCCTGGCTAATCACGGCAGAGTCACTATGGGTAGCTACGCCCTCAGGACCAGAACAGGACAGGAACAAGAATTTCAAATGAGACCAAGTGTATAAAGGGTCCATTCTCCCGTTCACACAACAGTCTTTTTTTTCTGTACTTAGACAGACAGGAATTTCCTATTTTTTGTTATATAAAAAAAAAAAATGTGGCCACCTTCCCATGTGCACCATGGTTCTCCCCGGCAAAGTTCAGCCTCTCCCAGTAAACAGCCTGTTTTGTGAATAGGACAAACTGGGATAGGTTAAAATTTAGATATTTGAAGTACTACAGGAGAATCTTTCAAGCTATTGGTGGAAATTCCACAATCCAAGAAGATTAACATATAAGGAACATTCATTTCACAGGGCATAAAAAGTGTAAGTCCCTATCTATCCCCCAGCAATAAGTGTCTATTATTTTCCATGTTAGTTATATCCATGTGTGTCTTTTTTCTGTCAAATGCATAGGTTCTTACCTTGTTATTTGCTCCTTTAAATATTGGCTTTTTAGCAATCGGTGTGTGGGCTCCATAGATATCACCAGAAGGCAAGAATCTTTGTATCAAATGCCTAACTGAGGTTGCTGAAGAGAATAATAAAGAACATCTCCTCACAAGGATCTTAAGGTATGGATTTTCCAAGCAATTGCAGAAGGCTTCAAAACCACAGCTAAAAGCATGGGACTAACCAAACGTTCTAAAATGAGACCATTTCTTCAGATTTAAGATCAGAGTCAGAATACGGAGCAGAATTATCTGAAGAAGAGGAGGAATAAACATATCAGATGAATGTAGACTCAAAAATGGTGGACTAGTTGATATTCCTAATTAGGGACACCTTGAAAATGTAGTAAGAAAAATCTGAAGTCCTAGAAATGAACAGATTTTTTAAGGACCTGAAACCTTTAAGGACTACATTTTCAGTCCATAATTCTAGTCCATAATTCTAGAATATAATATTGGAAGATTCTAGAATATAATATTGGAAGAATGGCAAAAACCAGAAAAGAAGGTTATCTTTAAAAAATAAGGCTTCTAGAATCTCCTGAAAACTCTAAAAGCTGGAATTCAATACCAAAAATTGATGCAGCAATTATCCGCATGGCTCTACCTATAGACTCCCTATCTTACCTTAGAGAACCAATGGATGCAAATTTAAACAAGCATATTTAGCATTAGGATCAGCTATTCATCCTTCTATTGATCTAACAATGCTTTCTAGATCCCACAAGGTCTGGATTGAAAATATAGAAGATGATATTTCTAGTGGAGTTTGAAGGGATACCCCCATCACCATTCGGCTAATTGTACTCCCTTCTATCAGCCTTCCTCAGTCATTCGTTATTTTGTTATGTTCCATTCGTTATTTTGTTCGGTTCCCGAACCGAGACCACCCCAGAGACTAATTAGAACTGAGAACGTTAAGTATCTATATGAAAACCGCAGACTAAAGTGGCCGCCATTTCATGTATACGAATACATGTGGTGAGAACAATGGGTGGTGGCCATCTTGTCTCCCAAACGCTGCCTGCGGGACCTGGATGCCGAGTGCCGAGTGCCTGGAACTGTTTTCAGCAACGCATTGGCACAAACAACAGTCTCTATGGAGCTCCTCTATGTTCCCTTTCCCAGCAACTCAGACGAACGGCGATCGGGAGTTTCAAACTACCGGACACAGGGAGCATTTTCCACAAACCAGATGGACTTAACCTATTGTGGACCAGCTCTTGCTACATTTCTTCTGGAACTGTTTCCCAGCTTCAACCTCATGGCAGACCGGTCAAATCTCCCTTCAGTGCCATTCGATAACTGCCAAACAAATTTGGCTGATTTTTTTATATGTTGCTCCCACGGAGACAGGCTACCCAGGGATGTGACTTTTGTGAGGTTCTTTTTTGGGGGTATTTCGAGATATTGTGAAAAATTTGACTTTTTCTGACAAGAGGATAATTGAGTTTAATATGTTCTCTAAACTCAATTATCTAGCTGGCTCAGAGGAGGAGTTATACACTGTATAAATTGAATGCCTGTGTGCTCATTAAACCACTCTTGTCCCAGCATTATGCTTTGGCTCATGTGTGGGTTATTATGTGACACCAGCGATATTGGAACCTGTGGGTTATTGGTGTATTATTTTTATGGAGTAAGAAGGAAAATAATAATGGAAAACTTCAAAGATTTCAGACTTGCTGCAGATTTTGTTTCAGAAGCTTCTTTAGACATCACAAAAATGATATAAAAAAATGTAGCTTTGTCAGTGGCATCCAGAAGGGCTCTGTGGCTACATGCCTGGGGAGCAGATTATGCATCAAAGTCATCTTTGTGTTCACTTCCTTTTCAAGGAGAATTGCTCTTTGGTAGGGTGATAGATGAATCCATCCATAAAGGAGCAGACAGCAAGAAAGCTTTTCGGCCACAAGAAAAAAGACAACCAAATTATACTTCATCAACAGAGAGATGTTATAAAGATCAGTCATTTCATAAGAATAGCACATAAAGACCAGGAATTTATAGAAGTGAATATAATAGATAGTCCAGTTGGAGGAACTACCAATCCACATCCTCATCTACTGCAAAATCTTCGACAGGGAGAGGATTGCGCACTTCATCAAAAAATCTATAAAGGTGCGCAGGTCCCAGAAGGGGTCATTGGAGGAAGACTGCGTTACTTTTACTCCAACTGGACAAAGACTATTTCAGACAGCTGGGCATTGTCTATCATAAAAGAAGCTTACAAAATTCCTCACCTCAAATATTTTCAAAACATTAAAGATATTGACTCCTACAAAACAGCAAGTGATGATTAAGATGCTATCAAAACTATTAGACCAAAGGGTTTTAGAAGAAGTTCCTTCAAGCAAAATATTCTTAGGAAGATACTGAAGAGTATTCCTGGCCCCAAAACCAAATAACAAATAGATACTCATTATAGATCTCAAGGACATAAATTTGGAACTCCAGGATTTATCTTTCAAAATGGAATTGATACCTTCCATTATTCCTTTGATAAAACAAGAATATTGTCTCACCACAATACACCTAAGGGATGCTCTTTATCAGATTCCAGAAGAAGGGGGGTATGAAAAACGGGGGGTAAGAAGAAGAAGAGGG
>OW240915.1:167153715-167223817 GCA_933207985.1 Pelobates cultripes | reverse complement strand
AGCATCCTTGAGAAAGAGATCATACCTTCTTTTTATCATAAAATATATTCTAGAATTGATTATATCTTATCCCACACAGATACTTAAGCCTTATATGGTCCTCTAAAATAAAAAAAAACTCAGCCTTGTCGGGTTAAGGCTGGGTTCAGATGACATTCAATCTTCCTCACCATTAGCCATAGAATTATACTTGGATTCTGCCTGCTGGGTGAACCACAGGTTGTTGAAAGCTTGTGCTTTTTGTTTTGTAATTATTTTAACATATTTTTATATGCTATATACATTGAAAGTCTTTATATGTGTTTATGTATCTGCTTTTTGTTATTATATTTTTGTATTATGTAAAAAATGTGTGCAATAAAAAGAACTTTGAAAAGTTTGCGCTTAGCAATTACTAATTATCTCAAGGAGAATGAAACTCCAGACCTTAAAAAATGGTGATCAGCTTAGGTGACTAAACTGTTTAGACAAATCTTTTATTTAGAGTCCATTTATAAACAATCCCTAGTCAACACTACAGGAATTGTTGGTCCTGCACTCAGATTAAAATATGCTACTGAATGCTTAAGTCACGTTATCTTTGCAAAAATATAAAGCCATCTATTATGAATTTGAAAAAAGAATTGTCATTTACTGAAAAGATTAGGAGTTCTGATGACCATTTAGTTTGTCTGACAGACCAAATAACATGGTCTTTTGTAGTTACTATATGAAGTTATACAATATTTCCACCTAATTGTCATTTACTGAAAAGATTAGGAGTTCTGATGACCATTTAGTTTATCTGACAGACCAAATAACATGGTCTTTTGTAGTTACTATATGAAGTTATACAATATTTCCACCTAGGTGGGAAATCCAAGTTCCTTTAAAGAGTAATTAGCTATATTTCTTTTCTTTAAAAAGTCTGGGCTTTCTACTTAAGCCAAGTGCATGAATTTAAGGATTAAGAATTTCTCAGACAGGTCCACGGGTAGATAGGACTCGGCCCTACATTGAAGGGATACAATTAGTCCTTTATAATAATCTAATGGTGAAAATTCAGGTCAACTGCAGTCTTTCCTCAGATTTACCCTCTGGAATGGCACTAGACTAGGATGACCATTATCATCTCTTTCCCTTATCCTGTCCCTAGAGTTGCTGCTGTCTATGGTTAGGGTAAATTACAATATTAAGAGTATTCAGACAAGTCCCATTTATCACAAAGTAGCTGCTTTAGCCAACAATTTGTAGTTATTTGAAATGGTAACTCCAGCTACCTTTTTTTTTTTTAATCTATTTATGTGCTGAACTTGAACTCCACAGCTCTTACAGCAACTTTAAAAGCAACCCCACCAAATCATATATCACACTGTTAAATCTAGGCAGTCAGCCGGAGTCAGACCTGCATGTAATGTCGGATCTGAGGAAGTCTGAGAGACTTGTTCTTGTGATCTGGGAGGGTGATCACAAAATTAACATTCTCCCATGCCTTTTATATCTTTTCCATAATCTCTCTTTCTCCTCTTTTTTTTCAAAACTCTGAGGCACATGTTTGCTCAGTTAGTTTGGGCATAGAGATGATTTAGACTCAAATATGACATCTTATCTTTGAAGAAGAGTGAGAGGGGATGCAATTGTATCATATTGAGTTTTATTATAATAAAGCCCATCTGGTAAGAATAGTAGAATGGACAAGAAACACCTGAAACAGTTTATGCATCTCCACAAAACAGGTGTGTATCTCTTTTTTCTTGGGTGCTTTCCCATGGTTGAAACTGTTAGACTATGCTGGTGGGGCTCAGAAACATCCCTTAATAGGTCCTACCTTAAGAATTTTCCAGAAGCTTGTTGACAGACTGAAATTTCCTCATGCCCATCACCTCTTTACCCCTTGTCGCTTAACCCTGCATTTCCCTCTGGGCTCCTAAGCGTTATATATGATTTCTTAGGGGTTTTCCAAATTTGTCAGAGGATTGTAGTTACTCTCACAGGGTACCCTGCTGAATTAAGAAGTATTAATGCAAGCGGAGTCTTCCAATGGCAACACTTATTCTTTATATCCTTAAATATGCAAGATGACTTTAGTTACATGTTGATCTTCTCCTTCTCCCCTATTCCCAGTCCCCTTCTTGCTATCTTCTCTTCTCTCTTTTTCTTTCTTTCTTCTTGCTCTTGTCTTTCTTTATTGTACTGTATGCCTTCTCCATGGCAAGGTGTCTTATCAACAGTTTTATATTGATTTTTGTATACTTCTCCTTGATGGGGAAATTGTATGCTGTATCTCAGTTCATACTTTATACTTCTTTCATTGTTTATTTGTTTGTTTGCACTTGTATGTGTTTAACCTACTAAAAGTATGCTCTATAAAGATCCTTGCAAAATTTAGGGTTGAAACTGTGAGTCTCTAGAAAGAAACGGTTAATGTGTGAAAATTGCATCTGCATTCAAATAACGGGTATTTTCTTTTCAGGCTTGGTTGTGATGTTTAACTGATGTTTTTTACCAAAACAGCTGAAGGAAGAGGTAGAAGGGGTTATTCATCAGGCATTTTGGGCTTACTGCACACAGGATAGATAAAGAGGAGTAACATTGACAATGCCCATCATGTTTAATATTGTGGAGTGATGTTTCTCTACATTTTGTTTTATAGCCCCTGTTCATATTTCACTTTTGGTGGTCTCCTGTTAAGTTCTAGGGTCTCACTGATCTCAGACATGTCATTTCTTTTACAGTTAATGTGCATACACACATGGAAATGGAAATTACTTACACTAAGAATAATGCTTTAAGTAGCATGTTCAGCTTGGAATTCAGCCCACAAGCCATGATAGTTCCTAGTACAACTCAATTTGTGACAAGTTTTGACTATAACTGACTTTAAACCTTTTTTTTATGTCTTTTATACTTGTTTTGATGACATTATATGTCCCATGCATAGAGATACTTTTTTGTATTGATTACAAGAAATACTTTATCCACATCACTTTTAGACAGTTTTATAATTTTATCCATTAACATGTTCCTGTTACACAAAACAAAGTTATGTAGATATCACACATGTTTTCTGCTGTCTTGCACTGTTTAATTTGTGAGTGTGATTTGTGACCAATTAATTTATAAAAATAAATAAAAGACAGGACACTTGATTTGAAATATAAAATAGAGTACCAGTTTAAATTTAAGTTTATAGTTACTAGTGAAGAACAAGAACAAAGGATGCCGTTCATTATATGTTCTGTTACTGTCATTCACTATTACCACAGCAGATGGTTATTATATTCTACAAACAGACAAAAAGGATCAGCTCTTCTAGATATTAGCCATTCTATTTATTACAAAGCTATTACAACATACACATTTCAACTATTAGGTATAACTTCTTTAATTTATTCATCACTCACAAATAATTGCAGATTATTTCCATATTAAAAATAAAATATTTTTTGAGAATATTCAGAGTAAACAGGAATGATCAAGTTAAGTGAACAATCTTCTGATGTAAACATGTGCATGGTGAGATAATTTGGCTCAGTTCAACCATTTTCCCCAAAGACATAAAAGTTTTTTAGAACGCCAAGCTTTGTCTGGATGTCGGTTCATCTTGTTAGAATTCCAGTACTGATTTGAGAACATAATCTGGTAAATTAAATGGTGCAAAAATTGGCCAATTCTTGTACTGCGAAATATATACATAATGTAATATATATTTCCTGGCTAATCATGGCAGCGTCACTATGGGTAGCTCCGCCCTCAGGACCAGAACAGGACAGGAACAAGAATTCAAAGGAGACCAAGTGTATAAAGGGTCCATCCTCCCGTTCACACAAAAGTCTTTTTTTTCTGTACTTAGACACACAGGAATTTCCTATTTTTTTTATATATAAAAAAAAATTTGGCCACCTTCCCATGTGCACCATGGTTCTCCCCGGCAAAGTTCAGCCTCTCCCAGTAAACAGCCTGTTTTGTGAATAGGACAAACTGGGATAGGTTAAAATTTAGATATTTGAAGTACTAAGGGAGAATCTTATCCAAATCTTTCAAGCTATTGGTGGAAATTCCACAATCCAAGAAGATTAACATATAAGGAACATTCATTTCACAGGGAATAAAAAGTGTAAATCCCTATCTATCCCCCAGCAATAAGTGTCTATTATTTTCCATGTTAGTTATATCCATGTGTGTCTTTTTTCTGTCAAATGCATAGGTTCTTACCTTGTTATCTGCTCCTTTAAATATTGGCTTTTTAGCAATCGGTGTGTGGGCTCCATAGATATCACCAGAAGGCAAGAATCTTTGTATCAAATGCCTAACTGAGGTTGCTGAAGAGAATAATAAAGAACATCTCCTCACAAGGATCTTAAGGTATGGATTTTCCAAGCAATTGCAGAAGGCTTCAAAACCACAGCTAAAAGCATGGGACTAACCAAACGTTCTAAAATGAGACCATTTCTTCAGATTTAAGATCAGAGTCAGTATACGGAGCAGAATTATCTGAAGAAGAGGAGGAATAAACATATCAGATGAGTGTAGACTCAAAAATGGTGGACTAGTTGATATTCCTAGTTAGGGACACCTTGAAAATGTAGTAAGAAAAATCTGAAGTCCTAGAAATGAACAGATATTTTAAGGACCTGAAACCTTTAAGGACTACATTTTCAGTCCATAATTCTAGTCCATAATTCTAGAATATAATATTGGAAGATTCTAGAATATAATATTGGAAGAATGGCAAAAACCAGAAAAGAAGGTTATCTTTAAAAAATAAGGCTTCTAGAATCTCCTGAAAACTCTAAAAGCTGGAATTCAATACCAAAAATTGATGCAGCAATTATCCGCATGGCTCTACCTATAGACTCCCTATCTTACCTTAGAGAACCAATGGATGCAGATTTAAACAAGCATTAGGATCAGCTATTCATCCTTCTATTGATCTAACAATGCTTTCTAGGTCTGGATTGAAAATATAGAAGATGATATTTCTAGTGGAGTGTGAAGGGATACCCCCATCACCATTCAGCTAATTGTACTCCCTTCTATCAGACTTCCTCAGTCATTCGTTATTTTGTTATGTTCCATTCGTTATTTTGTTCGGTTCCCGAACCGAGACCACCCCAGAGACTAAATAGAACTGAGAACGTTAAGTATCTATATGAAAACCGCAGACTAATTGCATGTTCCTAAGTGGCCGCCATTTCATGTATACGAATACATGTGGTGAGAACAATGGGTGGTGGCCATCTTGTCTCCCAAACGCTGCCTGCGGGACCTGGTTGCCGAGTGCCTGGAACTGTTTTCAGCAACGCATTGGCACAAACAACAGTCTCTATGGAGCTCCTCTATGTTCCCTTTCCCAGCAACTCAGACGAACGGCGATCGGGAGTTTCAAACTACCGGACACAGGGAGCATTTTCCACAAACCAGATGGACTTAACCTATTGTGGACCAGCTCTTGCTACATTTCTTCTGGAACTGTTTCCCAGCTTCAACCTCATGGCAGACCGGTCAAATCTCCCTTCGGTGCCATTCGATAACTGCCAAACAAATTTGGCTGATTTTTTTATATGTTGCTCCCACGGAGACAGGCTACCCAGGGATGTGACTTTTGTGAGGTTCTTTTTTGGGGGTATTTCGAGATATTCTGAAAAATTTGACTTTTTCTGACAAGAGGATAATTGAGTTTAATATGTTCTCTAAACTCAATTATCTAGCTGGCTCAGAGGAGGAGTTATACACTGTATAAATTGAATGCCTGTGTTCTCATTAAACCACTCTTGTCCCAGCATTAAGCTTTGGCTCATGTGTGGGTTATTATGCGACACCAGCGATATTGGAACCTGTGGGTTATTGGCGTATTATTTTTATGGAGTAAGAAGGAAAATAATAATGGAAAACTTCAAAGATTTCAGACTTGCTGCAGATTTAGTTTCAGAAGCTTCTTTAGACATCACAAAAATGATATCAAGAAATGTAGCTTTGTCAGTGGCATCTAGAAGGGCTTTGTGGCTACACGCCTGGGGAGCAGATTATGCATCAAAGTCATCTTTGTGTTCACTTCCTTTTCAAGGAGAATTGCTCTTCGGTAGGGTGATAGATGAATCCATCCATAAAGGAGCAGACAGCAAGAAAGCTTTTCTGCCACAAGAAAAAAGACAACCAAATTATACTTCATCAACAGAGAGACGTTATAAAGATCATTCATTTCATAAGAATAGCACATAAAGACCAGGAATTTATAGAAGGGAATATAATAGATAGTCCAGTTGGAGGAACTACCAATCCACATCCTCATCTACTGCAAAATCTTTGACAGGAAGAGGATTGCGCACTTCATCAAAAAATCTATAAACGTGCGCAGGTCCCAGAAGGGGTCATTGGAGGAAGACTGCGTTACTTTTACTCCAACTGGACCAAGACTATTTCAGACAGCTGGGCATTGTCTATCATAAAAGAAGCTTACAAAATTCCTCACCTCAAATATTTTCAAAACATTCAAGATATTGACTCCTACAAAACAGCGTGATGATTAAGATGCTATCAAAACTATTAGACCAAAGGGTTTTAGAAGAAGTTCCTTCAAGCAAAATATTCTTAGGAAGATACTGAAGAGTATTCCTGGCCCCAAAACCAAATAACAAATAGATACTCATTATAGATCTCAAGGACATAAATTTGGAACTCCAGGATTTATCTTTCAAAATGGAATTGATACCTTCCATTATTCCTTTGATAAAACAAGAATATTGTCTCACCACAATACACCTAAGGGATGCTCATTATCAGATTCCAGAAGAAGGGGGGTATGAAAAACGGGGGGTAAGAAGAACAAGGGGCGAGTAAGAAGAACACAAGGAGGAGGGGGGAGAGTAAGGGTGAGGAGAAGGGGAGATGAGGGGAAGGGGGGACTGAGAAGAACACAGGGAGGGTGGGTGGTGGGGAGAACACAGGGAGGGAGGTGAGGAGGACACAGGGAGGAGAGGGGGAGAGAACACAGGAGGGGGGTGAGGAGAACACAGGGACGGGGGAGGTGAGAAGAACACAGGGAGAGGGGAGGTGAGGAGAACACAGGGAGAGGGGAGGTGAGAAGAACACATGGAGGGTGGATGAGAAGAGCACAGGGAGGGTGGGTGAGTGTGAGAAGAGAACGCTAGGGGAGGGTGGGGGAGAGGAGAGCTCTAAGGGACAGAAGGGACAGCTCTATAGGACAGGGGTCAAGACAGTGAGCTCTTTCACACTACGCGCACACACACACACAATGCATCCCTATACATACACAGAAACATACAATGCATCCCTACACACACAGAAACACAACATGCTTCCCTTACACACAGAGAAACACACAATGCATCCATTACACACACACACAATGCAACCCTTACACACAAAGACAATGCATCCTTAGCACACATACACAGAAACACACAATGCAAACCCTTACACACACATGCAAACACACACACTGCTTTTCTTACATACACACAGAAACACAATGCATCTCTTACACACACATTAAATGCACACACTTACAGACATACACCTTGCATCCCTTATGCATACAAACACAGATTCATGCAATGCATCCCTTACACACAACCAGAAAGACACAATACATCCCTTATACACAAATACACACTGCTTCCACTACACACAAACACACTGCATCACCTGCACAAACTAGTATCCCTATACACTACATACCATAGGCACACATATTAGATCATCTACAATAACACATAACACATCCCCTACACACTCCACTCCCTGTGAGCGAACTCATGGATGGGTGGAACATATAAGTGGACTTATGAGTGGGCCTTGTGGGCATACTCACCGTCAGGCCCTGGGTAAGGGGCCCCCAAAACATGGAGCTGCTTCCGATTCTCCCAGAACATTGAATTTTGTGACCACAGTTGCAAACAGCCTCCAGAGATCCTGTTCTACACCAGACCAGTGGAGCCAAACTGCAGCCCATCATCATCCTCATCTGGTTGTAAGTAGGCAATCTAGTATATTATAAGTGACACTAATCTATAATTTACCTCACATTAAAGGGACACTATAGTCCCCAGAACGACTGCAGCTTAAAGGACCACTATAGTGCCAGGAAAACATACTCATTTTCCTGGCACTATAGTGCCCTGAGGGTGCCCCCACCCTCAGAGCCCCCTCCCACCGGGCTCTGGGGAGAGGAAGGGGTTAAACTTACCTCTTTCTCCAGCGCCGGACGGGGAGCTCTCCTCCTACTCTCCGCCTCCTCTCCTCCTCTTCGGCTGAATGCGCATGCGCGGCAGGAGCTGCTCGCGCATTCAGCCGGTCTCATAGGAAAGCGTCCTATGGACGCTTGCGTTTTCTCACTGTGATTTTCACAGTGAGAAGCATGCAAGCGCCTCTAGTGTCTGTCAATGAGACAGCCACTAGAGGCTTTAGAGGCTGGATCAACCCTATTATAAACATAGCCGTTTTAAGCTGAAGTGGTCTGGGTGCCTAGAGTGGTCCTTTAATGAAGTGGTTCTGCTGTCTATAGCCAGTCCCTGCAGGCTTTTTAATGTAAACACACACTGTGTGCAGCACTGGCGTTAGTTCGTATGGTAGCTCATATAGGTGGGGCATTGTGATGTCACTTTGGGGCGGCAAATACAGCTGTTCCCCATGCAGCCACCGGTGGCGCTGTGCTGTGAGAATGTGATTACTCTTCACTTCCTCCCAGCCTACAGAGCAGCGCATGTAAGAGAGAGACTAGGAAGCATGATTTAATCTTACAACAAATCCAGTAAGCAAATCTTTATAAATTTGGGTGGGATCCTCTCTGTTTCCACAGTTTATTGGTGTTTACTCTGATGTCTGTATTAATATTGAGGGATTTCTAAGTAGTAACATCAGTGTGTGTAAGCAGGGCCAGCCGTTGGGGTGTGCATGCTGTGCGGTCACGCAGGGTGCCATGCCAACAGAGGCGCACGGTGGACAACACAGCTCACAAGTTGGGGACACCAGCATATTCAATTTAAACGATTCGCTGGTGGTCCACTGGTGCGCACCAGCAGTAGGTGCAGTCAGATTATAGCCTCTCCCTCATGGTTCCGGCGCTCAGTTAGTGAGTCAGAGTACAGGCTCAGAGATTCTCAGCCTGCGGTCTGACAACATTGAAAGTCAGAGCCGTGAAGGAGCGGGTATGGCAAAGAGCTACTGATTAGCATAACATCAATATCCGTTATAAAACCAGGAAAAGGTGGTGGTGCAATGGGCCACTTGACTGGTTTTGCCCCCAGGCCTAAGGCTGCCAGCCCTCACCTGAATGCAGGGACTGAGATCCTTTACTTTTTAGTGTATTGTTATAAAGTGGTCATTGTGGTTCTCAGTTACATCAGTATTATATTTTGCAAATACACTGATAATGAGATGTATTCTGAGTACATTCTCAGCTCAGTAAATAATAAAATCTCTGTATAATAATAAATTCTGCCAAATAGCTAATCGCTGTCCATATATTATATGTATATTATTATTATTATTATTGCCATTTATATAGCGCCAACAGATTCCGTAGTATGTTAAAGTCATGCTTAAGTATTTCATAAAGTATTTGTCTATAAAAAAGAAAGAAAGAGAGAAAGACAGAAAGAAACACAGAAAGAAGGAAAGAAAGAAAGAAAGAAAGAAAGAAAGAAAGAAAAAGAAAAAAAGAGAATTTATATAGAAAAATAATATAAATGTTTTTTCCAGTATCTTGTAAACCTGTGCTACAGTCCAGAGATAAAGAGATTTTAGAATTAAAAGCTTAAAAATGCTCTAGACACTGGGTAACACTGCAAGATAACAATTAATTGAATGTCAGTTAATCTCACAAGGATGTCAAATAAATTGTGATTGGCCTAAATACAAGACAGCAGTCTACCATTACGTACAGTTGGAAGTAAGAAAAGGCATGATGAGAACAGTTTCAGTAACAGAGATCTAGGTTTAGCTGTCATACAAATTAAAAGATAAAAGAAGGTTAGTTAGATATTTGCAATTCACATAACTATATATTTGAAAATGTAATGCCCTTTATTATGTTTTTTTTTCAAATTCGCACTTCATCAATTTTCGGATTACTCAATGATTACTTGACTACTGTTTAATATTCTTCATAGATTGTGCGTAAATATGAAAATATGCTTTAACTTGAAATAAGCATGTGTATACATATTTTTTTTTAAATGTATTTTATCTATTACACACAGAAATGAAGCAAAACTAATGATGAGGCCTTGTTATTGTTAAATTACTTGCATTTTTCATATTATAACATGGACAGACTGTTTTACTTTCAGAAGTTGTGTTTTTACCACAACTACTGGTCTTGAAAACATTGATTTCTGAAATGTCTTGCTTTATATCACTAGCCGTTGCAAGGGTTTTAGCATTTATCACATAATTTGACATTAAATGCATATGTAATAGACTTAGAGAGTAATTTTATTTTATGAGCCAATCGGGTGATCATATGAATTCCTGATTTTTAAACCGTCATTTATATACAAAACAAATGATTTATGCAATGGGTGACCACATTTTAATTCAGGATTCTGAATTCTGCTCGTGGCATCAAAAAAAAGAAATGATTGTGGAAAAAAATGATGATTGATGGCTTGGCCACTAAATGTTTATTTATTCACAGATCAAGTGAGAAATGAGCGAGAGGGGAAACAGCAGTAAAATATATATATATATATATATTATTATATCATTGCTATCCTGGTACTGTGAGGACTTTTTTTGATCGACTTTACTCTTCAAACTTGGACTGGCACACTGGAGTATCCCACAGTGGACTGTGGTATTTGAAGCAGACCTGACTACTACACTACAGTCAGTATGTATAATGTCCTTTGAAGAATTTACCAGTAACTGCAGGCTGAAATAAGATATAGTGATGATGTTGTTCATAGCACACACTGGTTTTCATTGGTAGCAAAGAAGTTGATAGAAAATGGAGTCTGTCACCAGTAGCCTCCATCTGTCAAATCTATACATATTGCAAGTTTCATATGAATAGGATGTTAAACATTGAGATGCATGAGTTGTGTTCATAAAAAATATGTTCGTTTGTACTTGACCTTTTGGGCCATAAGTTGTCAGCCCTCACCTTATATTAAATATGAAATTTTAATAAATATTTACTATATATTCAGTTGCCGCTGATCTTCAAAATCCTGAAATTCTCCTGTGTCCGTGCCTCACCCTGCACCCTGAGCTTTCTGGAACCGATCACAGAGATTGCCAGATGAGTCATAGACATCAAAAGAAAACCTACTCAGTGCCCATTATATCTCAAGTTTAACCAGATGTTGGGCAGGTATTTTTTATTGTCTATAAGCCTTACATTTATTTACCACAATATGAAGGTGAAATTCTTTGCAAATTAAAACTGAACTCTGTAAATAATACACACATCAGGGTGCCTGCAGTCCGTAAAAAGAAAAATTGCTAAATAAAACTTGCAGCATATTTCATATGACTGACATCATTAAAATGTTATGATAGTAGATCAAGACATATACCCTTATTAGTAATGTTGAAGGATAAACATATCATAGATCTGTTGCAATATTTATAATCTCTTAGATTGTGAATTAAGAAAATATGCTACATTCCTTGAGACCAAAACAAAATACAGATATAAAATATATATTATTGAATGTATTCATCCTGGTATGTATCTATCCTCTCCTGAAAATGATTAATTTATTATGACTGTCAAAGTATATAATGAAAATCCCAGTGGCAAATGTGTTGGGTTGGAAATAGTAGAGTCTGACTTTAGTCTCGTCATCTCAATATAATTTTAGACAGGTCACTTTATTTTGTTGCTTCAATTCCCATCCAAGAGTGTGAGAAGTGCTCATTAAACCATATATTATTTCCCAGCTTTCAGTTATATGTGAGTCAATATTTTTCAGAGAAAATCTTAAAAAAGTTCTTCTGCAATTGATAATATTGATTTGTTATATACATAAATTCATATTGGCTACCTTGTAACATTTTGGGGGGATAATGATTTTCACCCTGCATTTTATGTCTGTATTTAATTTCTAAAACTGTAATTAATACACAAAACAAACCATCATATAGTGGTGTACGTTTCCCAAAAATGTGAGTTAGAGTTTACATAGTATGTTTTAAATAATAAATCACAGACCAAAAAGGGTAAAGGCCAATCATTTTTAATAAATTTTTTATTTAGTAGTAACAGTAATTTACTATTCATCATACACATACTAATCTGATGCAAGAAACCAAAAATAATATTAAAAAGTTGTTTTAATTATAGATTTAACTGAATATTAATAATAATAATACCACTGCAAAAAAAATAACTACACATACAGTGCTCTTTTGGCTTAAAGGGATACAGATGACTTAGGGATAAACATTTCCAGTCTTGTAACTACTTCTTACTGGCCACTCACAAATTTTGCTACTGTAAGCAAGTAGCAGGTGTTTACTGACTATAAACTGTGTCAGGGAGTTACCGTATGCAGCTACTTAAAGCCAGTTGCAAGGCAACAGTTCATTATTCTCTATGGAAGCCGCTAACTTGTATTAACCTCTGTCTGATGCAGCTAACTTCCATAAATCTTATAGGTAAAATAGCATGTACGCTATAGGGCAAGCATGCCAAGGTTTATGTTTTAAATTTTAAAAAAATAAAATTTTCATAGAAAAGTAGGTTTATTTTAAAAAGTACAGTATATCTAAAAAAAAACAGCATCCCCCTCTACTAAACCACAGCAGTCTGGGACCCCCTGATGTCTCCCTTGAATGAAATTATTCTGGTGTCTATAGCCTGCACATGCAGATGTTTTAATGTAAACATTGCCTTTTCCTGGCCTAGTAACACTTCTAGTGGCAGTCACTCAAGATGATACCTGGGTTCATCCAATGTTGAACCAATGTTCAATGTTTCCACGCTCTGCATGGAGTGCTTTAAAAACTATTTTTTAGAATTATATGTATTGCCTAAATGGATACCTCACCAACCTATACCAAAGGAATGCATTTTACACATATTAAAATATTAATACCAAACAAATCTTTAGCTGCGATTTATAAAGTGCAAAAAGGGACATGCTAAAGCCCTTCCTTCACAATCTGTGGTATACATGAACAGTTGAATATCAGGCAGTACAAATCTTAATCCCAGAAGTACTGAAAACACATAAACTGTAGATAATTGTTAATTTGGGAGTTTTTGGCATGGCTTCAATAATAGAAAAATGTGGTCATAGTGCCGGTTACATATCAATGGACTGTAATTTCTGTCCAGGATTGTTCTGTTGTGTTAAAGGAGGCCCTGAATATTTACACTCGATTATTAGCATAGGTGCAGTCTGCAAAGAAGCTTCATCAGCTTTTCTGGAATTTCAGTTCATAATGTCTACAGATGCTGGCATGTACCTCTATTATTTAATTTACTACACTTCGGTCAGGCTCTACAGGCCGTTTTAACGGTGAGTGTTTAAATCATTTGAGAAACTGCAATAATAACATTGCAGGACTAAAACTGCTTCTAGTACCTGTCAATCAGACAGTCACTAGATGCATTCCCTGGTGACCAACCAACTTTTGGTCGACTAACTGATGCTGGACATTTTCATGTTCTGCATGAGGATCCCAGCCTCTGTTAAGTTACTGCACATTAGTCCATCCCTTTCAGATAACATTGAAGGAGGCAGAGCACTGACATAGCACTGAGGGAGAACAGTACTAAAATTGAGTGAGTACACAAAGGGTTACAAGGGAGGGGGAGTTAGAGGGAACTATAGTGTAAGAAATACAACTTTGTATTCCTTACACTATAGAATCCCTTTACACACTATCTTTTGCTGCACTCTGAGTAATTGTTTGAATTGGGAGTTAACTGTTAGGATATATCTCTGGCACCTGGCACCATCTTGGAACTCATAGGCCACATGGCCAGGCACCATATTGGAACTCCATAAACACAGTGAAATTTAACACTGCAGTTATTGTGTAACCATTTGCATTGCACAAACAAATTCATCCAAAACCACAACACTGAAAAACTAATTGACAGACACCCTGAAACACACTCTCAATGACAGACACACAATCTCACTTTGAAACACACTTACTGACAGACACACACAATGACACACTCAATCACAGACACACTCACGGACAGACACACACATGTAAACATTCCTGCACAAACTAGTGATGTTGTAGAGGGGTTAGGGGCTGTAGTGGGCGGTTAGGGCTGTAGTACGGGGCTTAGTGGCTAGTGTGTCAGGCTATCATAGTTAGGGCTGTAGTAGGAAGTAAAGGGCTGTAGCAGTGGCCTAGGGCTGTAGTAGGGTGTTAGTGCTATGGGAGAATGTAAAAGGCTGTAATACGGGGGTTAGGGCTGTAGTAGGGAGTAAGGGCTGCAGTAGAGGGTTATGGCTATAGTTGGGTGTCAAGGGTTGTATTAGGGGGCAAGGCTGCAGTATGGGGACAAGGTCTGTAGTAGGGGGTTAGGGGGTTTAGTAGAAGGGTTAGGGGCTATATCGGGGCTTAGGAACTGTAGTAGGGAAGTTAGGGCTGTAATAGTGGCAGTTAGGGGCTGTAGTTGGGGTTAGGTCTGTAGTAGGGGGGTTAGAGGCTGCTGTTGGGGGGACAGAGGCTAATGAAAAAAGCACTGGTATATTCCCCCCTCCCTGAGGCTGACCTTGGGGAAGGGAAGGGGAAATCCTGTTACTAGGTGGTCCTGTGGGAGATTTGATGCTTTGTCCCAGGAGCCTGGAACCAAGTGAAAGTAGGCAGGGCCTAATGTGAGGGTCAGAGCCTGACATTAGGGGTGGTGCCTAAAACAGCGATGCACCTCAACCCACAGAGTGCCTGGGCGCTGGGCACCCTTCCCAGGATCGGCCTTGCCATAGGAGCCACTATAAGGCTCCAATAAATGTAAGTGCAGATATACTTACCTATTTATATCATTTCCCACAGCGTACAAACTACACTATATTATTTTTTTCTATTCTCCTTTTATATCCATGAGACCATCTACCATAACCAAAAGGATTAACTCATTGAGATGAAAAAGCTACATTGTATCCATAATTTGGAGAAAAGTGTAATTTTTCTTCTTTATTTTTATCCTCACAATATCCATGACATACTACACTAAAATCTCTTGTATTTTGTGCAATTTTGTTATTTCATATTTCACAAAGGACATTAAAGGTGCAACACCCACTCCCCCTGGTTTTTGACATGTAGTGTAATGTGTTTTGGGGATCAGCAAACCTAAGCTTAGCAACAGTCAAAACTGCAACATTGATTTGGTGATACAGCTGTGTTATGTGATTTATTAACAGAGATATTAAAATTGAACATTGTCGGTATTCAAAGTGAATTTACATTTTAAAGCCAAAATAGTCAAACTGGAAGCACAGCTGACTTGGAGAATTTTTCTAGTTCAGCTATTCTGGCATTACATTTGAAAATCACTGTGAATTCCTGACAATTGTCACTTAGCATAGATTGTAAGCTTGTTTGAGTAGGGTCTTCTTCACTTCTTGTCTCTGTTAATATTCTGTATCTCAATTACATGTTGTCAGATATCCCCGTTTTATTACTATAAAGCACTGTGGAATATGTTGGTGCTACATACATAATAATAATAGCAAATAACCCTGTAAATCTGTTAGATGGTATGTCTGAGTTTAAATTTTTTTTAACAGTGGTCTTATTTTTCAAGAAGGTTGTATTTAATAGTTGACTTTAATTTATTCACATAAAAATATTTTTTTTACCTTCCTATACCTGCAAAATATGAAAAGTCTGACCAGAGAAGATATCAGTGGATAAACAATAGGGTTTGATTCTACTGAATTAGTGAGTTGATCACTTAGTTAAGAAATAGACCAAAGCAGTAAAGCAAAGTTTGGAAGCAAAACACTTCCAATCTGTTGGAGAATCGGATATTTCTTCAAACCTATCATTGTGGGTTTATTTATTTTCTACATAAATAAATAGGAGCATACAAAGCTCATGACTTACCGTATATACTCGTGTATAAGTCGATCTCATGTATAAGTCGAGTGCAGTTTTGTGACCAACAATTGTGAAATATGCTTTGCCTCGTGGATAAGTCGAGGGTAAAACTTGGGGCTATGAAATTCTGTGATTTTTATAATTATATACACACACTCTCATACAAACACACACTCTGCATTATATACACACACACTTATACAAACACACACTCTGCATTATATACACACACACTCATACAAACACACACTCTGCATTATATACACACACACTTATACAAACATACACTCATACACACAAACACTCATACAAACACACACTCTGCATTATACACACACACACTCATACAAACACACACTCTGCATTATACACACACACACTCTTACAAACACACACTCTGCATTATATACACACACACTTATACAAACATACACTCATACACACAAACACTCATACAAACACACACTCTGCATTATACACACACACACTCATACAAACACACACTCTGCATTATATACACACACTCTGTGTATATAATGCAGAGTGTGTATATAATGCAGAGTGTGTGTTTGTGTAGTGTGTGTGAACTGAGTGGGGGGAGGGCATTTTTATTATTGTAATTTTTTTTTAATTTTAATATTATTATTTTTTTATTATTTTAATTTTATTTTGTCCCCCCTCCCTGCTTGTTAACTGGTCAGGGAGGAGGGCTATCTTAATCCCTGGTGGTCCAGTGGCATGGGCTGTGAAGTGGGGGGGCCGGCAGGAAGCATTTACTTACCTTTCCTGCAGCTCCTGTCAGCTCCCTTCTCCTCCGTTCCGGTCAGCTCCACTGTAAGTCTCGCGGTCTGGTTGCCGCGCGGATCGTTGCCATGGCTCTGACGGCCGCGGCTCTCTAAGTTGCCATAATACAGACAGTGACTCGAGTATAAGTCGAGTGGGGGTTTTTAAGCACAAAAAATGTGCTGAAAAACTAGACTTATACTCGAGTATATACTGTATGTGCTGTTTAGGGTAATGATGAAGCTTTAACTGAGTAGCAATGGGTGGCTGTGATTGGCTGAGAGTGGCAGCTGACCTTATTCGGCCTATCATAATGCTATTGCATGTATAAATTGGTGTGATGACAAGGAAGTGTGCAATCTTCTTTAGCCACAAGTCCAATGAGTGTAGGATTATGAGAAGCCAGGGACCCTAATTTAGTATTAAAATACGCAAAAATTGTTTTATATTGAATTTGGGGGAAGGGGGTAGTGCCAGAGTATTCCAGTCACTGTAACCAATTCAATTAGATTAAATGATTCTAATGTATATAGAGTGTATATAAATTCTTAAATTCATTCATTTATATTCATGGAAATATAATAAAAACTGATGACCCGATAAAATGTTGACTATTGTTTTTCAGATACAATATTTTCAGTACATGTGTGAAACACAACATAATGCAATATACATAAGACGGAACACATCAATCAACACTTTTATGCAGGTGTAAAATGTTGTGTATATGGCACAATGAATTTCATATGAAAATATGTTGCACTTTGGGAAATCAGGCAAAAACTGCAATCAAGAATCAGCATAATGAAAAGGACTGATATACGCCACTGGGAACCACTTTTCCAGAAAGAACACACACAAAGATTTTCAATTAAAGATTCTCAAAAGGGAATTTCAAGCGTACTCAGGGTAGAAAAAAGAAATATTTCAAATGTTAATTATATGTCTGTTTTCTAATAGAAACTCTGGATTTTTTACAGCTCTAAAATAATACAAAGTGTAATTTCTTTCCCTTTCATGTGATATATTAAATATTCCCTCTTTCTCTTTCTCTGCCTCTATCTCTTTTTACTTAACCCCTTAGTGACCCGGCTGTTTTTAAATTTTCTTACCGTTAAGGACCAGGGCTCTTTTTACATTTCTGGGGTGTTTGTGTTTAGCTGTAATTTTCCTCTTACTCATTTACTGTACCCACACATATTATATACCATTTTCTTGCCATTAAATTGTCTTTCTAAAAATACCATTATTTTCATTATATCATATAATTTACAATAAGTTTTTTTTTAAATAAAATATGATGTAAAAATGTAAAAAACACACTTTGTCGAACTTTAGGCATGGATTCTCAGCTCCTGTTAGGTGTTACTGCCAAAGAACACCCCAACATCTCGTGAGTACATCAATACCACCCATGTATAGGTGTGTTGGGTTCTCTGGGGGCTAAAATACCTTATTTGGAGGGTGCGCATTCCAGTTTTTCAGCTTGGAATTTTCACAGCTGGTCATCATGCACCGATTTGGTACATTTTTGAAGCCTGCCAATGTAATTTACCCCTATGAAACCATATGTTTTTGAAAAGTAGACACCCTAGGGTATTTCAAATGGTGGTATTTTAACACTTTCCATGCACTAATTCTACCACCTGTCTCTGTCAAACTTTTGGGTTGTAATTTTTTGTGTTATTTTTCACACACATTCTACTTTAGGCATGGATTCTCAGCTCCTGTTAGGTGTTACTGCCAAAGTACACCCCGATATGTGTTCAGCAACATCTCCGGAGTACCACCTATGCATAGGTTTGTTGGGTTGTTTGGGGGGTACAAAGCCAAATGTCAGACATGTGTTTTTTAAATTTTACATATCTTCTTTGCCTATATTCTTTTTGGGGGCCTTTTCAGATATCCCAATTTATTTTCTTACCATGTGCGTGCATATATTAGAAACGTTGACACCCCACGGTATTGTATATAGAGTGTTTTGATGCCTTTGATGCAATCGTTTTAGTCAAAAAATTGGAGAAAGTGTGTGGTGGTAATTATTAAATTGTCGTTTTTTCACACAGATTGCTTTTTGACTGTGATTTAGGAGAGCCTGTTGTTGGTTATTGCAAGAAAACACTCCAGGTTGTTTTCTACAAGGCCTCCTTAGTACACCCATTCCCCCCATGCATAGGGTAAACGTAACAAAAAAAAAAAACACAAACAAAACTGAACAGCAAATGTTAAAAAAAAAACATTGCTTGAAGCAATCCCCAATGTAGTGTCCAGGCTGTCCAGGGCAATCAGGACAGTGATATAAAGTATCTTTTTTCTGCCCCCTCTTAAAACAGACTCTACATCTTTTTCTTGCCCTTGTCTTGCTTATAATTAGGTAGGGCTGCAGCAGCGGATCTGCTAGATCAACCCCACCCATATGCCGGTTATAGGCCTTGATGCACACTTCGTACAGAGACCTCCACAGTCCCCTCAGTGTGGATGGTGGTAAGAAGGTATACATCCTTCTTGTCTCTGTACTTAACTGCCAACAGCTCCTCTTGGCGCAGACCTGAGGTCTTTCCCCTTCGTAGCCGCGTGCATGCAAGTTGTCCTGGGAAACCTGCACTGTTCTTTTTGATTGTACCGCATGCAACTGTATCAAAACATTACAGTAGCTTGAACAAAGGGACACTTGTGTAAAAATTGTCAGTATATAAGTGGTACCCTTTGTTCATCAGGGGGAATATCAGGTCCCAGACAATCTTGCCACTGCTTCCGATATGTTCTGGGCAACCTGGAGGGTCAAGGTGGCTATCCTTTCCCTCGTACACCCAGAAGGCCTGAGTATACCCAGTCTCTCTATCACATAGCTTATACACCTTTACACCATACCTAGAGCGCTTGGAAGGCATATACTGCTTGAATCTCAGCCTTCCCTTATACTTCATCAGGGATTCATCCACGGATATATTCCTTCTAGGTGTATGAGCCTCTGCAAACCTGGCAGTGAAGTGGGTAATAAGGGGGCGGGTTTTATACAGAGCAAAAAACGGGTTGCAAGAGTATTCTGAGAACAGACAGCAGCTAAAATAGCCTGCTCAGAACTAAAGCTGGTTTTAGCTAATCTTGTGCCATTACAGAGAGAACATATCTGAAGCATATCAGACTGGTCCCACCCATACGGGCAGTCCAGATCCGAAATGCCAGCAAGTTCTCTCTGCACGAGAGATACAGCAACCCCAGACGATCGTTTCAGCCTTGTTAGGCATCATCAGTGAGGCATAGCTGATATCTCTCTAGGCACCGTGGGCATATAGTCAAAACCTGCTGCACATGCTTTATGATACCTGTCATATAAATGGAATTACCCACTCAGAGCGCTCATTCTGCAGCAAGCCCTTCCTGGGTGAAGATGGATTATTTCTTGTTTTAGCGTGGTTGTATTTGAAAAAAAAAAATATATATATATATATATATATATATATATATTCTCTATTTTTCCCTACAACTCATTGGCGTGAGAGGGGCATAGTATGGTCACATACATACATTGTCAAACAGTTGATAACATTCTGATAATTGCATTTGAACTGGTTATGATGTAACAGATAGACTGGTGAGCTGAGGGTTTTGTATATTTGAGGAATCGCTAGTGTCGAGTATACATGGTCATGCGTATGTATGGTCCGTGACTTGGGTGTAACTAGCAGGTGAGGGAGCGGTCCCCGCTGTTGGGATTCTCAGCCTTCCCTTTGAACTCGCTTGGTTAAGGGGGGTGCTCCAGATTGTAGGTCACAGGACCAGTTAAAATTGTAGTGTGTGTCGATAAGAGCAAATTAGTAGGTACAGTCCTAGGTAGTAAGTGCAGGGCCGGATTAACATAGGGGCTGATGGAGCTGCAGCTCCAGGTCCAGGCCCATGAAATAGGCCCATTTTTTTTTACACAATACTCTCAGGTTTGCCACCTGACTGGTATTTTAATGGCACAGACGGTATTTGAGGCTGCCTGGCCGTGCCGGTATTGCAGTAATACCGGCAATACAAATGCAGGTAATTTTCTCAGAATAAATGGAAATTACTCTGCAATATCAGCACCAGACAGTATGGGTCACTATGTGTGGAGAGAGGCAGGGATAGGAAGTTACAGAATATCCCTGCCTCTCTCTACTACTCACTGATCTGTGGGGCAGCAGCTACACATCACAGAGAGTCCAGACAGCAGCTCTACAGCTCAGGTAAGTGAGGGATGGGGGGAAAGGCAGCAGGGACACATGGGGACACTGAGACACTAGGGGACACATGGGGACCCTGAGACACTAGGGGACATATGGGGACACTGAGACACTAGGGGACACAGACACTAAGGGACACATGATGACACATACACTAGGGGACACTGAGACACTAGGACACAGACACTGGGAGACCTGGGAACACAGACACTTGGGGACACTGGAAAACATGGGGACACTGAGACACTAGGGGACACTGAGACACTAGGGGACACAGACACTAGGGGACACAGACACTAGGGGACACATGGGGACACAGACACTAGGGGACACATGGGGACACTGAGACACTAGGACACATGGGGACACAGACACTGGGAGACCTGGGGACACAGACACTTGGGGACACTGGAAAACATGGGGACACTGGGACACATGGGGATGCTGAGACACATGGGGACACTGTGAGACATAGGGACATTGGGAGACATTGGGACACGGAGACACTATGTCCCCCAGCCACTGTCCCTAGTGTCTCAGTGTCCTCAAGTCTCCCAGTGTCTGTGTCCCATGTCTCTCAGTGTGCCTAGTGTCCCCATGTGTCCCAGTGTCCCCATGTCTATGTCCACAACTGTCCCCATGTCTCCCCAAGTGTCTGTCTCCCAGCCAGTGTCCCCTAGTCTCCCAGTGTCCCCTAGTCTCCCAGTATCCCCTAGTCTCCCAGTGTCCCCTAGTCACCCAGTGTCTGTGTCCCTAGTGTCTTAGTGTCCCCAAATGTTTCAGTGTCTCCATGTCTCCCAGTGTCTGTGTTCCTAGTGTCTTAGTATGCCTGGTGTCCCCATGTCTCCCAGTGTCCCTATATGTCCCAGTGTCCACATGCCTATGTCCACAACTGTCCCCATGTCTCCCAGTGTCCCCAAGTGTCTGTCTCCCAGCCAGTGTCCCCTAGTCTTCCAGTGTCCCCTAGTCTCCCAGTGTCCCCTAGTCTCCCAGTGTCTGTGTTCCCATGTCTGTGTCCCTAGTGTCTTAGTGTCCCGAAATGTTTCAGTGTCCCCATGTCTCCCAGTTTCTGTGTCCCTAGTGTCTCAGTGTCCCCATTTCTCAGAGTTTCCCTAAATGTCTCAGTGTCCCCATGTCTCCCAGTGTCCCCATATCTCTCAGTGTCCCCCGTATTCTAGTGACATGGGGACACACTGAGACATTGGGACACTGGGAGAAATGGGGGCACAGACACTGGGAGACTAGGGGACTGGGTGACATGGGACACTGACACTGTGATACATAGGGACACTGAGACACTGGGTGACTTGCAAGACTGAGACACTGGGAGACAGGGAGACATGGGAGCAATCCATCTATACAGCAGAATCAAACTGTGAGTAGTTTGTTGGTGATTTTACAGAATTTTCTCTGATGTCACGCCTTGTGATTTACATCATGTGATGTCACGCATAACTAATTAATTATACAAATGATTAAGGCTGGTATTTTTTTCCAAGAAAGGTGGCAACCTTAACTACTCTTCACATACTCTTGCTTAAAGGAGCACTATAGTGTCAGGAACACAATCATGTATTTCTTACCCTTGTATTCAATTCTGCAGCTGCTGGCTCAGAAGTGGTGGTCTGCAAATTACAATACTTCCCCATAGGATTGGCTGAGACTGTCAACTAGGCAGATCAGGGGCAGAGCCAGCACAAGTCCAGCATCTCCTCATAAAGATAAATTAAATCAATGCATCTCTATGAGGAAAGTTCAGTGTCTGCATGTATTCATGCCAGGCTGACCTTCCAATTCTTTGGACAAGCATGCCCCCTTTTTGGGCATGTTCAGCCCTTTTGGCAGGTCTTGTCACGTGATTCGTGGCACACCCTTTTACCCCGCCCATTTACTTCCTGCTTCACTGGACATTGCTGTTAGGGGTTATGGATTTACTTGAAAGATGAAAGCATAAATTAGAGAGAAATTAGCATAGAGTATGTGTTTTCTTATAGCTGCATCCTATGAGTTTCCCTCCAGCACCATCTCCATCAGATACATGACGCTTGGGAGGTATGATTTTTTTAGTGTTTTTGGTCAATAAGATTCTGTAATTAGGCCCATCATAATTGTCAGCACCAGGCCCACTGTGCTCTTAATCTGGACCTGAGTAAGTGTTGTATGTTATGGGCTCAACGTAGAGACTAGGTGATTATGCTATAGCCTGTTCTCTTTAAGCTGTGACTGTGTGGGTTATGAGGTTGTCAGGCTTACAGCCTTACGTTTTACGCCTCAGCATTGCTCTGCAGGTCTTGGTGCATTATATAGCAGAGGCGGGGGTTGGGAACCGCTATGGCTGCAGACTATCTCTGCTGACTGGGTGTTGTAGCAATCCACCCAATTCCTGACCGGCTTGTAAGAGTTGTAAATGAGTATAATAAGCCTACATGGTTGGTAAAAAAAATGAACTGCGGTATAACTATAAAGAAAGGGAGAAAAAGAAAACAAACAAAAAACACAAAAATGGTTGCCAGGCTTCGATGCAGTAATAGCCATGTTAGGGGGCTATTCAAGTGGTGGGTAACATCCTGCCATCCAGCATGTTCATGGTTGTATTTTTGCTGTATGTTTTTTTTTTTGCAATAATTTTAATTAGTGGCATTAGGAATATGGATTTTTATTTTGCATTTTTTTGTGGCTGATGAAAAGAAGAATTAGATAAAATAATTTTTTACTGTGTTTTCCCCTCTCATCACTATTAATAGGGTGAGGGGGTAGGTAGGGACTTTGTTTTAGGTGGTGACCTGGGGGAGCAACTAGGAAGAATGACTTATTACTGGGTGGAGTTACAATGGCATGTCCACCCCCTTAATTAAGGATCCCAATAGCCAGATTGGTTGGGGTTGGGAGTGGACAATAGCCTTATTGCTATTATAGCTTCCACCCACTGGTATGGTTGGGGGCTGGAGGATGGGACACACGTCTCCCCCATTTTTATACTTATTAGGGGCCCCCACCCACCAGAATAGGTGGGTGCCAGCATGGGGACACTAGATCTAAACCCTTATTCTAAATAATAGGGCCCCACTTACCTGGATGGGTGGGGGAGGGGACCCTAGCCCCATGTTTTATAACTATTAAAGCCCCCATCTGCAGGTGTGGATGGGCTCAGGAAAAGGATTAGATTGCCCCATTAAAGTTTTACTTATTCCCCACCAAATGCCTACTGTTCCCCTCTGTTATTTCACAGGCTTCTTCCTCATTGGAGGAAGCCTTTCTAACAACTTAGTAGCAACGGTTGCCCAGTTGCTAGTTTTAATAGTTAGTAGGTATACCCCAACCTGCCAGATGAGGGCATATGGAGGTAAAATACCTCTATTATATTAATATGATGGTCTTAAGGACCCATAGGATTTTTATTTGGCAGCTGGCTAGCAACGCTGACAAGGGTTGGGGCCGTCCAATGAGGATTGGCCCAGCTGAAATCTCTACCAAATTTAGGCCCATTTAAGGCCTGAGTTGCAAAATCCATATGTTGATGAATTCTATCAATAATGTCTGGATTTTGCAGCCCAAATAGCACTGTATGCTGCCAGATGATTTTGCCCCATTCAGTTTTTGTGCCATTGTGACTTTAGTACATAAACCTGTAATTGCATACCCTCAGCTAACAAAAGTTTCAATAAATGTGTAAATGAAAATCAAATTCACGTGCATATTTTTCATCTTCACCAAAGATGACAGCTGCAAATGCATCTACTACACCAATAATATCTCATATTGAACTATTGTATCATTCACAAATACAGTAAAAAGTACTTTTATCTATACAGATTCAGTAAGAATTATCACTTTATAAACTGAGCCATCTTATTCTAAAGGAGCATCTCCCCAAATTCTTCCCATGACTTAATGATGGGAGTAGGAAGCAGTGCGGTCAGGTGAATCTTTGTGAGCCCCAGCAACATTGGCCATTTTGCCCAAAATGCATTTTGCGTCAATATGATGTCTTTCTCAAATGTTGTAATTTGCTTTTCATCAATAATTTTTTTTTAAATGAACATAAATTCTGTATTTTACCTTTTGTTCTACTTGTTTTAAATCAGGAGTTCATGGAATATAATTGTCAACCCTGACAGCAGTTTAATTCAGGAAACAACATGAATAAAACTGCTGTCAAAATTATTAGTAGCCATAGATTTTTTTTCTATTTATAAACAAATCTGTATGACATATAGTATTATTGTGGTTCCATGCAATTATAAAGGCCCTATTTCTGGTGCAGACCATAATATAATTGTGTAGACATATTGAGTTGACCATGCCCCTTCCACTACCAGGTGAACTTTTTGGTGGATTTTAATTGTGTAAAGCACTATTATTAGGGTGTGGGGGTAAGGTTGTCAATCATATTGTGCTAAAGGTAGTACTGATTTATTTAAATTTATTTTAAAGTTATACTTTAGTGCCAGGAATTCAAAGTTGTATTTCTGGCACTACCGATCCCTCTGCCTCCCCCCTCCCTTGCGCCCCCACTTTGGGGGACTAGGCCCCATCCGTATTTCATTATTTAGAGTCCTCAATCAGCACCCATGTATTGATAATGATTAAAATCGAGCAATGATTTTAATCCAGACATTAAATGCTTCTGTACAATTACTGCAAATTCACTTTGCCTTACGAATTCCAACTATATCAAGCTTTATTAAATATGTGATTTGCTATTATGGTAAAAATGTGGTCATTTTTGTGAATAATGCTTTATGTGTGTCCTTTATTCTCATTCACCTTAACTATTATAAATAACAAATGTAATTACAAAATGACAATTAACTCTCTAGATCTCATTTCTGATTATACTTGTATTGTATTATTATCTTCTAATCATAACTAGTCCTTGGTCATTGGTTGATACTGTTAATGACAAGACAATGTTGAATGTGGATAGGTTTATTAAATCATTGGAGTTGAAATATTTTCTTGTCATTGCTGGAGAAATTGGGTCACTTTAACAAAACATTCACATAGAAAGCTCACTCCTCTCATGTGTTTTCTTTCACAACGTTTTCATTGAATAGGTCTCTGACATGTTTATCCTTCCAACACAGGCAAAGTATTCATATATCTAATTACAGTTTACTGGGCTTGTTGTGCCTCAAATTCACAGAGCTGTTAATGCTTATTTCAAGAGATGCTCTATTTTCTTATATGGAAACATATTTGGTTATATAGCACATTAAATTCAACTCTTTTATATTTTTAAACAACTTGCTTGTACCTATTCTTTGGAATATGTAAATGATGCAAAGGTCTTTATGTCTCTTTCCTTTTAGCATCATTAAGGTCAGTTTCTCTGGCAATGTTTGTAAAACAATACAATACTAGATCTTTGCAGAGTAACAAACCATTGTGCACATTACATCTTGAAGTGATAGATAGCACCGAGGTTCTTTTCATAATATTGTAGTCTATTGAAGCTAGAGACGAAACACTCAAAGAGCCTCAACAATAGTAACAATAGGCTTTAATTTAAAAACATAAAAGCTTTCCACTTTAAAGTAGCTTTTTAAAAGCAACTTAAAATAGATCTTATTCATTACATGTGCAAAGTTAAATTGTATTTGTTGGATGAAAACAAAGTTGATTATAATTCAGCTCATGGTCATATTATGATTATGAATCTACAGTTTTCTACAAATTATATGCACATCTAAGATTTTTCCTAATTTATTCCATGCTGAATAAACACACTCTACAATATCTTGCAAAGTTAACCATAATAGCGTTTATTTGCTTTCAAGTATGACCATTTTATTACCATCAAGATAGATATTATTCTCCTAACCTCAAAACACATATTATTCTCTTTAATATGTGTTGATATATAGCAAATGTGGAGTTTTATTATAAAAAAAAAAAAGTCTTTTTCATTTAAAGACAACATTAAACTTTAACACATCATTATAGTGCAGTAAAGGACTGCAGTGTAATTCAATACAATATCTTATTGAAACCCGCTAGCATCTTTCTTATTACTGCAATATGGACCATAAACTTTAACTTCATTTTTCTATGTTGTTCTTGTATTATATTTTAATATTTAAATAAAATAACCTATTTTTTTTAGTACAAACCAAATTGAAAATGTTTGTGAAAGTATTACATACAGTAGTGGTTAACCAAATATATTTTAAAGAAATTATTATAGAAATAACCATAAATAGTTATAGATCTTACATACCTATAAGATTGGATGGTGATATAATGTAATATAAAATAATGTAATATAAAATAATAGCAATTTACAAAATCCATTAGATTTGGTAAAACTGAGAAACTCTAAGAAGCTAACAAAGCATATAGCTTCTCTATTAGACTGTCAAGCTTATTCACTATAGTGAGAATTCAAAGTGAATTCAAAGTGTATTTCAAATTGAAGGTAAAAACAGCCAAAATAAAAACAGAAGATTTTTCCAGTTCGACTATCTTGACCTTCATATGACATTCACTATGAATTCTCACCTAACCACAGGGGCGGACTGACAACTCATGGGGCCCCTGGGCAATCATGAGATCATGGGGCCCCCTTGTACCCAATATCTTGGAGGTTCCACAAATATACATTATGCTGATATACAAACATATATTCCTGACACTATAGCTGTAAGAGCAATTTAAGGTCCCCAGCCCTTTTAGGTAAATGCCCAAAAATTTCATTTACCTATTGGAGTGCCTGTGTGGCCTCCAATACGTAGGGATGACAACTGGGTGCTTAAAAATAAGACTAGGAGAACACTGCAGGAATATCAAAAACGGATACCAAAATCATTCTGTATCAAAGCACTTTATCAATCACAACCAGGACCCTTAATTTCTTAAATGCATTGGGATCAAAAAAAATGTAAAATCCCTTGGAGAGGGGGAAATATAAAAAAAATATCTTAGGCAGATCAGAAATGGAATGGGTTTTCAACCTGCAGACCCTAGCCCCCCAAGGTCTCAATGTAGATTTCGATTTGCATAATTTTTTATAAAAAATTTTAATAAGGGATTACCAGGGCCAGATTAACAGCCCAGTGGGCCTGGTGCTGACAATTATGACGGGCCTAATTAAAGAATCATATCGACCAAAAACACTAAATCACTCCCAAACATCATGTATCTGATGGAGATGGTGCTGGAGAGAAAGAAAACATCAGCTATAAGAAAACACATACCCTATGCTAATCTCCCTCTAATTTATGTTTTCATCTTTCAAATAAATCCATAACCCCTAACAGCAGTGTCCAGTCAAGCAGGAAGTCAATGGGCACGGTAAAAGGGTGTGCCACTGTAAACCTGCTAAAAAGGGTGAACATGCCCAAAAAGAGGACATGTCTGCCCAAAGAATTAGAAGGCCAGCCTGGCATGAATGCATGTCAGACTGCCTGCCAATCATGCAGCTGGCCAACTAATGGCATACTATGCAGACAGCACCCTGAGCTTGGCATAAATGCATCTAATAATGCGCTCGCTCAACGCTTTCTAAGGACTGTCCCCTGCACTCACTGGTCCACTTGTCTCCTTACCTTCTTACTAGCAGGCAGACGCTCCTAGTATATAGTCTGGGACAGAGAAAAGCTGTATGTAGTGAGTGTAGAAGAAAGAGAACATGCCACAGTGTTAGAGAGACCAAAATCAGCATTACCTTAAAGGATCATTATAGGGTCAGCAACACAAACATGAATTCCTGACCCTATAGTGTTAACACCACCATCTAACCCCCCTGGGCCCCTCATGCCTCCATAAATATAGTAAAAATCTTACTGTATTCAAGCCTGAAGCTGTAACTCTGCATGCTTTTAGACTCAGAAAAACAAGCAGTCTGTTGACATCATTAGAAGTGGTGGCCTGATCCAATCACAGTGCTTCCCCATAGGATTTGCTGAGACTGACAAAACGGCAGATCAGGGGCAGAGCCAGCATGATTCAAACACAGCCCTGGCCAATCAGCATCTCCTCATAGAGATGAATTGAATAAATGAATCTCTATGAGGAAAGTTCAGTGTCTGCATGCAGAGGGAGGAGATACGGAATGTTTGGATGAATTTTAGGCAGCCATGACCCAGGAAGGATCTCTAACAGCCATCTAAGGAGTGGCCAGTGAAGTTATCACTAGGCTGTAATGTAAAGACTGCATTTTCTCTGAAAAGGCAGTGTTTACAGCAAAAAGCCTGAAGGTAATGATTCTATTAACCAGAACAAATTCAATAAGCTGTAGTTGTTCTTGTGACTATAGTGTCCCTTTAACTATATTCATTGTCAGCCAGTCCACACAAGTTTTGTTCCCATACATCCCTCTTAAGTTTCCATACTTAAGTAATAGTATGTGAAAAGTAGTTAGGGTTGCCACCTTTCTTGGAAAAACATACTGGCCTTACTAATTTGCATAATTAAATATGTATGGGCTACATCACATGATGTAAATCACAAGGAGTGACATAAGAGAAAATGCTGTAAAATCACCAAAAACTACTTAGTTTGATTATGATGTATAGATGGATTCCTCCCAGTGCCCCCATGTGTCGATTACTCCAGGTCTCAGCGTTCCTATGTATCAGTGTCTCAGTGCCCCATGTCTCCCAGTGTCCCCTAGTGTTGTGTCCCCAGGTCTCCCAGTGACCCTATATATTACAGTGTCCCTATGTATCACAGTGTCTCAATGCCCCATGTCTCCCTGTGTCCTCCAGTATTCCCATGTCCCCATGTATGTGTCACTAGGACACTAGGAAGACGGGGAGACCTAGGGACACAGAGACACCAGTGACACTGGGAAACTAGGGGACACTCGCTGGGACACATGGGGACACTGGGAAAACAGGGGACACTTGAAGAGATGGGGACACAGACACTAGAGACACTGGCTGGGGGACATGGGGACATTGAGACATAGAGGCACTGGGAGACATGGGGACACTGAGACACCAGGGCCACAGACACTAGGGACACTAACTTGGAGACATGGGGACATTGAGACACTCGAGGCACTGGGAGACATGGAGGCACTAGGAGACATGGGGACAGTGAGACACTGGGAGACTAGGGGTCACTGGGAGACTAAGGGGCACTGAGACACCAGGGACACTGGCTGGGAGACATGGGGACACTGTGTCCCCACTCCCCATGTGTCTGTGTCATAATGTCTCCCAATGTCCCTTAGTGTCTCAGTGTCTGCCATAATGTCTCCAAGTGCCCCTTAGTGTCTCAGTGTATGTCTCCTTGCAGCCTTTCCCCCATCCCTTACTTCCCTGAGCTGTAGGCTGTCTCTGCAGGGTGGGAGTTGCTGTCTGGACTCTCTGTATCTGCACCCCTGCAGATCAGTGAGTATAGACAGGCAGGGAGGCATATGCTGGAACTTCCTATCCCTGCCTGTCTCCACACACACAGCGACCCCTACTGGCCAGTGCTGGTATTGTATAGTAATCTCTTGTTTATACTGAGAAAAATACCAGCATTTGCATTGCCAATATCACTGCAATATTGGCACCAGCCAGACAGCCTCAAATACTGGCTGTGCCAATAAAATAAAAGCCAGGTGGAATCCCTAAGAGTAGTGTGTGAAAAAAAAATGTAAATCAGTGGGCCTATCGGCCTGGGCCTGGGCCTCGAGCTGCAGCTTCATCAGCCCCTATGTTAATCCGGCCCTGGGGCTTACAAGTTATTTTAATTGTTTTATAATGCCTATTTTATATTGAAATGATCCTTCTTAGTATTTGATATTTCTTTCCACTTTTAATCTCTATCTATTCATATATTCCTATATGTTGCATATAACTTCCATATGTTTTTGTATTATGATGATGCTACAACTACAGAAAGTGTATTTAACCCAATGACAATCATTGAGGCTCACATGCTGTTATCTTGGGGCTATCCTATCCATAGTTGTTAACTTACGGCATTATGGCCTAGAATACCCCCAGTATAACCAAATCACGTCAATTTCTTCTTATCACTGTATATATATTGTTTATAATAACAGGTTATTGTACAGAGGTTTGGGTTAATTTTAATAAGATTTCATGTCACAATGCCCCTTTGACTGTTTAATACCTTTTATTGACACTTTTCTTTAAATGGCTATTACATGGATATTTACCCATTTTATTATGTTTATAAGTCTTATTTAATGATTCTGTATTGTATTTCATTGTCACAAAATTAATACTCTACAATAATAAGGTGTAGAAATATGCCTCTACCCCAACCAATGAAAACCACAGTCCCCTTTACTTAATTCTATTTTAACTACTTTGTATCCCATATATACCATTATATCAGCCATCCAGCACTCTTACCACAGTAAAGAAGGTTGTTATATACCATTTGCCCACCTTGTAATCTAAGATTTTCCCTATCACTATTCCGGCCAATTAAGCCATGCCTACTATACATGTCCACACCTATTCAACCCTATTGCGGATACAACAAAAGTCTGCCCCTCACTATGTGCGCACTGCCCACCAGACCAGCGGCCGCACACGCCCACACTACCAAATAAACACCGCCTCAATCGGCGGCAAAATGCTGCAAAACACTTCAGGCCAAGCAAACTACATTTCCCATAATGCCCCCTCCACTTGCTGCCACGAGCAACCACCCATATATGCCCTAAGCGGGGATCATACCACTGTGAGCCTGTTATACCTGAGCTGGCTATAGCTCTCCTAAATTTGAGTTTAATATATATCTCTCTTCTCACATACATTGACCCACACAGTCTATATGATCGGTCTCTTATTTTGTGTCTTTCATATTATGATAACAATCGGACCACTATAAACAGTGAAGACACTCCATCACCTAAAGCACCGTAAAAGACACTCATCGCTAGAGTGCAACTTTAAACTATCCTGGACTAACTTATATCCACTAACTTCATATTTATGCTTTATTTATATACCTGTCTTATTATGCATAGTCCACATTGATATACTTTGGCACAGCCTTGCACTTCTGTTATTGTTGTTTCCCCTCTGCCTCCATGGCTGAGATAATTACATTTAATGATCCCAGCCAATCCAATGCATTCCTATGGGAAAGCATTGGGAGGCTTTTGCACATACGTGGCTAAACACTGTGCTGTGCCAGTCAGCATATCCTCATAGTGATACATTGAATCAATGCATCTCTATGGGGAGCATTCAGCGTCTCCATGCAGAGCGTGGAGTCTCCATGCAGAGTGTGGAGTCACTGAACATACGTAGCACTAACCCAGGAAGCACCTCTAGTGGAGATCTGAGTGACTGCCACTACAGGTGACCCTAGGCGGTAATTTAAACACTGCCTTCTTTTTGAAAAGGCAGTGCATACATTCATAAGCCTGCAGGGACAGGTTATAGACACCAGAACCACTACATTAAGCTGTAGTTGTTGTAATAACTATAGTGTCCCTTTGCCTCTGATATATTATTCCCCTGTGTTGTTATATGAATTTTCGATTTGTACCATTTTTAAAGTTGATAAACTGCTTTGCACTTAGTGGTGGAAATACAGTAGAGAGGGCACTGTTGAAATAATTTTTGGGAGGCCCGCTGATTGCAAATATGGAAAAAAAGAAAGGTAGATCCCCGTCTGCTGTTCAACTGACACAATGCTTTGCCAGCTGGGGATCTACCATTTGCCCATCCTTGCAGGGTTGTACTTGGCACAGAGCAGCGTTTGTATGTTTGAATGTAAGTGTGACGAAGTGCCCTTCGCCACTTGTGCCTGGAGAGGACTGCTTGCCCGCCTCTTGCCCTGTGACTATGGCCCCTGGGATGTATTGCCCTTTAAAGACATGATTTGGGCATAATGGATTTGTGTTGTGCTGCTGCTGGCCCTTTAAGAACCATCTGGGGACATATTGTGGAGTTACTGGGTGGCCACCATTTTCTGTATCAGAAGCACATGGTGAGAACAATGGATGGTGGCCATTTTAACTCCCAGACACTGTTTGGACTTTTCAACACGGTGCCATCTCGCCAGTATTTGGTGCACAGAGACATCGTGCAGTGGTTTTGGACTATACAGCAGGGGACACATTATACAGTGATTGTTTTTTATTTAGCCTGTATATGTTCTGCAGAATCTGTATTAAACTGTATTTTCCAAAGTACTGAACGGATCTGGGTGAATTTTGGATATGTGGTTCACCCCCGGTTCCAAGGATATATATTTTTATGGGGTTATTGCATGTTTTGGGGTCCCTGTGTGTTTTATGAAACTGTATTACTTCTGGCCAGCAGATAATTGAGCTTTGTGTATTGTAGAAACTCAATTATCTAGCCTGGCCCAGAGGAGGAGTTTTGTGTTGCATAAATTGTGAGTTGTGTGTGCCAGTAAATCAGTCTTGTTCCAGCATTAAGCCTTGGCTCATGTTTGGGGGAAGGGATACCTACACTCTGGGGATTGCTATAATCACTTACTCCCAGGGTATGATCACTAAGTTCTGCTAAGAGCTTGTTCCTGCTCTCTGGGGAAAGAGAGGTTCACCCACTGGAAGCTGGATCCTGGCCTTGGGTCCAGGGTGGGTGGAGACAGCAGAGACCCCAGCGCAGTTGCATCACTGGAAGTGGGGTCTGCAGTGCTGATGGTGTCGGTTGGAGTGCTTGGAGTCCTCGGCAAGCGCTAGGAGCATCGATTGGCGGAGGTACTCAGTCGGAGTGAAATCGTTCCGTCACATTTGGTGGCAAGTGGTGGGATGGCGTCCTAGTGCGAGGACCAGCAGCTCAGAGACACCGGTAACGTGTGGAGTTACGGATTTATAATTGAGGGCAACGCTAGCCTCTGCGCAGCGTCCCTACCTACAGCAACATGGAGCTAGCAAGACCCTGGACAGCAGCCAGTGAATTGCAAATCCGCCTGTCACAGTGCTATGAGGGTGCTGATTTCATGAAGGAAGTAAAGGCGCGGCTGGTCTGGTTTGGCCCAAACCCTTCAGATGAGGTGGTCCATCAAGTGATGTGCCTGTTGAGTGCTGAGAACCAAGACGCACGGAACTACGAGTACCAACTGTGGAGTTTGGGGGTATTGACACCCCGTCTCCAGCGACAGAGTGAGTTACAGGGAGAGGAGAGCAGCGACCTCCCTTCCCAGCGGCAGTGCACCGTACAGAGGGAAGAGACAACCGGTCTCTCTCCCCAGCGGCGGCCTGAGTTCCAGGAAGAGGTGATGGTAGATCCCTCCCCCGTACAGCAACCAGCGTCCTGGGGAGGGGAGGCAACCGGCCTCCCTCTCCAACAGCAGCCGGAGGTGGGCGACCACATAGACTTGTCCTGGGGACACAGAGAGATGGCAAGCGGAGATGGGACCGAAGTCTCTCTGCCAGCCCTACAGGGATGCTGGGCAGTCAGCCCAGCGGCAGCCTGAGTTCCAGGAGGAGGTGATGGTCGATCCCTCCACCTTACAGCAACCAGCGTCCTGGGGTGTGGGGGCAACCAGCCTCCCCCTCCAACAGCAGCCAGAGATACCGGGAGAGGGGGAAGACAAACCTAACCACACTGGCGCAGATGGGACCGCGGTCTCTGTGCCAGTCCTACAGGGAGGCTGGACGGGCGGTCCAGATCCCCAACCAACCCCGCAGGGATGCCAGGAGGAGGAGGTAAGCAAAACTTCCCCTCCCCAGCTACATCCCAACCGGGTCCTGGGGGCAGTGGATGAGCCTGCGATACCCACTGACCCCCTCCCAGCAGAAGAGCTGGCATCTGGGCAGAGCTCTGTTAGCCTCTGCCCCCCCTTTTCCCCTGTATCAGAGCCTGACTTACCACGGGTTACCCCAGTGGAAGAGCTGGCAGCAGGGCAGAGCGCCGCTGGCCTCTGCCCCCCAAGCAACACCAGCAGTTTGCCTAGCTGCACCAGGGAGACCGAGAGTGCTGCACTGTCCCACTACAAACTTGAACCTACAGGCCAGTACCATTTATTGTGGGGGGGTTACTCTGCGTATTTTTCTCTGTGGGTGGGCTGCCCGACTAATCTAGGTACTGACCGGCAGAAGGTCAGGTACCTGTTTAGTCTTCCCCCCAAAGGGAAGATGTGTGACGAAGTGCCCTTCGCCACTTGTGCCTGGAGAGGACTGCTTGCCCGCCTCTTGCCCTGTGACTATGGCCCTTGGGATGTATTGCCCTTTAAAGACATGATTTGGGCATAATGTATTTGTGTTGTGCTGCTGCTGGCCCTTTAAGAACCATCTGGGGACATACTGTGGAGTTACTGGGTGGCCACCATTTCCTGTATCAGAAGCACATGGTGAGAACAATGGATGGTGGCCATTTTAACTCACAGACACTGTTTGGACTTTTCAACACGGTGCCATCTCGCCAGTATTTGGTGCACAGAGACATCGTGCGGTGGTTTTGGACTATACAGCAGGGGACACATTATACAGTGATTGTTTTTATTTAGCCTGTATATGTTCTGCAGAATCTGCATTAAACTGTATTTTCCAAAGTACTGAACGGATCTGGGTGAATTTTGGATATGTGGTTCACCCAGATCCCCCGGTTTCAAGGATATACTTTTTATGGGGTTATTGCATGTTTTGGGGTCCCTGTGTGTTTTATGAAACTGTATTTTCTGGCCAGCAGATAATTGAGCTTTGTGTATTGTAGAAACTCAATTATCTAGCCTGGCCCAGAGGAGGAGTTTTGTGTTGCATAAATTGTGAGTTCTGTGTGCCAGTAAATCAGTCTTGTTCCAGCATTAAGCCTTGGCTCATGTTTGGGGGAAGGGATACCTACACTCTGGGGATTGCTATAATCACTTACTCCCCAGAGGAAGCTCTTGCAATAGCTTGATTTGTTCCTGTTCCTGCTCTCTGGGGAAAGAGAGGTTCACCCACTGGAAGCTGGATCCTGGCCTTGGGTCCAGGGTGGGTGGAAACAGCAGAGACCCCGGCGCAGTTACATCGCTGGAAGTGGGGTCTGCAGTGCTGATGGTGTCGGTTTGAGTGCTTGGAGTCCTCAGCGAGCACTAGGAGCATCGATTGGCGGAGGTACTCAGTCGGAGTGCCAGCGTTCCGTCACAGTAAGTTTTTGTATAAAGTATCTGTGTGTGAATGGAGGAGTGTATTCGTGTGTAGTGTTGTGTTGTGTGTTTTTATGTGCTGTTGCCATTTGCAAGCAGTGGTTTACTTGTGTGTAATGTTTGCCTCTGAAAGTAGGGGTGTATGTGTGAAGTGTTAGAGTTTGAGTGCTGAGATGTATACACATATAAACTGCCACACACACACACACATCTGGATACACAGACACACAGGTACAGACATGCAGATACACAGGCACACACTGACAACATACAGATACACAGATGCACAGATACACACACTGGCAAGCATGCAGATACACATAAATACATTAACACCATACAAATATACAGACACACACTAACACACATGCAGATGCAGACAAATGCAGATACACAAGCACACATGCAGATACACACACAGACACTGAAACACATATAGATACACATAATGACACAAATACAAACACTGGCACACATACAGGGACACAGCGACACACATTGACACACAGATATACATAGACATACACATAGTTAAAATGCACACACATCACATTACATATTTTTTAGCCACTACCCATACCTTTTTGATGCAGGAGGGTGGCTTCCCTGTGGTCCAGCGGCATCTGGATGCATGTAATGGGAGTCTGTTACAGGCTCTCTTCCGGTCCTGGCTCTTAGTCTGTCTCCCTCCTGGAGTGAAAGTGCCATTTGTGTGTGAAAAATGCAAAAAACGTCACTTTCACTGACAATATCATCGCTGTGATATGTTTTACGGTTTTTAAAAACTAATATTTGTGTTCAGTGAAGTCTACCGAGTAAAATGGTTCCCCCATGTTCAGGTTTTAAGGTGTCTTGGAAAGTTACAGGGTCAAATATAGTGCTAGCAAATTAAATTCCCTGGACTTTTAGCCTGGGTTGTAATTTTATTGATTCCAATTTTGGGGACCTGCCTGACAAAATTCTATGTGCATATTTATGTAAAAAATATTACATAAATATGCACGTAGAATTTAAATTTGTATATTTTAAGTCTTTATGAAATTATATATATAATTATGTATGTGGACATATGTATATTTTGTATTAATTTTTTTGTTTATAAATGCATATATATATAATAACATTAATATAATAACAATATTGTATAAATATTATTATAATAAACAAAAAATAATCAATTAAAATAAATATAAAAATGTAAAAATAATAAAACAATAAAAAAATTATATATATATATATATATATATATATATATAAATGTAATTTTTTTCTAACTGTATCTTGATATTAATATATATATATATATATAAATAAAAAAAGTACAAAATATACATATGTCCATATACATAATTACATAAATAATTTCATAAAGACTTAAAATATATAAATATGTGTATATATATCTAAATTCTACGTGCATATTTATGTAATATTTTTATTCATTCAGTCTTCATTCATATTTACTCTTATCACAAGAGCAGGAATGCTCTAATACACTTAGAATGAAATTATGCATATATATATATATATATATATATATGTATATATATATATATGCATAATTTCATTCTAAGTGTATTAGAGCATTCCTGCTCTTGTGATAAGAGTAAATATGAATGAAGACTGAATGAATTAATAAAAAATACCTGCATGAAATGCTTACGTTAACAGTCTTTTATCTTTATTTTATATGTTTTCATTTCAAACCAAAACACCTAGAAAAAGACCACATAAGCATGTCATCCCAACTCACCTTTGTGTTGCCTATAATTTTTTAGCTTTTGTTTCTTTTGTCAGGCAGGTCCCCCAAATTGGAATCAATAAAATTACTTAATTATGTAAAAATATTACATAAATATGCACGTAGAATTTAGATATATATACACATATTTATATATTTTAAGTCTTTATGAAATTATTTATGTAATTATGTATATGGACATATGTATATTTTGTACTTTTTTATTTATATATATATATATATATATATATATATATATATTAATATCAAGATACAGTTAGAAAAAAAATTACATTTATATATATATATATATATATATATAATTTTTTTATTGTTTTATTATTTTTACATTTTTATATTTATTTTAATTGATTATTTTTTGTTTATTATAATAATATTTATACAATATTGTTATTATATTAATACAAAATACACTTAGTATGACATTATATATAAGATATATATATATATATATATATATTATCATATAATATTTTTATTTTAAAACTTTTTGTTTAGCGGTCATATGGCCCCTGGGGTTATTAATTTGCAGATTATGGTTTGAGATTTTGAAATATTGCTTGTTTTCCAATCCAATGCCATCGTTTAGCTGCAGATAATATATGTAGAATTATTGGAAAGGTGTCTTTTTGTATTTTATTAACTTTTAAATATAATAAGGCCACTTCTGGACTTATTTCTAATACTTTACCCAACGTTTTGAATCTTAAATTGAGTTTCTCTTGTAGTAAAAGAGTGTATATGTTTATATGTAGTAGTAGTGAATCCCATTTGTATTGCTCAGTTTTAATCTCAGGATTGTGTTCCCAAAAACATTTCCCAAAACAGTGGGTATAGTTCTAGGTGATAATTTATATATATACGATCTGGGCATATTTAGATATTATATCCTTATAATTCTACTTTTCCAGTGAGGTTTTTAGGTCTTTTACTATTTCTGAACTTCTTGAATACAAATGTTTAGCCAGAACACATCCCAGACTTAGATAATTAAAATGTCTTTGTTGGGTATATAATATTCTGAAACCAACTTGGGGAAAGGTTTTATTGTATTTTGATCTATTATATCTTTTACCTTTATAATACCTATACCCTTTGATTTTTCCAAATTAATGTTGTCTATAGATGACTTCAGAACATTCCGAGGTAGAGAACATTGGATGTAGAGGAGTGCGGTTCCTGCTCTTATGATAACAGTAAATATGAATGAAGACTGATTGAATTAATCAAAAATACTTGCATGAAATGCTTACGTTAACAGTCTTTTATCTTTATTTTATGTTTTAATTTCAAACCAAAACACCTAGAAAAAGACCACATAAGCATGTCATCCCAACTCACCTTTGTGTTGCCTATAATTATTTACCTTGTTTCTTTTAATTTAAAAAAAAAAAGCCAGAGAAAGAAAAAAAAAATCTTTCCAAGTGTTGCTTCTCTTCTTGTTTCTTAAAAAAAGAGTTCCATGCAGTGATGTGCGTTTCCCATTAATTTATCTACAGTTGCAAGAAAAAGTATGTGAACCCTGTGGAATGATATGGATTTCTGCACAAATTGGTCATAGAATGTGATCTGATCATCATCTAAGTCACAACAACAGACACTCACAGTCTGCTTAAACTAATAACACACAAAGAATGAAATGTTGCCATGTTTTTATTGAACACACCATGCACACATTCACAGTGCAGGTGGAAAAAGTATGTGAACCCTTGGATTTAATAACTGGTTGAACCTCCTTTGGCAGAAATAACTTCAACCAAACGTTTCCTGTACTTGCAGATCAGACGTGCACAACGGTCAGGAATAATTCTTGACCATACCTCTTTACAGAACTGTTTCAGTTCAGCAATATTCTTGGGATGTCTGGTGTGAATCGCTTTCTTGAGGTCATGCCACAGCATCTCAATCGGGTTGAGGTCAGGACTCTGAATGAGCCACTTCAGAAGGCGTATTTTCTTCTGTTTAAGCCATTCTGTTGTTGATTTACTTCTATGCTTTGGGTCATTGTCCTGTTGCAACACCCATCTTCTGTTGAGCTTCAGCTGGTAGACAGATGGCCTTAAGTTCTCCTGCAAAATGTCTTGATAAACTTGGGAATTTGTTTTTCCTTCGATGATAGCAATCCGTTAGCAGCCCAAAACCATGATGCCCCCACCACTATACTTCACAGTTGGGATGAGGTTTTGATGTTGGTGTGCTGTGCCTTTTTTGCCACACATAGTGTTGTGTGTTTCTTCCAAACAACTTAATTTTGCTTTCATCTGTCCACAGAATATTTTGCCAGTACTGCTGTGGAACATCCAGGTGCTCTTGTGCAAACTGTAAATGTGCAGCAATGTTTTGTTTGGACAGCAGTGGCTTCCTCTGTGGTATCCTCCCATGAAATTCATTCTTGTTTAGTGTTTTACGTATTGTAGATTCACTAACAGGGATGTTAGCATTTGCCAGTGACTTTTGTAAGTCTTTAGCTGACACTCTAGGATTCTTCTTTACCTCATTGAGCAGTCTGCGCTGTGCTCTTGCAGTCATCTTTACAGGACGGCCACTCCTAGGGAGAGTAGCAGCAGTGCTGAACTTTCTCCATTTATAGACAATTTGTCTTACCGTGCACTGATACCGTGGAGATAGTTTTATAACCTTTTCCAGCTTAATGCAAGTCAATAATTATTAATCGTAGGTCTTCTGAGAGCTCTTTTGTGCGAGGCATCATTCACATCAGGCAATGCTTCTTGTGAAAAGCAAACCCAGAACTGGTGTGTGTTTTTTATAGGGCAGGGCAGCTGTAACCAACACCTCCAATCTCATCTCATTGATTGGACTCCAGTTAGCTGACATCTCACTCCAATTAGCTCTTGGAGATGTCATTAGTCTAGGGGTTCACATCCTTTTTCCACCTGCACTGTGAATGTTTACATGGTGTGTTCAATAAAAACATGGCAACATTTCATTCTTTGTGTGTTATTAGTTTATGACCAATTTGTGCAGAAATCCATATCATTCCAAAGGGTTCACATACTTTTTCTTGCAACTGTATAGTATCACTATTCTCAGTAGAGGAGCTATTGTATTGAGAGCATTGATTACAAGCAACATTGCGGGGTATACATGGCAGTATTTACTAGTGATATGTTTCTGATTTCTGCCAGGCAACTCTATTATTTAGTGACAGTATTTCAAAAATAGAGAGGTTAATGCACTCAAAATATCTTGTTATGTGCAGACTTTATATTACCTAAACAATTCCATCTATTATATAATTACATTCCAACAGTATTCCACAATCACATATGCATATAATTAACCCCTTAAGGACATATGACATGTGTGACATGTCATGATTCCCTTTTATTCCAGAAGTTTGGTCCTTAAGGGGTTAATTTAGCTGAACCCATTGCTACAGCATGTATGTCTGGAAAAAAAATACCATCCAGGGCGTTATTATGTCATGTGATTGTTCAAAGCCTGAGATAACATTTCATTGAGGCAGAGGCAAAAAATATCCAAAATTAGGCAACAACAAAATGTAACCAAAAGGACATAATGGTCTGAAACTTAAACACAGATACTTGTGAAAACTAAAGATTATCCATAGAACGCTATAATGCATGAGAGATTGGTCACATGACCATGGCTTATTTCTATGGCACCTGCCTTGGCTGCTGGATGTTCTATTCATGTTTAGAGATACCACATGGTCTGTTTCCATCTCCTGCTCAGGACTATCAGAGTAGCAGTCATGTGACTATTCTCCTTCTCATTATTGGGTGCCCATGGAATGTTGCCTTTCCACCACTGGAAGTACTGTATGGTTAAGGTAGAGTGTCATGGAATGGATATGTTTCGAGTGTACTGGGTGCCTATTGCTCTGATCCCTACACCACTGGAGTGTGTCACTGCTTTAGCCATAACTATCCATGCCGGCATTGAGGTGCAGTCATAAGCTGAGAGTGCTCACTTGACACTCTCAGTCTATCACTGTTGCCTAATGATGCTCAGGCTAACATTGGACATCAGCAAAGAGATGGACTAAGCTCTGAGAAAATTATTTTAAATGGTTTAACATTGAAAAGCAAGTGAATGCTAGGGACTTCAAGCACCATAACAATCTTTAAGGTTATATAAAGTTTAGGGATCATTTGACCAACTCCTTCACAATTGCAGCCCTCGGCACTCTGTTAGGGTCTAATATTAAAATAATTATTTATTAGTATTTAATCACCTACCACTTTGCAGCAATTCAAAAGTAAGCAATGTCACCTTAAGATAATCAGCCAAGGATTTGTTGCAGGCAAATATATATTTTTTTTCATTGCTATGTGCACACTGACAGACACACACTCTCATTGACAGATATACACACTGACAGACACACTCACTGACAAATACATACACTCCCACTGACAAACACACATACACACTCACTGACAAAACATATACTCTCAGTGACAGACACACACACTCTCTGACATACACACACACACTAACACAAAAACACTAACACATTCACAATTTAAAAAAAAAATATATATATTCAATCCACCCAGGCTCCCTACCTTTGGGAGTGCTGGAGTGGATTCTTCCCTGGTGTCCAGTGGAGCTAGCTGCAGCTTGGCAGGCACAGACAGGCGGGCAGTCAGGCACACAGGCGAACAGTGGAGGCGGGTGGTGAGGAGCTCTGATCCTCCTGCTCAGCTCCCTCGCGCACCTCGCTCCGGCATCACTGTGGGGCGCGAGATGTCAGTCTCGAGGGGGCCCTGAGGTGGCCAACTGGCCAGCTCCTGTCCCCCCCAGGAAAAGAGGCTGTCAAGGCATGTGCCAGGGCAATTGGGGGGTTGCTTTTTTTGCAGCCCCCGCTGAAAGTGATGCCCTAGGCAAATGCCTTGTCAGCCTCGCACTAAATACAGTGATGTAAGGATACATTGGTCTACTTCAATTAATAACTTGTTTACCTGGCACAACAGCAAATTAAAGTGAATTCCAATATTTGTTTGCTGAGATAGGGGATTTTAAAAGGAAGTCGTAAAATCTAAAACTGTATTTTTGTGTGTGCGCTGTTATTTAATCTTATTAATTAGTCTTTTGTATCAGTGACCTTGTCTGAAGTGAGCTTTTTTCTGTGTAAGTAAGCTGTGTAGTAAGCTGTTTTACTGTGTATATCAGTGAGCTTGTGTGCGTGTCTGCCAGCAACTCAGCAAGATTAGCTTGGACTAAGCTTGACACTGTGTGTCATGTTTAAATATCCATATAACAACTTACCTAAAGTCTTTCAGGGCAATCACCACTACATCCTCTGCAGTCAAAAACTCTGACACATAGCTTAGCTCAGCCATGCAGAGCCACTCTCATTGGCAAAGAGCACTTAGCTGAGGCTCTCAGCCAATGAGGCCTTAGCTCAGTGAAGATAACAGTGTCAGCAATGAGTGCCCAGCAGCCTCAGGTAAGTTGTCAAACCAGTTTGTCTACTTACTCTGGGTTGGTACGGGGATGCTTCTGGTACCATACCCATGCAGCAGCCTGTAGTGGTTGTAGTGTCTGGAGTGCGTCAAATAATCTACCAGTGCCTTTTGAATTTATTGTTAACTGAAGTTAGATAACCCATATAATATTATGCATTTACCATGGTTTAAACATTTTACCATGGTTTCTACTACATTTCAGCAACTTTTTATAATAATGTAATTAATCAATTTTCTTTGAAAGTAGGATAACAGTACTAGGTATTTCATTGGTCAAATACACAAGTAATACAATAATATACCATTAAGGTATAATTCCAAACAAAACTAGCATTTTATTTTTCAGACAAAAGAGTTAGAAATTTCACTTGATAATAAAAAGATTAGACTGGAAAATATTTTGATTGCCTTGCTCATTCAATAATTATGTGGTTACTATTGACAACTTAGCACAATGAGACAAATAACATTTTGTAATATTGATTATGTTTCCAATTATTTTTGATTGTTACAATATGCTGTAGAATATAAAACAGTGTAAAGTAACAGGTGGATTATTAACATTTGAATTTGAGTGCATGTCTAACTCATTCATTACTGAGTTGTTTTTGTTCAAGAAAAAGTGTTATTTATTTGAAACAAGAAATCAATAGCATGCACATAAACTGTTATAAACATGTTAATTTTGTGTATTGATAACAGTTCATGGATAATTAAAAATAGTAACTATAGACAATTTTACTTTTAAATGTGTTGATTTATTAGATCTCAATAAAACCACTGTATTCATTTTAAAATTAATTACAATTGTAAGCAGATCCATCAGGAAGTCTGGATATGTAAGACCAGAGACATGCCATTCTAAAAATAAATATATGTGTATAAAACTAAATTCTATGTGTAGTTGAGCATATCATGAGCATTTGATTATGGATATAGATAACACATATACCCAGTCACTGAGACAAAGCATGTTATTGAACACACCTGTTACTTGCTATCAATTAGCTCTAGATAACGCATACAGAGGAATGTCAGGAAATTATACGACTTGGAGGTTTATTTCAGGCTGATTGGGTTATAGGCAGCATTTCAATTATTTTAATCACCATGTGGGAAAATTTCTGGTGAACTGACTCGTGTAAACACAGAAATGTTCGGTTCGCTTTTTGATTCCGAGTGCCATTCTTGGCACCAGAAAAAAGGAGAAAGGAATGGAAAAAATGCTGTATTTTGGGTGTTTGTTTTTCTTTGTTTGTTTGTTGTTCTATCTACACAGCTAAGTTTGCCATGATGGACAAGAGGTCTGCCCAATCATGTGGGCTGGTTATCTTGCCCAATCAAGAGGTAGCAAAACAAGGATGATTAATGGTTAGTAGAGTTGAGCGAACCCGAACTGTAAAGTCTTATTAGTGTAGGGAGAGAATGCTGCCACTGTGAGGGACAGCTTAGGAAAGTATTCTGCAAACTAGTACATTAGTGAGGTGCACTTCATATCTGAGAGTCAAATAGAAGCTTCAAATACTGCTGTCACATTGCAGTTTTAAAACTTAAAATTTCTTTGGGTGCTAAAAAGTACATTAGTGGGGTGCACTTCATATCTGAGAGTCAAATAGTAGCGTCAAATACTGCTGTCACATTGCAGTTTTAAAACTTAATTTTTTTGGGGTGCTAAACTGCTAAATAGTGTTTTAGTGGGGTGCACTTCATATCTGAGAGTCAAATAGAAGCGTCTAATAGTGTGCTTACAGCGCAGTGGTAAACATTCTTATTTTCTGAGTGCTAATCTGCTAAATAGTACATTTGCGGACTGCACTTCATATCTGAGAGTCAAATCGAAGCATCTAATAGTGTGCCTACAGCGCAGTGGTAAACATTCTTATTTTCTGGGTGCTAATCTGCTAAATAGTACATTTGCGGACTGCACTTCATATCTTAGAGTCAAATCGAAGCATCTAATAGTGTGCTTACAGCGCAGTTGTAAAAATTCTAATTGTTTTACTGTTAATCTGCTAAATAGTACATTTGCGGCCTGCGGTGCACTTCATATGTGAGAGTCAAATAGAAGTGCCAAATAGTGCGCTTACTGCGCAGTTGTAAACATTCTAATTGTTTTGAAAGTCGCTTGATATGCTCCTGAGATTAGGTACAATAGGGTCCAGGAGTCAATTCACTTAGAAAGGCTTCTCTATGTTAGAATAGTTAGGAGGAATACACAGCTCATATATATGGGGTATATGACTTTAAATCTGCTAAGAGCAGAATCAAATTGTTACACACCAAATTGCTCTACTTAAAACTTCAAGATGTAAACTGTAATAAAAAATATATAGGAGAACAGTATGAGGAACTGTTTCCTATGTGGTAGAAAACTTATACAGTTAGAGATGTATATATCTTTAAATCTGTAACTGATAAAATGTGACAAAATCTATGTCAGTATCACGTGTTGTGATGCAGATTGAAAAGTAAGTACAAGAGATATATGATTATACTATTAAATGGATCTCTGTATTGTTATAAAAATATGATGGAAAAAATAAATAAATAAAAAAATGTATATAAAAATCAGATTAAGATTAATGTAAAGTTTATTGGGCAATAACAATACTAAAAATATATTCAAATGTGAACAAAAATTAAAAATAAAGATCAGGAACGTATTGCAAGAATGTTACAAAAAGGAACTGTACAAATGATTACGATTATCAGGAACAAGCCAAACATTTATGCAATAAACTCATGTCAAAAAAATATGAAAAACATATATTGAACAAAGAAGTTAAGGAGGCAGGAAGATTAGATAGAAAGCATTTAATTAAAAAGAAGAAAAGAGTTAAAAATAAGGGGGAGAACTTTAAATATGCATTTATTACCCAATATAATACTCAACACCAAAAAATCTAAAATATTTTGAAAAAACATTGGGGTATCTTACTTAAAGATCCAATTTTAGGAGAGATATTACCCAAACAACCACCGATGATTTTTAGGAGGGCAAAAAATCTAAAAAGCTTATTGGCTCCCAGCTATGCCTTAAAAAATAAATATGAAAACAATAAAGGTGAAATTAAGGGTTTCAGCTTGTGTAATCGCTGTAAAGCTTGTTTAACACAATGTTTTTGAAAACATAAAATTTTAAAAGTTCGGTCACAAATAGAGAATTTAATATCAAAACTAATATAAACTGTGACAGTAAAAACATGGTATATTTGCTATATTGCCCCTGTGGGAAGCAATATGTGGGACGTACATGTAGGAAATTAAAAGAACGGATTTTGGAACATAAAAACAACATTAGAAAAAAATATAATAAACACTCAGTTCCCACGCATTGCAACTCATGTCCAAATTTTAGTTGGAAACATTTTCAATTTATAGGTTTAGAAAAAATTAATAATCACTGGAGGGGTGGCAATCTCATTAAAAAATTAGCACAGCGAGAAACGTATTGGATTAATACACTAAAAACCCTCCAACCAGGAGGATTAAATGTAGATATAGATTTGTGGTGTTTCCTAGATTAATGGTTCCCTCTTCTTTTCTCTCTTCCTGTCTGCCAGATTGTGTATACCGTTATATACATGAATAAGTCAAGGAATAGTTCTGCTCTCTTTTTTCCCCCCAAATATAGAATCATTAGGGGAATGCTCTCTCTAACAGTTATATCCTGCATCCCCCCCCTCCCTTTCTTCTGAATATTGGGGTTGTTTTAGAGGCACAAGATGTGCCTTAGTCTGATTTTAATTTCAAGTTTTTTGGAAGGTAGAAAAACTACCAGTTCTATTATATACATATATTTTTTTTTATACATGTTCCATGGCTTTTTCACAGTTTTTTTTATCTCCAAAATTACATTTGATACATTTATGGTATCATTTTTATTTTGAATCAGGCATCTATGCACACAGATTCATAAATGTAAACATAGATTATTGGTGTGTTTGTTTTTGCTTTTATAAATAAAGTTTATTCATAAGATCTGTAGACCAGCAATGTCTCTTTAACTGCCTTGTCACTCCCCTTTGTACACCCCCCACCCATACTCCCATTTAGAAACAGTGTTTCTGGGACTTTTTTTCAACATTCCAATTTGCCACCATGATGGACAGCTGAAACGAAGGTGGAACGCATAGTTGGAATGCATGACATCATCACGTCGGTCACGTGACCGCATGGGATACACGAAACCCGGAAGTAACCAAATTTGAACTGCAGACAGCTGAAGACAAATGGAATCATCTGTGGAACACCTATTGGGACTAATTGGGGGTGGTATATATTAGGGGATGTTTGTAACTAAGATTGTATGCACTTATATTTAACACTGCTGTTAAAGATTGTCCCTGAGGAAGTCCCTAACAGGGAAGAAACGCGTTGGACTGATATTATTTACTTTGATGTAAGTAATAAATGCTTTTTTTACTCTTTATTCATACAGTCATTTTATTCTTTTTTCAATTTTTTTTTGGTTTCATATGAGATCTATATTCATCAAATATTGAAGCAAGAAGACACACCAAGCACACTTCTTAAGGCATTTCTTGGGATGTTAAAGTGTGAGTGAACATTTGGCACTTAAAGAAATCAAAATATATTAGGAGTATCTAAGACAAGAGATTCCAAACTGATTTTAGATAAAGCAGTATATAAGGAGATATTCTATAATAAATAAATTCCCAAATTAACACTGAGTCTCAATACATACACGTAAGCCTCTGGCCCTAATAATAATCACGGATGCTGCAGAATAAAGAAGATGCGCAAATGCTTTATTAAATTACCAAAAATCAAAGCAGCAAAATTCCTAGATATGGGCTAAGAGTATCTTACTGATTGAATCTACAAATAGACTGAGAGGGGGATATACTAGCCATATAAATGAGATAAACTGCAGGTAGATATTAAAGAGAGGGGGTCCACCAGGAATAAATATATACTAAAGTTGTAATACTAATAATAACAAATAAATCAAGGACCCTGTTGGAACTATATAGTATCCCTGCAGAGGATAATTAACAAAATCCAATGGTTGAGGCTAGAAAATACTGCCTGATACCAAGGCTAAACTGCAACTACTAGGCAAATACTCAGTAACAGAGTCTAATCAAGAAAATAATTTAACTCCTCTAGAAAAGCTAAAAAGTGACACAGACTATTATGCATAAACTTGGTCTGATACTGCACAAGTCTAAATGAGACATCTAGAGGTAAATAAAAAGTAGGTAAAGGAAGGAGCAGAGGAAAGATAAATTTCTATAATGTCCCTATTGCTCCTAAAAATAAACGCCTTCGAGGGCGTTCTAGTCTGTCCCTGGCTAGTAGAGCAGATAGCCGATAAAGTATAGCTGTAGGTCCCCCCCCCATATACAATAGGATAATCAGTGCTAACAAAACATTAAATAAGTAATAAAGTGGTTCAAAAACCTAGTGCCACCATAAGTGAATACAAGTGAAAACTAAACTAGAGCCCGACGCGCGTTTCGGTGCTGCAAAAGCACCTTCGTCAGGGGATTAAACTGCAAATAAGAGTGACTGGACTTTTAAAGCTTTAAAGGCCAATCACAGTTGACTCCAAACTAATTAATCCATAACGTACCGGTGTGTAAATAGTTCAGCTGTAACGAGCGAAGTCCATAACATGTAATGATTATGTCGACCACGTGATGTCGACCAGAGCAATACTTCCATTGGTCAACGTATAGCATCGTCATTAAACAGACCACGTGGTCACCCAGGGGCGTTCCAAGCCCAATTTGCATCTGTGTATGACTGACGGCTAGGGATAAAGGAGCAAGCATCAGACGAGATAGAGCCATGTAAACATGTGAGATAGTAGATAGGATGGGCTTAACACCTGTTCAAATACCTAATCCATCTACTTCTCATCATGAAAAAAGTAAAAAAGGGGGACTTTTAATTATCAAAAAAATAAATACAAATCATAAATGCCGCAAATTCCAAAGCCAGATAATCAACTAATAAACACACTGCCACTACTAAAGAGGAGTAAATAATTGGCAAATATAGACAAAAGAAGCCTCTGAAATAGATACTAAGTGCCCATCCAGAATACAAAAGTGTGATTAAGATACATAATTAACATGCTAGTGTACTGAAGACAAATATGTATCCAAAGATATAACAATATAGCTGTAATGGTACTTTTGCCTAAAAATAATTGGCGAATAAAAACAGAGGACACCTCTAAATAGATACTGAGTACCCATCCAGCAAAGAAGTACAATAAAGATACATAATTAACATGCTAGTACACTGCAAAAAATATATATAAATCCCTAGATTGCTAAGAATAAAAGCAATATAGCTATAATAATAATTTTACCTAGGGATAATATATCTGAATAAATGGAGGACACAAATAAGGGGCTTAATGTCTAAACAGTCACTCAAAGAAAACCATATGGTCTCCTTGATGGAAATTTTTGACATGTCTGGACACTGTAGTTTCAATTTGTCTTGGAGTCTTAACAGAATTTATATGCTCCAAAATCCGTCTTTTAAAGGGCCTAAAGGTTTTGCCAACATATAATTTACCACATTGACATTTAATCAGATACACCAAGGCTTTGGAATTACAATTAAAGAACGAGTTCGGATGAAAAGTGTCGGATTGGGAACTATTCTGAAAACTTTTTGAGTCCTTGCAGATAAAGGTGCAAGCTTTGCACCTACCACATCTGTAAGTTCCCAAAAGCTTATTTGATAGCCAGTGAGTAGAGGTCATTTTAGATTGTTGAAAGTGACTATGTACAATAGCATCTTTAATATTCCTGCCTCTTCGTGCAACAAGAGTTGCGCTGGGGGAAGGACTCCCTTAAGATGTTCATCCTGTCTAAGTAAGGGCCAATATCTATTCAGGATGGTCTTAACTTGTTCCCATCCCGAATCATAGGTGGCAACAACTTTCAGATGATTATAATCTGGAGAGTTATGACTGGAAAGTGGATTAGTGTCTTTTAACAGATCGTCTCGATCAGTCAACAAAGCTCGATGGTAGGCCTTTTTCAAGCATTTATGTGGGTACCCTTTAGCTCTAAACATTGAGCATAGTTGTTTTGCTTCAAATTTAAAGTCTACAATATTGGAACAATTGCGTCTCAGACGCAAATATTGTCCAATCGGTATGCCTCTTTTTTGAGCTGGTGGATGGTAACTGTGCTAGTTCAGCAGGCTATTGGTGGCCGTACTTTTCCTAAAGAGATTGGTTTCAATAGACCCCTTAGAATTAGGGGTTAAAGTAAGGTCAAGAAAATTAAGACTAGGTAGTCCCAGTTCACATGTGAATTTTAAATTCAAAGTATTGTTATTAAGTAATTGGACTAAAGACATAAAGTCCGCCTTAGTGCCCATCCATACAATCATGATGTCATCGATATATCTCTTCCAAGAGAGTATATATCGATTAAGATGATTAAGATGTGCTGCAAACACAATATTTTCTTCCCACCAACCCAGGTGCAGGTTAGCATATGAGGGCGCAGAAGACATACCCATAGCCGTGCCCTGCACCTGGTGGTAATAGATGCCGTCAAAGAGGAAAAAATTATGTGTAAGGACAAACTGTAATAATTCAATAACGCATTTGTTATGTCGATGGGCAGCTGGGCCTCTCTGTGATAGAAAATGATGTACATGTTTCAATCCTAGAGAGTGAGGGATAGAGCTGTACAAGGCCTCCACATCCAGACTGCATAGTAACGAATCAGTGGGAATATTTAAAGTATTAAGATATGCTAAAGTTTGCTTAGTATCACGTAGGAAGGACGGAAGATTGGCCACTAGAGGTCGTAAGATATGATCGACATATATGCTCACATTTTGTGTCAGATTATTATTTCCTGACACTATAGGTCTACCCGTAAGATCTTTATATTTCTTATGAATTTTGGGTAGACTATAAAACGTGGATGTGCGTGGATTCAAGTTTAGCATAAAGTCATACTCCTTTTTGGAGATCAATTTATTGTCAAGTCCTCCTGATAAAATCTGTTTTAATTTACTTAAAAAAGTAAATATTTGCTATATTGCCCCTGTGGGAAGCAATATGTGGGACGTACATGTAGGAAATTAAAAGAACGGATTTTGGAACATAAAAACAACATTAGAAAAAAATATAATAAACACTCAGTTCCCACGCATTGCAACTCATGTCCAAATTTTAGTTGGAAACATTTTCAATTTATAGGTTTAGAAAAAATTAATAATCACTGGAGGGGTGGCAATCTCATTAAAAAATGAGAACTCAAACCTCTCACTAACGTACTGGCACAGACGAACATTGCGTACTGCTGGGGGAACCCATTCAAACTCCTAGTATGCCAGCATGACACCACACATGTCCTCCAAGACATCTCCAAAATGGCAACCTTCGCAGCAACACTGAGCATCCGAATCCAGGAACCACTGGTAAAATCTACAAACCCAGCAACCAGTACCAGAATCCCCCGGGCACCACTCTGGGAAACACCACGACCACATCAGAACCGTCCAGCCAAGAAGCAGCTGCAACTCATCCGACAAGTACAAGACCACGACCTGTGAACACAACAAAGCTGAAGCCCAACGGGCGCAAAGGAGAACCTGCAAGGACTGCTCTGGGCAGCAGAGTGGAATAACCACCATCGACCACCCGGACGAAAAGAACTCTAACATATATCCTTTACTGGAACTGTATAACCGTTAATAATTACAAAGTTTAGTGAAAGGACTGAGCAAGAATACAGGGACGCTACTTAAAGAGCTGGGGGAAAGGGGCCGGAATAGAGGGGATAGGAAAAGGCGCTAAACAGGATAGGAGGAAGGGGGGGAGGAAAAAGCAGGGACATCAGTGGGTATCAGTGAAGTGGGGGGAGGGAACGGAGGGGGAGGCAGGGAACTGTGATGATCAATGTTAACAAAAGCACACCTAAACACTGATCCAGGACCTCAGTACCCTTGCACTTAAACACGCCATACACCATAGCAGCCCAAAAGAACGAGGAACCCAGGCTAAACACCCCGGCCCACTAGCAATCTCCAATACCCACAGCACACCTTCCGCCTACACCCCCTGCGCGCGAACCGTAAATTAATTCCATCCAGCCACCACGCCTGGCAAAAGCCCTAAGACCAGGCAGTTGTTATTGTTTCTGTTGTTACTGGTCAAATATGTTAAGTTTGTCTCACTTGGTCTCACTAAGGGGTAACACATTGAGCTCCCAAACGGGGTCCCGAAAGTCTACATGGGACAGGCAGGCAGGTCATCCCAATACCGAGACGCAAAAAACCCAACCACACCACCATGCCAGCTAGTCTAACGTGCATCTCTATAAACAAGGCTAAACAAAAAGGGCTAAACAATCCTACAAAATGACACAGACTTATGTGATAGGCCAACCGCACCAAAACATACATCATCCTCTTACAAGAAACACACTACTCCGCAGAGCGCCCCTTCCCCCTCCTGAGCTGCCACTTCAAGGTCTGCCACTTAGCCAATTCTGACACAGGTAAACACAATGGAGTGGCAATCCTTCTGAGGAAATCATGCTCACTACAAGTCAAGTCCACTCACAAAGACCACCACGGACGCTACCTAATGATAACAGACACAATAGGGCCATCTAAATATGCTATCTCCTCCATATATGCCCCTACAACCCCGGAACCTGAATTCTGGCCCACATTACAAGCCCACCTCAGTCTACACCCGAGTCACCATAAAATCATAGGAGGCGACTTTAACGCAATCATCTCCCCAACGATAGACAGACTGCGACAACCACAGTATTCAATTACACAAAACCAACCATCCAGATTGGACAAACTCATGGCAGACTTTATCTCCAACACCAAACTTATCAATATATGGAGAATATACCATCCAACTGCACAAGACTACACATTTTACTCCCACCCACATAAAACGTATTCCCGCATTGACTACTTCTTAGTTTCCCCGTCACTTCTCCTGATTACGACAGCAACAGCAATAGGCAATATATCCTGGTCTGATCACGCCAAAACATCCTTAACATTTCAGCCACCACAAATCTCCAGACCCTGGTCTTGGAGACTCAACTCGATCCTACTACATGATCCACAAACAGTACAACAACTTAAATCAGAACTCTATTTCACCACGAACGAGGACTCAGTCCAATCACAAGCAATCCTATGGGCCGCACACAAAACGGTACTTAGGGGCTCCATCATCAGCATAGCAACAGCACGCAAAAAAAATGTCTAGCACACATAGAAACAACTCTTAACAAAATTAGAAACCTAGAAGCCAGACACAAGCATACACCCACCCCCGACCTCACTGCACAACTCCAACAGCAGAGGCAAACCCTCAAGAACGCAATGACAGGCGATGCAACTAAAGCCCTTCAATGGACACAACAAATGTTTTACGAAAAATCCAATAAAGCCGATACCCTCCTCGCACGCAGGCTACGCAAATGAACACAGGCCAAACACATAGACCACATTCGCACACCTTCCGGGAACACCACAGATATTCCAGTGAAAATCGCAGACACATTCCAAACATATTTCTCAGATCTATACGACCACTCCCCACAGCACAGACAAAACACCTCCAACCTAACGGACCGCATCCACACATTACTCGAACAAACCAAATTACCCACCTTATCAGACGGCGCACTCGCACAACTCTCGGCCAGCATCTCGAAACAGGAGGTGGCAGCCGTGATTGGAGCCACCAAACCAAATAAAAGCCCGGGCCCAGATGGATACTCAGGCATCTATTACAAAACATTCCTAGACACACTACTGCCCCATATGATAAGGCTATATAACTCCCTACTAGAAGGAGAACCACTCCCCAAAGAAATGCTACAGGCTAACATCTGCCTCTTATCCAAGTCCAACAAACCCATATCAGACCCAGGCCACTACAGACCCATATCCCTCTTAACCCCTTAAGGACCAAACTTCTGGAATAAAAGGGAATCATGACATGTCACACATGTCATGTGTCCTTAAGAGGTTAAACGTGGACTTGAAGATTTTCACTAAAATACTCTCCAACCGTCTCTTACCATTCCTCACCAAACTGATCCATCCAGACCAGGTATAAGTGTGGGGTCCTGCTGTTTGGCCTAGTGTTTGGGGGGTATTGGTGCTGTGGGGTCTCATGTTAGGGAGGGCTCGTTCAGCCATGGGTCCCAAATTTTATAGAAGTGATGTGATGTTTCGTGGATCTTGGCTGAGAGCCTGTCCATCTCCATGGCCTCCCTGATTTTGCGTATGACTACAGCTAGTGTGGGTATATTCGGGGCGCTCCAGAGTTCTGCTATTGCTTGTCTAGTTGCTAAGGCCAGTCTGTTCGTGAGTTTGTTTTGTGCTCTAGTTAGGAGTTCCCCATATCCAGGGGTCTAAGGGGATGTCGGTGTGGAGGAGGTCGGAGATCAGATGACAACACCAGAAGCCAGTGACAAGCCAATGACAACACCAGAAGGATGCTAGACCTGATCTGGGTGGCAAACCGACGCAACATTCCGACCCTTCTCCTATCCCTAAACGCTGAGAAGGCCTTTGATAGACTTCTCTGGCCATTCCTTTTTGCCACCTTGGAGAAACTCGGCTTCTCCAAACCCTTCCAAGATGCAATCAAAACAATATATACCAACCCCATGGCCAACCTCCTCATACCGAACACAAATCCACCTACCTTCTCCATAAAAAATGGAATGAGGCAGGGATGCCCACTGTCCCCCATCCTCTTTGCCCTCTCCCTCGAACCCTTAATGCACCTCATTTGCACTACACACATGATCACAGGTATCACAGTACGCACACAAACATACAAAGCAGCGGCCGACGACCTGCTATTGTCACTCACGAACCCGTCACACTCCCTCCCACCTCTACTCAAACTCATAGAGGAATATTCCAAAGTATCGGGATACCGGCTAAATCTAGATAAAACCTACATAACTCCACTCCCCATACTGCCTCTCGGCAACTGCCGACCCCACCCACGGCCGCGATTTTGTGACCTTTCACCTTTAGATTCCCTTGTTTCACTTCCCTTTACACAAAGTTAATTTCTAGTATCTAATATGAGTCTAATATGGGATTTGAATCATCCCATTCACTTATTTATGTAAAACGATCACTGTTTATTTTTTATGTATATCTTGTATTTATGTATATGTCATGTGACCGCGGTCACATGTCAATGACGTCATTATGGCGCCAATTTTCAAATTTTAAGCCATTTCTACTGCCTATAAAATGTAACAAGCCTGTCTACACTTGAAAAAGCCTGTTTTGGGTGAAACGCGTTGTGTTTTTTAGGATCTTGTTATAATAAAAGTACTTTTTAGACTACCTATATTTCTATGGTCAGTCCTTCTACTTTTATTTTTGCTATTTTTATCCTGGTTGATTTTTCACTGTTTAAAAAGATCCAGTACTACAAAATAAATCCTTAGGTGGGGATTATTCCACTCACGCCTGGTTCATAGAGCAGTGCGGCTTCTCTGTATATTGTAAGTACGTTTCCTTTTACCTTTTAGCACCAATTGTATCTACTGAAAACACTATGGGCTCTCTTTTGTGCTTTTGTCTTTCATAAATCCTGCACTCCATGCATCACCAGAAGGATATCCTACATGTGGGGAGTTTAAATACCACTGTATGCTGTTTTACTTAGAGCTGGTTTTAGCTCTTTTTATTGTAAGTTGGCACTCTTAGGACTTCAGTGTTTGTCTGTAGCTGCAGGTGTCATACGTTATTGCACCATTGGTTTTTTCTTCATTCTTATGTATTTTATATGCTGATGCGTATTTGAGATGTTGTACAAAGTATTGAAGAATCACCTATTGTCCAGCTACATGTGGGGAGTTTCAAATACCACTGTATGCTGTTTTACCTAGAGCTGGGCATAGCTCTATCGATTGTGAGTTGCATTTCTCTATTTCTGTGTTGTCCGTGACACCATCTCCGAACGGTTTTGCACTATTGGTCTTTCTTTGTGTTTACTTTTGTTTTTCATATTAACCACTGAGGACCTTATCAAGAACCTAAGAAGACCTACCCAAGGCCCACCTTGTATTTTCAGAGACACTCTTTGTAAATATTATCTCTCATTTGTTAATATTATCTCTCATTAGCGCACCCTGTATTCCCCTTTTATTACCCAGGACCCTCTGCTCTGCCCAGGAGATAATTGTGAAGTAATTCAATTATCTCCCAGGACAAAGACCAAACACCATTTTAGATGACAAGGACAAAAGGGCATAAAAATACATAACTGTTCAATATTAAAACATAATATAGGCATTCAGCAGGTCCCCAGATAGCTAGAATCTGAGCGCACAAAAGTACTGAATAGCGCTCAGATCCTATGTACACAGTCCAATCGCCGAGGAGTCAAAGTGTTCACAAAGTCTGTTCTCCATACGAATGGGCTCCACGGGATGGCTATCTGGGGTATGGTTTATTTGTTCACAAAGTACCGAACAGGATTCGAGGATATCTACCGAAGGAGAAAGGAGGTCGGCGGCTTCAGTGGTGTTTGTGCCAAAAAGTGTCCGTTTTGAGTTCCATGAGTTGGCCGTCGAACACTGCTGAGCTTTTGTGGATTTAAAATGGACGCGACCTTGTGTTCGGTATACGAATGGTGGCCCCCCAGCTACAGCATCAATTAAGAGGTGTCTGCGGTTAACTTTACCGTTCTAATGGTTAACCAGCAGCACACTTCTCTACTGGGTGGCTGGCCGTTCGGGAGTTTTATTCGGTAGTTAGTAAGGGAACGGTATAGAGTCTACATGAATGGGAAAACACGAATTAAACTAACGAATGAAGAATAAGTCTCTGTAAGTTCAAGACAGAGAGATCTGTCACAGGAGGGTACAGAAAGCACAGACAGAAGTCAACCATTTTTTGCACCTACTGTGCACTCTGCACTTTGTTCATCTCTATCTGAACCATAATTACCAATTTTGAGCATAATCTCAAATGAGTGCAAGAAATAGCTCTCCAGCGATATTATATTTAATATAACTGCTTAATTGTTAACGTTGTACCTTCCATGCTAAACTCTTGTTTACATAAAGTTTACTTTGTTAGTTATTGTGCTAAAAGTCTTGTCAATTTATGTTCACCATTTATGACCTATCCTCATATCTTTAAATCTCAAATACTTTCTCATTTGTTTATTTATTTTTCCTCATTAACTGCCATTTCTCACCTCATTTGCTGTTTGATCTAACCCAGATTCTTTTTTGCAGCCTGGGTCCCAAACATAACAGCAACTAGCTCCCAAGACTCTCAGCTACAAGACTTATGCAGAGGTAGCTCTTTTGGATGGCTTCGCCCTCACCCCAAGTATCTCACTACATTTATAGATAGGACAAATTACCTGACAACATAAACACACTAATTATGTCTCTTAAACAGTCATAACCTGCTCAATTTTCACACACCCTGCCTTTTAACCCCTCACCCCTCTCTTGTAACTCTAAAATACCACCTTATTTAATTCGGCATTACTGAAACTCCTACTCCCCTATTATATAATATAAAATCTTTGAGTCTTTTTATTAAATGTTCTCCCTCATATTCTTTACTTTCACCCTCACTTCTCTCATTGGCAAAATATCTCTGGCATTCTGCCTACCTGTTCCTGCTGACACCATTTTCATTGCTCCCACCCTAATTCCCTCCTCTTTTTATTAATCCCATGCACTCTACTTGTACATTTACAGCTTATATCCACCATCTTCTTCTAAACCCTCAAAACATAAACACTCTCACAAAACCTTTAAGTCCTGCTACCATCTGTTCATCCTTTCTATTCTTCTACTCCTAGCAGCTGGTGATGTCTCTCCAAACCCCGGTCAAACCCTTGCAAATGCATCATGGGATAACTCCAACAATCACTCCAATATCATACCCATCTCACACTACTCTTCCTTTAAATCCTCCTTCCAAACTGCCCTCTGGAATGCATGCTCTGTTTGCAGTGTTACTAAATCCACAGCTATAATTGCTATCATTAACTGAAACATGGGTCTCTCCGTCTGACACTGCTTACCCTGCCTCTTTATCCTTCGGTGGTCTTCAATTTTCCCACCACCCAAGAAACTCTGAAAATAAAGGTGGTGGTGTAGGGTTTCTGCTCTCACCTCCTTGCTCCTTCAAACCTCTACCCATGCCCCCTTCCCTCTTTTTCTCATCATTTGAGATTCATTCAATACGCCTTTTCAAACCCGTCTCTGCTAACATTGCTGTTATCTATCGTCCCCCTGATTCCCCACTTCTCTTCCTTGACCACTTTGTTGCCTGGCTTCCTTACTTCCTCTCCTCTAACATTCTCTGTAATTCTCTGAGATTTCAACATTCCCATTAACCCACCCATGACTCCAGCAGCTTCAAAACTACTTTCTATTACCCCCTCCCTTGGGCTATCACAGTGGGCTAATTCCCCCACCCATGTAGTGGGCAATACTCTAGACCTTATTTTCACTAATGAATGTACAGTCTCTAACATCTGCAACACACCATTTCCTCTCTCAGATCATTATCTTCTATCATTTGCTCTCAATAGCCACCTCCCCCAACAACCTCAGCCTAAACCCCCTAACCTCCAGCAGCTGTCAGCTGATATTGATTCCCAACTATTGTCCATTCCTGCTTACTCATGTCCCTCACTGGCTATCTCCTGATATAACTGTACCCTCACCTCAGCCCTGGACACTGCAGCCCCTCTCCAAATACGCACCTCGAAAAGGATACGCCACCAACCATGGCACACTAAATCAACACGCTACCTGCAGAGATGTCAGATGTCACACCGAGTCAGACATTCTACACTACAAATTCATCTTGCGTTCATACAGTGCAGCCCTTGCCCTTGCCAAACAGTCATATTTTTCTTCTCTGATTAGCACAAGCTCTCGCAATCCCAGGCATCTCTTTGATACCTTTAACTCTCTAGTTTGCCCTGCTGTGGCCACCCCCCAAACTAACCTCACAGCTGATAGTTTTGCATGCTACTTTACTGACAAGATTGAACAGCTAAGGAAAGAATTCTCATCACCTTGACCCTCACTTTCTCAACCACACCTGGATCATGCCTCTCCAACCCTTCCGACCTTCTCTCAGGCTACTGAACAAGAGGTTTATCCTTTCCTCTCACCCCACCACTTGCCCGCTTGATCCTGTCCCGTCTCACTTTATCAGATCGCTCTCCTCTTGTCTTGTGCCCTCCTTAACACACATCTTCAACTGCTCTCTTTCTTCTGGCACTGTCCCTGCTGTCCTTAAACATGCTACTGTAGTACCTAGCTTATAAAAACATGTCTTGACCCATCCTCCCCTTCTAACTATCATCCTATATCCCTGCTCCCTTTTTCCTCAAAGCTTCTTGAAAACTAGTCTTTACCCATCTGGCCTGCTTCTTCAACTCCAACTCTCTCCTTGACCCTCTTCAGTCCTGCTTTGGCCCCCTCCACCCTACTTACACTGCCCTTATTAAAGTCACTAACAACATTATCACAGCTAAATCCAAAGGTTACCACTCCACACTAATTCTTCTTGGCCTCTCTTCTGCCTTTGACACCATTGATCATAATCTACTTCTCCAAACTCTTCAATCCCTCGGTCTCTGTGACTCTGTCCTCTTGTGGTTTTCCTCCTATCTCACACAAAGCTCATTCAGTGTTTCCTTTTCTAATGATACCTCCAACCTTCGTCCTTTCTTAGGTGGAGTCCCCCAAGGCTCTGTCCTTGGTCCCTTTGTATTTTCTCTTTATACTGCCTCTCTTGGCAAACTTTACCTCATTTGGATTCCAATACCACCTATACGCTGATGACACCCAGATATATCTCTCCTACCCGGACCTCTTCCCTGATGTCCTGCAACGTGTCACCTCTTGCCTTTCTTCTATCTCTGATTGGATGTCCTCCCGCTTTCTGAAACTCAATCTTTCCAAAACAAAACTTCTTGTCTTTCCTCCTCCTAATATTAATCCTCCTCTCTCGCTCTCCCTTCAGATTGGTGGTACCCATATCAGCCCATCCTTACAAGCACATTGTTTTGGTGTTACTTTTGATTCTGGCCTGCCTCACCTTTGAGCCTCACATCCGGTCTGTTGTCAAATCATGCCAATTCCACCTTAAGAACATCGCCCGCATCCACCCCTTTCTTACACAAGATGCTACTAAAGAGCTTGTCCATGCTCTTGTAATCTCTTGCATGGACAATTGTAACTCTCGCCTAATTAGTCTTCCCAATAGCTATACTGCCCTGCTACAGTCTGTAATGAATGCTACTACCAGACTGATTTTCCTCTCTAGTCATTCCTCTCACACCTCACCCCTCTGTCAGTCCTTACATTGGCTTCATGTATCCTAAGCTAGTCAATTCAACCCATACCTATAAAGCACTAAACAATTCTAGCCCCTCTTATATCTCCTCACTGATCCATAGGTATGCCCCTTCTCAGTCTCTCCGCTCTGCCCATGACCTTCTCCTGTCCGCTGCTCGCACCCGTGCGGTCAACTCACGCTTGCAGGACTTCTTGCGGGCGGCTCCCTTCCTATGGAATAGCCTGCCTACCGTCATCAGACTCTCCACTAGTCTTCAATCATTTAAGAAGTGCCTTAAAACCCATTTCTTTAGGCAAGCTTATGGCCTCCCAGACTAACCTCTACCTCACATACCTGTCTCTTGCTCTCTTCTAAAGAGCAGCACTCAACTCTCTCCTCCAGCTCTGCTTCACTTCCACCTTATTTGATTGCTATTTCCTGTCCTAATGTGTTTTATACCCCACCTCTTATATCCCTTCCCAATAGCATTAGTCAACCAAGTGCTAGTGTAGAAGCCAGTGTTGTGACACCTTACAAAGATGAGAATCCACTGGCAATCTCATTAGTCAAAAAGATTGAGTTTAATAGTTTGTTATTGATTTGACAACTTCCCAGAAGAGCAACTTGCAATGTACAAATTGTGCAGCATTGGAAGTGAGTAAGGTGAGTCATGTCACTAGTGCTGGTCTGAAGAAGCAAAAAGAAAAGGTGTTAGGTCAGGCAGTGGAGCCACTGGTGAATTATCTGATTCTGTGCAACTAACTACCACTTTTGCCAATTGATATCTCATCCTCATGGAGAGGAGATGTTTAGCCTAATTCAACTGCACAACAGGGACAGAAACATGTTCAGTCCACGTTATCACAGGGATATGTTCACAAGCCCACTCATGAATATTTTGTTGGAATCAATGCTATAGGCATGTGAAAACAGCAGGCTAACAAAATCAAACCTCCTTTCCCATGACAGGAGGGGATCCCTTTAATCAGCTGATTCAGGCCATTGCTCTCATTAGGTTCTTTCCCCATGATTCACTTTCAGCAGGATGATGATCTTATCACTGTATGTACCAGTATGTTACTAATGAAGAAGCAGCTGGCTAAGGTAGTAAGTCAATAGGTACATTTCACTACAACTTTATGGAGATCTCCTAGTGACCAGCATGTATTCCATCCCTTGACAGGACACTGGTGGCGGCAGCTGATGCTTTGGTATATTGGTGGCAGAGGGGGAGGTCCAACCTTTGCAGCATTTCAGACTGAGATTAGGTCATTGCTATCAATCTCTCTCACACTCCAGCAAACCTTTTGCAGGCAATCAGACAAATAGTGTCAAATTGATTGGGACAGCAGGGAGGCCTGTTGGCTTTATGATCACTGACAGAGATACTAGCATGGTCAAAGTTATTAGAGATGTTCTTTTTGTAGGCATGCACTGTTCTACACATATCCTAAAAGTTGTACTAAATGATGCAATTCAGGTAGCCAACACAAAGGTGCAAATCATACTTGAGCATTGCAAGAAAATTATCAGATATTTCTACCATTATCGGAGGTCTAGCTAACTCTTGTGGCATCAACAAGAAAAAAAAGGGCTTCCAACACACTGTCTATGACAGGAATTCAGCATAAAATGAAGTTTAAGTTTAGACCTGCTGGAATTAATTTTTGAATAGCAAATAGTAACCATGGTCTAGCTCCCCATCACTTTATTGGCATTGACACCCTTTTGTAATGTGAGGATTAAACGGCCACTATAGGCACACAGACCACTTCAGCTTAATGAAGTGGTCTGGGTGCCAGGTCCATCTAGGTTTAACCCTTTTTGCTTAAACATAGCAGTTTCAGTTTACCTATGGGTTAATCCAGCCTCTAGTGGCTGTCTCATTGACAGCCGCTAGTGGCGCTTCCGCGCTCCTCACTGTGATTTTCACAGTGAGAAGACGCCAGCATCCATAGTAAAGCATTGAGAATGCTTTCCTATGAGACTGGCTGAATGCACGCGCGGCTCTTGATGGGCATGCGCATTCAGCTGATGACATCAGAAGAGGGAGGAGAGTCCCAACGCCGAAGGAGCCCAGAGCTGGAAAAAAGGTAAGGGATTAACCCCTTCCTCCTCCTAGAGCCCGGAGGGAGTGGGACATTATAGTGCCAGGAAAACGAGTTTGTTTTCCTGGCACTATAGTGGTCCTTTAAACAATAATAGGGAAGCTAATTCTTACTTTATTTAAGGGCATGGCAGACCATTTAAGACGCAGTAATGCCAGTTTTGAACAGGTCATTCCTTAGTTCACCCACCTCTTGAGCATGGCGGAGGACTTTCTGGAAAATAAGGAATTAGTTCATGGCAGCAGACTCCAGACTGATGAAGCAGCAGTGTTTAGGAAGCTAAAAGGTCTAAGTGAACAATCTGCTAACTGCCCTGAACTAATGTTAGCTTCCCTGTGTGAACTTTGCATTAAGGGGAAATTGACACTCCAATACAATAACCTGACATACTGTAGGGACGGATTTATTAACACGGTTTATGATTTGCATTGAAAGTTAGTCATGCTGGTTGAGGATGATTAAATATCGATTACTATGTTGCCATGGTCTACTCTTTCCAGCAACAGTCCTGGCAGCTTAATGCCCAGAGTGTTAAGTTTTGGTTTAATCATGTTGGTGGTTTGGTGCGAGCAAGTAGCCAAAAAGAGACTATTAATGCCCCTGAAATGGTCAAAGCTTACATATTTGAACTTCTTGTAAGGACCCACTTATAAAAAGAAGAGTGTGTGGCCTGCTCTGTGTCTGGTTGCTTAGCCGCTATTGTCATGTCCACTGATCACTTCACAAAGTGAGCAAGTGTTTTCTGTTCCAGGGAACATTCTGAATCCCCAACATTCACACATGTCCCTGCAGCTGATAGAGAGAATAGCCTCCTCAAGCCCAATCTCCCCAAGTTTGATTACCCTGCTCTTCATTTTAAAATTTGACTAGTATTCATCTGCTAGTTGAGATACAGTTGTCCACTCAATTCTTCCTTCAAAGTTGTTGCTAAATTTGTAAGTATTTTAAAATCATACAGTACTTAAAAAATACATTCAACTTAAATTGCTGCTGCTGCTTCCCTTTTTTCATGTGTCTATCTTTGCAATGATTTTTCCCAGCCTGGCTTGCTGGCTCTTGCTGTGCCACTCCCTCCACAGATACAGATAAGAGAAGCTGCTAGAGTACTGTGTTTTTTTCTGCACTGATGAATGGTTACTGACTCTTCATAGTGGATGTGTGGGAAAGTTTGTTTTGGGTGTCAGGGTGAAAGGCGTGAGTTGGTGGTCAAGTGACCACTGACTTTTTCCCTTCACTTTTGGGTAAATTCATATTTTTCATTTTGAAATAATTTGTGTTTCCCTTTTTTTTTTTTTTTATTAATACATGATTGCAAAGGTTATAATTAATCATTTTATATCTCTCTCATTTCCTTTTTTTTTATCCAGATATATCATAATAGTCTAAATTTGGCAACTGAGAATTGACATTGCAATTAGATGTTCAACGCATACATTTCCAAATCTAAATTTATCTAATTTCAGCAATTCAGAAGCGTGCCAATTTTAGATTCGATTGAAAACAAAATGAAACAAATCTGAATTAATTTGAAATTAATTGAAACAATTTATTTTTGATCTATTTATTTTCATGATAATAGCAAATTAGGGAGCTATCTACACAACTGAAAGTGCAATATTAACACAAGTGTTACATGGGATTGCAGATGCTTGGAAATATACTTAACCACCTACTATTTCAGAAGTGAATTCCTATTTAAATACCACTAAAATATATGAAGAAATGTCTAGTAGGATGGTGGGTGATATGTACAAACTTATGAATATTTGGGGACAATAGGATGATGGTGCATCAAGAGATTGCCTTGCTGAAGAATAGCCCAAGTCAGATTATTATTGATATACAATGTATTTACAGTGGCTACCCTTAAGTTTTCCAATGGGTTATAATTGAAGGTTTTATGACTGACACCGATGTTATCTCCTTATACCACTTGGAGAGTTCTATCATTACTGTATGAAGTGCCTGATTTTCCTATTTTTAAGTTACCTACTTGAGCTAGGTATTTTGTGCAGTCAAAACATAGTGTTCCTTTTTCGTGGTTTGAAAAATTATACAAGGAATTTTATATATTTTTTTTCAGCTGTTTAGTGTATAGCTAATTTGCAATCTTTACATTGGATTGTCGTAATTAATGGTACCAGATTAGGGAGCTTCATACTAAAAAACAGAAAGAGCTAAATTAAGAAACAGGCTTTTCTTACTCTTACTTTTTAGGTTGTTTTGCAGATAACTTCCTAAAATGGTACCATTATGTGGAATAGCAAATTAAGATGCTCTTTAGCGTGTAGTTCCCTTATTAGGCAATTGGTATCTTTATGACAATTAAAGAGCTATTTTCTAAACAGCTGAAAGATGAAATTTAAGAGGAACTTAAATTAGTACTTTGTAACTTTGTGACTGCGATCTTTATTCATTCCCCATTGGGAATAATGGGTTTCCAAATTAAATAATTAAGTAATTAACAAAACGTTCAGATGAAATTTGGTTCTTCCAAAAATTATTTTTCGAAATTTGGATGAATCGAAATTCAAATATTATGAAGCAAATCTAAATGAATTCTTTGCCTGTATACATTGTGTAACAAACTCCCCTCTCCAAGTGAGTTTGCCACAAGCTTCTGGAGGAGCCTGCTTGCCAGCCTGCTGCCCACAGACTATGGGCCCTGCAGGGAAACCTGTAAAAGACTACCAAACGTGACCGACTGTTAGCACTGATTTCCCTGGAACTGTTTTGGGCATAGGACCATGTGCAGGGTCGGTCAAATCTGTAACTTCCAGGAAATTCCATACCAAGACATACATACGTGGATGTGAACTACTTTTGAAAGTAAGACAAAAACTGAGCTTCATAGGGGTTGACTTTTTAGGAAGCCATATGAAGCAGCAAGGCCACAACCATGCCAACAAAATGCTGATTGGCTTAGAAGTATATGTTATATGCGAGTGGCACCAAGTGCCATTACTGGATGATTTTGTGTATCAGGTCATGCCATGAATAAGGCCCCTGGGGTTCTCATGAATAAGGGCTGATTATTTACAATCCTTAGGGTCCCCCCACCTTCTGTACCTTAGAAGCGGCTTGCTCAAAGTTTGTTTGGATGGGTGGGAGACCCAGAGTTAATCGGACTGACATTTAATGCAAGCAAAATACAGGGGGTCTGGGTTACCCGAGTGCCAAAAACTACTATATAGCCAATGCTCTAGAAAGAGTACAAGAATAGACAATCCCCACCAAGATGAAGCCATGGAAAGCACTCCCTTGGCTTACAGACAAACTTAACCTATATCTGTCTTGTCATCCAACCATTCAGCCGACCATATCTTTATGGCATAAACACAGAACAGAGAAATAACTTTTACCATCCACTTCCCCCCTCTTAACACTGACCCACAACCCAGCGATCTCATCAGACTAAGCTAGATGGCTCAAGACTAGCTTTCCTGACAACAATAACATATGCATTCTAGACATTCACACCTCTGGCTCACTCCCATCATTGGACACCATTATACCTAACAAATCCCATATTTTTGCAGACAAATTCAATTATCACCATCTGAGGCATTTTCTGCAATCTCTATCAGGACTAGGGAATAGGCTTAAACCCCTCACCATTCTGGAACAAATTTGCCCCTCCCCTACATGCCCCAAAAGATTGCTCTCCGAAACATAAAAACTGATTAACTCTCCCACATTGGCAACACTCCGATCTTACACCAAATCCTGGGAGCAAGACATAGGGATCACGGACACTATACATCAGTGGCAAAAAAAAATTTAGATTGCATACTCATGAGCCACTAGCTCCAGATACCTAGAGGTAGGCTTGAAACTGCTTATGAGATGGCATCGTACCCCAGATAGATTACACAGTTGGATAGCCACCATCCCGGATACTTGTTGGAAATGCGGAGCGGACAGAGGCACACTCATACATATTTGTTGGCATTGCCCCCCATCAAACGGTTCTGGAAGAATGTACTTCCCCTCATTCACACTATTAGTGGTTGCCAGATATCCTCAGAGTCAGCAGAGATCCTCCTCCTACACACAAATAACCCTCTAGCACAACTGAGGAAAACTTGCTTACCAATGCTATTGCTAGTGGCAAAGTCACTCATCCCATTACACTGGATTTATTAAAGTATCAGGAAATTCTAGGAGAAAGCGGTATGCTGATGTGCCCTCCATAATAGAATAAAGGGTAAGATTAGAAAGATGTAAGAATTGGTTGAATAATATCCCTCACAGCAACACAAATATGCAAAACAAATGTTGTCTCAAGCACATCTGATGCAACTAATCAAAGTGAAAATAATGTTCCACAAAGTTAAGAGAAAAGATTATCGCCCTTCACAAACAATAAACAGGATGCAAAAAGATAGCAACTCACTGTTCCTAGAGACATCATTGTAAGCATAGTTTGCAAGTTCAAAGATGAAGAAACAGTGATTACACTGTGGTGACTGCCTGGCACCCAGACTGGGTACCTCCACCAATCGCGCTTCCTAGTAGTTGCCGAGTACCATAAGAACCACACCGGACACCATAATTTCGGCTGGGGTCTTGCTGTCCTTTACCACCCTGGACCAACACCTGGATTCAATAATTATAGCAGTATAGCTGTTCCTGCCACACATGAGCCAAGGTTTAATGCTGGGAAGTAATTTGTTTTATTAAGGGTCTTTTATGCACAAGTCCATGCAAGGGGTTTCTCACACAAAATCACTGGGTAATCCCTTCCCTGTGCCTGAGAGATTGAGTCAGGAACTGTACTAACTCAATTATCTCCAGGTACAGGAAACACACAATTTACAAACACCCCAAAAGTACCCCCAAAATATATAAAAAAACCTCACAAACGTCAGATCCCCTGATAGCCCCAATTTGGGTGACCAACACATCCAAAAATCTCCCAGATCGGTTCATGGGCTCAGGTTTTCCATCGAAGTCCCGTTTTTGACCGACCGCACATGTGGCTTAATCCCAAAATAGTTCCATGAAATCAGTGCCAACGGTCGGTCAACTTCGGTAACATAAAAATGAAAGAATTACTGAACGTAGTCTATATTTGAACCATGGAGCTTGTTCCCCTTATCCAAACAAACAATTTCACTGAACAGTGCTCTTCTAGGATTTACAGAACCAAACGCAGGTGGTGATGGAAGTTCAGCAGTGTTCGGGAGTTTCAGTGTCTGATTTTAGTTCCATGAACTTAACAACCAAACACTGCTGCCTGCATTCATGTGAACAAGATGGCCACCACCTCGTGGTCGTTCATATGAACTGCGGCCACCCAGATGACCCATTAGAACACTGCAGTTAGATTCGTTAAAAGGTGTTAATAGGGCTTAACAAGCACACGGGTGGTCTATGGTTCATGCGTCTCTTCGGTTCCTGAACAATATAGGGAAATGGCACAAACAAAGTTCTTCAACAGGGTTTTTGCAGGGCCCGTAGTCTTTGGGCAGGAGGCTGGCCAGCAGGCCCCTCCAGGAACACATGGCAGAGGATGGGGCAAATAAAGGAAGGTATCAATAGCTGCAACCAGATTTCCGATTAAGCAGGTTGTAAAACCCCTTGAGTGACTGCAAAAGACCTGCAGAAAGATTTGGTGGCAAAGGGCACTGAGGTTTCAGTGAACACAGTTAGGCGCATACTAAACACAGAATATTTCCATGACAGAACTACAAGACATACCGAAAAGCACAAAAAAATTGTCTCCATTGTGCTCAAAATCATATAAAGAAGCCACAGAAGTTTTAGGATTGCGTTCTTTAGAGCAATTAAACAAAACTGAAACTTTGCAGCCCATTGGATCAGTTGTATGTCTGGAGGAAGAACAATGAAGTATATGCTGAAAAGAACACTCTGCCTCCAGTTAAACATTGTGGTGGCTCAGTGGTGCTCTGGGGCTGCTTTGCATCCTCTGGCACTGGAAACCTGCAGCAAGTGGAGGGTGAGATGGATTTATTAAAGTATCAGGAAATTCTAGGAGAAAGCGGTATGCTGTATGTGAGGAAACTTAAGCTTGGGCATTATTGGACTTTCCAACAAGATAATTACCCCAAACATACCTCAAATTCCACCAAGGCATGGTTGCAGAAGAAGTCCTACAAATTTCTACAGTGGCCATTAGTCACCTGACTTGAACCACATAGAAAATCTCTGGTGGGATTTGAAGAAGAAGGGATGAAGAATATTACTAAACTGGAGGCCATTGCTCACGAGCAATTAGCTAAAATTACTCAGGAACGATGCCAAATTCTGGTGTCTGGCTATGCATCTTGTTTGCAACAGGTCATAACAGAAAAAGTTGAAGTTGAATATGTTTGATTAAAATAATAGATAGATAGATAGATAGATAGATAGATAGATAGATAGATAGATAGATAGATAATAACTATCCAGGAACATGCATCTCTACTCAGGATCTTAAGAGATTTGTAAATTTGGAAGGCTTTTTTAAATTCATATCCTGCCTATTTTCTTTATCTCACTTAATTTCTCTTTAAAATATGTTTGTGAAATGATTGGCATGTGCAAAATGGGTAGCAATTTAAAACCACTCACAGTTTTTATTTCAGCAAATTTATATGGAGTTCTCATTAAATAAGTGTAATTTATTTAAATATGTTTTATTTGCAGAATAAAGAGTAATTGTGATTTTCTAAAGCCTGCTCTTATCCTATTGTGTATGAAACCTGGTAATTCTATACAATCTGAGTGTTAGAAACACAATTAATTCTAAACAAAAGAGCAGCTGTACTATTCCTAGAGAATAAAAAGAAATGGTAACAAAAACACACAATACAAAGAAAATATAATACTATCAGTTGCTTTTTAAGCTACATATTTATGATTTTTTTCTTCAAAAATATGTTAAATCATTTTTTTACAAAGTGGTTTAAAAAATAAACCTATTCAAATCTACATTTTATAAAAAATTTCTAACTACAAATAATTTTTTTCTACCTATGAATTTAGATATATTTTATCTGACATACATTTAATATTATTTTTTAATAAGCATCATTTATGCATGTGTTTGTTTTTTGTAGCTCATGCACATATGAGCAAAGAATAAAAGTTAGTTTTCAAGCTGATATTGTTTATAAGTGAGAGTAAAAGGTGCAAAAATGCACAACACAAAGAATGAATAATGCAATTGTTTGTAATTTAGCTATACAAGCAAGTATTAATTTCATAAAAATGTAACATTTTTAGTATTAAAGTTTAATTCAATTTAAGTCTAGTTGTATTTTTTTCTACATCATGATAGTATTCTTGTAAACAAGTTTAACAGCATTCCACTAGTATCACTATAATATATAAAAACATATTTATTTTTTAATAATTTAAAGAAAAAAAGTGCTGAAATAGAGG
>OW240915.1:167126113-167144912 GCA_933207985.1 Pelobates cultripes | reverse complement strand
TTTCCCTATCACTATTCCGGCCAATTAAGCCATGCCTACTATACATGTCCACACCTATTCAACCCTATTGCGGATACAACAAAAGTCTGCCCCTCACTATGTGCGCACTGCCCACCAGACCGGCGGCCGCACACGCCCACACTACCAAATAAACACCGCCTCAATCGGCGGCAAAATGCTGCAAAACACTTCAGGCCAAGCAAACTACATTTCCCATAATGCCCCCTCCACTTGCTGCCACGAGCAACTACCCATATATGCCCTAAGCGGGGATCATACCACTGTACGCCTGTTATACCTGAGCTGGCTATAGCTCTCCTAAATTTGAGTTTAATATATATCTCTCTTCTCACATACATTGACCCACACAGTCTATATGATCGGTCTCTTATTTTGTGTCTTTCATATTATGATAACAATCGGACCACTATAAACAGTGAAGACACTCCATCACCTAAAGCACCGTAAAAGACACTCATCGCTAGAGTGCAACTTTAAACTATCCTGGACTAACTTATATCCACTAACTTCATATTTATGCTTTATTTATATACCTGTCTTATTATGCATAGTCCACATTGATATACTTTGGCGCAGCCTTGCACTTCTGTTATTGTTGTTTCCCCTCTGCCTCCATGGCTGAGATAATTACATTTAATGATCCCAGCCAATCCAATGCATTCCTATGGGAAAGCATTGGGAGGCTATTGCACATACGTGGCTAAACACTGTGCTGTGCCAGTCAGCATATCCTCATAGTGATACATTGAATCAATGCATCTCTATGGGGAGCATTCAGCGTCTCCATGCAGAGCGTGGAGTCTCCATGCAGAGCGTTGAGTCACTGAACATACGTAGCACTAACCCAGGAAGCACCTCTAGTGGAGATCTGAGTGACTGCCACTACAGGTGATCCTAGGCGGTAATTTAAACACTGCCTTCTTTTTGAAAAGGCAGTGCATACATTCAAAAGCCTGCAGGGACAGGTTATAGACACCAGAACCACTACATTAAGCTGTAGTTGTTGTAATAACTATAGTGTCCCTTTGCCTCTGATATATTATTCCCCTGTGTTGTTATATGAATTTTCGATTTGTACCATTTTTAAAGTTGATAAACTGCTTTGCACTTAGTGGTGGAAATACAGTAGAGAGGGCACTGTTGAAATAATTTTTGGGAGGCCCGCTGATTGCAAATATGGAAAAAAAGAAAGGTAGATCCCCATCTGCTGTTCAACTGACACAATGCTTTGCCAGCTGGGGATCTACCATTTGCCCATCCTTGCAGGGTTGTACTTGGCACAGAGCAGCGTTTGTATGTTTGAATGTAAGTGTGACGAAGTGCCCTTCGCCACTTGTGCCTGGAGAGGACTGCTTGCCCGCCTCTTGCCCTGTGACTATGGCCCCTGGGATGTATTGCCCTTTAAAGACATGATTTGGGCATAATGGATTTGTGTTGTGCTGCTGCTGGCCCTTTTAAGAACCATCTGGGGACATACTTTGGAGTTACTGGGTGGCCACCATTTCCTGTATCAGAAGCACATGGTGAGAACAATGGATGGTGGCCATTTTAACTCACAGACACTGTTTGGACTTTTCAACACAGTGCCATCTCGCCAGTATTTGTTGCACAGAGACATCGTGCGGTGGTTTTGGACTATACAGCAGGGGACACATTATACAGTGATTGTTTTTATTTAGCCTGTATATGTTCTGCAGAATCTGCATTAAACTGTATTTTCCAAAGTACTGAACGGATCTGGGTGAATTTTGGATATGTGGTTCACCCAGATCCCCCGGTTCCAAGGATATATTTTTATGGGGTTATTGCATGTTTTGGGGTCCCTGTGTGTTTTATGAAACTGTATTATTTCTGGCCAGCAGATAATTGAGCTTTGTGTATTGTAGAAACTCAATTATCTAGCCTAGCCCAGAGGAGGAGTTTTGTGTTGCATAAATTGTGAGTTCTGTGTGCCAGTAAATCAGTCTTGTTCCAGCATTAAGCCTTGGCTCATGTTTGGGGGAAGGGATACCTACACTCTGGGGATTGCTATAATCACTATACTCCCCAGGGTATGATCACTAAGTTCTGCTAAGAGCTTGTTCCTGCTCTCTGGGGTTCACCCACTGGAAGCTGGATCCTGGCCTTGGGTCCAGGGTGGGTGGAAACAGCAGAGACCCCGGCGCAGTTACATCGCTGGAAGTGGGGTCTGCCGTGCTGATGGTGTCGGTTTGAGTGCTTGGAGTCCTCAGCGAGCACTAGGAGCATCGATTGGCAGTCGGAGTGCCAGCGTTCCGTCACAGTAAGTTTTTGTATAAAGTATCTGTGTGTGAATGGAGGAGTGTATTCGTGTGTAGTGTTGTGTGTTTTTATGTGCTGTTGCCATTTGCAAGCAGTGGTTTACTTGTGTGTAATGTTTGCCTCTGAAAGTAGGGGTGTATGTGTGAAGTGTTAGAGTTTGAGTGCTGAGATGTATACACATATAAACTGCCACACACACACACACATCTGGATACACAGACACACAGGTACAGACATGCAGATACACAGGCACACACTGACAACATACAGATACACAGATGCACAGATACACACACTGGCAAGCATGCAGATACACATAAATACATTAACACCATACAAATATACAGACACACACTAACACACATGCAGATGCAGACAAATGCAGATACACAAGCACACATGCAGATACACACACAGACACTGAAACACATATAGATACACATAATGACACAAATACAAACACTGGCACACATACAGGGACACAGCGACACACATTAACACACAGATATACATAGACATACACATAGTTAAAATGCACACAGATCACATTACATATTTTTTAGCCACTACCCATACCTTTTTGATGCAGGAGGGTGGCTTCCCTGTGGTCCAGCGGCATCTGGATGCATGTAATGGGAGTCTGTTACAGGCTCTCTTCCGGTCCTGGCTCTTAGTCTGTCTCCCTCCTGGAGTGAAAGTGCCATTTGTGTGTGAAAAATGCAAAAAACTTCACTTTCACTGACAATATCATCGCTGTGATATGTTTTACGGTTTTTAAAAACTAATATTTGTGTTCAGTGAAGTCTACCGAGTAAAACGGTTCCCCCATGTTCAGGTTTTAAGGTGTCTTGGAAAGTTACAGGGTCAAATATAGTGCTAGCAAATTAAATTCCCTGGACTTTTAGCCTGGGTTGTAATTTTATTGATTCCAATTTTGGGGACCTGCCTGACAAAATTCTATGTGCATATTTATGTAAAAAATATTACATAAATATGCACGTAGAATTTAAATTTGTATATTTTAAGTCTTTATGAAATTATATATATGATTATGTATGTGGACATATGTATATTTTGTATTAGTTTTTTTGTTTATAAATGCATATATATATATATATATATATATATATATACATAATTTCATTCTAAGTGTATTAGAGCATTCCTGCTCTTGTGATAAGAGTAAATATGAATGAAGACTGAATGAATTAATAAAAAATACCTGCATGAAATGCTTACGTTAACAGTCTTTTATCTTTATTTTATATGTTTTCATTTCAAACCAAAACACCTAGAAAAAGACCACATAAGCATGTCATCCCAACTCACCTTTGTGTTGCCTATAATTTTTTAGCTTTTGTTTCTTTTGTCAATCAGGTCCCCCAAATTGGAATCAATAAAATTACTTAATTATGTAAAAATATTACATAAATATGCACGTAGAATTTAGATATATATACACATATTTATATATTTTAAGACTTTATGAAATTATTTATGTAATTATATTTTATAATATATTTTTATATATGTATATATATATATATATATAAATAAAAAAAGTACAAAATATACATATGTCCATATACATAATTACATAAATAATTTCATAAAGTCTTAAAATATATAAATATGTGTATATATATCTAAATTCTACGTGCATATTTATGTAATATTTTTACATAATTAAGTAATTTTATTGATTCCAATATATTAATATCAAGATACAGTTAGAAAAAAATTACATTTATATATATATATATATAATTTTTTTATTGTTTTATTATTTTTAAATTTTTATATTTATTTTAATTGATTATTTTTTGTTTATTATAATAATATTTATACAATATTGTTATTATATTAATACAAAATACACTTAGTATGACATTATATATAAGATATATATATATATATATATATATTATCATATAATATTTTTATTTTAAAACTTTTTGTTTAGCGGTCATATGGCCCCTGGGGTTATTAATTTGCAGATTATGGTTTGAGATTTTGAAATATTGCTTGTTTTCCAATCCAATGCTATCGTTTAGCTGCAGATAATATATGTAGAATTATTGGAAAGGTGTCTTTTTGTATTTTATTAACTTTTAAATATAATAAGGCCACTTCTGGACTTATTTCTAATACTTTACCCAACGTTTTGAATCTTAAATTGAGTTTCTCTTGTAGTAAAAGAGTGTATATGTTTATATGTAGTAGTAGTGAATCCCATTTGTATTGCTCAGTTTTAATCTCAAGATTGTGTTCCCAAAAACATTTCCCAAAACAGTGGGTATAGTTCTAGGTGATAATTTATATATATACGATCTGGGCATATTTAGATATTATATCCTTATAATTCTACTTTTCCAGTGAGGTTTTTAGGTCTTTTACTATTTCTGAACTTCTTGAATACAAATGTTTAGCCAGAACACATCCCAGACTTAGATAATTAAAATGTCTTTGTTGGGTATATAATATTCTGAAACCAACTTGGGGAAAGGTTTTATTGTATTTTGATCTATTATATCTTTTACCTTTATAATACCTATACCCTTTGATTTTTCCAAATTAATGTTGTCTATAGATGACTTCAGAACATTCCGAGGTAGAGAACATTGGATGTAGAGGAGTGCGGTTCCTGCTCTTATGATAACAGTAAATATGAATGAAGACTGATTGGATTAATCAAAAATACTTGCATGAAATGCTTACGTTAACAGTCTTTTATCTTTATTTTATGTTTTAATTTCAAACCAAAACACCTAGAAAAAGACCACATAAGCATGTCATCCCAACTCACCTTTGTGTTGCCTATAATTATTTACCTTGTTTCTTTTAATTTAAAAAAAAAAAGCCAGAGAAAGAAAAAAAAATCTTTCCAAGTGTTGCTTCTCTTCTTGTTTCTTAAAAAAAGAGTTCCATGCAGTGATGAGCGTTTCCCATTAATTTATCTACAGTTGCAAGAAAAAGTATGTGAACCCTGTGGAATGATATGGATTTCTGCACAAATTGGTCATAGAATGTGATCTGATCATCATCTAAGTCACAACAACAGACACTCACAGTCTGCTTAAACTAATAACACACAAAGAATGAAATGTTGCCATGTTTTTATTGAACACACTATGCACACATTCACAGTGCAGGTGGAAAAAGTATGTGAACCCTTGGATTTAATAACTGGTTGAACCTCCTTTGGCAGAAATAACTTCAACCAAACGTTTCCTGTACTTGCAGATCAGACGTGCACAACGGTCAGGAGTAATTCTTGACCATACCTCTTTACAGAACTGTTTCAGTTCAGCAATATTCTTGGGATGTCTGGTGTGAATCGCTTTCTTGAGGTCATGCCACAGCATCTCAATCGGGTTGAGGTCAGGACTCTGAATGAGCCACTTCAGAAGGCGTATTTTCTTCTGTTTAAGCCATTCTGTTGTTGATTTACTTCTATGCTTTGGGTCATTGTCCTGTTGCAACACCCATCTTCTGTTGAGCTTCAGCTGGTAGACAGATGGCCTTAAGTTCTCCTGCAAAATGTCTTGATAAACTTGGGAATTTGTTTTTCCTTCGATGATAGCAATCCGTTAGCAGCCCAAAACCATGATGCCCCCACCACTATACTTCACAGTTGGGATGAGGTTTTGATGTTGGTGTGCTGTGCCTTTTTTGCCACACATAGTGTTGTGTGTTTCTTCCAAACAACTTAATTTTGCTTTCATCTGTCCACAGAATATTTTGCCAGTACTGCTGTGGAACATCCAGGTGCTCTTGTGCAAACTGTAAATGTGCAGCAATGTTTTGTTTGGACAGCAGTGGCTTCCTCTGTGGTATCCTCCCATGAAATTCATTCTTGTTTAGTGTTTTACGTATTGTAGATTCACTAACAGGGATGTTAGCATTTGCCAGTGACTTTTGTAAGTCTTTAGCTGACACTCTAGGATTCTTCTTTACCTCATTGAGCAGTCTGCGCTGTGCTCTTGCAGTCATCTTTACAGGACGGCCACTCCTAGGGAGAGTAGCAGCAGTGCTGAACTTTCTCCATTTATAGACAATTTGTCTTACCGTGCACTGATGAACAGCAAGGCTTTTGGAGATACTTTTATAACCCTTTCCAGCTTTATGCAAGTCAACAATTCTTAATCGTGGGTCTTCTGAGAGCTCTTTTGTGCGAGGCATCATTCACATCAGGCAATGCTTCTTGTGAAAAGCAAACCCAGAACTGGTGTGTGTTTTTTTATAGGGCAGGGCAGCTGTAACCAACACCTCCAATCTCATCTCATTGATTGGACTCCAGTTGGCTGACATCTCACTCCAATTAGCTCTTGGAGATGTTATTAGTCTAGGGGTTCACATCCTTTTTCCACCTGCACTGTGAATGTTTACATGGTGTGTTCAATAAAAACATGGCAACATTTCATTCTTTGTGTGTTATTAGTTTATGACCAATTTGTGCAGAAATCCATATCATTCCAAAGGGTTCACATACTTTTTCTTGCAACTGTATAGTATCACTATTCTCAGTAGAGGAGCTATTGTATTGAGAGCATTGATTACAAGCAACATTGCAGGGTATACATGGCAGTATTTACTAGTGATATGTTTCTGATTTCTGCCAGGCAACTCTATTATTTAGTGACAGTATTTCAAAAATAGAGAGGTTAATGCACTCAAAATATCTTGTTATGTGCAGACTTTATATTACCTAAACAATTCCATCTATTATATAATTGCATTCCAACAGTATTCCACAATCACATATGCATATAATTAACCCCTTAAGGACATATGACATGTGTGACATGTCATGATTCCCTTTTATTCCAGAAGTTTGGTCCTTAAGGGGTTAATTTAGCTGAACCCATTGCTACAGCATGTATGTCTGGAAAAAAAATACCATCCAGGGCGTTATTATGTCATGTGATTGTTCAAAGCCTGAGATAACATTTCATTGAGGCAGAGGCAAAAAATATCCAAAATTAGGCAACAACAAAATGTAACCAAAAGGACATAATGGTCTGAAACTTAAACACAGATACTTGTGAAAACTAAAGATTATCCATAGAACGCTATAATGCATGAGAGATTGGTCACATGACCATGGCTTATTTCTATGGCACCTGCCTTGGCTGCTGGATGTTCTATTCATGTTTAGAGATACCACATGGTCTGTTTCCATCTCCTGCTCAGGACTATCAGAGTAGCAGTCATGTGACTATTCTCCTTCTCATTATTGGGTGCCCATGGAATGTTGCCTTTCCACCACTGGAAGTACTGTATGGTTAAGGTAGAGTGTCATGGAATGGATATGTTTCGAGTGTACTGGGTGCCTATTGCTCTGATCCCTACACCACTGGAGTGTGTCACTGCTTTAGCCATAACTATCCATGCCGGCATTGAGGTGCAGTCATAAGCTGAGAGTGCTCACTTGACACTCTCAGTCTATCACTGTTGCCTAATGATGCTCAGGCTAACATTGGACATCAGCAAAGAGATGGACTAAGCTCTGAGAAAATTATTTTAAATGGTTTAACATTGAAAAGCAAGTGAATGCTAGGGACTTCAAGCACCATAACAATCTTTAAGGTTATATAAAGTTTAGGGATCATTTGACCAACTCCTTCACAATTGCAGCCCTCGGCACTCTATTAAGGTCTAATATTAAAATAATTATTTATTAGTATTTAATCACCTACCACTTTGCAGCAATTCAAAAGTAAGCAATGTCACCTTAAGATAATCAGCCAAGGATTTGTTGCAGGCAAATATATATTTTTTTTCATTGCTATGTGCACACTGACAGACACACACTCTCATTGACAGATATACACACTGACAGACACACTCACTGACAAATACATACACTCCCACTGACAAACACACATACACACTCACTGACAAAACATATACTCTCAGTGACAGACACACACACTCTCTGACATACACACACACACTAACACAAAAACACTAACACATTCACGATTTAAAAAATAAATAAAAATATTCAATCCACCCAGGCTCCCTACCTTTGGGAGTGCTGGAGTGGATTCTTCCCTGGTGTCCAGTGGAGCTAGCTGCAGCTTGGCAGGCACAGACAGGCGGGCAGTCAGGCACACAGGCGAACAGTGGAGGCGGGTGGTGAGGAGCTCTGATCCTCCTGCTCAGCTCCCTCACGCACCTCGCTCCGGCATCACTGTGGGGCGCACTGTCGCTGCCCATCTCCATTATATGCAGATGTCAGTCTCGAGGGGGCCCTGAGGTGGCCAACTGGCCAGCTCCTAGCCCCCCCAGGAAAAGAGGCTGTCAAGGCATGTGCCAGGGCAATTGGGGGGTTGCTTTTTTTGCAGCCCCCGCTGAAAGTGATGCCCTAGGCAAATGCCTTGTCAGCCTCGCACTAAATACAGTGATGTAAGGATACATTGGTCTACTTCAATTAATAACTTGTTTACCTGGCACAACAGCAAATTAAAGTGAATTCCAATATTTGTTTGCTGAGATAGGGGATTTTAAAAGGAAGTCGTAAAATCTAAAACTGTATTTTTGTGTGTGCGCTGTTATTTAATCTTATTAATTAGTCTTTTGTATCAGTGACCTTGTCTGAAGTGAGCTTTTTTCTGTGTAAGTAAGCTGTGTAGTAAGCTGTTTTACTGTGTATATCAGTGAGCTTGTGTGCGTGTCTGCCAGCAACTCAGCAAGATTAGCTTGGACTAAGCTTGACACTGTGTGTCATGTTTAAATATCCATATAACAACTTACCTAAAGTCTTTCAGGGCAATCACCACTACATCCTCTGCAGTCAAAAACTCTGACACATAGCTTAGCTCAGCCATGCAGAGCCACTCTCATTGGCAAAGAGCACTTAGCTGAGGCTCTCAGCCAATGAGGCCTTAGCTCAGTGAAGATAACAGTGTCAGCAATGAGTGCCCAGCAGCCTCAGGTAAGTTGTCAAACCAGTTTGTCTACTTACTCTGGGTTGGTACGGGGATGCTTCTGGTACCATACCCATGCAGCAGCCTGTAGTGGTTGTAGTGTCTGGAGTGCGTCAAATAATCTACCAGTGCCTTTTGAATTTATTGTTAACTGAAGTTAGATAACCCATATAATATTATGCATTTACCATGGTTTAAACATTTTACCATGGTTTCTACTACATTTCAGCAACTTTTTATAATAATGTAATTAATCAATTTTCTTTGAAAGTAGGATAACAGTACTAGGTATTTCATTGGTCAAATACACAAGTAATACAATAATATACCATTAAGGTATAATTCCAAACAAAACTAGCATTTTATTTTTCAGACAAAAGAGTTAGAAATTTCACTTGATAATAAAAAGATTAGACTGGAAAATATTTTGATTGCCTTGCTCATTCAATAATTATGTGGTTACTATTGACAACTTAGCACAATGAGACAAATAACATTTTGTAATATTGATTATGTTTCCAATTATTTTTGATTGTTACAATATGCTGTAGAATATAAAACAGTGTAAAGTAACAGGTGGATTATTAACATTTGAATTTGAGTGCATGTCTAACTCATTCATTACTGAGTTGTTTTTGTTCAAGAAAAAGTGTTATTTATTTAAAACAAGAAATCAATAGCATGCACATAAACTGTTATAAACATGTTAATTTTGTGTATTGATAACAGTTCATGGATAATTAAAAATAGTAACTATAGACAATTTTACTTTTAAATGTGTTGATTTATTAGATCTCAATAAAACCACTGTATTCATTTTAAAATTAATTACAATTGTAAGCAGATCCATCAGGAAGTCTGGATATGTAAGACCAGAGACATGCCATTCTAAAAAAAAATATATGTGTATAAAACTAAATTCTATGTGTAGTTGAGCATATCATGAGCATTTGATTATGGATATAGATAACACATATACCCAGTCACTGAGACAAAGCATGTTATTGAACACACCTGTTACTTGCTATCAATTAGCTCTAGATAACGCATACAGAGGAATGTCAGGAAATTATACGACTTGGAGGTTTATTTCAGGCTGATTGGGTTATAGGCAGCATTTCAATTATTTTAATCACCATGTGGGAAAATTTCTGGTGAACTGACTCGTGTAAACACAGAAATGTTCGGTTCGCTTTTTGATTCCGAGTGCCATTCTTGGCACCAGAAAAAAGGAGAAAGGAATGGAAAAAATGCTGTATTTTGGGTGTTTGTTTTTGTTTGTTTGTTTGTTGTTCTATCTACACAGCTAAGTTTGCCATGATGGACAAGAGGTCTGCCCAATCATGTGGGCTGGTTATCTTGCCCAATCAAGAGGTAGCAAAACAAGGATGATTAATGGTTAGTAGAGTTGAGCGAACCCGAACTGTAAAGTCTTATTAGTGTAGGGAGAGAATGCTGCCACTGTGAGGGACAGCTTAGGAAAGAATTCTGCAAACTAGTACATTAGTGAGGTGCACTTCATATCTGAGAGTCAAATAGAAGCTTCAAATACTGCTGTCACATTGCAGTTTTAAAACTTAAAATCACTTTGGGTCCTAAAAAGTACATTAGTGGGGTGCACTTCATATCTGAGAGTCAAATAGTAGCGTCAAATACTGCTGTCACATTGCAGTTTTAAAACTTAATTTTTTTTGGGTGCTAAACTGCTAAATAGTGTTTTAGAGGGGTGCACTTCATATCTGAGAGTCAAATAGAAGCGTCTAATAGTGTGCTTACAGCGTAGAGGTAAACATTCTTATTTTCTGGGTGCTAATCTGCTAAATAGTACATTTGCGGACTGCACTTCATATCTTAGAGTCAAATCGAAGCATCTAATAGTGTGCTTATAGCGCAGTTGTAAAAATTCTAATTGTTTTGCTGTTAATCTGCTAAATAGTACATTTGCGGCCTGCGGTGCACTTCATATGTGAGAGTCAAATAGAAGTGTCAAATAGTGCGCTTACTGCGCAGTTTTAAACATTCTAATTGTTTTGCTGCTAATCTGCTGCTTACATTGGAGTTTTAAAAAACCAGGTTTGTTTTTTTTGGTGCTAAATAGTATATTTGGGGTATGCGCTTCATATCTGAGAGTCAAATAGTAGCGTCTAATAGTGTGCTTACAGCGCAGTGGAAACATTCTAATTTTCTGCGTGCTAATCTGCTAAATAGTAAATTTTGGGGCCTGCTCTTCAAATCTACAAGTCATGCTACAACAAAATTAAACACGTTTTAAAATATGTATGGGCCAACCAGTGGCTGTAAAAACAAAGTTTTACTGGTTACATTCATGACTACACACTCTAGTGAACAGGACCTTCATGTAGTGTGTTCTTTTTTTTTTTGTTAAATCATACAGCATCCTTTCATGTGCTTTTCAGATGTCATGTTGTATATTACCAATTTTTGTGTAGCCTGACTTTATTTTAAAAAGTGAAAAATAAGTTTCATTGTGATCGCTTTATATACAGAAGCATTAATATACATTTCAAGTTATAGAAACATAGAATGGGACAGCAGATAAGAACCATTCGGACCATCTAGTCTGCCCACTTTTCTAAATACTTGCATTAGTCCCTAGCCTTATGCCTATCCCACGCATGCTTAAACTCCTTTACTGTGTTAACCTCTACCACTTCATCTGGAAGGCTATTCCATGCATCCACTACCCTCTCAGTAAAGTAATACTTTACCTGATATTATTTTTAAACCTTTGCCCCTCTAATTTAAGACTATGTCCTTGTGTTGTGGCAGTTTTTCTTCTTTTAAATATGGTCTCCTCCTTTACTGTGTTGATTCCCTTTATGTATTTAAATGTTTCTATCATATACCCCCCGTCTCGTCTTTCCTCCAAGCTATACATGTTAAGATCCTTTAACCTTTCCTTTTAAGTTTTTTATCCTGCAATCCATGAACCAGTTTAGTAGCCCTTCTCTGAACTCTCTCTAAAGTATCAATATTCTTCTGGAGATACGGTCTCCAGTACTGCATACAATACTCCAAGTGAGGTCTCACCAGTGTTCTGTACAATGGCATGAGCACTTCCCCTGCTAATACCTCTCCCTATACAACCAAGCATTCTGCAAGCATTTCCTGCTGCTCTATTACATTGTCTGCCTATCTTTAAGTCATCATGAATAATCACCCCTAAATCCCTTTCCTCAGATGTTGAGGTTAGGACACTACCAAATATTCCGTACTCTGCCCTTGGGTTTTTACGTCCAAGATGCATTATCTTGCACTTATTAAATGTCAGTTGCCACAACTCTGACCATTTTTCTAGTTTATCTAAATCCTTTGCCATTTGGCTTATCCCTCCTGGAACATCAACCCTGTTACATATCTTAGTATCATCAGCAAAAAGACATACCTTACCATCAAGACCTTCTGCAATATCACTAATAAAAATATTAAAGAGAATGGGTCCAAGTACAGATCCCTGAGGTACCACACTGGTGACAAGCCCAAGCTTCGAATATACTCCATTGACTACAACCCTCTGTTGCCTGTCACTCAGCCACTGCCTTACCCATTCAACAATATTGGAATCCAAACTTAAAGATTGCAATTTATTGATAAGCCTTCTATGTGCAACAGTGTCAAAAGCCTTACTGAAATCTAGGTAAGTATATGGTATAGGGCTATTCCAAGCTATGGGAATAAGAAATACATGGCATAGTGCAATATTGTCTGTGGTAAAATGGATAAATGAGTAAGTGCCAAATGTTCACTCACACTTTAACATCCCAAGAAATGCCTTAAGAAGTGTGCTTGGTGTGTCTTCTTGCTTCAATATTTGATGAATATAGATCTCATATGAAACCAAAAAAAAATTGAAAAAAGAATAAAATGACTGTATGAATAAAGAGTAAAAAAAGCATTTATTACTTACATCAAAGTAAATAATATCAGTCCAACGCGTTTCTTCCCTGTTAGGGAATTCCTCAGGGACAATCTTTAACAGCAGTGTTAAATATAAGTGCATACAATCATAGTTACAAACATCCCCTAATATATACCACCCCCAATTAGTCCCAATAGGTGTTCCACAGATGATTCCATTTGTCTTTAACTGTCTGCAGTTCAAATTTGGTTACTTCCGGGTTTCGTGTATCCCATGCGCTCACGTGACCGACGTGATGACGTCATGCGTTCCAACTATGCGTTCCACCTTCGTTTCAGCTGTCCATCATGGTGGCAAATCGGAATGTTGAAAAAAAGTCCCAGAAACACTGTTTCTAAATGGGAGTATGGGTGGGGGGTGTACAAAGGGGAGTGACAAGGCAGTTAAAGAGACATTGCTGGTCTACAGATCTTATGAATAAACTTTATTTATAAAAGAAAAAACAAACACACCAATAATCTATGTTTACATTTATGAATCTGTGTGCATAGATGCCTGATTCCATATTTTATAAGGCAACATGCACACAGCATAATATAATCTGAATAAGTCAAAATAAAAATGATACCATAAATGTATCAAATGTAATTTTGGAGATAAAAAAACTGTAAAAAAGCCATGGAACATGTATAAAAAAATATATATATGTATATAATAGAACTGGTAGTTTTTCTACCTTCCAAAAAACTTGAAATTAAAATCAGACTAAGGCACATCTTGTGCCTCTAAAACAACCCCAATATTCAGAAGAAAGGGAGGGGGGGGATGCAGGATATAACTGTTAGAGAGAGCATTCCCCTAATGATTCTATATTTGGGGGGAAAAAAGAGAGCAGAACTATTCCTTGACTTATTCATGTATATAACGGTATACACAATCTGGCAGACAGGAAGAGAGAAAAGAAGAGGGAACCATTAATCTAGGAAACACCACAAATCTATATCTACATTTAATTCTCCTGGTTGGAGGGTTTTTAGTGTATTAATCCAATACGTTTCTCGCTGTGCTAATGTTTTAATGAGATTGCCACCCCTCCAGTGATTATTAATTTTTTCTAAACCTATAAATTGAAAATGTTTCCAACTAAAATTTGGACATGAGTTGCAATGCGTGGGAACTGAGTGTTTATTATATTTTTTTCTAATGTTGTTTTTATGTTCCAAAATCCGTTCTTTTAATTTCCTACATGTACGTCCCACATATTGCTTCCCACAGGGGCAATATAGCAAATATACCACGTTTTTACTGTCACAGTTTATATTAGTTTTGATATTAAATTCTCTATTTGTGACCGAACTTTTAAAATTTGATGTTTTCAAAAACCTTTATGTTAAACAAGCTTTACAGAGATTACACAAGCTGAAACCCTTAATTTCACCTTTATTGTTTTCATATTTATTTTTTAAGGCATAGCTGGGAGCCAATAAGCTTTTTAGATTTTTTGCCCTCCTAAAAATCATCGGTGGTTGTTTGGGTAATATCTCTCCTAAAATTGGATCTTTAAGTAAGATACCCCAATATTTTTTCAAAATATTTTTGATTTTTTGGTGTTGAGTATTATATTGGGTAATAAATGCATATTTAAAGTTCCCCCCCTTATCTTTAACTCTTTTCTTCTTTTTAATTAATCCTTTCTATCTAATCTTCCTGCCTCCTTAACGTCTTTGTCCAATATATGTTTTTCATATTTTTTTGACATGAGTTTATTGCATAAATGTTTGGCTTGTTCCTGATAATCGTAATCATTTGTACAGTTCCTTTTAATTCGGATCAATTGGCTCCTAGGTATGGAATTTAGCCAATTTTCATGATGACAACTCTTCTTATGTATGAAGCTATTTCCCTCTGTCTCCTTAAAATGAAACTTTGATTGAACTTTATTGTTTATAACATAAAATGTAATGTCCAGGAAATTTATACTTCTAGTATCACATGTATGAGTGAACTTTTCCAGTTCATTTTGGGTTCCCTTCCAAATTAAAATAACGTCATCTATAAAACGTTTCCAAAGGACCAGGTTTGCATCCCAGCTATGCCCCCTCCATACAGAGTTGGCTTCCCAATCTCGCATGTATATGTTGGCATAGCTGGGGGCAAACTTGGTCCCCATGGCTGTGCCGGTTTTTTGGAGGTAGAAGACATCGTTAAAGGAGAAATAGTTGTGATATAAAATAAAATGAATACCGTCCAATATAAAGTTTCTCAAATCATTTGGTGTATTAATGTCCTCCTTCATAATTTTCTCTACCGCAAGAATGCCCAATTCACGTTTGATAATTGTGTACAATGATGTCACATCAATTGTTACCCATATGTAATCTTATTCCCAATTTCTGTTTACCATTAACGCCAATATATGAGAGGAGTCTCTTATAACCCAGTTCTTCAAACCCTACAACAATCAATGGGAAAACAGATTCTCTGCACTAGAGAATCCTATAGAAACCCCACCCAAAATGAAGAGAGCTGAGGAAAACTCTCGGAGAGAGGAACATCCAAAAAGGAATTAGAAATAAAGTCAGGCATTTACAATCTAACAGACATAGAGTTAACTACAGATGACTTAAACGCTCTTAAAAAAGGTCTCAAATTTGCACCTAATCAAGGTAAGAATTATTTTGATACCTATATAGATTTGCAAAAATTTATTCGAAAGATGACCCTGAAAAGATTCTTTTTGAAACATCTAGGTAAAGAAAATGTATCCCAGAATTCACAATTAGATGAGAAAAAGTTTAAAAAGAGATCACATTTTTATCCTACTGGTCAGAAGGGCCATCATCTAGAAACATTCAGTAGTATGGTCTGTAGTGATCTAGAACAATTAGATTTACAACAAACAACTAATAAAAACAAGAATAAATTTAATCTCACTAAAGAGGAAAATGCCAGCATCAAAAAATTCCAAAGTATGGAGAACGTTATTATCAAAGAAGCAGACAAGGGGGGGCAATAGTCCTAATGACCAAGGACTACTACCTCAAAGAGGCAGATAGAATTCTAGGGGATAATAAAACATATTTAAAATTAAAACATGATCCCACAATCCAGTTTAATCAAGATCTAAAAAAACTTTTGAATCATGCCTGTGAGAAAAATGTGATATCTAAAGATAATATTGAATATCTCTATGTTGAATATCCTGTTATCCCCATTTTTTACTTTTTACCGAAGTTACACAAGAACCCTGTAGAGCCCCCGGGAAGACCCATTATAAGTGGGATAGACTCAGTTACATCACGCCTTTCCGAATTTATAGACCACCATTTACAAATTTTTGCCCAACAAGCACCCTCATATATAAGAGACTCCTCTCATATATTGGAGTTAATGGTAAACAGAAATTGGGAAAAAGATTACATATGGGTAACAATTGATGTGACATCGTTGTACACAATTATCAAACATGAATTGGGCATTCTTAGCGGTAGAGAAAATTATGAAGGAGGACATTAATATACCAAATGATTTGAGAAACTTTATATTGGACGGTATTCATTTTATTTTATATCACAACTATTTCTCCTTTAATGATGTCTTCTACCTCCAAAAAACCGGCACAGCCATGGGGACCAGGTTTGCCCCCAGCTATGCCAACATATACATGCGAGATTGGGAAGCCAACTCTGTATGGAGGGGGCATAGCTGGGTTGCAAACCTGGTCCTTTGGAAACGTTTTATAGATGACGTTATTTTAATTTGGAAGGGAACCCAAAATGAACTGGAAAAATTCTTAAATTATATTAATATCAACAACTATAATTTAAAGTTCACTCATACATGTGATACTAGAAGTATACATTTCCTGGACATTACATTTTATGTTATAAACAATAAAGTTCAATCAAAGTCTCATTTTAAGGAGACAGAGGGAAATAGCTTCATACATAAGAGGAGTTGCCATCATGAAAATTGGCTAAATTCCATACCTAGGAGCCAATTGATCCGAACTAAAAGGAACTGTACAAATGATTACGATTATCAGGAACAAGCCAAACATTTATGCAATAAACTCATGTCAAAAAAATATGAAAAACATATATTGGACAAAGAAGTTAAGGAGGCAGGAAGATTAGATAGAAATTATTTAATTAAAAAGAAGAAAAGAGTTAAAAATAAGGGGGAGAACTTTAAATAGGCATTTATTACCCAATATAATACTCAACACCAAAAAATCAAAAATATTTTGAAAAAACATTGGGGTATCTTACTTAAAGATCCAATTTTAGGAGAGATATTACCCAAACAACCACCGATGATTTTTAGGAGGGCAAAAAATCTAAAAAGCTTATTGGCTCCCAGCTATGCCTTAAAAAATAAATATGAAAACAATAAAGGTGAAATTAAGGGTTTCAGCTCGTGTAATCGCTGTAAAGCTTGTTTAACACAAAGGTTTTTGAAAACATCAAATTTTAAAAGTTCGGTCACAAATAGAGAATTTAATATCAAAACTAATATAAACTGTGACAGTAAAAACATGGTATATTTGCTATATTGCCCCTGTGGGAAGCAATATGTGGGACGTACATGTAGGAAATTAAAAGAACGGATTTTGGAACATAAAAACAACATTAGAAAAAAATATAATAAACACTCAGTTCCCACGCATTGCAACTCATGTCCAAATTTTCGTTGAAAACATTTTCAATTTATAGGTTTAGAAAAAATTAATAATCACTGGAGGGGTGGCAATCTCATTAAAAAATTAGCACAGCGAGAAACGTATTGGATTAATACACTAAAAACCCTCCAACCAGGAGGATTAAATGTAGATATAGATTTGTGGTGTTTCCTAGATTAATGGATCCCTCTTCTTTTCTCTCTTCCTGTCTGCCAGATTGTGTATACCGCTATATACATGAATAAGTCAAGGAATAGTTCCGCTCGCTTTTTTTTTTCCAAATATAGAATCATTAGGGGAATGCTCTCTCTAATACACAGTTATATCCTGCATTCCCCCCCCCCTTTCTTCTGAATATTGGGGTTGTTTTAGAGGCACAAAATGTGCCTTAGTCTGATTTTAATTTCAAGTTTTTTGGAAGGTAGAAAAACTACCAGTTCTATTATATACATATCTATTTTTTTATACATGTTCCATGGCTTTTTTACAGTTTTTTTATCTCCAAAATTACAGCAATGTCTCTTTAACTGCCTTGTCACTCCCCTTTGTACACCCCCCACCCATACTCCCATTTAGAAACAGTGTTTCTGGGACTTTATTTCAACATTCCGATTTGCCACCATGATGGACAGCTGAAACGAAGGTGGAACGCATAGTTGGAACGCATGACGTCATCACGTCGGTCACATGACCGCATGGGATACACGAAACCCAGAAGTAACCAAATTTGAACTGCAGACAGCTAAAGACAAATGGAATCATCTGTGGAACACCTATTGGGACTAATTGGGGGTGGTATATATTAGGGGATGCTTGTAACTAGGATTGTATGCACTTATATTTAACACTGCTGTTAAAGATTGTCCCTGAGGAAGTCCCTAACAGGGAAGAAACGCGTTGGACAGATATTATTTACTTTGATGTAAGTAATAAATGCTTTTTTACTCTTTATTCATACAGTCATTTTATTCCTTTTTCAATTTTTTTTTGGTTTCATATGAGATC
>OW240915.1:167085025-167104185 GCA_933207985.1 Pelobates cultripes | reverse complement strand
GAGGACCGACCAAGCCTCTTCTTCCATCTCCCTGTTACAAAAATCAATGCCGTGTACACGTCCACTGATAGGAGACGCGGAGGGTATAGATAAAATCAATGTCGTGGTACACGCCCACTGATAGGAGACGCGGAAGGTATTAAACTGATAAAAAATAGTACTAAACACACCACTCCTATCTGGTGTCACATTAGCTTGACCGCGCAGTGCCCCATATTTGCAGTAAGAGGACCGATCAAGCCTCTTCTTCCATCTCCCTGTTACAAAAATCAATGCCGTGTACACGTCCACTGATTGGAGACGTGGAAGGTATTAAACTGATAAAAATAGTACTAAACACACCACTCCTATCTGGTGGTACATTAGATTGCACGCGCAGTGCCCCAAATTTGTTGTGATCTGTGAGTAAGGTAAACGGTTGTCCATACAAGTAGGTTGCAGCTTTTTGAGGGCCCACACCACCGCCATGCACTCTTTTTCAATGGAAGTGAATCTACTTCGCTATGCAAAGGTTTACGGCTTAGATAAAAATCAATGCCGTACACGCCCACTGGATAGGAGACGCGGAAGGTATTAAACTGATCAGAACAATACTAAACACACCACTCCTATCTGGTGGCACATTAGCTTGACCGCGCAGTGCCCCAAATTTGTAAGAGGACCGACCAAGCATCTTCTTCCATCTCCCTGTTACAAAATCAACGCTTGCACACGCCCACTGATAGGGAGACGTGAAGGTATTAAACGTCTACTTCTATTCTGGTTTTGCATTTCTATTTCCTTCAAGTAGAAATGAAAAAATTGCGGGAGGAAGTACGCTGGCAGGGCTATTCACTGTGTGATCTGGGTCGCGAATTGTCATTTGAATGTTATTTTGAACTGTGGGGCACAAGAACTTGAATCTGACAAAATGGCTGCCATATACACGCCCACACTGGGATAGGGAGACGCTGAAGGTATTAAACTGATCAGAACAATACTAAACACACCACTCCTATCTGGTGAGGCTTTTGACAGGACACGACCAAGCTCCACGGGACATCTTCTCTCCATCTCCCTGTTACAGAAATCACTGCCATATCCATACAAATTGTACAGAATGTCCAGGATAGTTTTCCAGGGACAAATGTTGTCGCCTGCTGAACGAGGTGACCTTGCTCGGGTCCCAGGTGTACGGTTCCTAAAATGGCTGCCATATACACGTCCACTGATAGGAGACGCGGAAGGTATTAAACTGATCAGAACAATACTAAACACACCACAAATAAGGTTTCTCTCCTGTATGGCTCCTCAAATGATGCTTAAGATTAGAAGCGGCTGAAAAGCATTTCTCACACTCAGAACAAAAATATATTTTTTTAACATTCTCTCCACTTTGAACGAAATGACGTTTGGGAAGAGATTAACATAATTAAACACAGGCAGTAAAAATACAGTTTTTAGCCATACCCTGTAACTTTAAAACTACACATCCCATCTTCATAATTACATATTTGGAATCAGCACACTTAAAACATAAACATAACCAAAAATCAGCCAAATCCATCCAGGGGTTAAAAAGTTAGCTGGAGGTCCCTTTATGACCGACGGCAAGCACATTTTCCTGCCCAAAACAGTTCCATAGATTTGGGCTGTGAGGTCGGTCTATTTCAGGTTGAAAAAACGACTAAGTCCCATCGCGAATGGGACTTAGTCTCTGCAGCTGAAATAAGGCTGAAAAAAACGGCTGAAAAAAAGACTAAGTCCCATCGCCCAGCATCTCAGTCTCTGCAGGTTAAAAAAGCTGGCTGAAAAAAAATTGCCTCTCACGCCCTTCGACGAATGGGACTTAGTCTCTGCAGCTGAAATAATTTCCCATTTACTGAACCAAGTGGGAAATAGCAAGGCAGGCACAAAGGGTTTGCACCAGGTCTGGGGACACAGGGGACACCGTCTTAAAGGGGCCGTGTCCCCAACAAGTCTGGGGACACGGCCTTAAAGGGCAGTGTCCCAATCTTCCTGATGTCCCAAAAAAGGTGTTTAAAGGGCCAGCACCAGTCACATAAAGAGTCCATAAGCCCCAATATGCCCACCGACAGTCTTAAAGGGCCATACACACCAAATAAAAGTGCATACATTTTCACAATCTCCCAGGGGCCATAGTCATGTGGGAGGAGGCTGGCAAACCTCCACAACCCAGGGAAGCAGGGCAATTTGCCATTTAAAGGGCCCGTTACAAATAGTAGTTTGTAACAAGGTGTCAATCCATATCTGCCAAGTGACCCGATGTAGGGGGAACAGTCCCTATTCTGCTCTGTGTCAGTGTGTATCATGGAACCTTAGGACAGGTGTCAATCCATATCTGCCAAGTGACCCGATGTAGGGGAACAGTCCCTATTCTGCTCTGTGTCAGTGTGTATCAGGATCCTTAGGACAGGTGTCAATCCATATCTGCCAAGTGACCCTATGTAGGGGGACCAGTCTCTATTCTGCTCTGTGTCCGTGTGCATCAGGGGCTCTGAGGACAGGTGTCAATCCATATGTCAAGGTGTCAATATGTCATATGTCAGGTGTCAATCCATATTGATTGTGATTTAGGAATGTTAGGTGATTTCTGCCCTTTATGGATTAAAACCAGACTCTGTATCAACTGTGTAATTTTCCATGGGAGTTTTGCCATGGATCCCCCTCCGGCATGCCACAGTCCAGGTGTTAGTCCCCTTGAAACAACTTTTCCATCCCTATTGTGGCCAGAAAGAGTCCCTGTGTGTTTTAAAATTCGCCTCCCCATTGAAGTCAATGGCGTTTCGGGCGGTTCGCCGGTTCGCGAACACTTGCGGAAGTTCGCGAACCGAAAATTTCGGGTTCGCGACATCACTATTTATAAAGGATATCAAAGCTTCTATTCACTGTATCGTTGATTGTTGAAGAAATATAGATTCCTAGGTATGTAAATCCCTGCAGAGTCGATTTAGAGGAGTATTTATTTGATAGGTACGAGATCGTATCATGTTCTAGATTGATTGGCATGATTTGGGATTTGCTTATATTTAGTTTATAATTTGAGATTAAACTATATTTTCTTATCTCCAAAATCAATGCCTTCAAGGATTAGTTTTTAATTCAAGATGATCTATTTTAACAACTTTAATTTGAGGATTAGGTCAATATGTATAATAGGGGTTCCATTTTTTATTTTAAACCAGTTCACGGAGATGCCAGGACCCACTGTTCTAGCCATGGGTTCAGTATAGATCGCCATTATAGCACTCTTTATTTAAACCTAAATCCAAATTTATCCAGAGTTTCATTCATGAATACCCAGCCGACCCTGTCAAATGCCTTCTCAGCATCAAGCGACAGGATCAGTTGGGGAGTCTTATCCCTAGTGTCCCAGTCTATTATGTCTATCAACCTGCGAGTATTATTATTTGAGGCCCTCCCCCCACCAAATCCTATTTGGTCCCGATGTATAAGGAAAGGTATAATTGACTTTAGTCTATAAGCAATTATTGACGAGTATATTTTCATATCAGTATTTATAAATGATATGAGTCTATAGCTAGCAGGATTTGTTGGGTCTTTATCATTCTTCAATATTAGTGAAATAGAGGCTTGTTAGAGTTCTTTTGGTGGAGCACCCTGCTGACCTATCTCATTAAATAATATCACTAAATGTTGTATTAGATCATTTTTGAATTTCTTAAAAAATAAGTTTGTATAGCCATCGGGACCTTGGGCCTTATTCAGTTTAAGTTTTTTAATTGCATCTTCCACCTCCTGAGCCACAACGGGTAAGTTTAATTCCCGCAATTGTTCTTCTGTTAATATGGGTAACTGAATTTTTTCAAGGTATTCTACTATTTCTAAATCTCTGGAATCCAACGGGAGATTGTATAACTTGAAGTAGAACTTATTAAACGCTTCTCCAATTGAGATTGGGCATCTATGAATATGTCCATCTACTATTATTTGTTCTATTCTGGCTCTAGCCTTCCAATTTTTTAAATCTATTTGTAAGCATCTTTTCAGCTCTATTTCCTTTGTAATACCATTTTTAAATTTAATTTAAATGTGATTTGTAGTAATATGATCTAAATATATATATATATATATATATATATGAGATTTTTTTTTGCCTTCTTTTGGATCAACAGCAAAAAACAAATGTGAGGAAGGCTGAACTTGATGGACGCAAGTCCCTTTCAGCTATGTAACTATGTATTATTAATAAACGTGTATTATATTAGTGTATATAAATAAATTGAGCAATAAAGGAGCACTACTTTCCATCTGTGCAGTGTGCCAGCAGAAATGCTAGAAATTGTATAGATTATAATGTAAAGCTCTTTAAAAATATAGTCCCTCCCGATACCTGACAATGATATCTTCAATGTTAGACCTGTGTGCCAGAAGCACACAGGGTCTTATGCCATAAATTGGGTGACAGGTGGTCCTCTTGCTCTCTGCCACTGTGTTACTCCCTTAGCAGGCATTTTCCATGCTTGTTGTAAGAGTATGGGATGCATTGATGACAATGTGCTGGAATTTCACATCAATCACTCCACAATCACCAAGCCACACACATATACACAATTGCACTCTGCCAACTCCACAGATACATAGCACACTCAGCCAACCAACACAATCACACTCTGCCAAGCCCCACACATAATCACAATTAGCCAACCACCACACAAATCCCACTGAGGTTAATTGATTTAATTAACACTAATATTATTTATGCATTTTTGGGTATTGATATTGAAGTCAAAATTATGATGATATGTAGATTGATGGTGGTATTAAATTATTTCACACAGGCCCAGGCACTGAAAGTAGTGGTTTTGTGGAGACAGGCTCAGGCGCTGAGGGTAGTGGTGTTGTGGAGACAGGCTCAGGCACTGAGAGTAGTGGTGTTGTGGAGACAGAATCAGGCACCAATTGTAGTGGTGTTGTGGAGACAGGCTCAGGCACCGAGGGCAGTGGTGTTGTGCAGACAGAATCAGGCACCAATTGTAGTGGTGTTGTGGAGACAGGCTCAGGCACCAAGTGTAGTGGTGTTGTGGATACAGGCTTGGAGACTATGGTGAGGCCTAATAGAAAGCAGTTGTTGTTGGGGGATTCTATCGTAAGAGGTGTGGAGATGGACAATGGTGGTCTTGTGAGATGTCTTCCAGGAGCTACTGCTCACAGAGACAGGAGACATATTTGTAATATTGTTAAACGAGCAAAGCAGGAAGGGGAATTGGATGTACTTGTCCATATAGGGACAAATTACTTGGCTTGCAATGAGGTTTCAGATGTAAAGGAAGTTTTTTGTGTTTTTGCCAATGACATATGGCAGGTTGCTTCCATACTGTCATCCTCTGAAGTTCTGCCTGTGCATAACACTCAGAACAACAGGCGGATGTGTATTGGGGACTTTAACTTGTGGCTTGGTGAATGATGTCGGGAGCAAGGATTTGGCTTTATTTCTCATGGTAGCTCTGTTTGGAATGGAAGTAAACTGTACAAAAAAAGATGGTTTGCATCTTTCTCAAAAGGGAACAAATGTTCTCAGTGAGCAGTTCAGAAATGTTTCCAGGATGTATTTAAACTAGAATGGGTGGGGGGGATAAAAGGGTAATTAAACATCAATCCAATTTCCCCCAAAAGCAAGGACACAAGGTGCCTGTAGCAAGTGAGTTAAAAATGATAAGCTTAGAGTCATGTCTACAAATGCTCACAGTTTAGGGAATAAGATCTATGAACTTGTGGCAATAATGGCAACTGATAATGTAGATTTAGTCACTGTTACTGAGACATGGTATAATGAGAAAAGTGACTGGGACATAGCAATACTAGGGTACTCTTTATATAGAAAATACAGGGAAGGCAAGAAAGGGGGAGGGGTGACCCTGTATGTGAAGGATAGCATAAAATCTAGCCTAATAAAGGTTAGTGAGGCGAATATAGAGTCCGTTTGGGTTACGTTAGAATTTGGTAATCACACAATAACTCGTGTAGGTGTGATTTATAGGCCCCCACAACAAATAGAAGAGTTAGATAATCTACAAATTGAGAAAATAGCTAAAATGACAATAAAGTTGTCATCATGGGTGACTTTAATCTTCCTGATGTGAATTGGAAAACCAAAATAGCTGCTTGTGCCAGGAGCACACATATTCTAAACTCCCTACTGGGATTGTCTCTAAAACAAGTTGCTGAGGAGCCAACTCATAAAGAGGCCATACTAGATCTAGTGTTAGCAAATGGAGATTTGGTATCAGATATTACTGTGGGGGTGTCATGATTACAGGTAGAATTGTGTAACACAGAGGACTGATAGGTAACATTTAACAGACCTTAGAATGGCCGGACTAACGTACAAAAGAATAGTCAGGAATAGCCAACGTCAAGGGATACAGAACTAGACACAACGATAAGGAAAAGCAAGGGGTCAGGAATGCAGGAAAACAGGGAAGTCAAAAACAATGCCAAAGTCAAATCACCAGAATTACCAGAATCAATAACGCGCTCTCGGACAACCACAAGGGAAACCACGACAGGGCACCGAGCAGGGCGAGAACTGGGTCTAAATACCCCTCCTCTGGATCTGATAAGGTGTAATTGGCCTTTGAACCCAAAGGCAGTTACCAGGTTTCCATTTGCATAATTGTTGCTCAGCACAAACCCTGCTGTGGATTTGATTGCTGCTCGGCACAACTTTTCATGTCAGGACAGTTATGTTGTTCGGCACAACTTTTCCTGTCTGAACAGTAAATTCCATTAATCAAATTTTTATAAGTGGATGAATATGTGACAAGGGAAAAGTTTAGGATCCAGTGATGATCAGTCAGTGTGGTTTAATATAAGAACAGTGACTGAGTCACACCACACAAAAAAAAAAAAAAAGTTTAAGACTTTTAAAAAACAGACTTTTCTAAAATTAGAATATGTGTAAAGGAGTCATTATCAGATGAGAACAATTTAAATGGAGTCCAAGAGAAATGGGATTATTTAAAAGTTGCACTGCTGAAGGCAACAGAAAATTACATTAGACTTGTCAGTAAAAGCAAAAAATTCAAGAAACCACTGTGGTACTCCGCAGATGTGGCCAAAATAGTAAAAAAACAAAAAGTTAGCATTTAGTAATTAGAAAAAAATCCAGAGTAAGGAAGACAGAATGATCTATAAGATTAGGCAGAAAGAGGTCAAGCAGGTTATAAGAGCTTCCAAATCACACACAGAAGAGAAAATAGCGCAGTCAGTAAAAAAAGAGGACAAAACATTTTTAGATACATCAATGAGAAAAGAAAAGTAAAACAAGGATTAGTTAGATTAAAAACAAAGGACGGTATGTAGAAGAGGATAAAGGCCTAGCTGACTGCCTCAATGAATATTTGTGTTTGGTATTTACAGATGAAAATGAATGAAATGGGCCTCAGTTAGGAGAAATGAGTAATTTGTTACATATCAGTTTACAGAGGAAGAGGTTCTATTTCAACTGTCAAAGGTAAAGACAAATAAGTCAATGGGACCTGATGGAATACACCCAAAGTTATTAAAGGAGCTTAGTGGTGTACTAGCAAAACCATTAACAGATTTATTTAACCAATCATTGTTAACAGGAGTAGTCCTAGAAGATTGTAAGTTAGCGAATGTTGTGCCCATTCACAAGAAAGGTAGTAGGGAGGAGTCGGGCAACTACAGGCCAGTAAGCCTTACTTCAGTAGTGGGGAAAGTAATGGAAACCATGTTAACGGATAGGACTGTTGAACATCTAAAAGCACATGGATTTCAAGATCAGAGACAACATTTGTTTACTTCAGGGAGATCATGCCAAACTAATCTTATTGATTTTTTTGATTGGGTAACTAAAATAATAGATCAGGGTGGTTACCTAGATTTCAGTAAGGCTTTTGACACTGTTGCACATAGAAGGCTTATCAATAAATTGCAATCTTTAAGTTTGGATTCCAATATTGTTGAATGGGTAAGGCAGTGGCTGAGTGACAGGCAACAGAGGGTTGTAGTCAATGGAGTATATTCAAAGCATGGGCTTGTCACCAGTGGGGAACCTCAGTGATCTGTACTTGACCCATTCTCTTTAATATTTTTATTAGTGATATTGCAGAAGGACTTAAAGGTAAGGTATGTCTTTTTGCTGATGATATTAAGATATATAACAGGGTTGATGTTCCAGGAGGGATAAGACAAGCGGCAAATGATTTAGGTAAACTAGATAAATGGTCAGAGTTGTGGTAACTGACATTTAATGTGGATAAGTGCAAGATAATGCATCTTGGACGTAAAAACACAAGGGCAGAGTACAGAATATTTGATAGAGTCCTAACCTCAACATCTGAGGAAAGGGATTTAAGGGTGTGACGAGACCAATCTCGCCACTGTGCATTGGAGGAGCCTGGTTGCCCGCCTGCTGCCTTTAGACTATGGCCCCATGTTGAAACGCTTGATTTTCCCCTGCGGAGACACGAAAGCCGGGTCATTCAGTGCTGGCCCTGTTTGAGCGGTGATACCCCAGATAGCTATGCCATGGAGCCCATTCGTATAATGAAAGACTATGGGAAGACTTTGGCTCCATGGCAATTGAACTGTATGTGTGTGCTCTGAGCGCCATTCAGTAATAATGTGCGCTCAGATCTGAGCTATCTGGGGATATGTTGAATGTACCTGTTTTGTGCAATGGCTGCACAGTTATATGTTTTTATGTGTTTTATTGTCTTTTGCTGCCATGTGTTCAATGGAGTTTTGCCTCTGTCCTTGGAGATAATTGGATTACTTCCCAATTATCTCCAGGATAGAAGACTCTGTGGAACTGGTTTTGGGCAGAAAAGCCATGCTTCCTTTGGTCACAAAGGACTACGATCTATCTTTTGAACCACTGGACCAATTTGGATGACATATGTTTGTATTTGGAGTATGCTGATTCTGAAAATGTAAGTTTTATGTGAATGTGATGCATACTTTTCAAGTTATGAATAATGTGGAAAAACTGTATTTCTCTGCCGGCGATAATTACATTACCCATTGTGTAAGGTAATTGTATCACAGGCAGAGGGGAGGATTTTGTATGGGAGTGTCTGAGTGTATTGTATGTGTTTATTGGTGGTTTTCCAAAACCCTGTGGGTGGTACTAATGTGTAAGAATGTGTACATAAGAACAATAAACCCACAGCTCTGTCTGTTCCTGCTTGACCCTCAAAACAGAGCCTTTTCTCATTCTTGGGGGGATTTATTGTATGCTGTTCCAGTTTGACTGCTAGGAGTGTAAACCTATTTGTATGGTTTTTCCTATTCGGCTGTTTACGGCATTCATATGGTTTCCTGTTCGGCGGATTGGTGTTCTGCAGTAGCTGTGCCTGTGTCTCTGGAAGGGAAGATCTACTAAACAGCGATTTAACCCCTTTTATGCCTGGGGGTGCCGTTACAAAGGGTGATTATATCTGATGACTTAAAGGTAGGCAGACAATGTAATAGAGCATCAGGAAATGCTAGCAGAATACTTGTTTGTACAGGGAGAGGTATTAGCAGAAGAAAGAGGGAAGTGCTCATGCCATTGTACAGAACACTGGTGAGACCTCACTTGGAGTATTGTACGCAGTACTAGAGACCATATCTTCAGAAGGATATTGATACATTAGAGAGAGTTCAGAGAAGGGCTACTTAACTGGTGCATGGTTTGCAGGATAACACCTACAAGGAAAGGTTAAAGGAACTTAAAATGTTTCTATGTTTCTAAAATATAAATTGTATGCTGGCTTACATATCAACCTAGTGTCAAATTAAATCTGCCTTTCCTTTTTTCTGTGTATATCAATAAAGACACTGTAACCCTATGAAAGAACCATATTGAGAACTTATAACACTATCTAGGGCAAACGTCAAATACAAAGTATGAGCAATGAAGTAAAACAAGAATCCAGCAAGGTGACAATACTTTCTGTACTAATACCAGAACAACCTTTATCAATAATAAGAAAAGCAAATAAAAGACATAATCTTCTTTGGCATTGATTGTGTAGTTAGACTTAATATGCATATACAAACAAATCCCTTAATCTGCTGTTGAATGCAAATGTTGTGTTGTGTTGATATATATTTTACTTTGCTCTTCATTAGATTGTTATATATTTGTATTATTTTATATATCATATGAAAATAAAATGAAATTCAAAAACAACAAAATCATTTCCAGGCAACTAAATATTGCTTAAATTAAATCCACTATTTAATTGAAGAGACTGCTCAGGATAAATGCAGTTCACCTTACACCCCTGCTGTCAGATCTGAGTTTTCTTATGGTATTTCAAGTCACCAAGGTATAGGAGAAAACCGAGCATTTTGTAGAATGGAATTGAATGAAGACAATCTTATTATGAAATGGGTGATGCTTGTATGAATATTAAACCGTAAATTAAATTTAAGGAAATACCAGTAAATAATTTAAAGACAAATGAACAATGTGACAAGGACATATATCGCAATCAAAAAAATATTTATTTTGGGAATAAAATTAGGAAATAGAGAGTTATTCAGTTTGAATGGCGCAGTACCAAATGGGCAAAATTATCCAGACTTCAGATATTTGGACATGAACATCTAGACTTTGTTCATGCTATTCATCAATGTCCAGGTTTTGCAATAAAGGCACCGGAAGGGCCTGAATTTGGTATGGATTTCAGCTGGACCAAATACTGCTTGAAGGCTGGAATCCAGACCCGAATTCTTTAAATCTGGGCGTGGTTTTAAAATATGTAAACTGTTTGCTCACTGACAGTGCCAGCAGTTAAATATCCCTTGACAGTGAGATGGTCAGTTATACAGTGTCTGGTCAGTGCTTGCTTTCCAGCAGCTACATTAATAATTTTTAAAACGTTTTATAGATAAAAAGCCCTATGGGACTCAATGAGTCCCCCATATTACTAAAACACCCATGTTCCCCAACTACCATGCAGTAGGTGGAGCATATCTCCTAAAGGTTTAAAACAATCAACAAGCCAAGCAGTTAAATAATGAATCCTCACAGCAATGGTTATTTAAGTATTTGCCTGCTGGCTGCTAGTGCACTTATTAATTTAAGTACTAATTTGCAAAAGTTTATCTTGCCAGATGCATTTTGTTCTGAATTTTAGTAGACCTACATCTTTCTGAATATTTCAAATCCTATACTTTGTATATTTGGATTTAAAACCACCAATTTGAATCCAGACATCTAAGCAATATGTGCAAATCTGGTTGGCCCAACTTTATTCCCAAATTGAATTGGCTTTAGTAAATATGAGAATTGCCATTCTGCTCGGAATTTCACATTTTCACTGGATTTTGTCCATCTAGACAAAATTAGGTGTTTAAAAACCCTGAGAGGCTGAAAGAACTAAGACAATCCATACTATTTTTCATAAACAGTAACAGAGAATCAGAGTGTTGCTGCTGTTCTCACAGATATATAGGTTTATAGCTAGCACTGAACACAGAGTGCACAGCATAAACAACTGTTACCTGGTTATAGTGGTTATAGTTGCAAAAGGATCGTACCGATCCATGGAAACAATTCTATAATACAGTGAACAAAAATATATTATATAACTGGAAGGTAAATATTTGATATACTTTAGGCATTAGCCTTTGTTAAGACATACAACAGGACACACTGTATACTGTAATGTAATAAATACCATAATTTACATTATTATTATTATTACTAATAATAATAATGTGCCAATTAATTCCACAATGCTGTACAATAAACGGACTGACAGACTATTTGTAACCAGATGAGTTGGACGCACAGGAATAGATATGGTTTGAGGATCCTGTTTAAATGAGCTCACATGCTAGACTCTAGAGGGAGTGTGTTATAGTGATACAAAAGGTAAGGGTAGACTAGAAAAGTCAGTTCTAGAATAGTTTTAACTGAGTGCTTAGTGGTTTTTTTATGACAGTTGCAGAAGAGGAAGAAAGGTGTAGGAAGGGAAAACTATTAACAGTTTAGTGTATATGCTTTCCTGAAGAAGTGAATTTTCAATTATTTTTTGAAGTAATGGGAACTGGGTGAGAGCCTAATGAAAAGGGTAAGGGAGTTCTTCAGAAATGGTGCAGCCCTAGAGAAGTCTTGAATGTGAGTATCAGAAGTCAGAGTTTGAACAGAGGATAGATGCAGGTCTTCGGTACAGCATAGGGGCCTAGACTAGACATACAGTACTTGTTTAATATGGAGGATAGGTAGGAGGAACATTGTGTGAAGATTTGTAAGCAAGTAACAGTATTTTAAATTCAGCCCTACATTTTATGGGAAGCCAATGTGGGGGGTGGAGGGGTTGACATAGCGGGGAGGTGCTGGAGGACAGGTAGTTAAGCCTTGTCGCCACATTCAAAATAATGGTACTGGAAAGCAATGCCAAGTCAAAGTGAAATGCCATTTTTCTAAAGAAAAGGTTGAACTTGTTTGTAATTTCTGAAAATCCTGACCTCCTATTGGTGCTCTACTAGATGATATTTCACTTAGTCTAGATATGATTGGATACAGATTTGTTATAAGAAGACACTGTATTGTAATCCTACACCCATCCTTAGTTATGGCTCATGTATCGTTGTTTTATAGAACATAACAATAAGATAATTATTAGTAGATTCTGCCCTTAACCCATGACAATTAATGAAGAGTAATCTTTAATGTATAATTATCTACATGAAACTGGATTAAGTGCCTTTATTTTGTCTCGAGAAAAGTTACATCATTACAGTGATAAACTCACTTCTGCAGTTAATTGAGGAATTAATGCACCATTAATTTTCACAATAATATTCATGCAGCTTCTACCCTGACTTAACCCATGTCATTTATCAGTAACAAATGCCCTTAGATCTTTTACAACTATATAAACAGTAAAGTGCAATAAGGAAATAAAGATTTAAAAATAAGTTTACTTCATATTTGAAAACCCAACCCATAGTGATTTAGGTATTCCCGTCTATTTCATGCTAAGAAAAATTTAATATAAATGCTAAACTCAATATTCACACCATCTTCAAATATCACATGACTTTATAGGGTTGTCCACATTCATATGGAATGTCAATGATCATCCTTTCAGGCATGTCCAGTAATTTGAAAAAAAGAATGTTCAGGGATATAAATAGATTTATTCATTTTTTTACCACAATCTTGTATTAAAATCATGTATTCTTCCATAAATCAAATCACAAATTATTTTGTAGTTTTTTTTCTCCACTTAATACTCTACACCAGGGGTCCCCAACAGGTAGATTCCTAGTTGTTGTAGAACTACAGCTCCCATGATGCTATGTCATTCTAAAACATTCTAAAGGCGTACAGAGCATCATGGGAGTTATAGTTTTACAACATATGCGGATCTACCTTTTGGGGACCTCTGCTCTACACCTTCCAACTTCCATATATTATTTATATTTAAATGTATAGTGTCAGTTGCATATTATAAGGCTAAACATACGTCTGGTACACTTTGTATTTTACCTTTTGTGCATCTATACCTGACTCTTCAATGTAAAGTTATTGATTAGAGTTTTCATCTTACCATTCTATTTCTTATGTCATCACCAACATATATATTTCATAAACATACTCAGAATATATAATAATTCTTTAAATAGAGGTAGAAACATTAAAAGGGATAGGCAGCATAACTACTACAACTCATTGATGTGGTTATAGTTTCTGGAGTCCCTTGGCACTGGCCTTCCATTCAACAGTAAACTATTTTTCAAGTTTTAAAGCTAAACAAGAGTCACCAGCAATCCATATCCATGGTGATGCTTGAACTGATGACAAATCACTAGCTTGAGCAGCAACAGGTGGCTGTGATTGGCTGAGATTGTCAGATGACAACATTAAGCCTATGGCAGTGCAAATACAGATATTAACCCCTTAAAACCGGAGGACGTACAATTACGCCCTCTAATAGGCGGCTCTAAACGCCGCCGGGCGTAATTGTACGCCCTCCGGTTTTTGTTAACTTACCCGGTCGCCGGCGGTCCCACGCCGGCGATCGCGGTTGGGGGGACTCCCAGGGAGCCCCCCGCGGCACGTCCGTCCTCGTCGAAGCCCCCCGGCCATGTGAGAGTGGGGTCCTAGCGAGGACCCCACAATCACATGGCCGGGGATAGCTGGCTTCTGTATTGCCGGCAGGGGGGCTGCCTGTAATGACAGGTGGTCCCCCTGCTGGCTGAAAATAAAAAAAAATAAGTTAATGGTGTAAAAAAAAAAATTATATATACTTAGATCATATATATATATATATATATTATATATATATGATCTAATATATACATACACACACATACATATACAACGTCTAGGTGTATTTTACTATTAATATATATATAATTATATATATATATATATCAAATTACACGTAGACTGATACTGATTAAATATATATATAATTATTGTTATATATATATTTATATATATTATAAAAAAAAAAATAAAATGTAAATACGTTAAAAAATAAAATTAAAAAAATAATTAAAAATAAATAATTAAAAAATATATAGATGTGTGTTATTTCGTTCTAACTGTTTTGTGAAATTAATATATATATATATATATATATATATCAAAATACACGTAGAACGAAATAATATATATATCTATATACCTAAATATATACGTATATATCACTATATATATACCTATATATAAATAAAAATATTTAAAAAAAATTATATAGATATATACATATATATACACATACGCATATATATACATATATTAATTCTACATATATATTTATGTAATATTTTTACATAATTAGGTATCTTAATTAATTACAATTAGCAGGACCTGCCTGACAACCCATGCGAAAGTAAAGGGAATTTAATTTGCTAGCACTATATTTAACCCTATAACTTTCCAAGACACCATAAAACCTGTACATGGGGGGTACTGTTCTACTCGGGAGACTTCGCTGAACACAAATATTAGTGTTTCAAAACAGTAAAATGTATTACAACGATGATATCGCCAGTAAAAGTGAAGTTTTTTGCATTTTTCACGCACAAACAGCATTACACGGACAATATTATTGCTGTGATACTTTTTACTCTTTTGAAACACAAATATTTGTGTTCAGCGAAGTCTCCCGAGTACAACAGTACCCCTCATTTACAGGTTTTATGGTGTTTTCAAAAGTTACAGCGTCAAATATAAGGCTTGCATTTCAGTTTTTTCACATTAAAATTCGCCAGATTGGTTATGTTGCCTTCGAGACCCTATGGTAGCCCAAGAATGAAAATTACCCCTATGATGGCATACCATTTGCAATAGTAGACAACCCAAGGTATTGCAAACAGGGTATGTCCAGTCTTTTTTAGTAGCCACTTAGTCACAAACACTGGCCAAAATTGGAATTTTTTGCATTTTTCACACACAAACAAATACTAACGCTAACTTTGGCCAGTGTTTGTGACCAAATGGCTACTAAAAAAGACTGGACATACCCCATTTGCAATACCTTGGGTTGTCTACTATTGCAAATGGTATGCCATTATGGGTGTAAATTTCATTCCCGGGCTACTATACAGTCTCAAAGGCAACGTAACCAATCTGGCGAATTTCAATTTCAAATGTAACGTGCTATATTTGACCCTGTAACTTCCCAAAACGCCATAAAACCTGTACATAGGGGGTACTGTCTTACACGTGAGACTTTACTGAATATAAATATGTGTATTTTATTGCAGTAAAAGCAAACAGTATTATGACATTGACCGTTAAAATGTCATGTAGAACTAAAAAAATCCAAAAAACGTATTTTCTCCCATTTTTTTCATATTAAATTATGTTTCATAGCTAAATATTTGATATTAAATGAAAGCCCTGTTTCCCCTGAATAAAATGATATATAATAAGGGTGGGTGCATTTACTATGAAAGAGGTGTATTACGGTTGGACAGACATGTAGCGCAAATGCCAGGTTTTGTTTACATTTTGTTTTGTTCACAATGTGTACATTTGGCTCCGTCCTTAAGGGGTTAATCAGTATTTCTACAAGGAAATGTGTAATCTCCGACTTAGCCACATCTTAAGTGGAAGCCAAAGACCCTCATTTAATGTTAAACTGCTCAAAATTGGTTTCAAACTAAATGGAGAGACCGTGCCAGGGCATTCAGTGACCCTTTAATGATGCTTAGTCCAGGGATCATATAACAACTGTATTAAAATATACGTAGTAATTAATGGATGTATATTAATGAAGAACTAGCAAGCAAAAGTCGTGAGTCTGTTGTCCTCTGTTGTTTTGCTCATATAAATCAATACATCAGTCTCAATTGTTAAGTTTTATAACCAACTCTAGAAAACAATATTTTCAAGGAAAATAAAATGTTCTTAGTTCTGCATGGAACATTAACCATGAATGTCATAATACTGTTTGCTTTTACTGCAATAAAATACACATATTTGTGTTCAGCGATGTCTCACGAATATAACGGTATCCACCATCTACAGGTTTTATGGGGTATTGAAAAGTTACAGGGTCAAATATAGGGCTTACCCCATTTTCAGTTTTTATACATTTAAATTTGCCAGATTGGTTTGCTGGGCCTATGTTGCCTTTGAGATCATATGGCAGCCCAGGAATAAAGATGACCCCCATCATGGCATACCATTTGAAAAAGTAGACAAACCGTGGTATTTAAAATGGTATATGTCCAGTCTTTTTTAGTAGTCAATTTGTCACAAATGCTGGCCAAACTTAGCATTCATATTTGTTTTTTTGCATTTTTTTCACAAAAACTGCATTTTACTAGTAATATTATCAATGATAAGTTTTACTGTTTTGAAGAAACACTCATATTTGTATTCAGCAAAGTCTCCTGTGTACAACAGTATCCCCCATGTACAGGTTTAATGGTGTATTAGAAAGTAAGGTTAAAGGTTAAATATAGAGCTTGCAATTAACATTCTGTGAACTTCCTGCCTAGGTCATCAGATAAGCCCTTTTAAATTGTAATTAATTAAATTACTTAATTATGTTGAAAAATTACATAAATATATATATATATATATATATATATATATATATATGTAGAATTTACGAATTTACAAATATTTATGTAATGATGTATGTAATTATATATAATATATGATTTTTAAATTATATTATTTATTTATATATTTATAGTTTATATCATTTGGTATTTTGATACATATATATATATATATATATATATATATATATATATATATATATATATATATATATATATATATATATATATATATATATATATAGCTAGTAGTTTTCTGGCACTCTTCTCTCTTCCACACAGACTATTGAAATACTAGGGTGCTTCCCAGTGCAAATAATGTATCCAAAAATGATGAGAGCACTCAATGGTTTTGTAAAATGAAAAAAATGTATTCACAATCGAATATAAAGTATCATTACTATAAATGCGATTGTGAATACATTTTTTTGACTTTACATATAGTATAATACATATAATAATATATATTAAAATACAGTTAGAATGAAATTACACACACATATATATATATATATATATATATATAATTTTTTTGTATTTTTTAATTATTTTGCTTATTTCTTACTTTTTTGTTATTGATTTCTTTACTTTATTTTATAAATATTTATACAATATATAATTATTGTATATATTAATTATATGTACGTGCCATTTTATAAGTGTATTTTGATATTGATTTATATATATATATATATATATATATTTTAAATTTATTTATTTATGTAATTATTTTTGCTTTACTATTTTTTTTTTAGTTTTAGGGCCTTATCAGGGACTGCCTGACAGCCCAGGCAGTCCCCCTGCTTGCAGATCCTAAACCAGCTATACTGTGCATGGGATCACTTTTTCAGAGTAATTTACATGGCCCTGGGGGCCTTATTTGGAGGGGGGTGTGGGGCGGACTGCCTAGGCTGTCAGTCAGTCCATCAAAAGCAGATTGCGATGTAGGTGAGTACACCTAGTGCACTGAGGCTCAAGGGGCACCCTCAGTGCACTATAGTGCCAGGAAAACGAGTATGTTTTCCTGGCACTATAGTGGTCCTTTAATTTTTTCTTATACACTCATTGGATCTCAGCTACATGTGTACAATAGACTGTATACATTGTATATTTTAGGTGCTTTATTGCTTCAACAAGCATGAAATAGAATTTGACAATGGAATTGCAAGGTTTATTAACAAAGCCCAGATTGATATGTAATTTTGAAGCTAATTGAAATTAAAATCAATATTAGCAAATTTGGAAAATTTTCCTGTAAAACCAGCACTATGTATCACGTAGAGGTCCACATGATACTGAAAGGTAGTTGAGGAGTTGAACATTTCCTTTCAATGTGTTTCTTTGTAAACAAACTCAGTAAGGAACTCATTAAGAAATATATATTACTGGTAACATAATCCCAAACATTTGACATTAATTAATGCCTCTTTCTCTATTCTGTAATTGTGGCCAAGTGATTTCATTATCAAATTAAAGGTGTGAGTTTGTAGTTTTATAGGATAGTTTTCTCCCTTTCATCTATTCTCTCTTCCATTCTATCGGAACAACTTCCCTCTTGTATATTTTTTGTTTCCTTTTCTCTCTTACTTCTCCATCTCTAGTCCTGTTACTCTTTTTTTTTTTTTTTCTATGTTACATTTTGCTCTAACCTCCATAGCCACTTCTGCTTTTAGTAGTGGTCACGGTGGTAGGAGTCACGGTGGCAGTGTTTCTGCTTGAAACATCTGCTTGAGTTATTTGTACTTGTGTGTTGTGGGCTAGTTACACTCCTGTCACACGTGACTTACGGAGCCCAGAACTCTGTGTGCCCACTGGTGACAGATGCTCACTGCTTCTAACTTTGCAGTCTGAGCTTTCAAGGAAAGGCTTGTGTCTCTCCTCACTTCTCTCCCTCCTATACTGTATGTAGCCCTCCCTCAACCCTACCCTATGTGCTATTTTCTTAATGTGCATTAACTATGAGTCAGTTGAATAATCCAATAAAAGGTTTCTCTTTGAAGCAAAGCAGTGCTGAGAGCTTCACCCAGAGCTGGATTTAGATAAGTAAAACCTAGTTCAGAACTTTTTTGGGGGGTGGACCGAAAGAATAATGCTCACTAGTGCATTATTCAAAGAAAAAAAGGTTTGGAGAAACCATTAAATAA
>OW240915.1:166820669-167084925 GCA_933207985.1 Pelobates cultripes | reverse complement strand
AAAAAAAAGCCAACCCTGTTCTTTAACAGCATTCTTTTGACAGATGAAACTAATTTCAACCTGTACCTGAAGAAAAAAGTATGCAGAAGGCTTGGAATGGCTCATGATCCAAAGCATATGTAACAGAGCTTCCTGTACCCCGGTTGGGTACCTTCTAGAATGCTCCTAGTGCTTACCAAGGGCTTCCAAGCACTTCTCCAGACACCATAAGCACTACAGACCCCAGAACCGCCGCAGCTTGGTTGGGGTCTCGCTGTCTCCTACAACAAGGTTCCAGTGGGTGAACCTCTCTTCCTTCATGGAGCGTAGCAGGAACAGCTCTTACAAGAGCTAGTGATTATCCAAGGGAGTATAATGATTATAGCAATCCCTTGTAGTGATATAGCAGTTCCCTACAATAAGAGACAGAACTCAGTGAAGAAGTCTGAGGTTTAATGGAGGCACACTGCCTTTTATGCAGGTTTCCCAACAAGGAGACCTTGTTGGGCACAGGGACAGAAATGGAATAAACCAATAAGAACAATAATTAACGTTACGACACTCCCATAACACACATACAATCCCTCCCCTCTGCCTGTGATATAATTAGGACAGATAATATATCAACTTAATTATCCCCAGGCAGAAAAAAACCCAAATTTTTACAAAGTCCAATAAGTACCCCAAAATACAACATAACCCCTGATAGTTCTGATCTGGGTGAACAACATATCCAAAAATCACCCAGATCTGAGCAGGGGTTCAGAAAATACCTGGAAGTCTCTTTTTGACCGACCGCACACATGGTTTCATGCCCAAAACAGTTCCAGAGAATTAGGCTGTGTTGCCGGTCTAGTGCGGTAGTTTGCATACCGAACGGAGTCAATAGAACGCACGCCAGAGCTTATTCCCTTCATCCAGACAAATGTTCTTCCCGAACAGTGCCCTTCTAAGCTGAATAGAAACTAATGCAGGCGAAGATGGAAGTCAGGAGTTTCTGTATCAGATTTTAGTTCCATGAGATTCATGTCCAAACACCGCTGCCTGCGTCCATGCGATCAAGATGGCCGCCACCTTGTGATTGTTCATAGGAATCGCGGCCACCCAGACAAACAATTAGAACACTGCGGTGAGAAATGTTCAAAGTTGTTAATAGGTGTTAACAAGCTCTAGGGTGGTCTCTGTTCATGCGGTTGTTTGGAAAACGAACCATATAGTCCCATTTGCATGCACAGAGCCTGTTTGAAGCATATTAGCCAATTCTATTGCAGGAGCCATAGTCACAGGGTAGGAGGCTGGCAAACAGGCCCCTCCAAAAACCAGTGGCGAGGTCACTTTTGCCACAGCATACCACATTACTTGTAAGAGGCAGTGTGATGACATGTGCATGCATTGCTTCCAATGACACTGGGTAACTATTGATTATTAATCATGTGGCAGAAGACAGAAGTATCCAAATGAATTCTGAAGTGTATAGGGATATATTGTCTGCTCAGATTCAGCTAAATTCAGTTAAGTTGATTGGACAGCGGTTCACTTTACATATGAACAATGACCCAAATACTGAAAAAGTAACCCGGCAGTTTTTTGAAGCAAAAAAGTGGAATATTCGGCAATGGCTTAATCAATCACCTGATCTCGTATTGATCAAGCATGCATTTTACTTGGTGAAGACAAAACCTAAATCAGAAAGACCCATGAACAAACAACAACTAAAGACAAATACAGTAAAGGCTTGGCAAAGCAACACAAAGGAGGAAACCAAGCATTTTGTGATGTCCATGCATTCCAGACTCAAGCAATCATTAATATACAGTAGGTATGGGTAAATAAAATAGTGCAAACCAGTCTTAAAAATAGTCCAAAATAGTCTATAAATTATTATGAGTACTCCTTTAACCCCTTAAGGACCAAACTTCTGGAATAAAAGGGAATCATGACATGTCACACATGTCATGTGTCCTTAAGGGGTTAAAATGAATTTTGCAGTGCAATAGAAATTCTTGAGTAGGCAGTAGGTCCTTGTATCAGTGAATATGATGGGTGGAAGATTTCTTGGTATAATCCATATATATGCAAGACAAGAAAATGAGAAATCCAAAAGTACAATATAGGTAATCAAACAACAGTAGCTTACTCACATTTGGTGGAGCTATGACAAGCTCCAGTTTTGATAGCGTATAGTGGTATAATCCCCACATGCAGGATGTATTGGTGAATATCTGTAGAAGATAGTGTCATGGGACCCAAAATGACAAAAATAAATATGGAAAGCATTTAATAGTGCTTTCTATTAAAAGTTTGGGTCAATGCAAAAAATGCATGGGAAGCAGAAATGAAGTAAAATTGGTTACAATATTGTCCCTTTAACAAAAAAAGTAATACAAAAATTAGAGATTAAAGTTTGGTGTTAAGTGGTACCAGCTACTAGACTTGTTCACGAAAAACATTTTACATTGATTGATAGGAATACCTCCAGTGGCCATCACTCAGACGTCCACCAGAGGAACTTCCTATCATGTAGGGCCCTAAAAATGCCTTGTACACGTCAGACGTATTAAGATACATCTGACGTGTGCAAGAGAAAGAAGGCACTGTGTGCGCGCCTTCTTTCTCCTGCCTGTCAGCAGAGGAGAGGGGGCGGGCAAAGACCGAGAGCTGAGCTGTCAGTCAGCTCAGCTCGCGGCCACGCACACTGCGCGCATGCGCGGTAGTGCGCTCAGGACTTCAGTGGGCGGCATGAATGCCGCCCTATGAAGCCGCTCATGCGCACAAGGGAGCAATGACGCTTCCAAATGGAAGCGTCTGATTGCTTCCTGCTCTCGCCCGCCTATTTTGTCATTTTGACGAAATAGGGGGCGCGGCTTCATGAGGCTCCCGGTGCTGGAACCAGGTGAGTAAACTACTCTGCCTGGAGAGTCCCTTTAAGGGGTTAATAGTGGTGTTACTGAATTGTTGTTTTACATCCTAGCAATTTATTGTACTTTCAGAATTATTCACAAAATACAACTTTGCTAAAAATATATGCATGTCAAATTTTCATAGATTCCTATCGTAATGACGTAAAAATCTTTTTATTTAATGGTTTCTCCAAACCTTTTTTTCTTTGAATAATGCACTAGTGAGCATTATTCTTTCGGTCCACCCCCCAAAAAAGTTCTGAACTAGGTTTTACTTATCTAAATCCAGCTCTGGGTGAAGCTCTCAGCACTGCTTTGCTTCAAAGAGAAACCTTTTATTGGATTATTCAACTGACTCATAGTTAATGCACATTAAGAAAATAGCACATAGGGTAGGGTTGAGGGAGGGCTACATACAGTATAGGAGGGAGAGAAGTGAGGAGAGACACAAGCCTTTCCTTGAAAGCTCAGACTGCAAAGTTAGAAGCAGTGAGCATCTGTCACCAGTGGGCACACAGAGTTCTGGGCTCCGTAAGTCACGTGTGACAGGAGTGTAACTAGCCCACAACACACAAGTACAAATAACTCAAGCAGATGTTTCAAGCAGAAACACTGCCACCGTGACTCCTACCACCGTGACCACTACTAAAAGCAGAAGTGGCTATGGAGGTTAGAGCAAAATGTAACATAGAAAAAAAAAAAAAAAGAGTAACAGGACTAGAGATGGAGAAGTAAGAGAGAAAAGGAAACAAAAAATATACAAGAGGGAAGTTGTTCCGATAGAATGGAAGAGAGAATAGATGAAAGGGAGAAAACTATCCTATAAAACTACAAACTCACACCTTTAATTTGATAATGAAATCACTTGGCCACAATTACAGAATAGAGAAAGAGGCATTAATTAATGTCAAATGTTTGGGATTATGTTACCAGTAATATATATTTCTTAATGAGTTCCTTACTGAGTTTGTTTACAAAGAAACACATTGAAAGGAAATGTTCAACTCCTCAACTACCTTTCAGTATCATGTGGACCTCTACGTGATACATAGTGCTGGTTTTACAGGAAAATTTTCCAAATTTGCTAATATTGATTTTAATTTCAATTAGCTTCAAAATTACATATCAATCTGGGCTTTGTTAATAAACCTTGCAATTCCATTGTCAAATTCTATTTCATGCTTGTTGAAGCAATAAAGCACCTAAAATATACAATGTATACAGTCTATTGTACACATGTAGCTGAGATCCAATGAGTGTATAAGAAAAAATTAAAGGACCACTATAGTGCCAGGAAAACATACTCGTTTTCCTGGCACTATAGTGCACTGAGGGTGCCCCTTGAGCCTCAGTGCACTAGGTGTACTCACCTACATCGCAATCTGCTTTTGATGGACTGACTGACAGCCTAGGCAGTCCGCCCCACACCCCCCTCCAAATAAGGCCCCCAGGGCCATGTAAATTACTCTGAAAAAGTGATCCCATGCACAGTATAGCTGGTTTAGGATCTGCAAGCAGGGGGACTGCCTGGGCTGTCAGGCAGTCCCTGATAAGGCCCTAAAACTAAAAAAAAAATAGTAAAGCAAAAATAATTACATAAATAAATAAATTTAAAATATATATATATATATATATATATAAATCAATATCAAAATACACTTATAAAATGGCACGTACATATAATTAATATATACAATAATTATATATTGTATAAATATTTATAAAATAAAGTAAAGAAATCAATAACAAAAAAGTAAGAAATAAGCAAAATAATTAAAAAATACAAAAAAATTATATATATATATATATATATATATATGTGTGTGTAATTTCATTCTAACTGTATTTTAATATATATTATTATATGTATTATACTATATGTAAAGTCAAAAAAATGTATTCACAATCGCATTTATAGTAATGATACTTTATATTCGATTGTGAATACATTTTTTTCATTTTACAAAACCATTGAGTGCTCTCATCATTTTTGGATACATTATTTGCACTGGGAAGCACCCTAGTATTTCAATAGTCTGTGTGGAAGAGAGAAGAGTGCCAGAAAACTACTAGCTATATATATATATATATATATATATATATATATATATATATATATATATATATATATATATATATATATATATATATATATATATGTATCAAAATACCAAATGATATAAACTATAAATATATAAATAAATAATATAATTTAAAAATCATATATTATATATAATTACATACATCATTACATAAATATTTGTAAATTCGTAAATTCTACATATATATATATATATATATATATATATATATATATTTATGTAATTTTTCAACATAATTAAGTAATTTAATTAATTACAATTTAAAAGGGCTTATCTGATGACCTAGGCAGGAAGTTCACAGAATGTTAATTGCAAGCTCTATATTTAACCTTTAACCTTACTTTCTAATACACCATTAAACCTGTACATGGGGGATACTGTTGTACACAGGAGACTTTGCTGAATACAAATATGAGTGTTTCTTCAAAACAGTAAAACTTATCATTGATAATATTACTAGTAAAATGCAGTTTTTGTGAAAAAAATGCAAAAAAACAAATATGAATGCTAAGTTTGGCCAGCATTTGTGACAAATTGACTACTAAAAAAGACTGGACATATACCATTTTAAATACCACGGTTTGTCTACTTTTTCAAATGGTATGCCATGATGGGGGTCATCTTTATTCCTGGGCTGCCATATGATCTCAAAGGCAACATAGGCCCAGCAAACCAATCTGGCAAATTTAAATGTATAAAAACTGAAAATGGGGTAAGCCCTATATTTGACCCTGTAACTTTTCAATACCCCATAAAACCTGTAGATGGTGGATACCGTTATATTCGTGAGACATCGCTGAACACAAATATGTGTATTTTATTGCAGTAAAAGCAAACAGTATTATGACATTCATGGTTAATGTTCCATGCAGAACTAAGAACATTTTATTTTCCTTGAAAATATTGTTTTCTAGAGTTGGTTATAAAACTTAACAATTGAGACTGATGTATTGATTTATATGAGCAAAACAACAGAGGACAACAGACTCACGACTTTTGCTTGCTAGTTCTTCATTAATATACATCCATTAATTACTACGTATATTTTAATACAGTTGTTATATGATCCCTGGACTAAGCATCATTAAAGGGTCACTGAATGCCCTGGCACGGTCTCTCCATTTAGTTTGAAACCAATTTTGAGCAGTTTAACATTAAATGAGGGTCTTTGGCTTCCACTTAAGATGTGGCTAAGTCGGAGATTACACATTTCCTTGTAGAAATACTGATTAACCCCTTAAGGACGGAGCCAAATGTACACATTGTGAACAAAACAAAATGTAAACAAAACCTGGCATTTGCGCTACATGTCTGTCCAACCGTAATACACCTCTTTCATAGTAAATGCACCCACCCTTATTATATATCATTTTATTCAGGGGAAACAGGGCTTTCATTTAATATCAAATATTTAGCTATGAAACATAATTTAATATGAAAAAATGGGAGAAAATACGTTTTTTTTTTAAATTTTTTTAGTTCTACATGACATTTTAACGATCAATGTCATAATACTGTTTGCTTTTACTGCAATAAAATACACATATTTATATTCAGTAAAGTCTCACGTGTAAGACAGTACCCCCTATGTACAGGTTTATGGCGTTTTGGGAAGTTACAGGGTCAAATATAGCACGTTACATTTGAAATTGAAATTCGCCAGATTGGTTACGTTGCCTTTGAGACTGTATAGTAGCCCGGGAATGAAATTTACACCCATAATGGCATACCATTTGCAATAGTAGACAACCCAAGGTATTGCAAATGGGGTATGTCCAGTCTTTTTTAGTAGCCATTTGGTCACAAACACTGGCCAAAGTTAGCGTTCGTATCTGTTTGTGTGAAAAATGCAAAAAATTCCAATTTTGGCCAGTGTTTGTGACTAAGTGGCTACTAAAAAAAGAGTGGACATACCCTGTTTGCAATACCTTGGGTTGTCTACTATTGCAAATGGTATGCCATCATAGGGGTAATTTTCATTCTTGGGCTACCATAGGGTCTCGAAGGCAACATAACCAATCTGGCGAATTTTAATGTGAAAAAACTGAAATGCAAGCCTTATATTTGACGCTGTAACTTTTGAAAACACCATAAAACCTGTAAATGAGGGGTACTGTTGTACTCGGGAGACTTCGCTGAACACAAATATTTGTGTTTCAAAAGAGTAAAAAGTATCACAGCAATAATATTGTCCGTGTAATGCTGTTTGTGCGTGAAAAATGCAAAAAACTTCACTTTTACTAGCGATATCATCGTTGTAATACATTTTACTGTTTTGAAACACTAATATTTGTGTTCAGCGAAGTCTCCCGAGTAGAACAGTACCCCCCATGTACAGGTTTTATGGTGTCTCGGAAAGTTATAGGGTTAAATATAGTGCTAGCAAATTAAATTCCCTTTACTTTCGGCATGGGTTGTCAGGCAGATCCTGCTAATTGTAATTAATTAAGATACCTAATTATGTAAAAATATTACATAAATATATATGTAGAATTAATATATGTATATATATGCGTATGTGTATATATATGTATATATCTATATAATTTTTTTTAAATATTTTTATTTATATATAGGTATATATATAGTGATATATACATATATATTTAGGTATATAGATATATATATTATTTCGTTCTACGTGTATTTTGATATATATATATATATATTAATTTCACAAAACAGTTAGAACGAAATAACACACATCTATATATTTTTAATTATTTATTTTTAATTATTTTTTTAATTTTATTTTTTAACGTATTTACATTTTTATTTTTTTTATATTATATATAAATATATATATAACAATAATTATATATATATTTAATCAGTATCAGTCTACGTGTAATTTGATATTAATATATATATATAATTATATATATATTAGTAGTAAAATACACCTAGACGGTGTATGTGTGTGTATGTATATGTGTATATATATACTTAGATCATATATATATAATATATACATATGATCTAAGTATATATAATTATTTTTTTTTACACCATTAACTTATTTTTATTTTATTTTCAGCCAGCAGGGGGACCACCTGTCATTACAGGCAGCCCCCCTGCCGGCAATACAGAAGCCAGCTATCCCCGGCCATGTGATTGAGGGGTCCTCGCTAGGACCCCACTCTCACATGGCCGGGGGGCTTCGACGAGGATGGACGTGCCGCGGGGGGCTCCCTGGGAGTCCCCCCAACCGCGATCGCCGGCGTGGGACCGCCGGCGACCGGGTAAGTTAACAAAAACCGGAGGGCGTACAATTACGCCCGGCGGCGTTTAGAGCCGCCTATTAGAGGGCGTAATTGTACATCCTCCGGTTTTAAGGGGTTAATATCTGTATTTGCACTGCCATAGGCTTAATGTTGTCATCTGACAATCTCAGCCAATCACAGCCACCTGTTGCTGCTCAAGCTAGTGATTTGTCATCAGTTCAAGCATCACCATGGATATGGATTGCTGGTGACTCTTGTTTAGCTTTAAAACTTGAAAAATAGTTTACTGTTGAATGGAAGGCCAGTGCCAAGGGACTCCAGAAACTATAACCACATCAATGAGTTGTAGTAGTTATGCTGCCTATCCCTTTTAATGTTTCTACCTCTATTTAAAGAATTATTATATATTCTGAGTATGTTTATGAAATATATATGTTGGTGATGACATAAGAAATAGAATGGTAAGATGAAAACTCTAATCAATAACTTTACATTGAAGAGTCAGGTATAGATGCACAAAAGGTAAAATACAAAGTGTACCAGACGTATGTTTAGCCTTATAATATGCAACTGACACTATACATTTAAATATAAATAATATATGGAAGTTGGAAGGTGTAGAGCAGAGGTCCCCAAAAGGTAGATCCGCATATGTTGTAAAACTATAACTCCCATGATGCTCTGTACGCCTTTAGAATGTTTTAGAATGACATAGCATCATGGGAGCTGTAGTTCTACAACAACTAGGAATCTACCTGTTGGGGACCCCTGGTGTAGAGTATTAAGTGGAGAAAAAAAACTACAAAATAATTTGTGATTTGATTTATGGAAGAATACATGATTTTAATACAAGATTGTGGTAAAAAAATGAATAAATCTATTTATATCCCTGAACATTCTTTTTTTCAAATTACTGGACATGCCTGAAAGGATGATCATTGACATTCCATATGAATGTGGACAACCCTATAAAGTCATGTGATATTTGAAGATGGTGTGAATATTGAGTTTAGCATTTATATTAAATTTTTCTTAGCATGAAATAGACGGGAATACCTAAATCACTATGGGTTGGGTTTTCAAATATGAAGTAAACTTATTTTTAAATCTTTATTTCCTTATTGCACTTTACTGTTTATATAGTTGTAAAAGATCTAAGGGCATTTGTTACTGATAAATGACATGGGTTAAGTCAGGGTAGAAGCTGCATGAATATTATTGTGAAAATTAATGGTGCATTAATTCCTCAATTAACTGCAGAAGTGAGTTTATCACTGTAATGATGTAACTTTTCTCGAGACAAAATAAAGGCACTTAATCCAGTTTCATGTAGATAATTATACATTAAAGATTACTCTTCATTAATTGTCATGGGTTAAGGGCAGAATCTACTAATAATTATCTTATTGTTATGTTCTATAAAACAACGATACATGAGCCATAACTAAGGATGGGTGTAGGATTACAATACAGTGTCTTCTTATAACAAATCTGTATCCAATCATATCTAGACTAAGTGAAATATCATCTAGTAGAGCACCAATAGGAGGTCAGGATTTTCAGAAATTACAAACAAGTTCAACCTTTTCTTTAGAAAAATGGCATTTCACTTTGACTTGGCATTGCTTTCCAGTACCATTATTTTGAATGTGGCGACAAGGCTTAACTACCTGTCCTCCAGCACCTCCCCGCTATGTCAACCCCTCCACCCCCCACATTGGCTTCCCATAAAATGTAGGGCTGAATTTAAAATACTGTTACTTGCTTACAAATCTTCACACAATGTTCCTCCTACCTATCCTCCATATTAAACAAGTACTGTATGTCTAGTCTAGGCCCCTATGCTGTACCGAAGACCTGCATCTATCCTCTGTTCAAACTCTGACTTCTGATACTCACATTCAAGACTTCTCTAGGGCTGCACCTTACCCTTTTCATTAGGCTCTCACCCAGTTCCCATTACTTCAAAAAATAATTGAAAATTCACTTCTTCAGGAAAGCATATACACTAAACTGTTAATAGTTTTCCCTTCCTACACCTTTCTTCCTCTTCTGCAACTGTCATAAAAAAACCACTAAGCACTCAGTTAAAACTATTCTAGAACTGACTTTTCTAGTCTACCCTTACCTTTTGTATCACTATAACACACTCCCTCTAGAGTCTAGCATGTGAGCTCATTTAAACAGGATCCTCAAACCATATCTATTCCTGTGCGTCCAACTCATCTGGTTACAAATAGTCTGTCAGTCCGTTTATTGTACAGCATTGTGGAATTAATTGGCACATTATTATTATTAGTAATAATAATAATAATGTAAATTATGGTATTTATTACATTACAGTATACAGTGTGTCCTGTTGTATGTCTTAACAAAGGCTAATGCCTAAAGTATATCAAATATTTACCTTCCAGTTATATAATATATTTTTGTTCACTGTATTATAGAATTGTTTCCATGGATCGGTACGATCCTTTTGCAACTATAACCACTATAACCAGGTAACAGTTGTTTATGCTGTGCACTCTGTGCTCAGTGCTAGCTATAAACCTATATATCTGTGAGAACAGCAGCAACACTCTGATTCTCTGTTACTGTTTATGAAAAATAGTATGGATTGTCTTAGTTCTTTCAGCCTCTCAGGGTTTTTAAACACCTAATTTTGTCTAGATGGACAAAATCCAGTGAAAATGTGAAATTCCGAGCAGAATGGCAATTCTCATATTTACTAAAGCCAATTCAATTTGGGAATAAAGTTGGGCCAACCAGATTTGCACATATTGCTTAGATGTCTGGATTCAAATTGGTGGTTTTAAATCCAAATATACAAAGTATAGGATTTGAAATATTCAGAAAGATGTAGGTCTACTAAAATTCAGAACAAAATGCATCTGGCAAGATAAACTTTTGCAAATTAGTACTTAAATTAATAAGTGCACTAGCAGCCAGCAGGCAAATACTTAAATAACCATTGCTGTGAGGATTCATTATTTAACTGCTTGGCTTGTTGATTGTTTTAAACCTTTAGGAGATATGCTCCACCTACTGCATGGTAGTTGGGGAACATGGGTGTTTTAGTAATATGGGGGACTCATTGAGTCCCATAGGGCTTTTTATCTATAAAACGTTTTAAAAATTATTAATGTAGCTGCTGGAAAGCAAGCACTGACCAGACACTGTATAACTGACCATCTCACTGTCAAGGGATATTTAACTGCTGGCACTGTCAGTGAGCAAACAGTTTACATATTTTAAAACCACGCCCAGATTTAAAGAATTCGGGTCTGGATTCCAGCCTTCAAGCAGTATTTGGTCCAGCTGAAATCCATACCAAATTCAGGCCCTTTCGGTGCCTTTATTGCAAAACCTGGACATTGATGAATAGCATGAACAAAGTCTAGATGTTCATGTCCAAATATCTGAAGTCTGGATAATTTTGCCCATTTGGTACTGCGCCATTCAAACTGAATAACTCTCTATTTCCTAATTTTATTCCCAAAATAAATATTTTTTTGATTGCGATATATGTCCTTGTCACATTGTTCATTTGTCTTTAAATTATTTACTGGTATTTCCTTAAATTTAATTTACGGTTTAATATTCATACAAGCATCACCCATTTCATAATAAGATTGTCTTCATTCAATTCCATTCTACAAAATGCTCGGTTTTCTCCTATACCTTGGTGACTTGAAATACCATAAGAAAACTCAGATCTGACAGCAGGGGTGTAAGGTGAACTGCATTTATCCTGAGCAGTCTCTTCAATTAAATAGTGGATTTAATTTAAGCAATATTTAGTTGCCTGGAAATGATTTTGTTGTTTTTGAATTTCATTTTATTTTCATATGATATATAAAATAATACAAATATATAACAATCTAATGAAGAGCAAAGTAAAATATATCAACACAACACAACATTTGCATTCAACAGCAGATTAAGGGATTTGTTTGTATATGCATATTAAGTCTAACTACACAATCAATGCCAAAGAAGATTATGTCTTTTATTTGCTTTTCTTATTATTGATAAAGGTTGTTCTGGTATTAGTACAGAAAGTATTGTCACCTTGCTGGATTCTTGTTTTACTTCATTGCTCATACTTTGTATTTGATGTTTGCCCTAGATAGTGTTATAAGTTCTCAATATGGTTCTTTCATAGGGTTACAGTGTCTTTATTGATATACACAGAAAAAAGGAAAGGCAGATTTAATTTGACACTAGGTTGATATGTAAGCCAGCGTACAATTTATATTTTAGAAACATAGAAACATAGAATGTGACGGCAGATAAGAATCATTTGGCCCATCTAGTCTGCCCAACTTTTTAAATACTTTCATTAGTCCCTGGCCTTATCTTATAGTTAGGATAGCCTTATATGCATATCCTACAAATGCTTAAACTCCTTTACTGTGTTAACCGCTACCACTTCAGCTGGAAGGCTCTTCCATGCATCCACTACCCTCTTTTTTAAACCGTTGCCCCTCTAATTTAAGACTCTGTCCTCTTGTTGTGGTAGTTTTTCTCATTTTAAATATAGTCTCCTCCTTTATTATGTTGATTCCCTTCATGTATTTAAATGTTTCTATCATATCCCCCTGTCTCGTCTTTCCTCCAAGCTATACATGTTAAGTTCCTTTAACCTTTCCTTGTAGGTTTTATCCTGCAAACCATGCACCAGTTAAGTAGCCCTTCTCTGAACTCTCTCTAATGTATCAATATCCTTCTGAAGATATGGTCTCCAGTACTGCGTACAATACTCCAAGTGAGGTCTCACCAGTGTTCTGTACAATGACATGAGCACTTCCCTCTTTCTACTGCTAATACCTCTCCCTATACAAACAAGCATTCTGCTAGCATTTCCTGCTGCTCTATTACATTGTCTGCCTACCTTTAAGTCATCAGAAATAATCACCCTTTGTAACGGCACCCCCAGGCATAAAAGGGGTTAAACCGCCGTTTAGTAGATCTTCCCTTCCAGAGACACAGGCACAGCTACTGCAGAACACCAATCAGCCGAACAGGAAACCATGTGAATGCCGTAAACAGCTGAATAGGAAAAACCATACGAATAGGTTTACACTCCTAGCAGTCAAACTGGAACAGCATACAATAAATCCCCCCAAGAATGAGACAAGGCTCCGTTTTGAGGGTCAAGCAGGAACAGACAGAGCTGTGGGTTTATTGTTCTTATGTACACATTCTTACACATTAGTACCACCCACAGGGTTTTGGAAAACCACCAATAAACACTTACAATACACTCAGACACTCCGACACAAAATCCTCCCCTCTGCCTGTGATACAATTACCTTACACAATGGGTAATGTAATTATCACCGGCAGAGAAATACAGTTTTTTCACATTATTCATAACTTGCAAAGTATGCATCACATTCACATTTTCAGAATCAGCATACTCCAAATACAAACATATGTCAAAATCATCCAAATTGGTCCAGTGGTTCAAAAGATAGATCATAGTCCTTTGTGACAAAAGGAAGCATGGCTTTTCTGCCCAAAACCAGTTCCACAGAGTCTTCTATCCTGGAGATAATTGGGAAGTTATCCAATTATCTCCAAGGACAGAGGCAAAACTCAATTGAATACATGGCAGCAAAAGACAATAAAACACATAAAAACATATAACTGTGCAGCCATTGCACAAAACAGGTACATTCAACATACCCCCAGATAGCTCAGATCTGAGCGCACATTATTACTGAATGGCGCTCAGAGCACACACATACAGTTCAATTGCCATGGAGCCAAAGTCTTCCCCATAGTCTTTCATTATACGAATGGGCTCCATGGTATAGCTATCTGGGGTATCACCGCTCAAACAGGGCCAGCACTGAATGACCCGGCTTTTGTGTCTCCGCAGGGAAAAATCAAGCGTTTCAACATGGGGCCATAGTCTAAAGGCAGCAGGCGGGCAACCAGGCTCCTCCAATGCACAGTGGCGAGATTGGTCTCGTCACACCCTTAAATCCCTTTCCTCAGATGTTGAGGTTAGGACTCTATCAAATATTCTGTACTCTGCCCTTGGGTTTTTATGTCCAAGATGCATTATCTTGCACTTATCCACATTAAATGTCAGTTACCACAACTCTGACCATTTATCCAGTTTACCTAAATCATTTGCTGCTTGTCGTATCCCTCCTGGAACATCAACCCTGTTACATATCTTAGTATCATCAGCAAAAAGACATACCTTACCTTTAAGTCCTTCTGCAATATCACTAATAAAAATATTAAAGAGAATGGGTCAAGTACAGATCACTGAGGTACCCCACTGGTGACAAGCCCATGCTTTGAATATACTCCATTGACTACAACCCTCTGTTGCCTGTCACTCAGCCACTGCCTTACCCATTCAACAATATTGGAATCCAAACTTAAAGATTGCAGTTTAGTGATGAGCCAGTTTAGTGACGAGCCTTCTATGTGCAACAGTGTCAAAAGCCTTACTGAAATCTAGGTAAGCAATGTCTACTGCATCACCCTGATCTATTATTTTAGTTACCCAATAAAAAAAATCAATAAGATTAGTTTGGCATGATCTCCCTGAAGTAGACCCATGTTGTCTCTGATCTTGAAATCCATGTGCTTTTAGATGTTCAACAGTCCTATCCGTTAACATGGTTTCCATTACTTTCCCCACTACTGAAGTAAGGCTTACTGGCCTGTAGTTGCCCGACTCCTCCCTACTACCTTTCTTGTGAATGGGCACAACATTCGCTAACTTACAATCTTCTAGGACTACTCCTGTTAACAATGATTGGTTAAATAAATCTGTTAATGGTTTTGCTAGTACAACTTTGGGTGTATTCAATCAGGTCCCATTGACTTATTTGTCTTTACTTTTGACAGTTGAAATAGAACCTCTTCCTCTGTAAACTCACATGTAACAAATTACTCATTTCTCCTAACTGAGACCCATTTCCTTCATTTTCATCTGTAAATACCGAACACAAATATTCATTGAGGCAGTCAGCTAGGCCTTTATCCTCTTCTACATACCGTCTTTTGTTTTTAATCTAACTAATCCTTGTTTTACTTTTCTTTTCTCATTGATGTATCTAAAAATGTTTTGTCCCATTTTTTTACTGACTGTGCTATTTTCTCTTCTGTGTGTGATTTGGAAGCTCTTATAACCTGCTTGACCTCTTTCTGCCTAATCTTATAGATCATTCTGTCTTCCTTACTCTGGATTTTTTTATAATTACTAAATGCTAACTTTTTGTTTTTTTACTATTTTGGCCACATCTGCGGACTACCACAGTGGTTTCTTGAATTTTTTGCTTTTACTGACAAGTCTAATGTAATTTTCTGTTGCCTTCAGCAGTGCAACTTTTAAATAATCCCATTTCTCTTGGACTCCATTTAAATTGCTCTCATCTGATAATGACTCCTTTACACATATTCTAATTTTTTTTTTTTTTGTGTGGTGTGACTCAGTCACTGTTCTTATATTAAACCACACTGACTGATCGTCACTGGATCCTAAACTTTCCCCTTGTCACGTATTCATCCACTTACAAAAATTTGATTAATGGAATTTACTGTTCAGACAGGAAAAGTTGTGCCGAACAACATTACTGTCCTGACATGAAAAGTTGTGCCGAGCAGCAATCAAATCCACAGCAGAGTTTGTGCTGAGCAGCAATTATGCAAATGGGAACCTGGTAACTGCCTTTGGGTTCAAAGGCCGATTACACCTTATCAGATCCAGAGGAGGGGTATTTAGACCCAGTTCTCACCCTGCTCAGTGCCCTGTCGTGGTTTCCCTTGTGGTTGTCCGAGAGCGCGTTATTGATTCTGGTAATTCTGCTGATTTGACTTTGGCATTGTTTTTGACTTCCCTGTTTTCTGGCATCCCTGACCCCTTGCTTTTCCTTATCATTGTGTCTAGTTCTGTATCCATGACCTTGGCTATTCCTGACTATTCTTTTGTACATTAGTCCGGCCATTCTAAGGTCCGTTAAATGTTACCTATCAGTTCTCTGTGTTACACAATTCTACCTGTAATCATGACACCCCCACAGTAATATCTGATACCAAATCTCCATTTGTTAACACTAAATCTAGTATGGCCTCTTTACGAGTTGGCTCCTCAATAACTTGTTTTAGAGACAATCCCAGTAGGGAGTTTAGAATATGTGTGCTCCTGGCACAAGCAGCTATTTTGGTTTTCCAATTCACATCAGGAAGATTAAAGTCACCCATGATGATAACTTCCCCCTTCATTGTCATTTTAGCTATTTTCTCAACTTGTAGATTATCTAACTCTTCTATTTGTTGTGGGGGCCTATAAATCACACCTACACGAGTTATTGTGTGATTACCAAATTCTAAAGTAACCCAAACGTACTCTATATTCGCCTCACTAACCTTTATTAGGCTAGATTTTATGCTATCCTTCACATACAGGGTCACCCCTCCCCCTTTCTTGCCTTCCCTGTATTTTCTATATAAAGAGTACCCTAGTATTGCTATGTCCCAGTCATTTTTCTCATTATACCATGTCTCAGTAACAGTGACTAAATCTACATTATCAGTTACGCATCCGCCTGTTGTTCTGAGTGTTATGCACAGGCAGAACTTCAGAGGATGACAGTGTGGAAGCAACCTGCCATATGTCATTGGCAAAAACACAAAAAACTTCCTTTACAACTGAAACCTCATTGCAAGCCAAGTCATCTGTCCCTATATGGACAAGTACATCCAATTCCCCTTCCTGCTTTGCTCGTTTAACAATATTACAAATATGTTTCCTGTCTCTGTGAGCAGTAGCTCCTGGAAGACATCTCACAAGACCACCATTGTCCATCTCCACACCTCTTACGATAAAATCCCCCAACAACAACTGCTTTCTATTAGGCCTCACCATAGTCTCCAAGCCTGTATCCACAACACCACTACACTTGGTGCCTGAGCCTGTCTCCACAACACCACTACAATTGGTGCCTGATTCTGTCTGCACAACACCACTGCCCTCGGCGCCTGAGCCTGTCTCCACAACACCACTACAATTGGTGCCTGATTCTGTCTCCACAACACCACTACTCTCAGTGCCTGAGCCTGTCTCCACAACACCACTACCCTCAGCGCCTGAGCCTGTCTCCACAAAACCAATACCTTCAGTGCCTGAGCCTGTGTGAAATAATTTAATACCACCATCAGTCTACATACCCAAAAATGCATAAATAATATTAGTGTTAATTAAATCAATTAACCTCAGTGGGATTTGTGTGGTGGTTGGCTAATTGTGATTATGTGTGGGGCTTGGCAGAGTGTGATTGTGTTGGTTGGCTGAGTGTGCTATGTATCTGTGGAGTTGGCAGAGTGCAATTGTGTATATGTGTGTGGCTTGGTGATTGTGGAGTGATTGATGTGAAATTCCAGCACATTGTCATCAATGCATCCCATACTCTTACAACAAGCATGGAAAATGCCTGCTAAGGGAGTAACACAGTGGCAGAGAGCAAGAGGACCACCTGTCACCCAATTTATGGCATAAGACCCTGTGTGCTACTGGCACACAGGTCTAACATTGAAGATATCATTGTCAGGTATCGGGAGGGACTATATTTTTAAAGAGCTTTACATTATAATCTATGCAATTACTAGCATTTCTGCTGGCACAATGCACAGATGGAAAGTAGTGCTCCTTTATTGCTCAATTTCTTTATATACACTAATATAATACACGTTTATTAATAATACATAGTTACATAGCTGAAAGGGACTTGCGTCCATCAAGTTCAGCCTTCCTCACATTTGTTTTTTGCTGTTGATCCAAAAGAAGGCAAAAAAAATCTCATATATATATATATATATATATATATATATCATATTACTACAAATCACATTTAAATTAAATTTAAAAATGGTATTACAAAGGAAATAGAGCTGAAAAGATGCTAACAAATAGATTTAAAAAATTGGAAGGCCAGAGCCAGAATAGAACAAATAATAGTAGATGGACATATTCATAGATGCCCAATCTCAATTGGAGAAGCGTTTAATAAGTTCTACTTCAAGTTATACAATCTCCCGTTGGATTCCAGAGATTTAGAAATAGTAGAATACCTTGAAAAAATTCAGTTACCCGTATTAACAGAAGAACAATTGCGGGAATTAAACTTACCCGTTGTGGCTCAGGAGGTGGAAGATGCAATTAAAAAACTTAAACTGAATAAGGCCCAAGGTCCCGATGGCTATACAAACTTATTTTTTAAGAAATTCAAAAATGATCTAATACAACATTTAGCGATATTATTTAATGTGATAGGTCAGCAGGGTGCTCCACCAAAAGAACTCTAACAAGCCTCTATTTCACCAATATTGAAGAATGATAAAGACCCAACAAATCCTGCTAGCTATAGACCCATATCATTTATAAATACTGATATGAAAATATACTCGTCAATAATTGCTTAAAGACTAAAGTCAATTATACCTTTCCTTATACATCGGGACCAAATAGGATTTGGTGGGTGGGAGAGCCTCAAATAATAATACTCGCAGGTTGATAGACATAATAGACTGGGCCACTAGGGATAAGACTCCCCAACTGATCCTGTCGCTTGATGCTGAGAAGGCATTTGACAGGGTCGGCTGGGTATTCATGAATGAAACTCTGGATAAATTTGGATTTAGGTTTAAATAAAGAGTGCTATAATGGCGATCTATACTGAACCCACGGCTAGAACAGTGGGTCCTGGCATCTCCGTAAATTGGTTTAAAATAAAAAATTGAACCCCTATTATACATATTGACCTAATCCTCAAATTAAAGTTGTTAAAATAGATCATCTTGAATTAAAAACTAATCCTTGAAGGCATTGATTTTGGAGATAAGAAAATATAGTTTAATCTCAAATTATAAACTAAATATAAGCAAATCCCAAATCATGCCAATCAATCTAGAACATGATACGATCTAGTACCTATCAAATAAATACCCCTCTAAATCGTCTCTGCCGGGATTTACATACCTAGGAATCTATATTTCTTCAACAATTAACGATACAGTGAATAGAAACTTTGATATCCTTTATAAAGAGACAAGTCATAAACTATTAAACTCATGGAAACATATAGGTATCTCATGGCTAGGTAGAATTAATATAATTAAATCATATATTTTACCAGAGTGGTCATATTTTTTCAAAATGATTAACCTAACTATACCACAATGGAAACTTAAACAAATACATAGCCTCTTCTTGAGTTATATTTGGGGGTATAAGAGACCGAGAATCAGGGCCAAATTAAGAGCCCAATGAGCCTGGTGCTGACAATTATGAGGTAAGTACAGAATCTTATCGACCAAAAACACTAAAACAGTCATACCTCTTTAAGCGTTATGTATCTGGTGGCGATGTTGTCAGAGAGAATCTCATAGGCTATAAAAAAACTCAGATTCTCTTGAAATATGCCAATCTCTCTCTAATTCATGGTTTCATCTTTCAAGTAAATCTATACCTACTAACAACAGTGTCCAGTGAAGCAGGAAGTCAATGGGTGGTGTAAAAGGGTGGGCCACTGACACGTATCATGTAACCAGAACTTCCGAAATAGCTGAACATGCCCAAAAAGGAGGCGCATCTGCCCAAAGAATTGGAAGGCTAGTCTGGCATGAATGCATGTCAGGCAGCACTAGGGTCACTGGGAGACATGGGCACACAGACACTAGGGACACTGGGAGACATGGGAACACTGAGACACTGGGAGACATGGGGACACAGACACCAGGGACACTGGTTAGGAGACATGGGACACTGAGACACTTAGGGACATTGTGTCCCTAGTGTCTCAGTGTCCCTATGTCTCCCAGTGATCCCAAGTATCTCAGTGTTCCCATGTGTGTCTGTTTCCCCATGTCTCAGTGTCCCCATGTCTCCCAGCATCCCCTAGTGTCTCAGTGTCCCTAGTGTGTCGGTCCCCGTGTCTCCAAGTTTCCCCAAGTGTCTCAGTGTCCCCAGAGGTCTCCCTGTGTCCCCAGGGGTCTCATAGTGTCCCCTAGTGTCTCAGTGTCTCCATGTCTCCCTGCAGCCTTTACCCCATCCCTCACTTCCCTGAACTGTAGGCTGTCTCTGCAGGCTGGAAGCTGCTGTCTGGACTATCTGTGCTGTGCCCGCGGATCAGGGAGTAGAGAGGTGCAGGTATATGCTGTAACTTCCTATCCCTGCCTCTCTCCACACACATAACGACACCCCTACTGGCCGATAATGGTATTGCAGAGTAATCTCTGTTTATAATGAGAACATTACGGGCATTTGTATTGCCAGTATTACTGCAATATCGGCACTGGCCAGATGGCAACCCTAAGAGTAGTGTGTAAAAAAAAAAACAGTAAAAAAAAAAAAATATATTTTTTTTTAAATCAATGGACCTATTCCATGGACCTGGGCCTGGGCCTGGGCCTGGAGCTGATGTTAATCTGGGCCTGCCAAGAATTGCAGTTTCCCACATGATGAAGAGAGCAGATGGGGGGGTGGGGGTCTCGGGGTTCCTAATATTATAAAATACTATGAGGCTAGTAGAATGTACCATATGCGGAGAAGACAAGACCTTCTAGAGAAGGTCCCTGGTATAAAATTTAAACACTGATATGTAATAAACTAGATCTTGCTTAGGTAATCTGGCTAAACAACAAATCTGAGAATAGCTTTGCTATAAAAATTGAATCCCCACATTTAAAAGAATTATATTCAAATTGGATGAATTATAAGAAAAAAATAAATATCAGGATAAAATCTTAAAATATAGCCCTATTACTACAATTAAACAAAAATCTTAATCTGAAGTAGGTTAGGATCTGAAAAGTTTATTAAATAAGAGAATTAATTTTTTATTTTTTTTTAAACTAAGCTACATTTCGATCAATAGCATATTGTTATGAAATAATGACCTTTGAGGAGGTGGAAACTAAGCCTAGAGCATGGAAAAGTTGGGACAAAGAAATTGGATACATTACACAGCTTGACTTGTGGTTTCAAATCTACTCTCATCTACGAGAGATGGAAAAATGTATTAATTGATTAATTATTGTTGAACTCCATTATACGAATATGCATCAATGGCATCTGGTTCCAAATTTAATAAACAAAATTAATCCTAATAATTCAAAGTTATGCTGGAGATGCCATCATGAACAGGGTAGTTCTAAGTATATTTGATGGGAGTGTGCACTGATTAGACCTTCATGGACCACAGTAATAAAAAAAATGTTCCTGTTTGGTTATGGAGGATTGGGATCTTGATTTTACGACAGCACTGTTTCATTTCAATATGTCCAGATTTCCATTAACCACAAGATATCTAATAATACAACTACTCATGGCCACAAAAGTAGTCATATCAAGGCATTGGTAACAACAAATTGGCCCAGGCTGGTCTCAGGTCCTTTTACAACTTAAATACCAATATAGCACGGAAAGGGGCATTTATTTTCAATTGAGTGGAAGCTCAGTTTTTGATAAAAGGTGGCTCCCCAGGATTGAGACATTAATTAAATAACCTCTTCAATTTAATTTGTACTCCTGACATACGGCATTCAAGGACAACCGATTAAAATATAGTATTCTCTATTTAAACAATCTCAAGATTTAAGTTAAGAATTGATTTATAAAATTCCAAGGTAACAAACTTTTGAAAAGTGCTTTTTTGAAAAGTTTGGGCTCGTACCGAACATAACGTTTTTTTAATGACGCATTTTTAAAGGCTGCAGGGCAGCCAATCAACAAGTGTTGATTGGCCAGTGCAGCATGTGACCCAGCCTCTATAGAAGCTGGTCATTTAGTATTGGTAAATTATGCCCCTACTCGCTATACTGTGAGTAGGGGCGTGTCTATTAAACAGTGGCTGCTCACTGTTAAAAAAAACAAAATCCCCCCCCTCCTGAGCCCCCACCCGCGATGCGCGAGTGGGAGTTTTTAAACTAACGGGGGGACCTATTGTCCCCTCCCTGACCCCAACCCCTAAGAGGTGGGTGGGAGCCCTAAATAACAATAAGGGGGGGACCTACTTTCCTCCCCCCGTCCCCCACCCCTGTGTGGTGGCCCTAAATAACAATAAGGGGGAATCTATTGTCCTTCCCCCGGCCCATACCCCTGAGCAGTGGGTGGGGGCCATAAATAAAAATTGGGGGGGGACCTTATGTCCTCCTCTGGCCCCCACCCCTGCGTGGCAGGTGGGGGCCCTAAATACCAATGGGGGGACCTACTGTCCTCCCCCCCAACCCCACCCCTGCACAGTGGGTGGGGGCCCTAAATAACAATAGGGGGCACCCCTTATTTCTTCCAAAATCTTCTTTTTTCAGCCCCAAAAAAGGCCAAATAAAAATCCAGAATAACCGATGCACTTAAAAAAAAAAAAAAATCCTTCTTCACCCATGGAGGCTTATAAAGCCTTCCCCCACCCTGCAATTAGGCTCAAAGCATTCTGATTGGTGGGTTTAAGCCATCCAATCAGAGTGCTCTGACAGGTAAATGAAGAGACTGACAGGTAAGTCTCTACATTTACCTGTCACAGCACTCTGATTGGTTGGGCTGAAATCCACCAATCAGAGTACTCTGTGTCATTTTACACAGCATGAGAAAATTCCAAAGAACTTTCCCACGCTGTGTAAAATGACACAGAGCACTCTGATTGGTTAGCTTGAAATCCACCAATCAGAGTGCTCTGTGTCATTTTACACAGCGTGGGAAAATTCCAAAGAACTTTCCCATGCTGTGTAAAATGACACAAAGCACTCTGATTGGTGGATTTCAAGCCAACCAATCAGAGTGCTGTGGCAGGTAAATGTAGAGACTTAAGAGGGAAATATGGGAAATAAGGGCTGCGCTAGAGAGACTTTATGCAAAACAATAATAACAGATAGTCCAAATAAAAAGAGTCTTATCTAAAATGCTCTTATTGGAGTCACAGTGTCTATAAGGTGCTTGGTCAGGAACAATGTATTCGCTGTCCTCATCCGTGTAGATCCACTCATATGCAAGAGATAAAACAAATAGAGAACCAAATAGTGCAATAAGTCAAATAATAAAACAAATAAAATATAAAAAGCTGGTATAAAACTCACATATACAAGAGCTATAGCTAGCTCTAGTGTAAAAGGCGTACAGCGGTACAATACCCGCTTATGGGATATGGGGTAAACTTCCTCCGTCAATGGTATGCTCGACACTCAAATAAAAAAAGACAACCAATAGTGCTCACTGGATAAAATAATGCAAATAAAATATATAAAATGGTATTCACAAGGAAGGAGCAGACCGACTGCTCCTTGAAGATAGCGCTGGTGGTATGATCCCCACCTAGGATTACTTGGAGTCCAGGGTAATAAAAATGCCAGGTAAAAAACAATCTAAAGTGTATACAAAGATAAATGGCACAAGTAAAAAGTGACCAAATAATCTTTAATATATAAAAATACACAATATAAAATATCCACAAACGCGTTTCGCCAATACGGCTTTGTCAATATGGAATAAGGACCTGATACCTGGCAGGAAAGGTTTAAATAACAGTTAAAATCTTTGAAATTGGCGCCAAAATTAGGAACAGCCAATTAGAATCTTCAGAAACATATAAAAACAGAATTTTCTTAGGATGTATACAATGTGATAGGCTATATAGACCTTGTTTGGCTATAAAACATTAAAAATGAAGGTTATTTTGTGTAGAAATTACTTTCTAATGCGGTCACGTGACCGGCATAGGAACCGCATAGTGTACTGGGATATGTAGTTACTACTAGACGTCGGCCGCACTAGGCAACCGCCGACGTCGATACCAGTAGGTGGAGTTTAAACGTCAGCGTGCATATAGTTGCGGCTGACGTCAGGAAGAGAGGGCGTGAATCTATATGACGACGGCACGCACAAAGCTGCGGCCATCGTCATGAAGAATAGGCGTGTATCTCTAAGCCGACGGCACGCACAAAGCTGCGGCCGTCGTCATGGAAAAGAGACAAACTAATGGGAAAGAATATAGAACGTCGGCACGCACATAATTGCGGCCGACGTTAGAATATGGGAGTGTGCCTGACACATGGAAAAGTGTCGTCAGGCATGGTACCATATATAGGGATGAAAGAGTAACCTATTATTACTGCTAGGGGAGGAGTAATAGTAAAAACAATTTATAAAAAGCACATATCCCATCATATAATTATAACAATCAGTAACATAATAATAACAATAATAGGTATTGAATATAAACAATAAGAACATGAATACTATTAAAATTTAAATAAAACAATGATAAATATTTATAAAAAATTGAACAAATCAAAATCAGCATTTAAACCATGGTGTATAAAAGTCTGGAGTTTATACATCCATTCCATTTCAGTTTTAACTAAAATGTTTTTAATATTTCCGCCCCTCCATGGTTGGGTAAATTTTTTTATTCCAATACATTTAAGCATTCTTGGGTCCTTGTTATGTTTAATAAAGTGTTTGTATACTGAGTGATTTAAGTATCCATTTTTAATGTGTCTGCAATGTTCGCTTAATCGCGTTTTTAAGCACCTTGTAGTCATTCCAACATCCTGGAGGCCAAAGGGGCATTCAAGCAGATAAATAACATTTTTCGTTGTACAATTAATAAAGTCACTAATTTTATAAACCTTATTTGTCATTCTTGAAATAAATTGAGTTACCCTATGAGGTACAGTGGGATCAGTAGTTCTGCAAACTATACACATTTTACATTTACAAAAACCTTTGATTTGCGGAAACAGGGATAGAGGGGGTGCATTTTTTATTTCTTTGGTAAAATTCTTAGTTAATATTCATTTAAAGTTTGGTGCTCCCCTGAACACTATATTCGGACGTTCTGGTATAATTTTATTAAGTGTTTCATCTTGTTTTAAAATATGCCAGTGTTTTTTTATTATCTTTTTTATATTGCTGCTTTTATTATTATAATTAAAAATAATAGGTAGGGACATGGATTCGTCTGTATTTTTTTATTTGTATTTTAAAAGTTTATTTCTATCTTTTTTTTGGATATTCCTAATTGTATCTGTGAGTTCTATTTCAGGATAATTCTTCTCAATGAATTTGTTTTTTTAAAAAGTCTGCTTGTTTATTAAAATCGCTTATTGTTTCTCCGAAGTCTTAATATTTGGCTCTTCGGAGCACTGTCAAGCCAGGGTTGATAGTGGCAGCTAGTTTTATATATGGCAGTGTTCACACATACTTTTTTTTAAAAACGTCTTAGTATGTATTTGTAATTTTTTTATAAAAATATTAAGATCTAAAAACTTGATTTGTTCCCTACTATATCTGTAAGTTAAAATGATACCTCTTTTATTTGTACTAAGATTGTTAATAAAAGAATTAAGATCATCTTGCCAAAAAAAAAAGGTCATCAATATATCTAAAATATGAGACTAGGTTTGCTCTCCAGACGTGGTTGTTAAAAATAGCTTCAGACTCCCAGTCAGCCATTAATAGATTGGCGCAGCTGGGAGCAAACCTAGTTCCCATAGCAATCCCTTTTTTTTGAAGGTAAAAAGAATTTAAAAACCAAAAATAGTTATTTTTTAAAATGATGTTAATACCTTCTAATATAAAATCAATTTGTATGTCGGCAATTTTTCCTTCTTTTGTTAAAATATCTTTAATAGCTTGACAACCTATATTATGAGGTATAATTGTATATAGTGACTGAACGTCACATGTAACTAATTTAAAATTGGGTTTCCATATAAAAATTGTTTAAAAACTTTAAGAGAGCCATGGAGTGTTGAAGGTAGGATCTCAGTTTAACAGAGGGTTGAAGAAGGGTGTCTATGTATTGAGAGAGATTACATAGGAGGGATCCTATGACAGACACAATTGGTCTCCCTGGGGGTAGATTTTCATTTTTATGGATTTTAGGGAGAAAATATATGACGGGTATTACAGGAAATTTTTTATTTAAAAAGTTAAATTCGTGTTTATTTAAAATCCCCAGATTTGAGCCTTTATTAAAAATTGGGTTAAAATTGCTTGTATTTGTGCAGTTGGGTCTGATAAAAGTTTTTCATACACATCTGTATTATTTATTTGTCTGTGTGCCTCTTCTATATACATTTGGCTAGATTGTATAACTATCCCTCCTCCTTTATCAGCTGGTTTAATTACAATATTTTTATCTTCTTGGAGTTCCTTTAGTGCCATTTTCTCTGTATGTGTGAGATTCTGAGGGTCGTATTTGTTATTCTTAATTTTTTTCTAGATCTTTTACAACTAATTTCTCGAACATAGTGAGGGGGCAGACTTAAAATGAGCAGGGTAAAAAGTGGATTTCTCTCTAAGGTGTGTATTTATTATGTGATGATTATTTGGGAGGGGATAAAATCGGATTTGAAATAGGGTTCTCTTCACTTTTGTCTATAAAAAATCTTTTAAGGGTGGCTTTCCAAATTTATTAACGTCAAGGAAGGCTTCAAAAGGTTTAAAAGAATTAGTTGGAGCAAATTTAAGACCTTTACTTAAAACTGATATTTGTGCACTAGTTAAAATCTTTTGTGAAAGGTTAAAAATGCAACTGTTAGTATTATCTTGAGTAGTTATTATCTTTCTAGTCTTTCTCTTTTGCTCACGTCTGCCACTTCTTCTCCCTCTAAATTTAGAATCCTTTTTTGTGACCGTGAGTGGTGTGGTGTCTGGACTAGTGTAATTGCTTACTACGATGTAGAGACTTACCTGTCAGTCTCTTCATTTACCTGTCAGAGCACTCTGATTGGATGGCTTAAACCCACCAATCAGAGTGCTCTGAGCCTAATTGCTATAAGCCTTCCCCTGGCCTGCAGAGCTCAGTCTGCGTGGAGCCCTCCATGGGTGAAGAAGGATTTTTTTTTTGTGCTCTTTTTTTTGTTTTTTTTTTTTTAAAGGGTGGTTTTTTGGGGCTGAAAAAAGAAGATTTTAGAAGAAAGAAGACATCAAATGGTAAGTCTATTTTTTTTACAGGTATTTAGACAAGGGTCCCCCCTCATTATTTTTAGGATGAGGGGAGTAGGAAGGGGTAATTTTTTTGGGTGGAGGGGGTGACTAGGGATTTGGGGACCCCTAGTCACCTGGGGGTATTTTTATTTATGGCCCCCACCCACTGCTCAGGGGTGGGGGCCGCAGGGAGGACAGTAGGTCCCCCCTTATTGTTATTAAGGGCCCCCACCCGCCGCGCAGGGGTGGGGGCCGGGGGGAGGACATTAGGTCCCCCCTTATTGTTATTTAGTGCCCCCACCCACCGCGCAGGGGTGGGGGCCGGGGGGGGAGGGCATTAGGTCCCCCCTTATTGTTATTTAGAGCCCCCACCTGATGTGCAGGGGTGGGTGCCGGTATGGAGGACATTAGGTCCCCCCCATTTTTATTTATGGCCCCCAACCACAGCTCAGGGGTTGGGGCCGGGGGGAGGACATTAGGTCCCCCCCAATTTTTATTTATGGTCCCCACCCACCACTCAGGGGTGGTGGCTGGGGGGAGGACATTAGGTTCCCCCCCAATTTTTATTTATGGCCCCCACCCACCGCTCAGGTCCCCCCTCCACATTCTTATTTAGGCCCCTACCTGTCACACAGGGGTGGGGGCAAAAGGCTTTTTTTTTTTTTTTACAGTGAGCAGCCACTCGCTGCCCACTGTTTACTAGACACGTCCCTACTCGCGGTATAGTGAATAGGGGCTGAATTTACTAATACTAAGTAATCATTACATAGTATTAGTAAATGTGGCTGAAAGACCAATTTAGGTGACCAATTTAGGTCTTTCAGCCTTTTGGTAGATAGTTTCCTAATACCGTGTGAACTAGATAGTTATCTACTAAGCGGCTGCTTATTTTATGTTATTTTTAAGTGATTTCCCAATCCACATTTGTTTGCAGGGCACTTGTCCTACTCTTACCCCCATTTTACTTCCTTTTGCAGCCCTCTAGCCCTTTCCAGGAGTTTTTTTTAGAGCCATTTTTGTGGGCCAAAAGTTCGGGTCCCATAATATCTTAAAACTCAATAAAAATATTGAAACAAAAAAAAAAGTTTGGGTCCCCATTGACTTCAATAGGGTTCGGGGTCAAGTTCAGAGTCAAGTTCGAGCCCGAACCCAGACTTTTTTCAAAATTCGGCCGAACCCGCCGGACCCGAACATCCAGGTGTCCGCTCAACTCTAGTCTGCACCCGAACTGTTTAGTTTTTGTTTTATGTTTTTTCTAACTGTGTCCATTACAGTCGCTATAAAAATTGTATGTGTTGTTTATAGACATGATTTGATAATATGTCTTGTATGATGTCTTACTGTGAAAAACAATTAATACTTTAATAAAGTATATACTTATTAAAAAAATAAAAATAAACCTCATTGAAATGTACATCAACACAGAGATGGGTTTTAACTGCACATTTTTTGGTAAAATAATAGCACAGTAAATTGGCTCAATTTAAATGCCTTCCCAAGTCTGACCTTGTTTGCTGTATGTGTTGTGGATGAAAGTTTGCTTTAGCATGCTACACGTGTGTAAGAAATATTAAATAGTTAACTTGTTTATATGTATTTTATGCTTTTATAAGGTTTATAACATGATTATTGCTGACTGAAGGGATATTGAATACTTAAAGTCAATATGCTGACTGTGACAGACTAAGGTATTTCTTCTATAGGATGTAAGACAATGCTAAAATTTCAGGATGTCTTGCCCATTCCGATTTCAGGATATTATTTTCCAGACGTATGCAAAAAAGCTTATCTTCCCATTGTCAGAATAACATGTAATATATAAGGAAGTAATAAATCGTATAATCTGTATTGTATTGCATATCTCATGACTAAGGTAAACAAAACTGTATAAATGCTAGCTTCACAGTAATACAGATTGAGAACTTGTTAAGCACCTTCGTGTCTGTCTGTTATTTGCTAAGCAAGTCTCTCCCGTCAATTGATGTGGTGAACAGAGGATCGAGAACCGAGGGTTGAGTCCAGGACAGCATTAACCCTTTCAGCTTGGTGTCTAGAAGTGGGATAGAAGTTGGATCAGCAAAATCATTGGGTAAGTAGCCTTTTTGTGTCTTATTTGACGCTGATTGTCTATGACCCCTTTGGTTTAGTAAGACTGTATCCAGTACATAGGAAAGGTGTAAGGACTCTAGTTATATTGAGACTGTAAATAGGTCTCCGGTTTATTAGACATTTGGTCTAAGTATATATAGGGTTTTGGTAACCCAGGTTAGTATCTAAGATAGATACAGGGTATCTCAGGTAGATACAGGTTTTGAGACTATAAAGGAGTCTCCGGTTTATTAAGATTATAAGTGTTCTAGGGAACACGGTTTATAGATCTAGAATAACCCAAACTTCTCGTTTCTCTGGTCACCTTGTCTGTTTTGTTTTTATTTTGCTTGTTAAATAGAGACACACTATTGGTAAGTAGGTAGTGTCTCTACCCTGAGCCAGAAATATGGGAAATAAACTGTCTATTTCTTACCCTTTACCTCACCCAGGGGAGTCATGTCTAAATTATGTTACTAGAGTTGGAGCACAAGGAGGATTTCTTACTATCCCCTTTGTGTCAAATGTAGCAGGATGGACAGAGACTATGAAGTCATCTGATCCTTTTCCCAGGTGTGGGGCTAATGATGATTTCCATATGAATATGATTCGAGGATTGTGTTTGGGAGATAGGAAGTCATGGCCGTGGTATGGTCCTGATCCAGATTGGGATAAGGAATATATGAAAGCAGGAGGTGAAAATTGGTTGCAGATAGCCCCTCACTGGTTTCCTTGTAGTATAACAGGAAAGGTTTTAAAGGGAGCTAAGAAACACCTGGCTAAGAGAAAGGGAACTGTTGATAGTAATACCATTCACTTTCCCATAGGAGCCCCTCCTGAGAATCTATATTCATCACCAATTGTGCCCCCTACCCAGTCAGCCCCCGGCCATGCCCAACCACAACCCCCACCTCCCTATAAAGCAATGTATCCTGCTTTACCTAATGCCCCCTCAGAAGATGATATAGAGGATGTTTGTATTGCTGCAACTGTTAATTCAAAATCACAGCAATTACAGCAATTACAGGAATCATCATCTATACCAGATTCTGATATAGAATATCCACCGTCACCTCCCGGTCCAATTAAACTAACAGTACAGACGGGAATTAAACTTAAAAGTGGCAAGATGTTAAAAACATATGTACATAAACAAGATGATGATGATGTAGAGATGCCAGAATTAGAAGGTGCTGATCTTACTGCCCCATTCATGACTGTTGGTAATCAGTTAATAGTGAAACCTATTAATCCTGGAGTACTCAAGGACATTATTCAAGGTGCCCCAAACCCCCGTACTAATCCCTCTGCATGCCTAATGTATTTGAAAAGAATGTGCTTAGGACAGAACATGACACAGATAGATATACAGTTAATTATAAATGGAATATTAGGGTATGATTCAGATTCTGGTTGGAATTGGTCTAATGTACCCTCTATCAGTGAGACAGACAATGGTACTGAAGTTGGAGAGGCTGGTAGTGATGGTGTTTATGAGCTTAGTACTTCAGCAGGATGTGCTAAAATGTGGAATGAGGTGGAAGTTGAAATGTTGAGATTATGGAAGAATAAGCAGTCTATATCCACTGCTTTGGCATGTAAGCAAGGTGCAAAGGAAGAGATTGGTATTTTTGTAAAAAGATTTTACAAATGTTGGAAGGATGAGGCAGGTTTGAAGTCTGGAGAGGATATGGATCTCCTTAAAATACAGTCATGCCTTGGTAATATGTTGCCACAGTATTCTTTGCTTGTGAAACAATTGATTTCAGACTGGGCCAATTTGGATGGCTCAGATTTTCTTACCAAGGTTATAGAAAAGGAAAATGCAGGTTGTTTTGACTTAAGGAAAGATTCAGGAAGTAAGGTTGCTTATTATGCTCAGGGATTGCAACATTGTCCACCTACACAGGCCCGAGAGAGAGGATGGGATGGAGCACATAGAGCCCGTGGAAGGGGTGGTCAAAGAGGTGCAAGGGGATGGAGACAGGGAAATCAGGGTTATAGGGGCAGGGGTAACCAAGGAGGAATAGACAGGAACACTTGTTTCAACTGTGGGCAGAATGGCCACTGGAGAAATGAGTGTCCACACCCCAGGAAACCCCAGCAGCCCCAACAACCCTACAATTCTCAAAATATGCCCGGTAGGCAAGAACAACACCAGGCCCACTCCCAACACCACTGGCCAGCACTCCCCCCTGCCCCCTCTCTCCAGCAAGCCCAAACTGCACTAGGGCCATTCACAGGTACCACTGACCAGCACACACATCACATCCCATGGCCCCAATAGGGATGCCTTGAAGGTGACACTCTAACTTTTCCACTTTTGTCCTCTACTAATGATGATCAGCCTTTTTGCATTCTGGTCATAGAAGGTAGATCCTTGCCATTTTTGGTAGATACTGGAGCTACGTGTTCCAGTCTCTGTGATACCTATTATCAGGGGACAAGGAAAAAGTCTACACCTTCATTGGGTATTAATGGAGTGTCAACACCCACTTTTGTCACACCACCACTGTCTGTTTTCTGTCCTCTTAATGGTTCTTCTACTATGCACCCTTTTCGTATAATACCTAAATGTCCTGTTAATTTGCTGGGAAGGGATCTTCTTGGTATTCTGGGAGCTACTATTACTTGCACGCCCTCTGGTGGTATTGATGTGTCTATGTTGTGTTCTGAAACTATTGATTTGTCTGCTGTTCCTTCCTCTGTGTGGGCTTCATCTAAGTTAGATGTAGGATTTGTCAACTGCACCCCTTACAAAGCCAAACTAAAACCAGCTGTAACTCCTATCTACCTTAAACAGTACCCCCTGTCAGAAGCCAAGGTTGAGGGAGTTCGCCCCATGATCCAATCTTTTCTAGAGCAGGGAATACTAAAGCCAGTAGTTTCCCCATATAACACACCTATTAATCCAGTTCCTAAAGGTAATGGTTATCGCTTAGTTCAGGATTTTAGAGCCCTGAATAATTTAATTGTGCCCATTGCACCCATTGTCCCTGATGTGACATCCCTCATTACAGCCATTCCACATGATGCCACTTGCTTCACTGTCATTGATTTAAGTAATGCATTTTTTTTCTATACCTATTGATCAAGAGACACAGCTACTTATGGCTTTTACTTTTGAAGGCTGTCAGTATACCTGGACACGTTTACCCCAAGGCTATGTGGACTCCCCAGCTGTTTATTCGCTGGTACTCCAACATACTCTAAAAACATGGACCCCCGGTCATGGTTCCGTCCTTTTGCAATATGTTGATGATTTGTTGTTATGTAGCCCTAGCTATGAGGCAAGCACTGTGGATACTGTCAGTTTGCTCAGACACTTAGCAACTGTGGGTCACAAGGTTGCAAAACACAAAATGCAATTGTGTAAATCAAAGGTTGATTACTTAGGTTTTGTTCTGGCTTCAGGCACCAGACAATTGAGTCCAAAACGTATTGAGGTCATTCAGAGGATTCCTAAACCCACTACTCGGAAGGAGTTGCTCACCTTCCTCGGCATGATTAATTACTGCCGCCAATGGATCCCTGAATGCTCTCATTATGACTCAATCCTAAGGGAGGCTGTACGTTCTGACAGCCCTGAAAATGTCTGCTGGTCACCAGACATGTTAGCTGCGTATATAGCCCTCAAGGTTGCTATTGTGCAAGCCCCGGCTTTAGGACTACCTGTGTATTGTAAACCATTTCATTTGTATGCTCGGGACAACTGTAAAACCATGGCCGCGGTCTGTGCACAAGAGCACGGAGGCGGTATGCGTCCCATAGCATTCTTTTCCAAAATATTTCCAGCTCCGGTACAGGGTATGCCGGCGTGTCTCAGAGCATTGGCAGCATGTGCAATGGCTGTTGAGACTGCTACTACTATCACACTAGGGCATCCTACAGTACTCCATACCAGTCACCAGGTCACTCAGCTGATAAAAAATATCACCACACAACACATGACAGCCCAGCGTTTAAGTGGTTATGAGATTATTCTTCTTAACACCCAGAATCTGTCTATTGTGTATAGTCCTGTTAATTCTGGTCCTATGTCTGTTTTGCATGCTATTCTTACTTCTGCATCTGACTCTGTGTCTATACCATCTGAGCCTCATAATTGCATTGAACAAATACATATTGCCACATCTCCCAGAGCAGACCTCTCCTCCACAGCACTCAGTGGCCCGGATGTGACCACTGTCTTTGTGGATGGCTCTTGCTCCAGACCAAATGACGGTACGTACCTCACAGGCTATGCTGTGGTACAGCTACCTGATAAAATCATTGAAGCTGACACTATTTTCCAGCCGTCTGCACAAGCTGCAGAACTCATTGCTCTCACACGTGCCTGTCAGCTTTTCTCAGGACAGCGAGTGAACATTTACACAGACTCACGATATGCTCATGGGGTAGTGCATGATTTTGGTGTGATCTGGAAACAAAGAGGTTTTGTAGGAGCCGATGGAAAAGCCATTTCACACACAAATCTCATCCAATCACTCCTAGATGCTATCCTACTACCATCTGAAGTAGCTATTATCCACTGCAAGGCACACACTCTTGGTAGTGATGACATTTCAAGAGGAAATGCCTTGGCTGACAAAGTAGCAAAAGAAGCTGCAGCCAAGATTGTTTACTTTAAAATGTTTCCTGCTATGCTTAAACCACCCACATGCCCTACTGACAGTTTGCTTTTGCAGCTTCAAGCCTTTGCAACGCAATCTGACTTGGATTTTTGGATTAAACAAGGTTTAGAAAAAGATCAGAATGATCTTTTCTCTAAAGAGGGGAAGATTGGCATACCTGAAGCAAGTTGTTTTATTTTCATCAGTCAGGCACATGGTCCTGGCCATAAAAGCATAGCAGGTACCATCCAATTCCTCATGAATTCATTTTATATTAGGAATCTTAGGCAGCATGTACAGTCTTTTGTAAGATCATGTGAACCATGTATGAGAACACATCCAAATATTCCACACAAATCACAGCATGAACATTTGCCCCCTCCAGCTGCTCCTTTTACACACTTACAGATTGATTTTACTCATGTACCCAAAATTGGTAAGAAACAGCAATACTTACTGGTCATAGTTGATCAGTTTAGTAGATGGCCCGAAGCCTTTGTGACATCCAGGGAAGATGCTAGGACTGTAGTGAAGATTCTTGCTACTGAAATTATTCCCAGGTATGGCTGCCCTCTGCAGATTAACTCTGATAATGGCCCGGCTTTTGCCAGTAAGGTTACCCAGGAACTTGCTAAATTCTTGCAAGTTACCTGGAAGTTTCATATACCCTATCATCCACAGAGTTCAGGGGTAGTTGAAAGGATGAATAGGACCATTAAGGAGAAGCTTATGAAAGCTACTGCAGGAACATGGGTAAATTGGACAAAATATCTACCAGCTATTTTAGCTGAGATAAGAATGACTCCCCACAAGGTGACTAAATTATCTCCATTTGAGATTCTGATGGGACGACCTTTTCCCACACCCTGGGCCAGGGAACCGCTTGTTATAATGTCTGGGGATTTACAGCTAATACAAGAACAATATGTACAGGAATTGTTGATGAAACTGAATGGTATATATGGCAATGTTTCTTCGCAGTTTCCCTTACCTTCACAGGAACCTACTCATCCATACCAGCCCGGTGACAAGGTGTATATCCGTCAGCTGAACAGGACCAAGAAAGGAGGATACCCTTTTGGACCACCTGCTACTGTGATTGCTGTAACCAGAACCGCTGTCCTCACAGATTCCCACGACATCTGGATTCACGCATCCCGAGTGAAGCTGTGTCCAAAGAGGGGAGCCAAGGAAGACAACACCACTCCTCGCTCGGAAACAGAAGAAGTCCCCCTTAGCGAAGCATCATGGTTTTCACACCATATCGTAGATTGAGAGGATCATACGAATCTGAGACCAAGATTATGTTGTGTGCTATGTTTTCTGGAGTAGTTATACTCCCTTTGATATTGTTCCTTGAATGCCATTATGAATACGAGGCAATGGCAAGTTTGAAACCTGTTTGTTTCTGGAAAGAAGACTCTGACATGATGAACAATTCTTCAATACCCCCAGCCCAATTAGGCCTTAACCCCTCATCTAGCATTCGTCACACACGCTCCCTCAAGAACTTTTCTCCACCACCTTTTTATCAGCATGTAATATGCAATCATTCATTCACTGAACGCATTTGGATGAATTGGACAAATAATAACCCTTATAAGTATCAATTACTCATATGGAATGTGTCCACAGCTAATGAAACCGATGCATTATGTTTGTTTGAAGGTTCACGGAAAATTGTTAGATCTTATAACACAGAAATGTGCACAGTTAAGGTTGCTAATTACACTGGTATCTGTGCCACCTTATTTAATATAAGTTCTGATGGTAAGAGAAAACCACCTAAACAGGTTTGGGATATATATTATAAGAAAATTAGTAAGGTTGCATATCAATGTAAACAAACAGGCCTTATTACTTTTAATAATGATTATACAACTGGTACCATTAATTGGAAAAAGGGACAAATGTTAGTCATTATGAATGACACTGTAATTGAGAACTATACACTACCTTATATTTTTACACCTTATTACTGTCCTTTATCCTCTAACATAGAACCAAAAGTCAACAACGACACACACACACCTATTCCATCCACATGTGTTAATACAACTGTCTTCTTACAAGCTGTACATGTGTCATTAAAAATCACTACTCCTGTTGTAACATTATGTAACACAGCAAACAAAAGGCAGAAAAGGGAATGGTATGACACACTGTTAGGAGGTGCTGGAACCACTATGGGTATACTAAATAGTGTAGACATGGAGACCCTCAAGAATAAGTTAAACACAGCCAGTATGCATATAGGGACTGGTTTTCATGCTACTGCAAACTGGGCTCCAACTGTTGTTAAATCACAGGTTACAGGATTGGATTTAGATAAATCAATGTATAATTATTTAGATAATTTAACTGTTGCAACTATGAAATTCACAACAGGTCTAAGTAATTGGAGTACTTGTGCCATCAGGTATTTATGGATGCAACACCAAAGATCGGCATTAGAAGACATACTAATGATTCCTAAATTAGAGAAGATTAGAGGAATGCTTAACCTCACAGATAATGAATGGTTACTTCTGAAACCCCAATCCACTAAATGCAATGAATGGTTAACTGGTACTGTATCACATTTTTCATGCTCATGTTATTTTACATTATATCATACAACATCAAAGGATGTTAAATTAGCTTGTCAATTTAACACATTACCAGTACCAGTTTATGATCTCTTTGCCAAGAATTTAACCTGGTGGGCACCCACATACACAGGGGACTATATTTTTCCCAAAGATAATATGACCTATTCCCTTAAACACTGTGTTCTCACTGACAAAGGATATGCATGTCGACACTCGTCCTCTATTTACGAACCATGTTTACTCCAAAATGAACTTAACAAATGTATATGGCACATATATCCTGAAAATTATTTTACCATGACAGAAATAAGCACACGACATATCTGTTTAGCAACTAATCTCCCTACAAAGATAATTACTAGCACTACAAGTATTAATCTACCTCTCCCTTTTTCAGGATGTTTGACTAATATTACCTGGTTAGATCTTAATGGCACCCAATATTATTTCAGCGACACAATTACTTTAGACAAACATGTTAATGCCCTATTGGGCTCGCTGCCTTTTGAAGATTACCATTTACCTCTTGAGACTATTGTCTCCTTAATGAAAGGAAAACAAAATATGTTTAAACATCTTGTTACACATAATGATGCTCTAGTACACACACAGGTAGCCACACATATCCTAAAAGGAGAACTCCTTAAGGTGAGTTCACAGATTCAGAATGATTTAGTCCATCACTGGTACGATGCTTTTACTGGTTGGTCTCCTACTGGATCCCAGATAATGAAATCATTCTTCTATCCTCTTGTTATTATAGTCCTGATTTTATTGTGTATGATTTTGTATAACTGCCATCTTACTTGTACACTGAGAAAGAGAATACAGAAATTAATCTATAATGCAGAACAGAAACAATTGGAAACTCTCCTCTCTGCCACTGGAGGCTATCAACCCATCTTTAAAACTGGGCCTTAGGAATTACCACATGGGAATCGAGGTGAAGAAATTAATGAAAGTCCCGCAGGGAGTGACTAGCACCCCTGAAAATACCATGTGGAAGTTTCTCTGTCCTGGTAAAATTTTATTGATAAGATGAGCAAATTAATTGCTCAAAGAGGGGGATGTAAGAAATATTAAATAGTTAACTTGTTTATATGTATTTTATGCTTTTATAAGGTTTATAACATGATTATTGCTGACTGAAGGGATATTGAATACTTAAAGTCAATATGCTGACTGTGACAGACTAAGGTATTTCTTCTATAGGATGTAAGACAATGCTAAAATTTCAGGATGTCTTGCCCATTCCGATTTCAGGATATTATTTTCCAGACGTATGCAAAAAAAGCTTATCTTCCCATTGTCAGAATAACATGTAATATATAAGGAAGTAATAAATCGTATAATCTGTATTGTATTGCATATCTCATGACTAAGGTAAACAAAACTGTATAAATGCTAGCTTCACAGTAATACAGATTGAGAACTTGTTAAGCACCTTCGTGTCTGTCTGTTATTTGCTAAGCAAGTCTCTCCCGTCAATTGATGTGGTGAACAGAGGATCGAGAACCGAGGGTTGAGTCCAGGACAGCATTAACCCTTTCAACGTGAGTAGTCTCTGTGAAAATATTGTTTATTATTATGATTATCTGTCTTATTATTGCTATTTTCAGTTTAACTCCTTAAGGACGGAGCTTCAGAAGCTTGTCTTTCACTTAATGACAACACCATTTTTTTCATTTTTTGCTGTTTGCGTTCAACTGCAATTTGCATTTTACTAATTTATTGCACCGACACATATTATATATCGTTTTTTTAAAGGACAGAAAGGGCTTTAATTTGATGTAACACATATATATATATATATATATATATATATATATATATATATATATATATATGCTTATTTATTATAAAATAAATACAGAAAAATGAAAAAAAAGTGTTTTTATTACTGTTTTTGCAATAATAATGTGTGCATAATTAGTGCAGGTTAAGGAAAGTAATTAAAAATAAATTCATTTAGTTGTTCTGATTTACAGAATATATAATGTGTCTGGGATTTTATTTTTTTTTGGTAGTTACAGGTGACAAAGCACAAGGAGTAAAATAAACTTTTAATATGGAGCTATTTTAGAATTTGGTATGTTTGTCTTGTAAGCTTAATAGCCATAAAAGAAAACAAAATTGCCACACAAAAGTATATATTTATATAAAGTAGACATCACAGGCTATTTACCTAAGGTTGTTTTGACTCTTTCTACATAGCCATTTCACCGCCAACCTCTGCTAAATATTGGAGTAAAATTGTGTTTTTTTTGGTTTTTGGCACACAAACTTACAACAAATAAATTCTCATGTGTATTTTGTAAAGTTGGTGTGTGCTATTCCTGTACAAAGTTTTATTTTGTGTTCAGTTACATCTGGTGAGTAAAATGACACCCCCATTGTATGTCTTTGGTACTATTTCGTGAAGTTACAGTGCCATATAGGAGGCCTGTTCGTTTCAGTATTCACAGTAGAATTTTGAGAGACGGATTTACTGAACCTATGCTTCCATTTGGGGTATTATAACAGTTTGACTGTTCAAAAAAGCCCACAAAGGCCTATCATTTGTAAAAGTAGACACTCCAGGGTATCTCATAAGGTGCATATTGTGCCTTAACATGCCCCCATTTTTTCACCAATATATGCTAAAGTATGTGATAAAAAATTATTTTGTGCGTTTTTTACATACAGATTGCATTTTTGCTGGGCATTTTGTATATTTCACATGTGCCACTAAGTTCAAACCCCCCAAATTATGCTCGGCTAAGTCTTCTGAGTAAAAAAACACCCCCAATGAACGTCTTTGGCACTATTCCGTGAAGCTGCAGTGCCATATAGGAGACCAAGCGATATCAGTGTTTTACCGAACTTTGAATTTTGACGCTGGGCCTATGTGCAATTTCTTAGCATCTTAGCAGGGTTTAAATTCAACACAAAGGCCTACCATTTCTTAATGTGGACACCCCAGGGTATTTAAAAAGGTATATTTTGAACCTTAGCATGGGATCATTTTTCCGCTAGCTTGTACCAAGTGTAGTGGTAATAAGTGTTTTTTTCTGCCTTTTTGACACACAAAGTGAGTTTGCACAGTATATTTTGCAAACCTTATGCGTGCTACGACTGTATAATACTTCATATGTTGCTCAGCTGTGTCGTCTGAGTACAGCAATAGCACCGTATGTACCTTTGCCAGGTATATGTGGATGTTGAAGGGCACATTTGAGACGCAGCCATTCAGTTTTTTTCTAACTTTGAAGTTTTACGCTGTGTCCATGTTCCAATTTGGAGTAGTTTAGACGGTTGGTTATTGAAACTTCCCCACAAACACAAACTATTTATTAAAGAATACACCCTGGGGTAATTCAAAAGGCATATTTTGAACCTTAGCGTGGGATCATTTTTTTTCTCTAGTTTGTTCCAGGTGTAGTGGTAATGAGCTTTTTTAAATGTATTTTTTAACTTTTTAAAACTTTTTTACTTTTAAAAACTAGTTTTTAAACTTTTGTTTTGCTTACTAATTTTTTTTTAACTTTCCTAAACTTTCTTAAAACTTTTTTTTACAGATTTAAAATTTTTCTAAGCTTTTTTTTTTACCGTTAACCCCTAACTAGCAGTAAGCAGCACTAACAGTAAATTCCCCATTTTCCCATAACTCCCACCCACCCCAGCTAGCAAAATATATAATTATAAAATATTGAAATTAATTAATTAAATAAATTGAACCCCTGAGGGTTAAAAAATAAAAATAAAAAATCCTCAGGGGTTAAAAAAAATTAGATACTGTGATCTGTATTTTGATCACTGTAGGCAGTGATTGACTGGCAGGGAAGGGGTTAATTTTTATTTGGACTGGGTAAAGGGAGGTGTTTTTTTTTTTTTTACTTAAACGTTATTACAACTTTTTTTTAGCTTAATTTTTAACTTTTTAAAGTTTATTTTAAAACTTTTTTTAATGTTAACCCCTAGTTAGCCTAACAGCAAATCCCCCAATTCCCCACTAACTTCCACCCACCCTAGCTAGCTAAATATATAATTTTAAAATATTTAAAATTAATTAATTAAATAAATTTGGGTTAAAGGAGGGTTAAAAAAAAGAATTAACCCTCAGTGGTAAAAAATAAATAAATCAGATGACAGTAAAATGTAATGCCTGCCAATTGATCACTGTAGTCAGTGATCAATTGGCAGGGAAGGGGTTAATTTTTAATTAAAATGAGTAAAGGGTGGTGGGATTTTAAATAAACTTTATATTTTTTTTTAACAGAGGGAAGGATCAGCACTGTTCCAGCTCCCTGCACTTCACACAGAACCAGGAAGTGCAGGGAGGCGGAAGGTAAGTATACTAAGCACATGTTGTCATACCGAGCACATGTGCTGGGGCAGCACTATTGGGTGCTCCTGGTCTGCCTCTAGTACAGAGGCAGTCCGGAGCACCATTAACCCCGCGATCCCCACGATAGCGACGATCCAGAGTTAATTTTAACGGGTGGCGGACGAGGTCCGTCACTTGTCATTAAGGGGTTAACTGGTTCCATAAAGTGGTCCGTCACTCGTCGTTATGGCAATCCCCTGAGTTACGGACCTCGTCCATCACTCGTCGTTAAGGGGTTAACAACATGTAAACAAAATTTTTTCCTATTTCACAACATTTAGGTTTTCTACATTTGTGGCAGTTGTAACAAATAGTGTGTTTGGATGGTTCTCGGCAATTTTCCACACAAGTCATAAATCATGTCACTGGTATACAGTACATTCCCGCAAGGGAGAGTATAGTCTACCAGTGATTTGACTCTGCTGTGACATATTAAAAACTAAACCTAAGTGGATGACAATATTATAATGATGTTTGCAAATGCTAGTGCACTAAAATAAATCACTCATTATTGTATTCTAGAATATATTCTGTTTAAGATTATAGGATAGTTTAACTGGGAATTTTAAATATACTGTGATGGGAAATCTTTGATTCGAAAAATAACTATAGAAGAATATAATGAGTTCTTCAAGGCCTTGCAGCACAGTCAACTAATTCATTGTATGACCACTAGACTTCTGTTAAAGAAGCACATTTTTATTCCATTTATTTTGGAATGAGTAATGGTTTCTAGCTGGTCATTATTTTATATGTCGATTTCACAAGATCTACAAAAAATTACTTTCCCTGAAACATTTATTGCTGCAGTCAATTAAGAAGCATGTTCCTCGAGGCTGTATACGATCAATATCTCCAGGGAGTCAAATGTGTTGAGATAAGTACACAAAATGATTTGTTATATCTTTGTATGATTAGCTGCCACCTGAATGAAAAAACACCTGCTTTCTAAATAGCAGAATCTAGAAAAATAAATAAATGTTTCAGTGCGATATCTTTAGTGGTTCTGACCATGGAACATATTCCATCGTTCTGAAATGCTATGTCTTTAAAATAGGTTAATGAGTAAATGGAACCACAACATTTAAAAAAAAAATTTAAAACAATTTAAAAGTTTTCTTTTTAGCAAGCAGTACAATGTTGAACAGAAATTACAAACTCATGTTGCTATTTAAACTAATATTTTTTTTCCCAGAGATATTCAACTGTATTATTTTTCAGAACTTTTCACATAGCTCAGAAAAGTAAGGGGAGGAAGAGTTGGCATATAAATAACCAATTTGTTACTAACATAGAACAATGTCAGCCCTGAAATTGTGTTGCTACAAAAATGCTCTTAACATCAGATGGAAGCTGAAATGTTGTGTTCCAAAAAAACCATTATGAGACTCTTAATCATCTCTAAGCAGCACTTTATGGAACTAGTAAGGATGAATACAATGGAAATATTATTATTTGTCCTCTGGGCCATCTGCTAATTCTAATTTGGAATGAACCGTAGTTCCCATACGGTATTTTTACGGTGTTTGCCTGCTGCCACTGTTTACAATCCAAAGCAATGCTAGCGTTACTGGTGACTATGACATTTATATGCATATTTTAATGGAAAAATGCAGCATGTTCTAAAGTAAATCTGAAGCTAAAATAAAAGTTGTTGTTTTTTAACCGCTGTTAGAATATATTGGTAACATAACTACATGTTTGATATTTTCCATATTCCACAGTGAACCAGATTTATTTTATCTGGGTGTTTACCGTCAACGATCTTGGAAAATATGTTTATTTGTATTGCTATTTCCATCCCTTTTTCCTTTCCATTCTCTTGAGCCATTACCGATAAGTCTTGTCCAAAAGGATCTCGAACTAACGATATCCATAAAGTTTGATCAAAATGAATTGTACACTGTTCAGTGCATACAAAGCTCTTTTAAAAAGTGGATCAATACAATAAACAGCTAATTTATTTGCACTGCCATCTAAAGCTTAAAATCAGCTGTCTAGCAAGTAGTAGTTTTGTGCTCTATTAGCAATGTACACTTATATATTGCTTGCTCATTTGGCCAAGGTAATTACATGTGCTAAAAGAGAAAATGAACAGAAAAAGGCACTAAAAATTGCAAAAAATTAATTCTTTGCACATCAATTAAGAATTTTTAATTGTGGTGTTAATGCTGTGATTCTTCACTTTCTGTACTACTGGTGGGATAACTAAGTGCACTGCTTTAATTTCTAAAAATAACAGAGACAACCATAATTTTTTTTTTATTTTTTTTTATCACTACTGCCTGCATGGATAGCTCAACTTTATATTTAGTCATCTTGGTTTTTAGCACTTAGAAAGAAAATGCTCATATAGCATTTTTCCGCATGTACCTGAGGGCGCATGGTGTATTACAGGGTGAAGATGATACCCTGATTATGAAAGTATTGAGCATAGAGTATTACAGGGTGAAGATGATACCCTGATTATGAAAGTATTGAGATGATACCCTGATTATGAAAGTATTGAGCATATTGGTATTATAGAGACAGGCTTGGAGCCTATGGTGAGACCTAATAGAAAGCAGTTGTTGTTGGGGGATTCTATCATAAGAGGTGTGGAGATGGACAATGGTGGTCCTGTGAGATGTCTTCCCTGAGTTACTGCTCACATAGACAGGAGACGTATTTGTAATATTGTTAAGCAAACAAAGAAGGAAGGGGAATTCGATGTACTTGTCCATCTAGGGACAAATGACTTGGCTTGCAAAGAGGTTTCAGATGCAAAGGAAGTTTTTAGTGTTTTTGCCAATGATATACGGCAAGTTTCTTCCACACTGTCATTCTCAGAAGTTCTGCCAGTGCATAACACTCAGAATGACAGGCGGATGCATATTAGGGACTATAACTTGTGGCTTGGCAAATGATGTCCGGATCAAAGATTTTGCTTAATTTCTCACGGTAGCTCTGTTTGGAATGGAAATAAACTGTACAAAAAAGATGGTTTGCATCTTTCTCAAAAAGGGAACAAATGTTCTGAGTGAGCATGTCAGAGGTTCTGCTAGGATGTATTTAAACTAGGAGGGGGGGTGGGCGAAGGGTGATAAAACATCAATCCAATTGTCCCCCAAAACAAGGACAGAAGGTGCCTGTAGCAAGTGTGTTAAAAATGATAAGCTTAGAGTCATGTCTACAAATGCTCGCATTTCAGGGAATAAGATCCATGAACTTGTGGCAATAAGGGCAACTGATAATGTAGATTTAGACACTGTTACTGAGACATGGTTAATGAGAAAAATAACTGGGACATAGCAATACCAGTGTACTCTTTACATAGATACAAATATTAGGGTCATTACAAACTTTCGCTGTTAAAACAGGGTGTATCAGAAAACAGTGTAGCTTTCAGGTAGTTCTCTGCTTCCAATGTCTGGTCTTCCAGATCTGAATTACATGGAAAATCCAGAATGAAATGTAGAAAGATGTGCATAAAATATAAAAAGCATCTATTACTTACACACAGGTAAGGATCAATCAGCATAAAAACATGTAAAAATCTGTTCACAATCTGTCCAACACGTTTCCTCCCACAACAGGGACTTCCTCGGGGACTTTGCAGCAGTGAGACAAGTACACAAATTAATGTTTTAACAGTGAAAGTTTGGATTGACCCTAATATTTGTGTCTATGTATCTGTGGAAGATTTGAGGAGATATTTGGGTTTAAATCCACAATCTAGAGGGAAGTTCCTTTCTATGTACACCTTTTTTTTTATCAAAAACTTGGTGTTTAATTAAATACTACAAAACATTATTGGCAGAAATTGTAATATCACTAGGTGATATAGTGAAAGAGTTTGCACTTTACTCTTTACATAGAAAAGACAGGGAAGGCAAGAAAGGGGGAGGGATGGCCCTGTATGTGAAGGATAGCATAAAATCTAGCCTAATAAAAGTTAGTGAGGCGAACACAGAGTCTGTTTGGGTTACGTAAGAATTTGGTAATCACACAGTAACTCTTGTAGGTGTGATTTATAGGCCCCCAGGACAAATAGAAAAGTTAGATAATTTACTAGTCGAGAAAATAGCTAAAATGACAATGAAGGGGGAAATTATCATCATGGGGGACTTTAATCTTCCTGATGTGAATGGAAAAATCAAAATAGCTGCGAGTATATTCTAAGCATGGGCTTGTCACCAGTGGGGTACCTCAGGGATCTGTACTTGGACCCATTCTCTTTAATATTTTTATTAGTGATATTGCAGAAGGTCTTGATGGTAAGGTATGTCTTTTTGCTGATGATACTAAGATATGTAACAGGGTTGATGTTTCAGGAGGGATAAGCCAAATGGCAAATTATTTAGGTAAACTAGAAAACTGGTCAGAGTTGTGGCAACTGACATTTAATGTGGATAAGTGCAAGGTATGCAGACAATGAAATAGAGTAGCAAGAAATGCTAACAGAATGCTTGATTGTATAGGGAGAGGTATTGGCAGTAGAAAGAGGGAAGTGCTCATGCCCTTGTACAGAACACTGGTGATACCTCTCTTGGAGTATTGTACGCAGTACTGGAGACCGTATCGCTAGAAGGATATTAATACTTTAGAGAGAGTTCAGAGAAGGGCTACTAAACTGGTTCATGGATTGCAGGATAAAACTTACAAGGAAAGGTTAAAGGAACTTGACATGTATAGCCTGGAGGAAAGACAAGACGGGAGGATATAATTGAAACATTTAAATACATAAAGGGAATCACAGTAAAGGAGGAGACTATATTTAAAAGAATAAAAACTACAACAACAAGAGCACATAGTCTTAAATTAGAGGGACAAATCTTTAAAAATAATATCAGGAAGTATTATTTTACTATTTTACTAATAGCCTTCCAGCTGAAGTGGTAGAGGTTAACACAGTAAAGGAGTTTAAGCATGTGTGGGATAGGCATAAGGCTATCCTACTTATAAGATAAGGCTAGGGACTAATGAAAGTATTTAAAAAAAAATTGGGCAGACTAGATGGGCTGAATGGTTATTATCTGCCATCACATTCTATGTTTCTATGTCTATGTTTCTATGTTTCTATGTTTAGTAAGTTGCATCTTATGCTTACCTTCTTTGCACTATTCCTCCCCCAGTAAAACCTTCAAAAACATTTACTGGGGATATACAATTAGTACCACCCACTAATACAGTCAAGACCAGTCCACTAATTACAGTCCACTAATGACAGAAACTGTACATCATTGTGTGCAGGAAGAGAGCAACCCGACACTGGAATCTGCTCTGTATGAACACACTGGTCAAAGGTCCTCTGTCAGGATGTTGCAAAGTGGAGAAATCTGTGGAAAGTGTGACACTGTCAGGCATGCCAAATACACTTTTCCAGCATTTTTATGGATAAGATACTGATTGGGTAGATCAATGTACCGCTGTAGTGGGTGTGAAAAGCATAAGAAAGAATAAACATGTTGATCTGAAACAAAAAACTAAATCTTAATGCTAAAGCTTTTGAATGAGATAGTTGTCTCAAAGTGATGCATAACCCTTTTAATAAATTGCATCTAATCAAGGTCATTCTGGCCTTTCATCCTTCCAAGTCTGATAAAATAAATGCTATCAAGGGAACATTCCAAGTATCAATGCCACCAGAGTGTGCTTAATCACCACACAACATGCAGTGGTTATGGTGGCAAAAGTGCCCTAGTGCCCCTACTTCATTGTAAGCAGTCAAATAATTTAGTAATAATGTGAATTATCTCAGCCGCAATAGAAAACATTGCTCTTTGGCTGAGAGCAATCAGTCAATGATTTGGCCATGTACTAGCATAGCTTATGAGCTATAGAAGCTCATAAGCAGGATCTTCCAGCTCTCCTGAAGGAAAAGAAAAAATGGCTGCAGTACCCAGTGGAACCCAAGTAAGAAGTTGAATCCTTACTAAATGATTTTACTACATGATTTTAAGGGGGCACTAGGGTAATTCTGGCATCATAACCACGACAGCGTTTTGGCAGTGCTTATAGTGTCCAGAGTCTTCTGTGAGTACTAATTCTATTTTTAGCTCCAAGATTAAAAACTGTGAAAGCTAAATGTAACCTTTTAAAGGAACACTATAGTCACCTAAACAACTTTAGCTTAATGAAACAGTTTTAGTGTATAGATCATGCCTCTTAAGGTTTCACTGCTCAATTCTCTGCCATTTAGGAGTTAAATCATTTTGTTTCTGTTTATGCAGCCCTTGTCACACCTCTCCTGGCTCTGATTGACACAGCCTGTACAAAAAAGAAAATGGTTTCACTTTAAATCAGACGTAAGTTATCTTAAACAATTTTATCCCTTGCTCTGTAAATTGAACTTTAATCACATACAGGAGGCTCTTGCAGGGTCTAGCAAGCTATTAGCATAGCAGGGGTTAAGAAAATCTAAATTAAACAGAACTTGCAATAAAGGAAGGATAAACATTAGATGACTCTTTACAGGAAGTGTTTAGGAAGGCTGTGCAAGTCACATGCAGGGAGGTATGACTAGAGTTCATAAACAAAGTGATTTAACTCCTAAATGGCCGAGAACTGAGCAGTGAGACTGTAGGGGCAGGATCTATACACCAAAACTGCTTCATTAACCCCTTAAGGACCAAACTTCTGGAATAAAAGGGAATCATGACATATCACACATGTCATGTGTCCTTAAGGGTTTAAGTTAAAGTTGTTTTGGAGACTATAGTGTCCCTGTAAATTAAATTAAATTTATCTCTATATATGTTTGCTATTATATTTTTTCATGCCATCGTTGCTGCTATTTTAACAGCATTATCAAGAGACACTATTAGACATCCACATACCAGTAAAAAGGTTAAAATAAACGGTCACGGCATATGTAAATTGAACTTTGTGGTTTATAAGCTTAGGTGCCCTTGTGACTTCTTTTGCATTGGAAATGCCACTATACCTTAACATCAAAACCTTAATGAACACAAACATTATATCTATAAAGGTCATGATTTTGTGTTTCAAAGCACTTTGCAGAAAAAAAAAATAGTGATTCATAACGTATTGTGAAAATCCACAAAAGCAATTTTTTTAAAGCCGAAATATATTTATCATGTTCTACTAGTATTGAAATTCTTAATGAGAGGAAATATATACCTATATTATTCAAAAGAAAGGACTGTCTAATTGTCACTTCTGTGGTGATTTCTGTTTTAAGAAAATCTGTAATAGAAAATATAAGAAAAAACACCAACTTAATTTCACATCAACTCCGATGGTGGTCTTCACGAAAATGAGAGATGCATTTTATTGTATTAAGTTGCAGCCATTAAGGGGGAAAAGGAATGGTGATCTATGCAAAAACTGTAGGACATATATGCATGATGAAATTGTGGCCTTGTAAAGTACAAATACACAAAATATATTTGTATCAGCACATACAGCTGCCTGTGTAACAGTACAAACGCTACATAGCAAACGTCATCAGAGCAGCTAGGGCTGTAGATTAGACAGGGAATCTGAAATCATGACTTTGATTGTCCCTTCCTATGAAAGTAATAAATTAGGGACCCAAACCAATACTGCTCCTAGAGCCCTGTTGGGTCTAAATCCTTCTCTGGGCATCAGGCTCATTTTCAATAATCAACTGTACATTCTGAAAGGCAGAATACTTTATGTTTTTGAGATTGAGATGGAGGCTGAAATATTGCTACATTTAAGATGGGTCTCTATCACTTTGTATCCTCCCATTATGTCTGTTAAAGATGAAGAAATAAATATATATAAGACAAAATAGAATTCACAATATATTTAGATATTTTTTAATTTCTGTTAACAAAAATGGTGAGCTTTAAAGGTGGCACTCTAAAGAGAAGATACTAGCTGGATAGTTACATAGTTACATAGTTACACAGCTGAAAAGAGACTTGCGTCCATCAAGTTCAGCCTACCTCACATTTATTTTTTGCTGTTGATCCAAAAGAAGGCAAAAAAACCCAGTTTGAAGCACAATTTTGCAACAAGCTAGGAAAAAAAGTGATGCTAAGCTGGGTATGTGATACTTACCTACAATAATACAATAAAACATAAAATAACGAGAACAGGACATGGCTAATGGCATTTAATTTATATTCTTATGGCAGTTAATTCTGGCATGGATCCACAGCGGCCGGCGTCCATCAACATGTTGCAGGAGTCAGGTACACAGACGCATGGCCCTGAGTGCAAATACCGCAAGGTGAGGATGAATATGTTACATTACTCCCAACCTGAAGACCGTCCACCAGGCGGAGGAAATTTGGCGTGGAAAGAACAAATCTTGCGGCCAGCATGGATGTCAGAGGCTGGAACTCAAGAACGCTCGAATACCCCCTCCAATCAACTGTAAAGTGCCATGAGAAAACCTGGAATCGATTATGGAGGAGACCTCTGTAATGGATCACTTGGCACCCCAACTGGGTACATCCATTGAAGGATGCTCCTAGTGCTTCCAGAGGGCTCCAAGCGTTCCTCCAGACACCACAACCACCGCAGACCCTACGAACCGCCGCAGCTCGGTTGGGGTCTCGCTGTCTCCTATCCACCCTGGTCCCATGACAAGGCACCAGGTTCCAGTGGGTGAACCTCTCCTCCAATAGAGTGAAGCAGGAACAAGCTCTTAAAATAGCTTAGTAGTGATTAGCTGAGCATAGCAATCCCTTGTAGTGATATAGCAATTCCCCCAATAAGAGACAGGACTTTAGATTGAGGGTGAAGAAGAACTCAAGCTTTTATGCACATTTTGCACACATAGTACTGCCCATAGGGTTTTGCAAAACAACCAATCAATACGTACAATACACTCAGACACTCCCAGAAATTACACACAAAATCCTCCCCTCTGCCTGTGATACAATTTTCTCAACACAATAGACTAACTTAATTATCACAGGCAGAAAATATACAGTTTTTACCAAATATTAATAACTTCCAAAATATACATGCCATTCATACATTTTCAGAATCAGCATACTTTAAACATAAACATACTCAAAAATCATACGAATTTAAGTATTTAAAAAGTTAGCTGGGAGTCCTTTATGACCTACCGTAAGCACATTTTCATGCCCAAAACAGTTCCATGGATTTGGGCTGTGCGTTCGGTCTATTTTACACTGAGAAAATGACTAAGTCCCATTCGAACGAGCGTTCGAATCTTCGAACGGGACTTAGTCTCCAGCTGCAGTGTCGAAGTGGAGGAGAAGGTATGGGTCAGAGGTGTTCGTGCAATTGGGTAGCCGAAAACAGTTCCATAAATTTGGCTGCACACACCGCTGACCGCATTCGAATGAGCTAAAATGGCATGTTCGTTTGTCGAATGGCAGCCAATATTTACCCCCTCCTCCTGGTGTCCCTGCGAGGGTAGTTGGGATCTGTACAGGCTGTCCAGCATCCCTGTAGGTCGGGTGCAGAGACCACGTTCACATCTGAACCATCTGGGAGATTAGTGTCTCCCCTTTGTAGGGTAAGCTGCCGCTGGGGAGGAAAACCGGTTGCTTTGTCTCCCTGGAACTCACTCTGCTGGTGGGGAGGAAGGACGACACCTTCGGCTCCCTGCGGGGCACACTGCCGCTGGGGAGAGAGACCGGTTGTCTCCTCTCCCTTGAACTCACTATGCCGCTGGGGAGGAAGGACAACACCTTTGGCTCCCTGGAACTCACACTGCCGCTGGGGAGGAAGGACAACACCTTTGGCTCCCTGGAACTCACACTGCTGCTGGGAAGGAAGGAGGACACCTTCGGCTCCCTGGAACTCATACTGCCGCTGGGGAGGAAGGACAACACCTTCAGCTCCCTGGAATTCACACTGCCGCTGTGGAGGAAGGACAACACCTTCGGCTCCCTGGAACTCACACTGCCACTGGGGAGGAAGGACGATACCTTCAGCTCCCTGTAACTCACACTGCCATTGGGGAGGAAGGACAAAACCTTCGGCTCCCTGAAACTCACACTGCCGCTGGGGAGGAAGGACAACACCTTCGGCTCCCTGGAATGCACACTGCCGCTGGGGAGGAAGGACGATACCTTCGACTTCCTGTAACTCACACTGCCGCTGGGGAGGAAGGATGACACCTTTGGCTCCCGGGGACTCACACTGCCGTTGGGGAGAAAAGACGACACCTTCGGCTCCCTGGAACTCACACTGCCGCTGGGGAGAGAGACCAGTTGTCTCCTCTCCCTGGAACTCGCTCTGCCGCTGGGGATCTGGGTTGGCTGCCCAGCATCCCTGTAGGGCTGATAGAGAGACCTCTAGACCTTGGTAGGTCTGCTCCAGTTCCCACTCCATGGTTACCAGGTGTATCATGTATGGTTTTACCTGGTCGTCGTCAGCCCAAACGTGCATGCCCATCCGGTAGTCAAGGATATCCCAGAATCGGAACTCCTCCGTGCTGCCGAAAGCAAGCTCCTCCTCCATGGCATCTAGTCATAGACCAGGACCATCGTACTCATCCCCCTCAGGCCTCTCGAGCTCCTCCATCCCGGGGGTATGCTGCACTGTATACCACCAGAGGGCCTGGTAGGCGTCCTCCAGCCAAATATCCTTCCACACCAGTCTCTTGAGCTCTGTTATCCACTCGTCCAGGGGCTGCTCTCCTAGAAAAGACATCCGTTCCTTAAAGGGCAATACATCCCAGGGCCATAGTCGCAGGGCAGGAAGCTGGCAAACAGCCCTCCAAAAACCAGTGGCAAGGTCACTTTCGCCACAACCTCATACTCCTCCTGACCAGAAACAACCAATGGAGGCGGGGGAACACTTGGGATAGTATATCTATTGCAAACAAGTGGTTTGAGCAAAGAAACATGAAAGGTATTAGGAATAAGTAAGGAGGCAGAGAGAACCAGAGAATACGAAACAGGATTAATTCTACGAAGGATAAGAAATGGACCAAAGAATCTGGGAGCAAATTTCATGCTAGGAACTTTTAGTTTGATGTTGCACCATGATAACCACACCCTCTCACTCACTTGGTAAACAGGGATGGCACCTTGCCGTTTATCAGCAAAAAATTTGAAACGATCACCCGCAGTTTCTAGAGCAGAGTGAACTTTGATCCAAGTATCACGAATAGAAGCAAGGTGGTCATCCAAAGCAGGGATGGCTGTGTCAGAAAAAACAGTCGTCAGGACAGTAGGATGACGACCGTTATTAACAAAGAATGGACTATGTCCAGAAGAGTCATGGTCAGCATTGTTCCTAGCAAACTCGGCCCAGGGTAGTAATTTGGATCAATTATCTTGAGTGCTATTAACAAAACAACCCAAATAAAATTCAAATGACTGGTTAGCCCTCTCAGCTGTGCCATTGGTTTCGGGGTGGTAAGAGGAAGAAAATGACAATTCAATGCCTAACTGTTTATTGAAAGCCCTCCAAAACCTAGAGACAAATTGAGAACCCCTGTCAAACACAATATTGTGAGGAATGCCATGCACTCAGACAATCTCTCGTATAAAGAAAAGAAACAGGTCTTATGAGGATAGCAATTTTTTGAGTGGAACAAAATGAGCCATCTTGGAAAAGCGGTCAACCGGTATAGCCATTAGAACTAGGAAGTTCTGCAATGAAATCCATGGACAAATGGGACCATGGAACATTAGGAATGGGAAGTGGATGTAACAATCCACGTCGAAGCTTATGAAGAACTTTAGAAACTGCACAAACAGAACAGGCCTGCACATATTCTTTAACTTCTTTCCTGAGAGAATCCCACCAAAATTATCTCATGATATGGATGTATTAATGCCCAGTAGTCCAGCAGTCATGTTGTTATGGAACACCTTTATGACATTTTCCCTTTCACCCAAAGCAACGAACAATCTATCCCGTGATTTATTGCATGGTGCCTAAGACTGAGCCTCCATGATGGTGCCAAGCAGAGGAGATAAAAAGGAAAGGACAGTGGAAGCGATGATACACTCAGGTGGAATAATAGGGGATGTCTCTTGTTCCTGTACTGATTAAGTTTCAAACTGTTTAGATAAGGCGTCTGCCTTCATGTTTTTGGGACCAGGCCTATAAGTTATCAGAAAGTTAAAGTGAGAAAGGAACAAAGAACATCTAGCCTGTCTAGATGATAGTCTTTTAGAATCCCCTATATAAATCAAATTCTTGTGGTCAGTAATGATCAAAAAAGGGGCATTTGAACCCTCTAAAAGATGTCACCACTCTTTAAGTGCTAGTATAATGGCCAATAATTCTCTGTTGCCAATATTATAATTATGCCCAGCAGAAGACAACTTTCTAGAGAAGTATCCACAAGGATGCAAAGGTATAACCTGATTCTCCCTCTGAGAGAGATCAGCCCCTACCCCCATTTCGGAGGCATCAGCCTCTAGTATGAAGGGTTTGCTGGTGTCAGGATGTATCAATATGTCAACAGAAGCAAACCTTTGTTTGAGAAGTTCAAAAGCTTCTCTAGCCTCCTTAGACCATATCGTACTGCAATCCCCCTTAAGCGTCATATTGGTGATGGGGGCTATCACAGAAGAGAACCCTTTGATAAATCTCCTGTAATAATTGGGAAACCCAATAAACCTTTGAATGGCCTTTGAATAGTCCACTGGGCAATGGCCAATGTAGAACAGCTTCTAGTTTATGAGGGTCCATCTGAAAACCAGAGGCAGAAATGTTATACCCCAAAAACCGTACATCAGTCTGATCAAAGATGCATTTTTCCTATTTACAATAAAGTTAATTCTTAAGTAAAGTTTGCACTGCTTGTTTAACATATTTGTAGTGAGTCTGAAGGTCAGGGGGATAAATAATGATATCATCCAGATAGACTAGAACAAATGAATAAATATAGTCCTTGAGTACATCATTAATAAAGTCCTGGAACACTGCTGGAGCATTGCACAACCTGAAGGGCATCACAAAGTACTCATAGTGCCCACTTCTAGTGTTAAATGCCGTCTTCCACTCATGATTTTCCTTGATCCTTGCCAAATTGTACACACTCCTGAGGTCAAGTTTAGTAAAGACTTTAGCACCCTGGAGTCTATCAAACAATTCTGAAATGAGGGGAATAGGATAGCCATTTTTAATGGTGATTTTGTTTAATGCCCTGTAGTCGATGTCTGGAAGTAATTCACCATCTTTTTTAGATACAATAACGAACCCTGCACCAGAAGGCGAGGATGATTTACGTATGTGGCCCTTACTTCAGGAGTCTTTGATATATTCTTCTATTATTCTACTCTCTTGTGGAAATAAAGCATATACTGCCCCCTTGGGTGGCATAGCACCGGGTAGAAGATTTATGGAGCAGTCATATGGTCTGTGAGGAGGTAGATTATTGGACTGACTCTTATTGAATACTTCCTTAACCTCACAGTATTGTATGGGAACTTCGAAGGCCTGAGGCATTGTAGTGGGTAGTGTAATGATGCCCACTCTTTTGGTAATGTGCAACATACATCTCTCAGTACAGTCATTGCCCCATTTCAATAGTTCCCCTTTTGCCCAGTCAATATGAGGATTGTACTTACTAACCCAAAGAAAGCCTAATGTAATGGTGGAAGAAAGAGAAGCAATTATTTGGAATGTTATGTCTTCATTGTGTAAGGAACCAATGGAAATGTTAATGGGCAAGGTTTTGTGGATAATTAAGGGTTGAGAGAGAGGTCTCCCGTCAATAGCCTCAACGGCAAGAGGTGATAATCTCTCCTTGATAGGCATAGCATTTTTTTTTTTACAAAATGTTCATCAATGAAGTTTCCTGCCGCACCTGAGTCCATCAGGGCTTTGCATGAATAGTTCTTCTTGTAAAATTTGACAATAATATCAATGAGGAATCTATTTTTGTTATCCCCAGAGGACGTATCCATCACACCTAAGACCTGTCTCCTTAAGGTTCTTAGATGCAGACGTTTTCCGGACGTATGGGACGAGCACTCCTCATATGTCCTTTTCTACCGCAGTATAGGCATAGACCCTCTTTTCTCCTATGTTTTCTTTCTGCCTCTGACAGTCTAGTGACCCCCAAATGCATAGATTTGGGTTCTGACTGTACAGGGAGGTCAGGAACAATAGGTCTGGAAAAACGAGGTGCTAATGACATAGCCATACGTCTGGTTCTGTTTCTGGTAGTTTCTCTGGTTCTAAGTCTATTATCAATTTTCATGACAAATGTGATAAACTCATTTAAATTTTTTGGTAAACCTTTGGCAGCAATCTCATCCAGAATTGCTTTGGATTATCCTTTTTTAAATGCAGAGATTAACCAGCTGTTAGTCCAGTCCACCTCAGAAGCCAGGGTGCAAAATTCTATGGTATAATCTGAGATAGACCGGTTCCCTTGTTTAATATGCATTAGGGCAGTGGAGGCATCATTGTACCCCTGGACCTTCATTGGACTTCTTTTATTGGAGAAGCTGTATCTCACATTCCCGAGTGGGGGACAAACCACCTATGCTGTAAAGGACTGAGCAATCTCTATTTGCTCATCTATTGTGAGTATATTTCTCTCTTTATTTTATTTGTTTTATTAATACAGAGACCACTATTCCTGTTCTTTTATATCATATATCACTGGAGCATCATCTGGAATACACCACATGGATTATTGGCACAGGGATACGATACCAGAGGAAATCAAGACCATCCTAACATCCACAGATGGGGATTATACCATCCATACGCTGTGATCTGGAGCTGATCTTGATCTCCAGAAAAGTGTGAGTGCAATATATTTTTCCTTATATTCTGCCACTGCTGTTATAGACATATTATACTATATTAGTATTCCTTTCCCATTTTGTTTTCTCCCTTATATTGTCTCCATTGGACTCCACACAAGAACTTTAATTGTTAAGCACTGATTTCCTACATCTCCTGATTTATGTGGATGTTACTATGACATATACCATCTTCCTAGAGATACCTACACACATTTTTGGCAATGGCATTCTCTGATGGCACCAGCCTATTTCAGCAAAATAAGGCACCCTGCAAAATTGGCTCAGGGAGGTTTGAGGAACATGACAGAGATCCAAATTCCCCAGATCTCGATCTCATTGATTATCTGTGGGATTTGCTGGAACAACAAATTTGATCCTATGGAGCCTCACCTCGCAGTTTGCAGGACTTATAGGATCTGCTGCTAATGACTTGGTGCCAGATACCAAAGGACATGTTCAGAAATCTTGTAGAGTCCATACTTCAATGCATCAGAGCTGTTTTGGTAGCAAAGGTGGGACCTACCTGATATTGGGCAGATGATTTTAATATTGTGGCTGATCAGTGTATATTAATAATCTTTTAATATATATATATATATATATATATACATACACTGAACAAAATTAGAAATGCAACACTTTTGTTTTTGCCCCCTTTTTTCATGAGCTGAACAGTGGTCAAACCAGATACTGACTGGTTTTCAGACTTTCCCCGGACCTCCCCGAACCCCCCAATACAGTAAAACTGCACATTTTAGAGTGGCCTTTTATTGTGGCCAGCCTAAGGCACACCTTTGCAATAATCATGCTGAAAGTGTTTTATAATTCATATGTACATGCAAAGCTGATTTCCTAACCGCAACTAGAGGGAAAATGCCATTCAGATTCGAAAAAATTGACCTTACCTTCTTCTCAGAGATCTCCCGCATGACCTTACAATGGAGGATGTCTCTCCGACCTTTGACATCCACTCTTTCTAAGCATGGCGTGAAATATTGATGGGGTACATCTCACTCCCTGCTCATCCAGCACCACGATACAGAGCACACGGTGTTCAATGCTTCGGAGATGGACACTGTCCTGACTAAGCTAGGCTTAGGCCTCCTTACTCCACCTACTGCCACCATATGGGACCTGGCTACTAGAGTCTCATTTATCCCAGCTAACAGCAAACCAGCGTGGCGATTAACTGGCTTTCCTAGTTTTTATTGGGACTTACCCAATTATAATGTTCTTTTTATTTAGTTATTTTTACTTATCTCGTAATTTTTTTACTGCTTTCTCTCACAAGATCATGGTAAAAACAATGACATTGAGGCCTGACTAGGCCAAAACCTGCTAGGCCCACGTATGCTAGCTCCTATGATACCATCCTTCCCCCCCAGCTACAGTCATTTAATCATTCACTTGTACCAGGCTAGCAAGCTGTTCATTTCTCATATGAGGACTCATCATTATTATGATTTGCTCAGTTATTTAATCTTTATTCAGTCAATTTCTGTGTTCCCCCCAGATTGCCAATTAGGATACCGGTTACCCCACAAGTTGTAACACAGCAGTCAAAAGCTGTTAAAATACAAATATAACCATAGTCAGAAACATCTCCCTTTTATGACTATACATTATATTCTCTATGTGGATTAGTGCCATCTTGGATGTCCATTGTACCGATTACCTCATATCTGATTGTGGCTTATATAAATAAGGAAGTATTTAAAAAAATCCTAGCAATATAAAGATTTCCTGGAATCAGGAGAAATATTTAATATCTGTAGTAGTACAAATTGTAACAGGTGAAACTTTCTAAGTGCACTCAACAGTTCACTTAAAAAAACAGTGTACATTATATGTACGAGCACTAAATAATTAAGATGGAAATGATCATATAAAAAAGACATTCAAATATAAAACTAGCTTTTCTCTTTAACCTATGTATTAATTTCCATGTTTATTAAGTAGTTATATTAAATAATTTGCACTCCACACACACACACACACATTACATATTACACAGAACTAACACATCTTCAGTATATGTATGTGTCACCATCACCCATCTGAGATATATATATATATATATAGGCAACCACTTTTTTTTAATGAAATATATTATTGTTTCTATTTCAGAAATAAATGTTTCCAGACATGCTCAGTGGCACACTGAGAATGCAGTGCCTCTGCCCTAATGTAATTGTTGGGGAAAAGTTCATAATTACTATAACTACAAGGTGTGGAATGAAACTGATTAAAATAGGACAAGGGCGTATTTTGGAATATTGTAGCATATACACATAAAGAGGTTTTCCTTACATTACTCTTACTCAACTCTGACTAGTTGCCAATTAAATGACCTATGTATTGTGTTTTTTTTTTACCATATCCAAGAACCATAGTATATAATTTCATAATAAAATATTATACATTTTTAGCACAATTTTATCCTTGTAAATAGATTAAAAACATTTTATGCTATATACTATGAGATAAATACCAGTTATACAGCACTGGAATACTGCTGGATTAACAACTAGATCATTAGCATTCTAGCCCTCGCACTATGTCGAAAATAAATGTGGTTTACATTAGTCACAAAAGGGTATGGAAGATAAAGGTAAGAATTTATAATATTTTAATCAGATATTTTGTTTTTCCTTTTTAATTCATTTTGTCAATGACCTGCAAAACATAATACCATAGGACCAAACTGTAACAAATAAACCACATATACCTTATTTAAATCTGTAAGACTGCACTATTCTTTTATCTAAAGGTGCTGACAACCTAGAATGCCACATATATACAATGAACATTGATCTGTGAATGATAATCAAGTATGAAACACACATAGAGCATATATAATTCACCAGTAACGATGACAGAAATGTCAAAAGTAGTAATGATGCATCCAGTAAAAACAGGCAGGATGTATTGACATACACAGAACAAAAGGTATAGACTAACAAATATTACAAAATAAATCACAATACATATTAAAAAACAAAACCTCTAAATACAAATTCCACACAAATAAGTATCTCAGCAGCAAGAAAACACTATCCATGATGTAAGTTATAATAATAATCATACTTTATAGTGTTGCTGTACTATAGGTCATAAAAATCTCCATTCAGATACAAATGTATACTATTAAGATTTGCAAACATCAGTACATTACTGAACATATGTTGATTTTACTCATACAGTTGTATGTACATTTTATTTTCTTATATTCTGATCTCCACGTTATTAAAATCTTATTGTATTATGAAAACAATGATGTTGTTTGTGATTTCATTCTTAAAAAAAATATCCTTAATTCATGCTCCTCTCTATCTGTTTAGAATCAATATTCTTTTCAAATACTTTTATTGAAAAGTTTTTTTATAATGTAATAGAAACAGTAAAATATTTAAAAATCAATAATATAAATTCAACATATATCGATAGAAGAATATAACATTTACATCAATAAGCATGGACACAAAAATAGCTTTTTATATTTTTAACACCACAAGAGCAAAACCAGGATAAAATCATGGGAAAAGGGGAAGGAATGTGTAGTATAAATTACAAGCCTATGAAAGTCATGAATTTTATAGGCTTAAAAATAAGGGGAAAAGGGGAAGGGGAGTAGAGTGTATATTACAAACCTATAAATGTCATGAGTTATTATTTCAATTTTTGAAAGCATATTCATATTTAAACATTATATCAGTAAATAATAAATCATTTTATTCTGTTATATGGATAACATATTCTAAACCGATCACAATAAATTGTACTCTACCAAGCAATAAACATAAATGGAGATTATCATATAATCTTATTCGCCTCCTTAACTATAATGTTAGAATCAATAATGTAATGCATTGGTACAAACCCACATTATATGTATATGGTTTGAACTCATAGCTTGTTGACTGCATCCTAGTAAAATGTTTTTTTATTTAAAACCTTTTCAAAAGATTAATTTTACAAACATAAATATAAAAAAAAAAAAAATGGGGTAAAAGGGGCCACTTTTCTGTAGCCGCTTACTGTGGTTCCTGATCACTTATTTTTGAGTGGGGGACACTTTCCTTGACAGTCATATTTATTGGACGATGAGCAGCAACCTTTTTGCTCCAACAGAGCCTTTATCAAGCTAGTTATCTATTGTAACAGACTACACCTAATGTTTAATCTAATCTACCACATCAGTTATTATTTTCACTAATTTAGGACAGTCTTAAAATCATGCTTAACATCATGCAATCTGAAAGCATATTAAATTGGAAATATGACATTCAAGGATATTCTATTCATTTAATATACAGTTCATACAACTTACATTACCAAAAAGGCATTAACCAGAACATTAGTTATAATGTTTAAAAAAAAAAAAAAAAATAGAATAGGGAAATAACCAAAAGAGACCGAAATGTTCTCAGAAGTCGAAACAAGCAAGCAAAACAGTTTTATTGTTGAAATGAGAAATAATGAAAAAACAAACACTGAAACACTGAGAAATTGAAGACTGTCATATGCATGTACATATGAATTATAAAACACTTTCAGTCACCGAGCTGCCATTTAACAGTAATGAAAATTTAAAAATAATATCTAAACCATTTTAAAAATTAAAGAATGCAAAAGCAACGCTGGCTGAGAGCTTTTTTAATGCTGCATTATTCTGTAAATATTACTTTTTAGATCTTAATATGTATGCTTACACAAACAACATCAAAGTGATGTTTGTTAAATCAAAATTTCCATATCCTATATTATATTTTTGAACCATTTGTACATTTGGTTTGCTATGCAAGACATAAATGTTATTTTATCTTCTAGACCTCATGCATTTATTTATGACAAATGTCACTTTTTTCCTACTGTTATTTACTGCAGATGTAAAAATACAGTAAACAATTTGGCAAATATATTTAGCCCATGTAATTCTTATAATTTTATTGTTAAATCTGAGCTCTAATGCAAGTTACATATCTATTATTTTAAGTATCTAATCATTTGTGAAATTAAAATAAATTCAACATCCAAAATAAGCCATTTAGTTTGATACACATATTAATGACAAGATTACATACAAGATTATACAAGACAAGAAAATACTGTGATGTAATGAAATATTTATGACGAATAGGATAATTAAATGTGTTGTGAAAGCAAAACAATTTGGCCTCAATTTATTATTGTTGGATAAGCTTTTCAAATGATTCTAATTTTTTGGATAAACATTTCAAATTATTTTTAAGACTATATTAATATACAAACATAATAAAAACACTATATAAATATATCACAGAATGTGAAAATATAGCACAATGTAAATATTTTCAATAATAATAAATTATTTTAAAAGTTTATGCAAAAATATTAAATCATTTAGAAAGCTAATCCAATGATATTAAATGGAGGCTTTGTTTGTCATGAAAAAAGTTAAAAGGGAAATAAAATAAATTTTAATGACGACCGCATCCTTTACCTTCCTTCATTCCTAGAGAAGTCCAGAGTCCCAAGTGTCCAGTAAGGATTCATAAAAGCTATTATTGGGCATCACAGTTTTTGTCTACCTTTTTGCTATAATTTCATTCGTAATTAAAGGAAACACAGATCACAGAACTGCCCATGGTTCTTTTCTTGTTAAATGCCAAAATTACAAGAAGTTATGAGTGGAACTCATAATATATAAACAATATCTGCCTTGAACATTTAATTATTATTATTATTATTATTATTATTATTGCCATTTATATAGCGCCAACAGATTCCGTAGCACTTTACAATATTATGAAAGGGGATTTAACTATAAATAGGACAATTACAAATAAACTTACAGGAACAATAGGTTGAAGAGGACCCTGCTCAATCGAGCTTACATTCTATAGGAGGTGGGGTGTAAAACACATTAGGACAGGAATGTGCAATCAAATAAGGTGGGCTGCCCTTTAGGAGAGGGCAAGAGACGGGTATGTGAGGTAGGGGTTAGTCTTGGAGGCCATAAGCTTTCCTAAAGAGATGGGTTTTAAGGCACTTCTTAAAAGATGCAAGACTAGGGGAGAGTCGGATGGCGGTAGGCAGGCTATTCCATAGGAAGGGAGCCGCCCGCGAGAAGTCCTGCAAGCGCGAGTTGGCCGTACGGGTGCGGACAACAAGGAACAAGGAACATGTCACAAGGAACACATATTCCACCTGAAAAAGGAGCTTAGGCTGCATTGGCTGAGAGTATCTTAGTCTGAGACAGTTTGGGTTAGTACAGGAAGTCTTGGAGAGATGTTAACTGGCTTTGAAAATTTCACAAATTGGTTAGGCAAATACATTCTAGTACATTAAGTTATTTTCACAAATAAGTAAACGGGTCCTTTACAAAAAAAAAAAAGTAATATAAATCAATAAAAAAATTGCATTGCCCCTTTTTTTGTGACAGCACACAAAATAAATCTAGCTCAGGGTTCCTTTAACCCCTTAATGACACATGACATGTGTGACATATCATGATTCCTCTTTATTCCAGAAGCTTGGTCCTTAAGGGGTTAAAGTTGAGTAAATCAGCCTCCAGATTATTTAGTAGTTATAAAAGATAAAAATGGAATATAGCATAATACTATTTATTTATGGTGCATAAAGAAATATCTGGAAATATCCCTATATTTCTTTTATACAACCTATAGATAAAAATGGTTTATATCTAAAATTATACAATTAAAAACACACAGTGCAAACTGTGCAAACTTGTAAATAATTTATAAACACAAATTAAATCTCACTCACAAAAAATGTTAGATTACCACTCATTACTGTGAACTCCAGTGATGATCATCCTCTTGTGTGTGATGGATCATATAAATGTGTATCAACTCCCCTAAAAAGACTCACCACTACCAGAATAGGCCATAAAAATTATTTTTTTTGTATTTACATAAACATGAAAAGTCGGTAATGGAAATGTCTCTATCCTCCAACTTTAAAGGTCTTCGGTTCTCTCTCACTAGCAATATTCTCAGCTTGATTCCTGGTAGCGATTCTTCCATATGAGACAAGAGAACCAATCGCATTGCAGAATAAGTGTGGCAGTATACCCACAAGGAGATGGATTAATATCGTGTAGGTCTTCCCTTTCCAGTTCTGAGTAGATCCAGAGTGATTATACCATCCTACACAGGATACCGCTGTCTCACCCAAACACTAGCCTAGACTTAGTGAAGGGTGAAGAAGAACTGGTTTTATTGAGAGAACCACAGGTTTATACAGGAGTAATCACAACAGGGGGTCTTCAAACAAAACAATACCAGTCATTCCTTGGAGTCTTGGTGTCTAGGACAGAATTAGGTCAAGAGTCCATAATTGAATTACCTGTCGGACACAAAGATCCATAGATATTTATAATAAACATATTATTTCTCCTTCTGTTTTACCTTTTATACCCACAGACATGCTAACACAATTATCTCCCATAGTACAATAAAATTCCTAAAACACATACAATACTATAAAGCAGATGAAAAGGATTTCTGGAACAATACAATGCCCTTCTGGGAAAACAACAAGGAAAACAGGGGCGGGGGAAATAAATAACAAATAATTACATGACACACCTATACTTATAATGTACCTATAATGGGCACACTATATGTGACTAAAACATAGGAGTAATCTGGGGACATCCATAAAGTGTCCATCTTCATCCCCCAGTGATGGTGCTCATCTTACCAAAAAAGTGCCCGGATTGGATATGGCCCAAATTAGGTTGAAGTAGAACATTTCAGAGGGATGCAGCCAGCTGCCGATCAGTTACAGGGCTCCAGAGTACTTGGTAGAGTTTCCCGGTCACCTTAAATCACTGCACTTTTTTAAGAGTACTTGAAGCTCCCCCAAGTCCATTGGTTTCTTTTTATGCCTCTCCACCTTCTCTGTTCACCCTCCAAAAAGTGACCTGATAGAGTGTTCTGGGATCAAAAGTGTTAGGGGACCTCTGTATCTCTGTTATCCACTTCAGAGTTCCAGAGTAATTTAGAGTCACTCCTGGTCAGGCACACCATGTCTCAGTGCTCTTGTTAGTAAACAGTGGGTGGTTCTGGATACCAGAATGGGGTACTGAACAGGTAGACATGGATTGGAGGGCTAGTCCATAGTGCGAAGGTGAAGGTAATGTGGATAGTAATGTGTCCCCATGGGGCTGGTCAGTGCTCTGGCCCTTTAATAGTTTGACCCGGCCCCTTTTTGATGGCAGTGTCAGTGCTCTGGCCCTTTAATAGTTTGGCTGGGCACCTTTTGATAGCAGTGATAGAAAGAAGTGACAGCGGGTCACTTCCTTCCAGCATACAGTTCAAGGCACCCTTGGAAAGGCAGAAAGGAGATGTGGAATGGGAGAGCCTCTGACTCCCACCAGCTTTACTCAGCTAACTGGACCCCAGGGAAGCCACCCTCCTGAACCCAAAAGATAGGAAGCAGGAGGGTAGCTTAAAATTTACATTTTGCTTGTGTTTGCATGTATCTGTGTGTCAATTTGTGTATCTGCATGCATGTCTATGTGTGTATCTATCTGTGTGTCGGTGTATATCTGTTTGTCTCTATTTGTATCTGTATGTATGTCTGTATCTGTCTGTCTGTGTATCTTTGTGTGTGTCTGTATGTGTATCTGTGTTTTTGTGTTTCTATCTGTCTGTATGTGTATCTAAATATACATATTGACAATCACAACCTATTAAACCTAATCAGAAAATATAAGGTGCAAATATTATGTGACAAACAAAAGCAAAATTAATTGAAAAAGAACTTTCCTTAGTCAGTAAATCAACCCTGAAGACTTCCTCCAATCTTCAACAATAAATATTAAGAAAAGTAGGGGTGATTTGACTAAGGAAAATATGAGAGGCACAACTTAGTGCTTAACTATGTGTAAACATAGGCACATTATGGTTCAATTGGCCACTCACACTTTCACTGCCAAATTCAAGCCTTCAGAATATCTTTGAAGAGATCACTCTCTTTCTTAAGACACTTAAAAGTCTCAGGACCATAAATACTGGAGAGGAGAAAAAGTAAAAAAAATGTAGTGCAAGTCTGAAATAAAGTACATATCAATTTTATTCACTTACATGTAAAATTAAAACAGCAGGTGTTGCGGTCAAACGTGAGAAACAAACTGTAAATGTGTTTGTGTATCTGCATGTGTGTCTGTATTTTAATGTGTGTGTCTGTATCTTTGTGTATCAGGTCCTTGTTGCCTCACTCACCTACCTCGTACTCCCACTCCATGTCTCTCACTCACTCCAAGAGGAAGCCGTGACGGAGTGTGACCCCCAGGCAGCGCGGTCTGTTCAACTACCCATGCCAACCACTCATGTTAATGTGAACAGAACCTCTGTTGGCATGAACGCCACTTACCAGGTACAGAAGGAAGAACTCCATGCGTACGAACGCCACTTCAGTTCATCTGTTCATGCAAACGCTACTCACCTTTACTGCAGACAGAACTCCATTTGTACGGATGCTGGTTCCTGAACACAGCAAGAACAGAAGTCTGTTTGTGAGAATGCTGCTACTTCTACATGCTACCATACAGAAGAAAGAACTTCAGGAGAATCAAAGGGCGCACGTGACACACTTCCCCTATTTAAATCGCACACACCCTTCACTCTGCAGTCAGTTGTACTATGCTCCTGATTGTGTAAAAAACCTTCAGAGACTCTCCTGTTGTATCCTGATCATGACCCTGTTCTTGGTTTTGACCCTTGCCTGTATCATAGCTTCTGAATCTGTGCTGCCTGTCCTGACCCTTGACTTCCCTGACTATTCTCTTCGTCTAATCCTTTGGTACTGTGAACTTGGTTCTTTGCCTTCAGCATTTATCTGCATCTTGGGCTCCATCCACTAAACTGTGTTCCCCACATTGTGTCTGTGTAACTATTGGTTTGTCTGTATGTGTATCTATGTTTCTGTATATCTGGTTGTCTTTATATGTATTTGTTTGTCTGTATGTGTATCTGTGTTTCCGTGTATCCATCTGTTTGTATGTGTAAATCTGTGTGTCTGTATGTGTTTCTGTGTATCTATGTGTGTGTCTGTATGTCTGTATGTCTGTGTATCTGTATGTTTGCCAGTATGTGCCCCTCTTTATATGAGTGTTTTAGTGTTTGCATCTGTATGAGTGTCATTCTGTGTATCTGCATGTGTGTTTTTTGTGTGTCTGTATTTGCATGGGTATCAGTGTGTGCATACATCTCAGCATTCAAATGCCGACACTACTCAAAAATACACCCCTGCATTCAAATATCAATACTGGCACATGCATACATTTAAAGTCAAACACTACACACTTGCAAACCACTGCTTTCAAGTAGCAACAGTACATAAAAACACACACCACTACACACAAGTACACTCCTACATTCACAGACACATACCTCATACACAAACATGCTTACAATCAAACAACAAACACTGCTTAGTGCTAAACACAACCATGCAAGAATTGGCAAATGGTAGATACCCAGCTGGCAAAGTATTGTGGGAAAGGTACAAAAGATGGGGATCTGCCTTTTGGCCATCCTTGTGATAGGGTTTTTTTTTTTTTTTTTTATTTGATTCTTATTTATTGTACATACAGTTTTGAATATAATAGAGCCATATATATCAAGAAATACCTAACAAAAATACAAAAACATTAATACAATCATGAGAGGGCATGTTTTCTTCCAGTACCATCTATAGCTATAATTGCCATCCAATTACTCCCTCAGTGGACATCAATGCTGCAATCTTATATACTATGGTCTGGAGATGATAGATCCAGGTTATGCACAACAATTAGACTACCTTGATCATTTTTTACTAGATTGATATAGTTGCAATATAGATAAATTTGTTTAAAGTTTATAATTGGTTTCGACATACTTATACCCTTCTCCTTTTCTAACTGGATTATCAATTGATTTATCAAGTTTTCTCTAGGATGGGGCTAATAATTGCTTCCATTGTCTTGCAATTAATACCTTAGGTGCCATAAAGCAGTGTAGCACTAGGATACTGGATTTATTATTCCTATTCCTGTTATCTGTCAAAAGCAGAGTTCCAGAACTGTATAATCCTGGGACAGTTTCACCCGATATGTTCCATTGGGTGTTATAAATAAACATTTTAAACCAAAGATATGTTTAGGAAAACCCAAATTGTTAGTTCAAGTGCTCCGAGAAAGCAAAATAAGACACACAGAGATTGTATATCAAAAGATGCTTCTAGCTTTAATTGGGGGCAATTAGTTTTATACAGTGGGGGATACATGCTTACATGTGAAACATGTTTATTGTTTTTTTTAACAGTCATAGGAAAGGAATGTAAGAAGTGACATATTTCTAAATGTCACAAGATAAGCAGTCTACAATAAGTAGGTGGGGTTCTAGTTTTTATGGGGAAGAATAACTAATAGAGGACAAAGTTCATTTAAACATAAAGCATTTCATGATCCAAGTTAGCCAATTTTATTACAGACTGAACTGAAAATGGCATCTGTAGCTTGAGCCTTGGAATCAAGGTTCATTCCTTCACAATGGTACGTTTACCGGATGAATCTTAGGTAATCTGGTGAGCACCAGGTACCATCTGTACAAAATGTTAACCTGTGTCTCCAAAATATTGAGACAATTTTTTTTTTCAGTTTCATAAAGACTAAACACCAGTCTTTAAATTGAATGGTTATTAGACAATCCTATCCCCACTTTTTTTTTAAACACAGAAGTGATATCTAAGTTCCCTTTAATGTTCAATAAATGTTTTGCTTTCGAGTAAATTGCTTTAAGTTTTGTGCCACTGAACATTTTCTTAAAGAGATCCTAGAGTGCCTGGAAAACATGCGAGCATTAGACCGCTGGAGGTCCGTGAGGACTTACAGAGTCAGATAACAGACCAAAAGTCCATTTGGATTCCCAAAAGTCCTCTAGTGACTGCTTGTTAGACAGTCACAGAGGGCACACTTGCGGATTGCACGAATCTTGTGTGTGGGTAAGCTCAAAGATTCTTGTATCGAGTTCCCCAGGAATCCTTGGAATTCTATCCGAGTTGTCGGGGTCAAACATTGCAGTTCTCCAAAAACATTGCAGTTCTCCAAAATCAATATAAAATTCTTTCAGAAAACTTTGGATTCATAAATAATAAAAAATTACATGATTTTGGTATTGCATGACAAAAAGTCACGATTTTAATAAAGACACGGAGGCGAGTATTTGCATATCCCTTTCTTTATTGTCCACAACAACAGCAAAGAACATTAACAGAATGAAAAAAGTAAAGGTAGTGCATGCCTCATACATAGGCCATGCCCCCCCAGTGTCCAGTATAATAGCCTGGTCCGCCCTCCAAATTCCCTCTTTCTGAAGGTGCTACACGGACTTAACAGGCTGAGAGTACATAACATTTGAAACTCTAAACACAACATATAACATTTCAGGAACATGCCCAAACTGTGATTCCCATAGAAGTTGGTTCGTAGTGAGGCTTTGATGAGCTGGTTCCACTGGAGAAGACTGTTCCATCAGGCGTGGACGGATGTCTCCAGTTAGTCGTATCGTATAGACCCGGTTTAGGCTGTGAAAACGTAAGCAACAGGAACCCATGTGTTAAATCTGATCTATGTACCGTTATCAAGGTCAATCAAGCCAAGTACAATTATCTCTTCCGAATGTTAATCTAAGGAACTCCAGAATGCAGGTCACAGGGGCTGAAACGGGATCCACGTTCCTAGCCAAGCACCAACCAGTCCAAGTTCTCCAGGCTGACCCATATGCTCGTCTGGTGCCTGGGGCCCATGCATCCGCCAGTAATCGTCGAGTTGATTCCGAAACGCCATGGACCGTCCAGGGTCCCCCGAAATGCGCCAGGCCAGTAGGCTGAGTGAGGCATCCTCCAGGAGGGGGTAGCAATCCCCTGATGGGTTCCGAAGAAGTTCCTGGAATGATCCACCGCCATCTCCAATAGTTGTGGGAACCAAGACTGCGTCCCCCAAAAGGGTGTCACAAGGACTAATTCGGCCCGCTGGCGGCAGGTTTGAATGAAGGTGCGAGGAATCATTGAGAATGTGGGACACGTGTACAGGAGGGCTCCTTGCCAATCCTGTAGGAAGGCATCCACGGCTTCTGCCAACAGGTCCGGTCTCCAGCTGAAGAAGCGCTTGAGTTGTGCGTTGAGACGGGATGCGAAGAGGTCTATGGCAAAAGGACCCCACAGAGATGATATAGTGGAGAACACTTCCAAGTCCAATTTCCAGTTGCTGGAATCCGAGAGATAGCGTGAACTCCAGTCCGCTTGGACGTTGTGCAGCCCCGGTAAGTATTCCGCTTGGACCATCAAATTCCGCTCCAGACAAAATTCCCAGAAGTCCTTCGCTAGTCCGGCTAGGAGCGTCGACTGGGTGCTGCCCATGTGATTGATGTACCGCACTGCTGAAACGTTGTCCGCTAGAAGTTCCAAAGCATTGATGTGTAACCGGGCTTCGGTCTCCGACCAGCGACCTCCCGTAGAGATTCCTGCGCAGTGAGCGCCCCATCCCTGCAGACTCGCGTCTGATTCTATGGTGAAATCCGGAAGGGTACCGAAGATCGCCTTGCCGTTCCAAGCAGACAAATTGAGAATACACCAGCGGATTTCGTCTTTCGTTTCTCTGTCCAGAGTTATCAGGTCCGCGTAGGACGCGCCCTCCCGTAGGTGTGCGATCTTGAGTCGCTGCAGGGCTCTGTAGTGTAGAGGGGCAGGGAACACTGCCTGGATAGAGGAAGTTAGGAGGTCAATTAAGCGAGCTAGTTGTCACAGAGAGAGTTGGGGTCGGAGGAGTGCCCTGCGCAACTCCTTGCGGATCGCACGAATCTTGTGTGTGGGTAAGCTCAAAGATCTTTGTATCGAGTTCCCCAGGAATCCTTGGAATTCTATCCGAGTTGTCGGGGTCAGACGGGATTTCTCCCAGTTGATGATGAACCCCAGATGGGATAGGAGGTTCACCGCCATTTCGATGTGCCGTATGAGAACGTGTTGTGTTTGAGCCATGTGAAGGATGTCGTCTAAGTAGACCATGAGCCGTATGCCTCGACTGCACAGCCAGGCCATTGCCGGGCGGAGGAGCTTGGTGAAACACCAATGGGCCGATGAGAGGCCAAAGGGAAGGCAGGTAAAACGCCAGGTTCTGTGGCGCCATTGAAAGCGCAAGAGGTCTCGAGACACTTCTGCCACCGGGACTGTAAGGTAGGCGTCCTTGAGATCTAGTTTCGCCAACCAATCTCCGTGCATGAGAAGGTCCCTCAGGAGGTGTATACTCTCCATCTTGAAATGACGATACCTTATCAGGGTATTGAGGGGGCGTAAATTTATAACAGGGCACATAAGGCCGCCTTTCTTTTCCACTAGAAAGACGTTGCTCAGGATCCCAGTGGTGCCCGTGGGTGCCGGTTCTATCGCCCTCTTGTCCATGAGGTTGGATAGTTCCTCGTTGATCAGTCATGCTGAGAGAGGCGAAACGGTCTGGTGGAGGGGATACTTGTCGGGTCTCCCACAAGTTCGATTTGAAACCCTTGTATTGTGTCGAGCACCCAAGTGTCGGACGTCAGATCTGACCATGCTGGTAAAAAATGTTGGAGTCTGCTCCCTACACAAACATGAGAAGAAAATAGACGTGTGTACATTTTTTGATGTTGGTATAGACTCACCGTAAGGTCGTCTTGAACTGGTGTATCCCCGGAAACCTCTTGTGCGCCATGGCCGGCTGCGGGACGGGAAGAATTGGGATCGGCCCCTAGTGTCATGGTAGCTGGGTCACTGTGAAATGGAGCCTCATCCCGTGCCTTGGGACTGGAAGGAACTCCGGCTGGACAGACGGCTCCTCGATCTGCCGGCTCTGGTAGAGACCCGTCCCTGAAATACTTTCCTCATAGAGGTTTGTGCCTTATCTAGGGCAGTGAACATGCCCACGTAACGCCCCAAATCCTTGATAAAAGATTCCCCAAATAGAAGGACCTGGACATCTTTACCAGCCTCCGTAAGGGCCAAGTTGGCTAATTTTGGGTCGATTTTGAACAGTATGGCTTTACGCCTTTCAATTGATTAACGCTCCAAGCAATGCATATTGCTCTTTGTACCCAGCCTCATATGTCATCAGGGTTGACCATGCGATGTTCAGCTTTGGCGTCCTCTGCCAGGTCAAATAGTTTGGCCAGGGGGCCAAAAATATCCAGGTGTTTATCCTGGCAGGCCTGTAGAGCTGAGTCAAGACCCTTGCATGAGTTCCAGCCCAGTTTAGTTAAATACTGGGTCATTTTAGGGTCCACCTCTGGGGTGTTGCATACCTTGTTGGGGACCACCGCTCTGGGGCATTCAGCCCTTAATTTATTTCTTGCGGTCTTACTGAGAGGGCGCCGTACCCATGCTTCTAGGTAACCGGCAACGTGATCCGCCGGGAGCCATTCCACGGACCTAGGGTGGTGAAGCTCGTCTGGGTCAAATAATGGCTTTCCTAGCGGGTCCACTAGAGTGGACCCCACGGTAGTGGGGTGCATCGTCCCTATATCGCCTCCATGCGTCTCCGCTTGTGCGGAGGAAAAGAGGTCTGTGCCCAGCTCAGATCCCTCTGCATCTGAGTAGATTTCTGACTCGATCTTGGCCTCCTCCTCTGACCCGATTTCCGAGTCGGAGTCGCTCTCAATCTGTGCTCTCGCACATTTCCAAAGATGCACCCGTTCTGCCTGGCACGGAAAGGCTCATTTGCGTGCTTGTGTCACGCTTTCAGAGGCGACCAGTGGTGCGCCAGTCTTGGTGTTTCTGGAGGCAGGGGGGGAAATATGTTTGGCTTTGTGTGAAGCTTTTTTGGGTGGCTGATCGGCAGATTGTCCCGTGGGGCGTGTGAGGATTATGCCTGAATCACCGGGGTCTGTGTCCATAGGCCGTGCCAAAAGCGCGTGGGCAATGGCCGTTGACATTGACCCCATAGCCGCCATAATGGCGTCAGTCATAGAGCGCTGAAGCGCGGCAAACTGGGGTCCCTCCGGCATGTGGGGTTTATCGCCCTGAAGGGGTGGATTAGGATTAGTGCCCGAGGATTCCCCTGTTATGGTGGGGTTATCCCCATCCAAATGAGAGGGGGAAGTAGGCATATTGGGCTTACGCATCACAATAACTGAAATAATGTTAAAAGAAAAAAAGTCAGTGAGAGTAATTCACCCAGACTGACAATAAACCACAACTTATAAAATCAGTATTCTAACTTTAAATAGAGGAAAGTATTTAAATTGCTGACAGAAAAAAGGCTGACAGAAAATAAGGAAACAGATACTCTCACCAGGGCCCAGACCGTTAGAACAGGAAGACAGGGTCCACAGGGGGTGGGGAGAGCAGAGGGCCTCAGTATCTTGCCCAAAAACGCCGGAAACGAGGTGTCACAGAAGTGAGGGGAGGGAGAGAAATTAACCGCCGAACAGACCAAATGCATGGCCGTTCGTGAGAAAAAATGGAAGGATATCAAATGTGCAAATGATCTGCGGCTCCCGAAGTCCCGCAATAGGAGTGAGTGCAGGACTCCTGCGTTCATGCAAACGAACGTGCAAACGCAGGGGTCGCCAAGGGAACAGGGAGGAAAGTGCCTCAGAGGAAAACGGCGCGAATGCGCTGTAGCAGGACTGGAGAAGAGGTAAACGCAGGAGGGTAGAAAGGAGAGGGAGCAAAGGAGGTAAAAAGGTGTCCACCTGGAGTGGAGGGGTTGCCCATAGGTAATTAAAGAGGGCACCCAAACGGTCTGGGTATCTGGGAGACAAATAGGAAAAAACAGCAAACCAACAGATAAATAAGGAGAAAAGATGAGTAAATTAAGATTGTAAAACAGTGTAAAATGGCTTGAGAGTGTAATAAAAGGTACTTATCTGACGTGGAGCAGCAAAGAAAGAGGGAATTTGGAGGGCGGACCAGGCTATTATACTGGACACTGGGGGGGCATGGCCTATGTATGAGGCATGCACTACCTTTACTTTTTTCATTCTGTTAATGTTTTTTGCTGCTGTTGTGGACAGTAAAGAAAGGGATATGCAAATACGAGCCTCCGTGTCTTGTAATAAAATTCCTTTTAAGGCAGGGCAAGCTTGATGTTTAACTCATGGAAAGATAATAGACAGAACCCTTCATAGAGAACCATTATTTGGGGTAAACTCTTAGGAGGGTCTGCCTAGGCGTTGGAAGGCGGGCATTCCCTCCAATGGCCATTGGAGTAACTAAATGGCCTCCATTTGTTTAAATATACATAGGGATTAAGGAGAGAGCACAGGTAACTGTTTTCTTTGGTTTTTACTATATATTGGGGCTGATGTGTACTGTGGTCATTGCTGCCGCCCAGGAGTGATGGGAGTGAGTGCAGGACTTATCTTTCTGTATTTGAATCCTTAAGTTGTAACTTAATATGTGCAATAATATTTGCCTGGTATGTCTCCTTAATTAACAGATAACCAATTCCAGTTTGAAACTCCCTTCTAGGCAGGTCTTTTATGTCTCCAAATATAACTTCTAAAGGCTGATTGGATTATATATTGCACCAGGGCCCTCTCTACTTTAGTTCCACAACTGGCTGGAATGGTCAGTAAAAAAGGCTATGCAAATATGAAGCCTCCTGTCTTTCTGTACAATTGAAGTGCAGGACTGATTTCTGCTGCCACCGACACTATTTGTTCCTTTTTTAGGGTTTATTAGTGTGTAGTGGTTTCATAAGCATATGCTATTCTGACTCAGATCTAAAAGCCCTAGATCTTTTTCTTGATCTATTCTGATATTATAAGATATTACAATATTCTTTTACAATGGCACAGAGAGTTTTTATTAACTTATTTAACTTATTTTTGTGTTTTCTTCTCATGAAATGTAAGCTGTTAGTCTTATTGTTTACCTTACAAAGGATTCTGGGTCGTACTCAACATTCTGGGAGCAATGCCAATAAGAAAAGTATTTGTTCAAGAGAAAATTATTTGCTCATGATAAAATATTAATAAGATGCATGTAATTATAAATCTGTGAATAATCCCTGTCTCCAATCAAGAGATTAGCCAACATGACATATCATTTAAAGAAGTTTGAACAAGTTATTCTGTTACAGAAGCCTACCAGTTAACAAAAATAAATTGATACAATGGTTTTATATAAAAAACAAGACACATTTATACATTCTGTCTGTTCTATATCATGTCACTCACACACATTTTCAGAAAATAAATTCAACAATGTCTACTAAAATGTCTACTGAAGTTGAAGTGTAATTTCTCTAGTAGTGAACTACCTTGTTCCGTGTTGAAGTGTTCAGTGGGTTGAGTATTATAATGGTGCAAATCAAGCAAGTCTTTAACCCATGATGCTCAAGAAGTACTTGTGTACTCTAACATCTACAGATCTTTGCTGCAGTATACTTTCCACCATGCTGTGTGCACATATATGTCCTTTCATACGGCATCGCAGGGATTAAAATTAAGAGCACTGAAGAAGATGTATCTGTCGAATAATCTTTTTCTTTAAAGTTTGAAAAATTTCCATGAAAATCTGAGCTAAACATTTGCGCCATTGCCATTAGGGAGAAAAGAAAAAAATGTTCAGTAATAGTGTGGCAAACTATATTGATAATAATTATAATAATAATAATGGTACTCAACCCAAGATCTCTTCTTCTCCCAATATGTATGTGTTGGGAGCAGTCAGACAAACATATACCCTCATGAGACCATTGCAGCTAATTTTATCTATTGCTAACTTGGTATGATGCATGATTTTCCAATCTATATGTGGGAGAGTAATAGAAGTTTGGACATTTTACATTGCATCTCAGTTTTGATTTCTGTTACTTATGTTTACAGGTTTGAGTGGTTGGACTGTCACATTTCAAGAAAACAATACATGAGGGAATAACTGCAGTGGGTAGGGCACAAGGTTCAATTTAGGACATGTTTAACATTTATAAGCTAACATGGTGTTTGAAAAACAGTAATTTTTCATTTTTTCCATTCGTGTATCCATGTATTCCATTCACTAACTACAACACAAGGCTTGCAGTTTTAGAGATGCTCTGACCCAGTCATCTAACCACCACTATTTAGCCCTTGTTAAAGTCACTCAGATCCTTTTACATGCCTATTTTTCCTGCTTCCAACAGATGATATCAAGAACTGACTGTTCACATGCTGCCTAATACATCCCACACCTTGATAAGTGTCATTGTAACAATATAATCTATGTTATTCTCTTCACCTGTCAGGATTTAATGTTGTGGTTTATCAAATTGATAAATGTTGAATGTCTTTCAAAGCTATGACATTTATATAATGTAGCTATTTTTGTTTTCACATTAAACAATTATAGTTCACTTTAAAAATCATGTGAGTGTTCCTGGATTATTACCTTTTGAAGTTGATACATATGTAGATGCACCCAGGTGAGCTCTTACACAAAGAATTTGGGTTACGTGCAGAGATTGCTTTTAAAAAAAATAAAATATATATATATATATATATATATATATTTAAAAAAAAAACAATCTCTGTACGTAACCCAAATTCTTCAAGTAGAAACATAGAAACATAGAATGTGACTGCAGATAAGAATCATTCGGCCCATCTAGTCTGCCCAATTTTCTAAATACTTTCATTAGTCCCTGGCCTTATCTTATAGTTAGGATAGCCTTATGCCTATCCCACGCATGCTTAAACTCCTTTACTATGTGTAAACCTCTACCACTTCAGCTGGAAGGCTTTTCCATGCATCCACTACCCTCTCAGTACAGTAATACTTCCTGATATTATTTTTAAACCTTTGCCCCTCTAATTTAAGACTATGTCCTCTTGTTGTCGTATTTTTTTTTCTTTTAAATAGTCTCCTCCTTTACTGTGTTGATTCCCTTTATGTATTTAAATGTTTCTATCATATCCCCCCTGTCTCATTTTTCCGCCAAGCTATGCATGTTAAGTTCCTTTAATCTTTCCTTGTAAGTTTTATAGTGCAATGCATGAACCAGTTTAGTAACCCTTCTCTGAATTCTCTCTAAAGTATCCATATCCTTCTGGAGATACGGTCTCTAGTACTGTGTACAATACTCCAAGTAAGGTCTCACCAGTGTTCTGTACAATGGCATGAGCACTTCCCTCTTTCTGCTGCTAATACCTCTCCCTAGACAAACAAGCATTCTGCTAGCATTTCCTGCTGCTATATTATAGTGTCTGCCTACTTTTAAGTCATCAGAAATAATTACCCCTAAATCCCTTTTCTCAGTTGTTGAGGTTAAAACAAATATTCTGTACTCTTCCCTTGGGTTTTTACATCTAGGATGTATTATCTTGCACTTATCCACATTAAATGTCAGTTGCCACAACTCTGACAATTTTTCTAGTTTACCTCCACTTGGCTTATCCCTCCTGGAACATCAACCCAGTTACATATCTTAGTATCATCAGCAAAAAGACGTACCTTACCCTCAATGTTTCGAATATACTCCATTGACTACAACCCTCTGTTGCCTGTCACTCCACCACTGCTGTACCCATTAAACAATATTAAAAGCCAAACTTAAAGATTGCAGTTTATTGATAAGCCTTCTATGTGCAACAGTGTCAAAAGCCTTACTGAAATCTAGGTAAGCAATGTCTACTGAACCACCCTAAACTAATATTTTAGTAACTCAATCAAAAAAATCAATAAGATTAGTTTGGCCTGATCTCCCTGAAGTAAACAAATGTTGTCTCTGAAATCCATGTGATTTTAGATGTTCAACAATCCTATCCTTTAACATGGTTTCCATTACTTTCCCCACTACAGAAGTAAGGCTTTTCTTGCCTATAGTTGCCCAATTCCTCCCTACTACCTTTCTTGTGAATGGGCACAACATTCGCTAACTTCCAATCTTCTGGGACTACTCCTGTTAACAATGATTGGTTAAATACATCTGTTAGTGGTTTTGCTAGTACACCACTAAGCTATTTTAATAACTTTGGGTGTATTCCATCAGGTCCCATTGACTTATTTATATTTACTTTTGACAGTTGAAATAGAACCTCTTCCTCTGTAAACTCACATGTAACAAATGACTCATTTATGCTTTTTCCTAACTGAGGCCCCTTTCCTTCATTTTCATATGTAAATACTGAACACAAATATTAATTGAGACTGTCAGTTAGACCTTTATTCTCTTCTACATACCTCCCTTCTTTTATTTTTAATCTAACTAATCCTTGTTTTACTTTCCTTTTCTCATTTATGTATCTAAAACATGTTTTGTCCCCTTTTTTACTGACTGTGCTATTTTCTGTTCTGCGTGTGATTTGGAAGCTCTTATAATTTGCTCAGACATGTTCTGCCAAATCTTATAGATCATTCTGTCTTCCTCACTCTGAGTTTTTTAATAATAACTAAATGCTAACTTTTTTTTTTTTTAAACTATTTTGGCCACATCTACGGAGTACCACAGTGGTTTCTTCATTTTTTTTACTTTTACTGAGAAGCCTAATGCAATTTTCTGTTGCCTTCAGCAGTGCAACTTTTAAATAATCCCATTTCACTTGAACTCCATTTAAATTACTCCAGTCTGATAATGACTCCTTTACATATTCTAATTTAAGAAAAATCTGTTTTTCTAAAGTCTAAAACTTTTGTTTGTTTGGTGTGACTCAGTTACTGTTCTTATATTAAACCACACTGACTTATGATCACTGGATCCTAAACATTCACCTACAGTAATATCTGATACTAAATCTCCATTTGTTTACACTAAATCTACTATGGCCTCTTTACGAGTTGGATTCTCAACGACTTGTTTTAGAGACAATCCAACCCAGTAGGGAGTTTAGAATATGTGTGCTCCTGGCACAAGTAGCTATGTTGGTGTTGCAGTTCACACCATGTAGATTAAAGTCACCCATGATGATAACTCTCCCCTTCATTGCCATTTTAGCAATTTCCTCAACTATTAGATTATCTAACTCTTCTATTTGTCCTGGGGCCTATAAATGACACCTACACGAGTTACTGTTTGATTACCAAATTCTAACGTAACCAAAATGGACTCAAGGTTCGCCTCACTAACTTTATTAGTCTAGATTTTTGTGCCATCCTTCACATACAGGGTCACCCCTCCCCCTTTCTAGCCTTCCCTGTATTTTCTATATAAAGAGTACCCTGGTATTGCTATGTCCCAGTCATTTTTCTCATTATACCATGTCTCAGTAACAGCGACTAAATCTACATTATCACTTGCCATTATTGCCACAAGTTCATGGATCTTATTCCCTAAACTGCGAGCATTTGTAGACATGACTCTAAGCTTATCATTTTTTAACACACTTGTTACAGGCACCTACTGTCCTTTTTTTTTGGGGGGGGGGCAATTGGATTGATGTTGTATCACCCTTTTGCTTCCCCCTCCTAGTTTAAATACATCCTAGCAAAACCTCTGAACTGCTCACTGAGAACATTTGTTTCCGTTTGAGAAAGATGCAAACCATCTTTTTTTGTACAGTTTATTTCCATTCCAAACAGAGCTGCCATGAGAAATTAAGCCAAATCCTTGCTCCCGACACCATTCACCAAGCCACAAGTTAAAGTCTCTAACACGCATCCGCCTGTTGTTCTGGGTGTTATGCACAGGCAGAACTTCAGAGAATGACAGTGTGGAAGCAACAGGCCTTATATCATTAAAGTAAATTATTAAAGACCTACAACCAATGTTAACAGAAGATGAGACTCTCAAAAACATTTTTTCTTAAACACCCATTTTGGCCTTCAGACAACTACCAAACCTCCAACAAAAACTAATCATCAGGAAGCTACCCACTGATGGGAAAAATAAGGAAAACAGGACCAGTCAATGCAAAAAAACCTTGCTGCAAACTGTGTCAGCACATATGCACAGACAACACAGTCACACACAACAATAAAACCTACAGCATTAAAGGTTCATACTCCTGCACATCCAGCAATGTGGTATACATGATTCAATGCACCAAATGCCACCTGGGAAGCTTCATTGGGTAAACCACCCAGCAATTAAATGGCAGAATGAATATGCACAGACACTCCATTAAACACCACAAAGAAGAATTGTACTGCAGTCCTGTGGGACACCATTTTACCCAGCCTGGCCACTCAATGAAGGACCTAAAAATCAAAGTACTGAAAGGGTTTTTTAAAAATACCCAAGAAAGGAAAACCTTTGAAGCCAGAATGATCAAATTGTTTAACAGCAAGAATAGAAGACTAAATATTGATTTGGGTTTCCTGCCCCACAACCAAAACTTTACACTCAGCATTATCTTACTGTTCTGTTATATGTATCAACATTTTAAAATGCATTCCAATATGTTTATTATATCAATATACAGAGTACTGTGTGTAGACCTATGCTTTCCCATACTCTTATGCATGTTTTCCCATACTCTTATGCTTATATATGTGACTGTGCATTTATATTTGTATACCTGTGCTTGTATGTATATGTGTTTGTGTGTATGTATATCTGTTCATGTATTTATGTGTCTGCGATACATGTATGTGTTTGTGTGTGTGTGTATAAAGTGTATATATACATGTATATGTGAATAGGTGTATGTGTACATATTTAAGGTTCTGTGTATGTGTAGGCACATTAGTATATGTGTAGGTACATGTATTGGTGCTTGTGTGTGGATGTATGTGTAGGTGTGCATCTACATATATTTGGGCGTTTGGTTGTATTTATATGTATATTATATGTACTTGTGTATATTGCGTATGTTCTTGTGTATGTTTGTACATATGCACTACTTGTGTACGTGTGCATATCCTGTAACTCTTGGATGGGAATTCAGGCATTTTTTATTTTAATACTCCCCCCTTCTAGCACCATTTTCTGCACTGTTCGTTTTTTTTTTCTCTCTCCCCCCTCACTCTGTGATCTTCGCATAAGATATTTACGACCATCTGCAAGAATGGTGTCTGTTCTATCAAACCTGTCTAATCCGCACTCATGTCACTTTAACCCCTGTATAACAACTCAACTTTGAATTTTATGTGTCTTCTTGCTAAGAAATGCTTCAGACTTGAGAAAGGGAGGTTCCCCCGAAAGCTAGTCTCTAAAAATTCTGGTAGTCCAATAAAAAGGTATTACAAGATAAGAATTGTATCTGTTTTTTACATATATATATATATATATATATATATATATATATATAACATACAAGATCCAGCGCACTCACTCATTCACTGAACAACAATTTCAAGTCTGATAGAATGTAATAGTCTTTATAAAAACATAAAAACACCTAACCTAGGCAAAAAATAATGATAGTTTAGTTACAGTATATCAACATGCATTGCATAAGTCTGCCCCAATGTCAATGTACCCCATCCTTATTGAGTCCTACTCTAGCAGTCTAATGCCTGCTCTTATGAGATTAACCCACTTACTTGGGAAATCCTTCCCCTAGGTCTCTCTGCAGTGTACTGTTAAATAGGGCCTTGGAATGAGGCACCTGTGACATGGAGAGATGCAATATTTATATATGAAACCAAGAGGTTGCACTGATTTGTACATGCATACATTATAAGAGTCCTGCTGGGGCCAATTCATTCAACAAACAAGATCCAGTGTATGTACCTGCAAGGCAGAAAGTCTCAGAAGGAAGGACTTCTCAAGAAAGTGTTTAGGTTAACTGATTAAAAACAAAATACAAAAAAATCTATCACATTTTGTGAGCTTTGAAATGTGTACTAGATCTTGCATGTTGTATTAATTGCACCCTGCAGCACTCTTATAATGTATGCATGTTCAGGTGAATGTAGCTCTCTTGTTTTTATCTATATACTTCTTTCACATATATATACACACATACATATATATATATATATATATATATATATATCACTTTTACACAAATTTTCATTGGGTAATCACATCTTTACTGGGATTACATTAAATTAAGATCTACAGTCTAGTTTACTTCTCTCAATATTAGAATTCTAATTTACAGCTGGCCCAGCCTGGTCAGGCCATGGTAACACAGGCAAACATTTTATATGGTTGGTTTCTGCAGACTATGTGCACTTTTTTCAGTACTTTCAACAACAACATTTTAGCATTATCTGTACAGTATGTCTTTTTAATTATTATATACCTACACTTGGTACCAATCTCAATTCATTCTAATTTATAAAACTGAGCGCTCACATCTGGTCATTAACATGCTGTGGTTATGTAAGCAAATTAGCTGCCAGTTTATCGTACTGGAGATTTACTCTTACGCTTTAATGTTATTCAATTAAAAGACCTTTATGGGAATGTAAATTTCACCAAGGATAGTTACAACATGTTATGTGATTTGTTAAATCTCTCTATATCGTTTATAGATTAAAACATAAAGTAACAAACAGAAGTTGGATTTCTAAAAGCTGAAAAAAACATGAGATTATATATATATATATATATATATATATATATATAGTTGTTAACAGTTAGCGTTAGGGTAATGTAGGAGTCAATGTGTAGATGTATAGTGTAGGGCTTGTTAAAGAAATGTAAGGGATAATGTATAATATAGTGTGTGCGTTAGTGCTGAGGTTAAGGGGAGCACTTTATTGTAAGGCCAGCTATGGGATGTACATGTGCTGCCAGTACAGACTGGGTTAGCAGTGACAGTTAGTTCTAGTGTGTCCATGCCTGTCTAAGATTAGGATTTTATTCATTACAGGGAAACATAAAAGTTGCAAAACAGTATAGGATTCTCTCTCTTTCTGTATATATATATATATATATATATATATATATGTATATATATATATATATATATATATATATATACACAAAAAAACAAGTCCTGCACTCAGAGAGGGGTATTTTTTATATACACCCCTATTTACTTATTAATCCTTAGTAGGGAACACATGGGTTTGGTGGCAGCATTGTAACATAGCTGTGTGATACAAAAAGTGAATACAAATACAAAAAAAAACAAGTCCTGCGCTCACTCCCATCACTCCTGGGCGGCAGCAACTACCACAGTACACATCAGCCCCAACACATACAGTAAAAACCAAAGGAAAGAAGTTACCTGCGCTCTTCCCAAATCCCTATGTATATTTAAACAAATGGAGGTCATTTAATTACTCCAATGGCCATTGGAGGGAATGTCCACCTGCCAATGACAAGGTAGACCCCCTTAGGGGGGTTCTACACTGACCTTTCACCCTGCTTCCTTGAGCCTCTGGCAAAGATATCTCTAATGAGACAGAGAGGGGTATTTATACATATATATTTACATACCAAATAAGTTGTGGTGGGTAAAAAAAAGGGTGGATGAAAAACCCTTCCACCTGAAATAAGTGGATAGTTAATGCAATTTTAAACACAAATACACATACCAGGCAAGCCATAAGACTTGCTTTTACGACAAAAATCTCACTTTAACCATGCTCTCACTACTGCAAGGGATTCTGGGTAGGTATATGCAAATGAGCTCAACAAAGAACCACATTTTTGCCTCATTATTCCACTTTAATCAAGGGTTCGTTGGAGTTTGTGTCTGCTGCATACAACAGCTTTGAAAATCTGGTTCTTGTTGAGCTCATTTGCATACGCCTAAAATAGAGAAAAAAGTTTTAATGGATTTTTTTAAAAATGTTTAACAATTTTATATGGAACCATAAGTAAAATGTATGATTCCATTTAATTCTCTCATATTTCAAAATGGTTTTGAATAAATGGATATTATCAATGGTTAAGTATAGAAAATGAAGCATTAGTGGCAAATGATGTTAGAATTATTATTTGGGCCAAAAAATTTAAATTTAATATGATGAATCCAATAGTTAGGGATCTGAGTCTAGCATGGAGAAATCTACACTATAAGTATCTGAGATCATGGGATTTGAATATATTTATTCCAGTGGCAGTTTTGGAAAACATATTAGACAATATCAAATTAAAAATATGGAAGGAAAAAGGAATAGTATATATAGAGAAAGACATATCCCTAAAAATTATAGAGAAAATAATAAAATCAAAGATATCTTCCTGGGGAAACATAAAAGAAAAACTAGTAAATTGATCATGGATATTGCGGATTAAAAAGTAGAATTTAAGTCATACTCAACCATAAAAAAATGGATCAAAGATTTAAATCTAAAGGTGGAGGAGGATATATGGATTAGAGCAATTAATTTCATGAAAACAGCTATCCACAATATACATTTGTTAGAAATGTATTTTAAAATAACCTTTAGGTGGTACCTAAGTCCAGAAAGATTATGTAAGTATTTTTCCTAATGAAAATGGGTTATGCTGGAGATGTATGGAAGAAAAAGGATCATTAGTCCATATCTGGCGGAAATGTAGTAAGATTCAGACTCATTGGATTACCATTTTTAATATAATTTCTGTTCCAATAAATGAAAAATGGGAATTAAATCCAGCTTGAGCCCTATTCCATATTGATATTTGTACCCTCCCGATAGAAACGCAATATATTGTAGTCCATCTCTTGGCAGCATTTAAACTTTTCACAGCGAGAAAATGGAAAATGAAGGTGGAAGTGGAATATGCTCAATTAGAATAAAAAATATCTAATGGAAAAAAGGCTTTTATCAGAATAATACTCTAAATATAGAAACATTCAAAAAAAGATGGTTGGAATGGGATAGAAAAAAGAATCTAATCTTTATGGAAAAAAAAAGAAAGAGAATAGACACATCACAGAATAATTTCCCCAGAAAGTCATGGAATGAATGGTAGTATGAGTTATTAATCTTAGTCATTGTCTTCTAAGTAATAAGGAATGGAGAAAATGAGGATTTTAGAATTTAAAAGATGAATTTCTCCATTGTACGATAATTTATATTACAAATACTATGTAATTGTATTGTCCTGTAATGCTTTTGTATTTGTATTGTATTGCATAATATAAAAATATATAATATTTGCAATACAATACAAATACAAATACAACAACATTACAGTATATATATGTATTTTTTTATATATATTGCATATACACCTGTCAAGCCACATTACAAAAATGTGGTTCTTTGTTGAGCTTATTTGCATACCCTTACCCAGAATGCCTTGCAGTAGTAAGAGCACTGTTAACCCCTTAACGCCGTTACGGCGTTCTATGCTGTCGCGGCTTTAAAGGGCTTTAAAGCCGTTGCGGCGGCATAAAACGCCGTAACGGCTTAAGCCCCCAGAGGACCAGCGGTACTCACCTCCGCCGCGATCCTCTTCTGGAGGGCTGCCTGACCGCCCAGGCAGCCCTCCCCCAGCGAATGAGGCCCCCGGGGGCCATGTGATCGCTCTCAGAGAGCGATCACATGGCCCCCCATAGCTGGCTATGGATCTGCCAGCAGGGGGACTGTCTGAAATGTCAGACAGTCCCCCTGCTGGTTGGAAATGAAAAATAAAATAAATAAACATGTGTAAAAATAAATTCAATATATTTATATATATATATATATATATATATATATAATATGTGTATATATATTATATATATAATATATATACATATTTTATATATATATAACGTCATACGTTGTGTATTTTAATACTAATATTAGTATATATATTAGTATTAAAATACACTTAGAATGACGTTACATATATATATATAATATGTATATATATTATATATATAATAGATATATACACATATTATATATATATATGTATAATTACAATAATAAATAAATAAATAAAATAATAAAATAAATACATAAAATATTGAAACAAAATTTTATTTAAATTATATATTCATATGTAATTTCATTCTAACTGTATTTTGTTATTAATATATATATATAGGACATTCTATATATATATCTATCTACATATAAAATACAAATAACCGCAAATATATATAAATAGATAAATACATATAATTACATAAAAGATTACATTAGTATACACATAGAATTGAAATACCTATAAATGCATATATATTAAAATTCTACGTGTATATTTAAGTAATCTTTTAACATAATTATGTGATTTGATTAATTAAAATTTGATTGACATGCCTGACAACACAGGGAGAAAGTGCAGAGAATTTAATTTGCAAGCACTATATTTGACCCTGTAACTCTCCAAGACACTATAAAACCTGTACATAGGGGGCACTGTTTTACTCTGGAGACTTCGCTGAACTCAAATATTAGTGTTTCAAACTGGTAAATTGTATTACAACGATGATATTTTAAGTAAAAGTGCCGTTTTTTGCATTTTTTACAAACAAACGGCACTTTTATGGACTATATTATTGTTATAATATGTTTTACTGTTTTAAAACACTAATATTTGTGTTTAGTGAAGTCTCCCAAGAATAACAATACCCCCCATGTACAGGTTTTATTGTGTTTTGGAAAGTTAGAGAGTCACATATAAGGCTTGCATTTCATTTTTTTTTACATTGAAATTCGCCAGATTTTTTATGTTGCCTTTGAGAGCGTATGGTAGCCCAGGAATAAGAATTATCCCCATGATGGCATACCATTTGCAAAAGTAGACAACCCAGGGTATTGCAAATGGGGTATGTCCAGGGATTTTTAGTAGCCACTTAGTCACAAACACTGGCCAAATATTAGTTTTTTGCTTTTTTCACACAAAAACAAATATGAATGCTAACTTTGGCCAGTGTTTGTGACTAAGTGGCTACTAAAAAAGACTAAACATACCCCACGTTCAATACCTTGGGTTGTCTACTTTTTCAAATGGTATGCCATTATGGGGGTAATTCTCATTCCTGAGCTACCACACCGACTCAAAGGTAACATTACTAATATGGCAAATTTCAATTTGAAAATGGAACGTTCTATATTTGACCCTGTAACTTTCCAAAACACCATAAAACCTGTTAATGGGGGGTACTGTTGTACTCGTGAGACATCGCTGATTACAAATATGTGCATTATTTTGCAGTAATACCTAACAGTATTATGACATTAACAGCTAAAATGTCAGACGGAAATACAAATGTAAAAAAAAATCTTATTTTCTCAATTTTTAAATTTTTTTATTCATAACAAATTATGTTCCATATATGAATAGTTAATGATAAATTAAAGCCCTGTTTCTCCTGAACAAAATGATATATAATAAGTGTGGGTGCACTTAATGTGACAGCGGTGAATTACGGGTGAACAGACATATAGCGCAAATTCCAGTTTTTGTTTACATTTTGTTTTGATCAGAACGTGTACTATTGACTCCGTCCTGAAGGGGTTAAAGTGAGATTTCTGTAGACTCATTGCTTGCCTGGTGTGTGTATTTGTATTTAACATTGCATTAACTATCTATATATAAATACCTAGGGGAAGCAGCATGGATAAAAAGCCCCACAAAAACAGCCCAAGAAGCAGCTGGAACAGTGCGCTATGGTCTCTGATCTGTTCGCGGCCTTAGAAAGCCATGCGACAGGCTCCCAAGATGGCGGCCGGGAGAGCCCGAGTGCGCTGCGATCACCATCCAGCACTGAAAGTAGTGCTGCACCAGGCACTCCAGTGACTGACACATCGCAGATCTTGGCTAAACTCTCAGAGGTACAAATTAAAGGTTTGTAAGGTGGGCACACTCAGACATGTTGATAACAAACAGAAAATAGCCAAGCAACAATGGACAATCTAGTCATGGGTGCTCACTCGTATAAGGCCATATTCCTAAAGGCCAAAAAAGTTACATCTATTGCTTAAACAAGGGGCACAACCACAAGTGTATATGAAAAGATTTTTATTAAATGGGTCACAATAATAGGCTCTCATTAACTGTATCAATGAATGAAAAAGACATACAATGTCAAATAAAAAGTACAATGTAACATCTACAAGTTCTACAGTAGCCTATAGGCAGTCTACACAATGCATAAATCACTGAATACAAGTATCCAAAAGTAGCTATATGAGATACAAAAAAATATTGTAAACCCAAAAACAATTATAAATAAAAAGAAAAGAAAAGCATACCAGACCTAGTGAGAAGAAGGTCAAGAGTAAACCAATAAGCCCCCAACGTTTCAGCAAAATGCCTTTATCAAGATGGATGTATATATAGGTGTGCATGTACATATATTTGTGCATTTGGTTGTATTTATATGTACATTGTTGTATGTACTTACGTATATTATGTATGTACTTGTGTATACTTGTACATATACACTGCACAAATATATGTACATGCACACCTACACATACATCCACGCATGGATGTATGTATAGGTGTGCATGTACATATATCTGTGAATTTGGTTGTATTTATATGTACATTGTTGTATGTACTTGTGTATATTGTGTATGTACTTGTGTATACGTGTACATATACACTACATTCAAAATGGGGTATGTCCAGTCTTTTTTAGTAGCCACCTAGTCACAAACACTGGCCAAAGTTAGCATTTTTATTTGTTTGTGTGTTAAAAATGCAATAAACGATAACTTTGGCCAGTGTTTGTGACTAAGTAGTTATTATATATATGTATATTTACGTGTGTAATTTAAATTAAAAGTGTATTTTTATATTAATATACGTATATATAAATATAAAAATACACTTAGTATGACATTATATATTTATGATATATATACATATATTATATTTAGATATAATACATGTATATATATCATATATATATATACATATTATTATTATTTTTTACACTGGTTACTTTTTTTATTTTTTTCATTTTTTAAAAATTTTCTACTTGCAGGGAGACTGCCTGTCAGCACAGTTAAAAAAAAAAAATTCCCCCCTACTGAGCCCTCATCCGCGTTGCGTGAGTGGGGGCTTTTAAACTAAAGGGGGACCAAATCGCCCCCGGCCTCCACCCCTGAGTGGCGGGTGGGGGTCCTAAATACCAATAAGGGGGGGATCTATTGTCCGCCGCATAGACTCCCACCCCTGCATGGTGGGTGGGGGCACTAAATAACAATAAGGGGGACCTAATGTCCTCCCCCCCACCCCCACCCCTGAGCGGCAGGTGGGGGCCATAAATAAAAATTGGGGGGACACCTAATGTCCTCCCCTGGCTCCCACTCCTGCGCGGTGGGTGGTGGCCCTAAATAACAATAGGGGGGACCTAATGTCCTCCCCCCTGGCCCCCACCCCTGCACAGTGGGTGAGGGCCCTAAATAACTCTTGTCTAAATCCTTGTAAAAAAAATAGACTTACCCTTTGATGTCTTCTTTCTTCTAAAATCTTCTTTTTTCAGTCCCAAAAAACGGCCAAATAAAAATCCAGACTGACCGACGCACTGTAAAAAAAAAAAAAAGAGCGCAAAAATAAAAATCCTTCTTCACCCATGGAGGGCTCCACGCAGACTGAGCTCTAATTGCCCCGCCCTGCAATTAGGCTCAGAGCATGCTGATTGGTGGGTTTAAGCCATCCAATCAGAGTGCTCTGACAGGTAAATGAAGAGACTGACAGGTAAGTCTCTACATTTACCTGTCACAGCACTCTGATTGGTTGGCTTGAAATCCACCAATCAGAGTGCTCTGTGTCATTTTACACAGCGTGGGAAAGTTCTTTGGAATTTTCACAAGCTGTGTAAAATAACACAGAGCACTCCGATTGGTGGATTAAGTAACCAATCAGAGTGCTCTGTGTCATTTTACACAGTGTGGGAAAATTCCAAAGAACTTTCCCACGCTGTGTAAAATGACACAGAGCACTCTGATTGGCTGGATTTCAAGCTAACCAATCAGAGTGTTCTGTGTCATTTTATACAGCGTGGGAAAGTTCTTTGGAATCTTATCTGTCAGAGCACTCTAATTGGATGGCTTAAAACCACCAATCAGAGTGTTGTGAACCTAATTGCAGGGCGGGGCAAGGATTTATAAGCCTTGCCCTGCCCTGCAGAGCTCAGTCTGCGTGGAGCCCTCCATGGGCGAAAATAGATTTATTTATTTTTTGCCCTCATTTTTTTTTTTTTTAAAGTGCGTTGGTTATTATGGATTTTTATTTTGCCTTTTTTGGGGCTGAAAAACTAAGAGTTTAGAAGAAAGAAGACATCAAATGGTAAGTCTATTTTTTTTTTTACAGGTCCCCCCTCATTATTTTTAAGATGAGGAGGGTAGGTAGGGTTTATTTTTTGGGGGGGTGATTAGGGGTTTGGGGACCCCTAGTTACCTGGGGGGTTACATTTTTATTTAGGGCCCCCACCCGCCGCTCAGGGGTGGGGATCAGGGGGGAGGATAATAGGTGTCCCCCGCTCAGGGTGGGGGGCAATATGTTTTTTTTGTTTTTTTTTTACTGTGAGCAGCCGTTTTTGTGCCCAAAATGTTGGGTCCCTATTGACTTCAATGGAGTTCGGGGTCAAGTTCGATCCCGAACCCAGACTTTTTTCTGAAGTTCAGCCGAACCCGAACATCCAGGTGTCCGCTCAACTCTACCTGTAACTCCTGCTCTATAGACCTGCTTCTGCTCGAAGTGAAATGCTGGATCTACTGCTACTCTGCTCCTACTCCATTGAAGTGCCATTGTTACTACTTATTAATGTGCTTGTTATTTTTCCAGTACTATTGGGTGTGACACTGGTGGTTACTGGACAGCTGGGGGGAAGTAACTGCTGCCTCTGTCAAACTACTACTACATAGAAACATAGAAACATAGAAACATAGAATGTGACGGCAGATAAGAACCATTCGGCCCATCTAGTCTGCCCAATTTTCTAAATACTTTCATTAGTCCCTGGCCTTATCCTATAGTTAGGATAGCCTTATGCCTATCCCACGCATGCTTAAACTCCTTTACTGTGTTAACCCCTACCACTTCAGCTGGAAGGCTATTCCATGCATCCACTACCCTCTCAGTAAAGTAATACTTCCTGATATTATTTTTAAACCTTTGTCCCTCTAATTTAAGACTATGTCCTACTTTTGGCTATTACCACCCTTCTCTTTCAGTTTTTCAGAATATGGAGTCCATTTATTCCTGTGGATCATGACCTAATTCCAATTCCTTCTAATGCTCAAAGCCTGTTAAAACATTTTAAAACACTTTTTTGGAGGAGGGTAAACAGGTTACATCTACTTTGTTTGTTTGTGACACCAGTGCTGACTGACTCTTCTCTTACTAACTTCTTCTTAAAAAAATATTTTTATGGTAATACTCATAATTGCTTTATTAAACTTTATTACAAAGACTGGGTGCAGAATTGGGAAATATTTGACACAAACACAACTTGCTTAAACGTAAACACAAATAAAAAAATGTGCACTGAACAACGTGGAATATACAATCATTCAGAGCACAAATTTTTCTAGTTAGACTGCTGCAAACTAGCTTCCACATTTTAAGGGATTTAATTGTTTATATTTTGGATATTTAGAACTCCATAGATTCATATTAAAAGTACATAAACAACATGCAAAAATATTTTATTGTATTTAGCTCATAATCTCTTTTTATGATTAGTCAGTATTTTTAATTGGGGTCATTTTTCCTGTTTTCTTTATTTTGAATTTGTATTAAGCATATGTGCAAAAACGTTTATGTCTTTGAAAAGATTTTTAATAGATTTCGATATATGAGTTTAGCAGGCAATCCCTGTGGGTTATATGCACCGCTTCATGTACCATCCTATATGCCCACCAACCAGAATTGTAACTTGGCAATTGCATCAGATGATTTGCATGCATCTCTGTTCACACTCTCAGTGAAGTTATGAAAATGTTGTGGAGTAGATAGGGAAGTGGAATGGTCGTTTATCCACTCCAAAAGCACTGCCATGGTTAATGGAAACTTGGTAAATGTATTTGGATGTCCTGTGCTCAGCCATGCTACATCCACTGACAGTGTGCCTCTGTGTGGGGAAACCCAGAGACCCCAGTCACTGCTGAAATCTCTACTCCATTGTGTCCCCCTAGATTTGGGGTAGGCAACCTTTGTCACTCTGATGTTGTGGACTACATCTCCCTTGATGCTTTTCTAGCAATATGGCGAGATGATGAGGGCATTATGGGAGATGTAGTCCACAACATATGGAGTGCCAAAGGTTGCCTGCCCCTGCCATAGATATATGACTATGATGCTGCAATGTAATGTGGTTTATTAAGAGATTTATGATTCTTACATAATAATGGCATATGGCTGAGGATTGTACACATTTAAAAAACGAGGCATCAAAACATAAATGAAAAAGTGCATCCACCACCATAAGCATGCACAAGAAAGTCCACCAAGGATCACAGCAAACCTAGAGTTATCATCTCTGTATAGAGTACCTAGTCAATCTGAAGTAGTAATACTAAAATAACTGAAACTGAAACATTAGATGTAGCTTTTAATTCTGTCTCTCATTACCATTCCAACAAGTAGTACACCTGTGTGATAGAATGTATCTTGAGTCCAAGGCTCAAGCTTATAGGTGTCATATAATGATATCCTATATTAAAATTGGCTAACTTGGACTCAGGAAATGCTTGATGCTTAACACAACACTTAAGACCATATATGTCTAGGGAGCAGAGAGCCCCCACCTGAGATGTCTCTTCTCTAATCTTTTTGCTCTTTCTTACCTTGGAACTTATTTGTTATGTGTACATGACGTTCATCCCTATGTCTTATCTGTACTCCCTTCCTATTACTGTTCTATGAGTATTTGCACGTAAACACCTACTTTTTAATGTATAAAACCCAGCTGATGAATAAAACGTCAGAGGCTTATTTTGAATACCAACAGGTGTCTGGTGTTTAATTCTTGCTTCTCCAAGTGCACTTGTAACAACAAGTTGGGCTTCCTCTGAATATAACAAAGATCAACATTTCTGATCCACAACACCTGCTTAAACTGCAATTGGAGCAAACAGCTAAAGTAACATTGGAGGATATATTATGGAATGTATTTGCTGATTTCAAAGACCCCAAAGACCAACCTGACATCCCTGGAACCAGCACACCCTACAGGCCATACAAATCACCAAATCGTAGATCATTGCAGTTAAATTGAAACAGGAATGTATCACAAATAAATATTACACAACCACCACCAGTAAATATTTAAAACTTCCTACTAATCTTAACAGAGGAGATCTATGTATTATTGGAGCACTCCAAAACCACTATATCTTAATTTGGAATTAGATACTGTTCCTTAAAGGACCACTATAGTGCCAGGAAAACATACTCGTTTTTCTGGCACTATAGTGCCCTGAGGGTGCCCCCACCCTCAAGGACCCCCTCCCGCCTGGCTCTGGAAGGGGGAAAGGGGTAAAAACTTACCTTTTTCCAGCGCTGGGCAGAGAGCTCTCCTCCCCCGATCCTCCTCCTCTCCTCCCCGTCGGCTGAATGCGCACGCACGGCAAGAGCTGCGCGCGCAGTCAGCTGGTCACATAGGAAAGCATTCATAATGCTTTCCTATGGACGCTGGCGTGCTCTCACTGTGAAAATCACAGTGAGAAGCACGCAAGCGCCTCTAGTGGCTGTCAATGAGACAGCCACTAGAGGATTAGGGGGAAGGCTTAACCTATTCATAAACATAGCAGTTTCTCTGAAACTGCTATGTTTATGAAAAAATGGGTTAACCCTAGCTGGACCTGGCACCCAGACCACTTCATTAAGCTGAAGTGGTCTGGGTGCCTAGAGTGGTCCTTTAACTTGGACAATGTAAAACATTTCTGAAAAATGGAAATGGTTATGTTTGTTCAAAAAAATGCCTCTAGTGGCTTTCAGAGTGACAGTCACCATAGACCCTTCCTCCTCAAAATGTTTGACTTTCAAAGATTGTCACATTCAGTGTTAATAGGCTGTGGGGTAAATGGACACTACTGCCCAAATTAAAAAATAAGATTAAAAAAAAGAGCAACATCAAGGTATTTAATTATGCATGTTTTTTCATTGCCAGCAAGTAATGGGACTTATTGACTTACAGCCAGATGGGTGTAAACAAGTCTAATTCATAAGAGTGCCAATTCCTGTTGAAATCTGCACTTTTTGTAAAAGTATACACTCTTCACACATCAAACATAAAACACATCAAACACACCAACCCAGCATCAAATCAGCAAGCTGAAGTGATTAGGCACTTGGGGTGTAACTTTAAATGTGCCTCACAGAGAAGCTGTGGGTTCACGGCTTCTTAAAGAAAATAATTGCTTTGCAGTGAATGTTCTACATGTTCCTTATGTCTCCAGTTCTTCTCTATGTTGTTTTTCTTTTTGAGACCATCATTCTGCTCTCTACTGTGATACTAGGTGACTTGTATTTTAATGTCATTGCAAGGATGTTCATGTTTGCTTCATTAATATATCCTAATCCAATTGATCTAATTGCTTCTATGATTCTCTAGAAGGCTATTTAGCTTCACATATAACATATTGAAAATAGACATATTTCCACAGCACCAGTTTTCCCCATGATTTTTATTAGTAAAGTAATTACCATTTTTTTGTTGTTGTAAATATTCCAAATATATTTTGGCTTTTCAGTTTTGAACCAATCCAAAGCAACATGAGAGACTGCCAGTTATCTTGGCCTAAAAGGGTTTTACAACTCTAAAATTTGTCCAGAGGATGGAAGATTGCAGAATCATATAAAATAATTCCTTATACTGCAGGTATCAGAATAAATCTAGAAAGGACACAGGAGGTGGTGGCCAGGGACCAGCACTTATAACTGCAATCTCTCTAGGAGCTGTCAAAGTAGTTGTCAATACGAGGTGCCAGGAGGTAGATCTGGTTTCTCAGCATTACAATTTCTTTTTCAAAGGATATCATCAAAAGGAACCAAAGGACAAAAAAAAAAAATACTATTATTTTTTAATTTATCAATAATAATGCCAACACTTTAATACATAATGTATATTATGTATTAAATAGTTACTCAAAGGTTTTATTTTTCTTGAAATTGTATATGCTTTTTTGATGTATTTTTTTTTTAATATAGATCTCTTTATTACGAATGTAAAATTTGAATTACACGCTCTCTTTAAGAGTAAGAGTTTAATTTCCATTTTAATATTACACATCCCTCTTCATAATTGCATTTCACAATGCGGTAATGCTAACTGCAATGAAAACCATTATTTATCAATGTTTAATTTAAAATAACATGAAAACATTTCAGGCGAGCATTTTATTCAAAAGTACTATTTGTTGTTACAATATAATTCCTAAATTACACAAGTGGAAAAAGTATATTTTTCCATTTAAAGATCTTAAACCATACCAAAAACCAAACCATACATGTAATACATAAAATGATAGTGTGTTATATGTATAAAATATCATTAAAGGACCACTATAGTGCCAGGAAAACATACTCGTTTTCCTGGCACTATAGTGCCCTGAGGGTGCCCCCACCCTCAGGGTCCCCCTCCCGCCCGGCTCTGGAAGGGGGAAAGGGGTAAAAACTTAGAAAAAAAAGGAAGAAAAAAACCCAAAAAGGGGTGTCTTATATAAAGACCGCCCAGAGGGTAAATACCCAGTCCAATCTCAACAGTAGTGTAGTTGCCAAAAAATAAAAAAATCCTTTATTGAAATCTATTAAAAAACCTGGGTAATCAGTGATGGACAGAATAATATAGGGAGAAATATGTATGGTAGGAACAAGGCTAATCAAGAGCCAACCCTCACAAGAAGCGGAGAGGGGATAGAAGGCAATATGTACCCCCATACATAACTCAGGTAACAAAGCAGTAGGAAAGAACAGGGAAAGGGAGAAACACACACTCCCAACCAAACAGTAGTGCTATGCTAATACCCTATCCTATAAAACACCTTCGTGGGTGTTCTAATCTAAATGCTGTCATAACATCTGAAGCCCCAGGTTACACACACATACTAGAAAAACATAAATGAAAAGGTGCTCAGAGCAAAGTGCTCAAGAGAGTATTAAAAACACAGAAGAACCCGACGTACGTTTCGGCGTGACCACACGCCGTCCTCAGGGGTATCAGCAGTGAGCAAAAAACTGTCCGGGTGGTAAATTTATACCTTAAGCTCATAAGCTTTATTGTAATCACCTGTGATTGTGTCTAAATTGCTCCGGTCCTCCTGTGAATGGGGCTGTGGGGGTGTGGTGTAACACACCATAGTGTCAGCCCACATTTCTATGTCAGAGGTAGCCAGAACAGAAATCAGGTGAAAGGGAATTAACCCTTTGAGTGCCCCGCCCGGAACAGATATAAATGGATACTTACTATATCTAAAAGGCAGTATCCATAGCTTAACAATTAACCCTTGGAATGTCCAAATTGTATCATATAGGTCAAGTGTGTGGATTGATTCTTATGGCTGTATTGTGTAGCTTTAGTACAATTAAAGAAACAACTTATAACCGTTGTGAACCAGTAAGGGATAAGTACAATGGCTATATGGGCAGTCATACACAGAAGCCGACAATTCTTTTATTGCCACTGTAAATAGTAACCCATTAGTTTATGCAACACAAAACAGACCCCTAAACTCTTAGACCTATAATACAGGTAAAATTAATGGACATATGAACACCAAATATAATAGAAATAAATAAAGAATATATACATATATACAGGCATAACTTAAGATACCATTTATTATCAGAATTATTGCAGTACTTTAAATAAACGGGGAATATGAAAACCCTTCATTTAGCCCCAGGGGAGATAGCGTTTTGAGATGGTAAATCCAAAACGCCTCTCTTTGTCTTAGTTTTAGGTCCCAGTTTCCTTTCCTAGGAGGCTGTGGTACATGTTCAAGACCCATGAACCGGATGCCTGCCGAGGAGTGATTGTGATGTAGATGTAAATGCCTTGAGACGGGTGTTTCCAAACGTCTCTTGACAGAATTTACATGTTCACGTATCCTTAGCCTGAAGTGGCGAAAAGTCTTGCCTACATATTTTAGGCCACAGGAGCAAGACAGTAGGTAAACTACTCCTGTTGTGTTACAATTAAAGAAGGAACGTGGTTTGAAATTCATTAAGCCCTTGCTGTCAGAGGCCCTCTTGGTAATAAACGGGCATGCACTGCAGTGACCACATTGGAAAGAACCCATTGGTAGGTATTTTTGAAAATAACCTGACGGGGACGTAGTTGAGAGGTGACTAGGTGCTAGGATATCTCTCAAGTTTTTGCCCCTCCGTGCTGTAATTGAAGGGAGTGATGGCAGAATTTCCTTCAGATGCTTATCTGATTGGAGGATAGGCCAGAATTTTTGAAAGACATTCAGCATAGTGTCCCATCCTGCATCATATGTACCTATGCAGCGTATTTTAATTTCCAGGGTTACCCCCTTTTACCAGTCCAGGTGACCTCTATACTCTGGAGGCTCGGCAGTGGGATACGGGAGTGTCTTTTCCTCCCCTCCCACTTTCCAGCCTTTTGAGTTTCCTTTTTCTTGTGGGGTAAAAACGTACCTTTTTCCAGTGCTGGGCGGAGAGCTCTCCTCCTTCTCTCCTCCGTTCCGCCCCGTCGGCTGAATGCGCACGCGCGGCAAGAGCTGCGCGCGCATTCAGCCGGTCGCATAGGAAAGCATTCATAATGCTTTCCTATGGACGCTGGCGTGCTCTCACTGTGAAAATCACAGTGAGAAGCACGCAAGCGCCTCTAGTGGCTGTCAATGAGACAGCCACTAGAGGATTAGGGGGAAGGCTTAACCCATTAATAAACATAGCAGTTTCTCTGAAACTGCTATGTTTATAACAAAATGGGTTAACCCTAAAAGGACCTGGCACCCAGACCACTTCATTAAGCTGAAGTGGTCTGGGTGCCTAGAGTGGTCCTTTAAAGGGACACTATAGTCACCTGAACAACTTAAGCTTAATGAGGTTGTTCAGGTGAGATCTATAGCTCCCTGCAGCCTTTCTCATGCAAACACTGTATTTTCTGAGAAAATACAGTGTTTACATTGAAAGCTAGGAACACCTCCAGTTGCAGTTTCTCAGAATGCCACCAGAGAGACTTCCGAGATGACTGAGGCATAAAACTCCTCTATCCACTCAGATCTGCTGTCAGCAAAGCACAGGGCAGCATGCAGACACTACCACTGCATGCAGACACTGAACTTTCCTCATGGAGATTCATTGATTCAATTAATCTCTATGAGGAGATGCTGATTGGCCAGGGCTGTGTTTGAATCATGCTGGCTATGCCCCTGATCTGCCTCTTTGTTAGTCTCAGCCAGTCCTATGGGGAAGCACTATGATTGGATCAGGCTACCACTTCTGATGATGTCAGCAGACTGTTTTTTTGTTTTTTTAGGCAAACAGCATGCAGAGTTACAGCTTCTGGCTTGAATACAGTAAGAGTTTTACTATATTTATGGAGGCATGATGGGCCCAGGGGGGCTAGATGGTGGTGTTAATACTATAGGGTCAGGAATACATGTAGTTGCACTGGTGACTATAGTGTCCCTTTAATATGTTCTGAAGATATTGTATTAAACCGTGTGACTAAAGTTTGAAATGGTTATTTAGTAAAGTTTGAAATTCACTTTAAAATGACTTCAGATTCTAAACACACACACATTCACTGACAGATACGCGTTCACTAGCTAACAGAAACACACACTAACTAACAGACACACACCCACTCACTCACTCACTCACTAACAGACACACACACTCACAGGCAAACACACACACACACACACTAACAGGCAAAAACACACACTAACAGACACACACTAACAGGCAAACACACACACACACTAACAGGCAAACACACACACACACTAACAGACAGACACACACACACACACTAACAGACACACACACTAACAGACCCACACACTAACCCTAACAGACACACACACACACTAACATACACACACACACTAACATACACACACACACACTAACAGACACACACACTCTAACAGACACACACACACACTAACAGATACACACACACACTAACACACTCACACACACACTAACACACTCACTTGTGTTTTTTTTATTTTTTTATTTAACCCCCCGAGCCTCCTTACCTTTGGGAATGCTCTCCCTGGAGTCCAGTGGCTGCAGGGCGGGCGGGCGGCGAGGGAGCTCTTCCCCTGAGCTGTCTGCTCAGCTCCCTCGCGCGAGGGAGCTGTCTGCTCAGCTCCCTCGCGCGAGGGAGCTGTCTGCTCAGCTCCCTCGGCGAGGGAGCTGAGCAGACAACTCAGAGGAAGAACTCCCTCGCCAGCCGCCCACCCAGCCCAGCACCGCCAGCCCGGCATGTCTGTTAGCCGCGAGGCTAACTAGGCATTTGCCCTGGGCATTTGGGGGCGGCTTTTTTGCCGACCCCCTGAAAAATGCCGCCCAAGGCAAATGCCTTGTTTGCCTCGCAGCTAATATGCCCCTGATGCAGCCAATGAGTAGGAAATAACATGTGCCCCACAAGGTCCACAAATCACATGGAAAGAGAAATAAACTCAAAGAACATGGCTCATATCTGGTGGTTCTGCCCAAAATTGTCTAAATTGGTCTTTCAGCCAACTTTACTAATACTAATTAAAAACTACTTAGTATTAGTAAATGAGGGAAACTGCCCCTACTCGCTATGCCGCTAGTAGGGGGGCATGTCTACTAAACAGTGAGCAGAATGAGGCAGATAACTGTTGTAGAAAACAAAAACCCTCCCCAACCCCTCTTCCAATAAATGCCCCCATGGTAGGGCATCAATTAACTAGCGGGGGGGACATTGTGTCCTTCCCCACAAACCCCCACCAATGAGCGGCGGGTGGGGCATTAAAAAACAATGGGGAGAACCAATTGTCCCCTCCAGGCCCCCACCCATAGGCGATGGGTGGGAGCTAGATGTAAATAAATACCCCCCAAGCCCCTAGTCACCCACCTCACAAAAAAATAAAATAAAGCCCTACCTAACCCCTCACCCTAAAAATAGTGAGGGGGGACAATAAAACTAACCTCTAAAAAAAGAATACTTTCTACTTGATGTTTTCTTTTTTCTAAAACCTTTATTTTTCATCCCCATAAAAGGCCAAATTAAAATTCAAAAAGCCAGTTGTAGGAAAAAAACTGAGCTCCACAGGGCTCCACGCCCTGTAATTTGACTCTGATTGGTTGGTTTAACCTCTTAAGGACACATGACATGTGTGACATGTCATGATTCCCTTTTATTCCAGAAGGGGTTAAGCCAATAGTGAGTAAATAGTAAGCCTTATAGATAACCAATCACTATGTCCCCCATTATTTATTTAAATAGGTGGCCCACAATGGGGCACTTAATTGGGGGGCAGTTTTATTTTTATTTATTATTTTTACAACAGTGAGCAGTTAAAGATTGCTCACTGTTTAGTAGACATGCCCCTACTCGCAGCATAGTGAGTAGGGGTATTTCGGAGATTTGGAGATTTCAATCTCCCTTATGTTAAAATGGGGATCATATTGACCCCCATAGAGTGAGGAAGGACATGGGGGGCTTAGGAAGTGGCAGGGAGTGCTGCTCCCTGCCGTTACAATTTTTACATATTACAAGGAGGGAGTTGTGAGTCGATAGCTCCCTCCTTGTAATACGACATTCAGTGTTTGTTTGAAAGTTCTATTCATTTATTTATCTTTCTGGCGATTTAATGAATAGACGAAAATCCTGTCCGAATTTCGGACAATAACAAATGCTAACTGGGCATGCACAGGAATTTCCCAGAACAATCTGGGCAGATGATGTGTCCCACAGGGCCTACATCTGCCCACACAAAGATGGCAGTGCCCAGGACCTAGGTCCGGGCACAAAATAAAGTTTAAAAAAAAGTAATATGGGGGGACTAAGGGCATTTATGGGTGACTAAGGGGGAAACTAGAGGTAGTGGAGTTGGGAGGGGGGTTAAGAAAAAAATTGATGCAGCCATGACAGTGCCACCTTAAAGAATAAAGAAATTAAAAAAAATGCAGATATAATACAACAAAAATATATTACAAACGAAAAAATTAAAAATCCTTTAATTTTAATGACAGCATAGGGACATACGTTATTTTGTCCTTTCATCATAAATGATATTGTGGAAGTGAAAAAGACTGTCTATGCCTGTCAAGCCACTATCCTGCAATCAGCTTTGTGTTTGGGACTGACTTAATTGTAACAAATGTAAATAGCGGCCAGGGCTGCCATCGGAAATGTTGGGGCCCCTAAAACAGCTCAGGGTCTGGGCCCCCGGGGGCCTACCTCCAAGCCCTCCCACAGTGCCCGATTCCAAATCCCACCCACAGCAAAACACACACAAAAGGTACAGATACACACACAAAGATACACACATACATACTGAAACAGACATACATAGTGACACACAGACACATACTAACATACATACAGAAACACATACACACACATAAGGACAGACAGACATACTGACATACATACAGACTCACATACATACAGACAGACAGACAGACTTACATACATACAGACAGACTGACATACATACAGACTCACATACATACAGACTGACATACATATAGACTGACATACATACAGACTGACATACATACATACAGACATACATACAGACAGACTGAAATACATACATACAGACAGACTGACATACATACAGACATACATACAGGCATCCATTTGAGCCGGGCCTTTCCCTGGACAGGCGCTGCGTATTTCCCTTGTGTTTCGTTGCCGTCAGCGGCGGGTGGGCTTCCGGTGAGGTGGCTGAAGCTTTGGAGGGCGCCTCCTTGTGACCCCCGGCTCGGGTAGGTTGGCATCAGTCGTAGCGGGGGTAAGGGTACATGCTTCACCTGGGATCAGTCCGCTCCGTCTCCTCTTTACCATCCCCCCTGTCTTCGCTCCATGAGTGGGGGAGGCGCTGGTGAAGAGCTTCTCCATCCTGGCCCAGAATCTCTTGAAAATCCGGCCCAGGCTGGTTAGTTGGGGTTGTGTGGGTAGAGGCTTCTGTGCTGTGTCCGCCATGTTGCTGGACTCGGCGCTTTCTGGGCTCCAGCCTGGGTGTACAGCTGCAGTCCCTTTGGCTGTGCTTGTCATTGGGGGGAACGGTGACTCACGCTTGGTCTCATGCTGCTTCGGGGCAGCGGGAGAGCAGCTGTCTCCCCAAGCGTCCGCCACGTTTGGGGGCCTCAACGGCTGGGCAGCTGGGAACCGTGCGGAGAACCTCGAGTTTGGTATCATCATGCTGGTCTCGGTGTCCTGAGAATCAGGTCACCGGTCCCGTACAGCGGGAATCGGTTCTTTGTGCGATAGAGTGCAGGAGCAACAAGTACCTGCGACCGTCCCGCTCAGCAGTCAGGCCCCGCCCCCATGCACTTAGTCTTTTATGATATATATTTTTTTTTATAAATACTTTGTGTTCAATAAAAACATGGCAACATTTCATTCTTTGTGTGTTATTAGTTTAAGCAGACTGTGATTGTCTATTGTTGTGACTTAGATGATGATAAGATCACATTTTATGACCAATTTGTGCAGAAATCCATATCATTCCAAAGGGTTCACATACTTTTTCTTGCAACTATATACTGGAAGGATTAAAAAAAAATAGGTAAAAGAATAAAATAATGGATAATGCACTAAAGAGTATTTATACTCTGTGGCAGCATGATCCTTGCATGAGTCAAATGCTGAATACAAATAGGTAAAATGCATCAAAACCTGAATATTGCAAAGTGGATTGTTTAGCATCTGCAACTCACTGTACTCTGACAAATTACCTCTTTAGTGTGAATGATTTGCCTTTTCCTATATATTATACAGCAATAAAAACGATTCACCTGGCAAGAGCAATAGTCATGTGATTACATTAAAAATGTATTCTCCATCAGAGTTTTCACTTTTACGTTAGACAGCGTTGATGTACTGTTCTTCCCAAGATGCTCATTTCTCAAGATGAACACAATTTCTGGTGGCATATTAGATCATTTATACCTAAATAAATGTATTGGTAAAAAAAGAGCATATTTATATGATCACACACTTATTTTATTGTAATAAGATTTATTTTTTCTCTGCTATTAGTCTTTACCTGTGAGCCAATATAATTAGGTGGTGATGACCATTTAAGGTACAGTATTTTATGTACCTAATGATGAGTGCATTTGCAAATATATTTCAGAACTTAGAAGAGGTCCCGCTACTTGGTTGAACATGAAGTTGGTTATTACCATCATTTTTCAACTATTCTCTGAGAAGTAATGTCTGCTGAGCCTTGAACTCTCATTTCCACATTTAACGAAACATGCAAAGCAATTTCCAGCTAGAGAATTTTTCACATATTTAAGGTAAATTATGTGATTGCAGATGTAAAGATAAAAATAGATTCCCTGCACTATAATTAAGAATGGAACAAAGTTGTGTTGAGATTTCTTGAAAAACTGTCTGTTGGAATTAGATGGAAAAAGAAACATATTTTCCAATATATCATGCAGAATTTTATGAAACACTTGTAGATGCTGTGCCATTAAAAAGTCAGAAGATATGTGCACAGACAGATTCTATCACAAACATTCCACTTCTCTCATACAAAATGTGTGTGGGAGATTCATCAACGTGTCATAATCAGAAAAGTGGTGTAGTTATAAGTTATAAATGTGGAGAAATCTCAAATCCAATAGCTCTCTTAATTCATGGTGATTGTTGCACTTATAACTTTATGCTACTTTTATGATAATGACATATTGATGTCATGTTTTTCCTCATCAAATATCTCACTCTATTACACACAGCCACTGTAGTGATTCTTTTACTATAACTGTCAGGACACTGTTTAGGAGACAAAGCCTGAGGTGCATAAAAGGCCGTAACTCAAACAGGAATGCAGTACAAAAGGGTCAAACGAAGAATGGTCAGGAAAGATAAAGGGCAGAACAGGTGGCACATGATCATAGCCAGAAGTCAAGCAGGAATCAAGTATATCAAATATCAGGGAATCAAAAAGGACAGGCACTGAAGGTATAAATGCAACAGGAGCACAGTGTAACTGAGTAAAGAGTCAAGGGTTAGTGGAGTATAAATAGGGAGAGAAGGCATGTCCATTTACTGTAGCTACACCTTCATTTACACCCCCTTCTGTCCTTTCAGAAGAGGTCTTGCTTCAGCGCACGTGCCATAGGATTCCCCTGAAGCTCCACCTTCTCTGCAGCCACCTTCAAGAAGCAGTGGTGTCTGGCGGGAATCTGACAATAACTGGTCCATCCCACAAACAAACAAAATCAGGCACACCTGTAGCCACGGGACTGTGGAGACTATATATATATAGACTATATATAAATCATTTTGAATTGAATCCTGTAGCATATAGAGGGGTTAGGTGTGAGAGGAGTGATGGGAAAGGTAAATCAGCGTGACAGCAGTATTCATTATGGACTGAAGTGAGTCAGTACGGTTTCTAGGGAGGCCAATCAGGAGAAATTATTGTAATCAATGCTAGAAATTACAAGAGCATGATCTTAAGAAAGGAGCAGATGCAGGCAATGTTTTAAAGTAGAATTGGAAGAATCTGGCAACACTGAATTTAGTTTTGAAAGAGGGAGGACATCCAGTTAGAGATGGAAGAAAGTCAACCAGTGATGTTTTTTAGGATAGAGAGATCTGGGGAAGGGTCATACAGCTGTGTGTCATCTGCATACAGGTATTAGTGGAATCCAAATGAATGAATACATTTGCCAATAGAGACAGTATAAAGAGAAAAGGGAACTGAGAACAGAGCCTTGGAGTTCTCCAGTTGAGACAGGATGAAGGGGAGCAGGTATTTATTAGAAAGGGAGGAGCTAAATAGACATTGAATGAATGAATGGCCCTTAGAGTGGCCAGGTTAGCACACAGTAGATATAACAGTACATCTGCAAGCAGACACAAAATAAATGTTAACAGGCTTATGTCAATGATAACAGAGGTACTCAGAAATGAGAAACATCCAAGGAAAAGATTACAAAGAGCAAGAATAGTCGGAGAAACCAAAGTCAAAAAACAGATAAGTACAAGACAATGGCGCACTCTCTGGAATACAGAAAACATATGAGATAGTCAGTAGTTTGGGTCAGTAGTTGAAAGAGACATGTCAAAATATGGCTTTTTTAGATGTGTTGTACCCCAAATTACAGGAATGGTAAATCCCACAAACAGAGGTACTATATAGATGTAATACTGGGCCTTAGAGTGACAAGACAACAAAAAAGATAATGACAAAGTCAGAAATAGCAAAGGTCAGGAATAAATACATTTGCATAAATGGAATAACAAGCCGGGTAGAATACTATAAATACTGAAGGTCAGAAACAAGCCGGGTTGGATACCAAAAGTACAAGAAGTCAAATACTAGCTGAGGTCAATATGAAAATATTTTAAAAGAGACTTACTATAAGCACTAATGTGTATTAAGGCAGAAACTACAATATGGCAATGAGCAAGGTCCAAAATTAGCATTATATAGGCTTACAATTGCACTGAGTGGTCCATGTCATCTCTGCAACTCCAAAATGATTGACAACAGGGTCACTTGGATGACGTGATCACTTTAAAGGCGGGCGTGACGTCACCATATTTGAATTGATACAATTACAATAATAGTAGGCAACCAGTATAATGATTTATAGAAAGATCCTTAACATATATTGTTATTGATGTACTAACCATTAACCCCTTAAGGACACAACTTCTGGAATAACATGGAATCATGATGGAATATTTCCATCATGTAGCTTTAAAATAAAGTGTACTATGAGAATTTAGTACAAGCATTTAAGACAGATTTAATTCGGCGACTATCTTATTTAACACATACTATTTTGACATCATTACTAAAAAATATTTAATTTGTTGAATATACACTTAATACAATACAGCAACTTTATCTACTATTTCATGAATTCATAAAAGTATTAAAGAGTCTTATTTATAGTAATAGTATTTAAAAAAAATGATAGTATGTTTAACCAACTATTTAAGCAAAACCAATTTGCATCTAACATAATAAAATGATCAAGAAATTAAAAGGCATTTAATTATTTAACCCCTTAATGACACAACTTCTGGAATAAAAGGGTATCATGACGGAATATTTCTGTCATGTGTCATTAAGAGGTTAATAGTGTTGGGCTTTATCTCTAAACATATTGAAAAAAAGGTTCAAGATAATTTATCCAGACTTCAGAGAAATCCCTAAAAGAATGTTCTCCAGCTCCAGTTTTTTCTTTCTTCTGTTCATGAGTAATAATTAACCTTGACATTTAAAAAATAAACTTGAAATTCTGTTCTCATATATTGTTAACATGGAAGCTTAGTTTAATCATCGCTGGGACTTATAAAGCTCAGTGCTTATTTGAAGACTAATAGAAGCTCTTACACTTTTTTTTTTCCCATTGCCGATTTGTAACTAGCATAAATTCCATAACCTTCATCAGCAGCAATAAGCCAGATGGAAGGGGCATAACATATTTTTTGTCAAATACAGTTGTTGACATAGGATCCCTTGATAATGTTGATTATGGCATAAGCTCTCTTTTTAGTCCATTATACATTACATAATAAGTGCCTAAATTACTTTAAAATGTGACCATCACCTTCTATAAAGAGACAACTGAGCAATAAATAGATTTGAAACTAGTGAGGCAAATTATTTTAATTGTGATTAAAAAAAAAAAATATTGTGATGTTGTGATGTTTATTTCAAAGCACTAATTAGATTTAACCCAGCATGACAATACTGGATGATAATATTTTTTCATATATTTTTTTTTAAATGTATATTTTTCAGGAATGTTTGTATTTATTAAGAGTTACTTAATTTGGAAAGTTTTAACAACATGTTAAAGCTAGCAAATAACACAAATATACTTTTAGTTTGTTATATTGTTATATTGTGGGAGATTTTACTCTGTAATTTTTATTTACCTTAATACAACAAGCACATAATTTGTTAAAAATGTAAAAGATATGCTGAGCAATTTAACATTAAAAAGGCAAAACAAAACAATGCATTTGCTGTGCAGCTAAGGCTATTTACATCCCGAGACATTTAGGTTTATGTGCTATACATGCAAAGATATTTCATTCAATTTGGGATGTTCAAATCAGTAGAACAATAGTTCTTATGCTGATCATCTAGGTTCCTATAAAAATATATCAGGAATGCACTTATAATGTAATACATGCAGGAGAGAATAGGGAAAGAAAGACATGGAAGCAAATATGTGCATGTCTATTGCTGACACTTAATCATGATATCTCAAATTGAAACAAATATATATAAAACCCACAACTATATAAATAACATCCCAACTAAATGGCATGTATTGTAGAAAGTTAAAAATCTAAACTGGAGTTACAGTGAAAGAAAAGTATTTTCTGGTAGCAGCACAATATCATGAAGTTAATATAAATGACATTTTAGACTTGTGCAGGGGAAAAATATTGGTTCTTTTGAATCCCTTTCGAAAACAAAACATTTGACTCGACAGAATTTATTTCATGTTTCTGTTTATTTTGGCAGATTTTTTAATGAATATTCAGGAAAACCATTTGGAAAGCTAGAATAGCAGGAACAAAGGGGACAATGACTGTAATAACTCTGGAAATGGCTACAATATATTTCCTGAAATAATATCTACTCAATATCAGAATTTTTTGCAATGTCAATTATGAGTTGTCAATATTACATTATTCCACATCTGGATTAAACAAAAAAAGAAATAGGATGTGAGAAAACTTAGATTTAGAATGATGAATTGTAATAGTTTTCTTTTTGCTATCTTGTATGTAATGATAATTATAGAGTAGATGTCATTATAAGTTCTAAACAGAAGATTTTTTTGAAAAATCAAAGGAGATGTCAGTGGGCCATTGACCACCCTTCCACCAATATCCAGTCTGTAGCATCAGTGACCATCTTCCAGTTTAAAAAAATTTTTTTAAAAAATTGTGCCCTAGCGGCATCAGGAATTATTTAACAGAAAAAAAGAGGTTTTTTTAATGAAATTAAAGTACTCTGTTTTTAAATTGACTCTTGCTGCTGCATCCCATTTATTTCTAGAGATTCGAAAGCCTGAAAAAAAAAAGTGTTTAATTTCAAATAATTCATTTTCTAATTTTGGTTTGTCCAAAATAAGAAAATAAAGCAAAATTCAAAAAAAAAACTTTTAAACCAAAGCATTCTTCAGAAACCAGTGTGCACAATTATTTAAAAAAAAAATGCCAAATTAAGGCATGGTTTAGAAGATAGCTCTCTAACTTGCTATCCTTAAAAATAGTAATCCAATCTTAGGAAGCCAAATTAGGGAGCTATATACTGTCTGAACAGCTAACTTTTTTCTTAAATTTGCTCTTGCAATTGCTTAGTAGATAAGTCCCTAGTTTCGTACCCTTAAATATGGCAATCGGATTTAGTGATAGGATACGACATTTGGGAGCTATTTACTGAACAGATGAAAGGTAAAAATTAAGAAAAAAATACATTTTCTCTATTTTTAGATGTTTAATAGATAAGTCCCTAATTTGCTAATCTTATGAAAACAAATAGATCCCAAAAATTTAGTCTCAACTCTGTAAGGAAATCAGACCTTCAAACACTTCCAAATTCCCAAATTCATCCAAATTTGTCAAAAATTTAATTTGGAATAAAACAAATTACAAGTTCTAACTTTTTTTAAAGGCCTTTTCAGAGCAGTTTTGTTCTGCTTAACTGAGTCTGTTCCTTCCATCAGTGTAATTGGCATCAGTGTTTTTCCCACACTTAAGGATTATTACTCACGCTACAGACCAGATTGGATTTGTGGAAAAAAACATGTTGCCCTATTAGCGTTTCACAACTGTATCTATAGAGGTAGGCATCACAAGACTCCGTCAAGCAGGGCAAATGCACTACAATGAAAGGTATTTGAAAAGAAAATTAACATTATCTATTTATTTAATTATTTATTTCTGGAGAGTAAACTAAGGGATGAACCTCTCACAGACACTCTCCACTGTAATTCCCAACAAATTCTTCCTCGAGATTAAATCCATCATCACAAACGTCATATGGTCTAAACTACGCTCTAGAATTGCTCACAAATCACTAGTAAAAAAGAAAGAGGAAGGAGGGATACATTTACCGGACATTGGCACATATCATAAGGCAATCTACCTTACGAAAATATATGAATGGACCCAAACTGATCCGACGCATCACTGGGTAATACTGGAAAACTCAAGCTCTAAGATCCCATTGAGAATACGCTCTTGGCTAAGGCCAAACCAAACACAACAACCATATCACCATGATACTCACCCAACAATTAGGGCCACCCCACAAGTCTGGCACAAATTACTACGAAAAACTGAGATCTCTCCCCATCCTTCACCATTATATCCACTTACCCATAACCCCAGCTTCCAAAGAGGCCTCTCGGAAACTCATATAACGCATACTACGTGGGCAAAACATTATAGTTGAAAGACATGGTTGAAAATAATACACTCAAAACTTTCGCCCAAATTATACCCCATACTACCATAACAGGTAACCAACAATTACAATACAAACAATTAATGCAAATCATCAAAAACCATGACCTCCTCCTGAAAGGTATATAAACCCTGACTGACTTTGAACAATTATGTGAAAAACAATCACTAACAAAAAAAATCCTATCCACCATGTATCAGTTAATTAGAGAAATACAAGACCCGAATCTGCCAAAGTGCACTACACAATGGACAGAAGAACTACAGTTAGACTTCTCCACACGGGAATGGAACGCTATATTCCAGGTTGCACACAAATCCACCACCTCCATTATAGCCCAAGAAAGCAACTATAAATGCCTCACCCGGTGGCACTACACACCAGTGAAAATCCATAAAATACATGACACTCCCTCGGATGTATGTTGATGATGCCAACAGAAGGAAGCTCACCATTCACACATCTGGTGGCAATGTCCAATAATAGCGAAATTCTGGACCAGGCTACACACACTCATCCAAACAATCACCAAAAGTAGATTCCCCCTAGACCCCAAACACTACATTTTTCTCTTACCTCCAAAAGGTCTTTGAAGAGAACAAACTATCCTCCTCAACTTCTTAACAATGGCGGCCACACAATTGATCCCCAAGTACTGGAAACAGACAAACATCCCCTCCATTAGAGAATGGATAGGGAGAGTGGAAGAAATTAAGCAAATAGAGGAAATAACCTACGCCAAAACCAAAAACTTCCAGACCTTCTCCAAAATCTGAAAGCCATGGACAGAATTCTTGAAGCCTTGAATACACAAACTCCCTTCCTCTCCTTTGTAGCTCAACACTAGTACACATCTCACCCAATCAAGTCTACTTACTTACACCACATTAATGGTAACCCATAGGATATCCCAGCCCCAAAGCATAGGTTTTATATATATATATATATATATATATATATATATATCACTACCCCCAACCTATTGGTAACTTTAAACATTCCATTCCACTGAAGCAGATAACTTATCTAGACTCTACAAGGGTATCCATGGGAATTACGCTTACTTTATGTTCATGTTTTTGTTTTAACCAAATGAACCTTTCAACAGAGTTATAGTATTTTTATAGCCTAATACACCATATGCCTCTCAACTAAATGTTGTTGTTATCTTACATTTTGTTTCTCACGCACTCCATTTATGTAATAATCCTCTATATTATTATCTTTGATGTCAATATCTTATGTAAAGTATTTTGTTATGCACTTTTATAACAACATAAAAAAAATTGAAATAAAAAAACAAAAAAACAAAGGGATGAATACTAGTACCACCACCACATTTTATAATATTCTTTTTCCAACAAAGAATTAAAAAATCAAACTGCTGCATTCAGTACAGAGAGGTTTTACTTGTACTCTGAAGCATAAGCAGTGGACAGAATCACACAGTAGTGCAATTCATATCATTCATGGTGCAATTCAAATCATTCATCTCTTACAAGAAAGGAAAAACACAGTAAACAAGTCTAAATCACTAAATCAAAGTGTGTGTAAGTAGCACTTGCAACAGCAGCTAGACAAGATACACTTTTTTTAAATTTACTGGGAGATAAAGGTTGTGACTGTTCTGTACGATCTGCCTCTGTTAACTACTGACACTATCCTCATTATTTCCCTCCTGCTCTGCCTAATAGTACTGGTAGTAGTAGTAGATGATGCAACTTGTGATAACTGAGCAGAATCATTAACAGCACCTGTGAACCCTGTTCCTGTCCTTGTATTTTCTTGTTCTGCTTCTTCCATCAGTAATACAGACTTGTGGTATCTTTGCATTGTATTGTTGCTTCAAACCAGCACTAGTGAGATGACCCTTAACTTGCCCCTATTCACCTTCTTGATACACAACTCTGCAAGTCTGTCTTCTTGGAGGCAGTCAATGCACTCAACATGTTCACAATGTTTGTTTTGTTGGTGCAATATCCCTCAACCATTTGCCTTGCATCTGCTAAAGATGCAATGAACTGGTTACAGTTGCTGGGAGCTATTGGAAATGTTGATGGTAGTGGTATTGGTGCTGGTGATGGTAATATTGACACATTGGGTGAACAGCTTTTATCAGTTGTAGTTGGTACAGCTGGTGCAACTGTCTCTGTTGTATGAGACATGCTCAAACAATAAAACAAGCTGGGAACAACACAAGGACATCTATAAAATACATAGAGCTGAGTAACATACAGAGAAATATAACCTACAGCTTGCAAAATAAGGAGATGACATAACACAGCCAGGATCGATGTGATGGATTACCCAGAGCTGCAATACAGAGATACCCAGACAGTACATGTCTCTGTAAAATGTTTTAGCACTCTCTTTATTTCTCTCTTCTAGTCCTCTCTCAGCTCTCTCTACATGATATAGAAATGCAGGCTTCAAGGTATGCTTAGGATAGGAAAGACCACTAAGGTAGTATCCTAAATCTAAATAAAGATAAAAAAAAAAACAGGATTATCCCACAACTACCCAGTCCACATCCAAATGGTATGGTGTCACTTTTATAAGGTGCAACATATGGTTCACTGCCTACCAGCAACTTTTTTAGAGTCCCTCAAAGATACATACAGGAGTGCTTGGACTCTTGTGAACATATAAATAGAGATAGAGATGGTCATGATGTCATTATGATACCACCCTTATTGGAGTTGATTTGTTCAAGTGGATTGAGTACAAGCCTGACCATTCATCACATATACATATGTACATGCTACCCTTTAACTCAAGGTCATGGAAAAGAGGAACAGGATGTCAATTCCTTTCATATCAGTAAAATAACAATGTTGACAGCATTGATCTTACATACTGCAAGGTGAGACTAATATTATGTGTGGATCCCTTCTCATATTGCCTGACACAGAGCTGCCTCAAGCAAGTGCAGATAGGCCCCAATTCATCATGAACACACACCTCATCCATTTAATTAAGGCAAGGGAGAGGATGTCCTCCAGGGCATCAGTCTTCAATGCATAATACAATAAGGGAGGAGGAAATACATGCCTAAACTTTATAATCCTAACCAGCACATCCCATGATATGTATAGATTCCCATTGAACACTGTTGCTAATCTATCATTCCAAAACTCCTACCTGGAATTACTTACAGACTCAAGGAGTAGAAACACACCAATATGTCATAAACACAGCTCCTTAGACATTGTTTTCTCTTAAATTTCAATACAATTAACATTATACATATTATCCCCTAGCTCCATGAGCAAGGAGTGAGATATTTACAATGTCAGCTAATGCTCACAGGACTTAATCTCTTTCCCCATTCCCTGGTGAGAGCAGAACATGCAGTTAATAAATAGTCCAAGGTGTTTTGATTACCCCTTGGTTCATAAATGTATTATGAGCCCTCTTTAACTGTGCATCAATCCCTTAAGCAGCCACACCAGGCACCAATGCAATGCATTAGATAGATTTTGATCTCATTAATATGCTGTATTTTTTTGCATGCTCACATCTCTAGTTATTACACAAACAAATGTTTTCCAGAATTCTACATCGTAAGCTGTAAAGATTCGAGCATATAGTATTTGAGCATAATACAGCATATTAATGGGGTCAAAACCTATCAAGTGCATTAATGTAGTAGTTATTGCCCTGAGAGTCCCTTTAATGCACAGGTAAACACATAAAATAGAAGTCAATGGAGTATTATTTAAACAGTGATCTAATGCATGGGTATTGTATTTTGACACATGAAATGCATTGTTTGCAAGTTTTAATCACAAATGTTAATATTTTTTTCTAGCTTTTATGAGTACACTATTTGTGCACCAGCTGGTCTTCATTCATGATTCAGACACTTTTGATTAAGAGAAGATTTCGAGGACAGAATTGCATATTTATATTTTATCTGAATACTCTGTCCAACTATAATTTGCATTTTATTGCAACCCTTTTATTGTGTTTGTTAATGAAAGAGATAATTAGTGTTTTTTATGTTGAAAGTTGTCTCTTAAAATCTATTCATTTGTACTTTGTTAAGTATTGGCTGTCACTTCTCAGTTTTTCCTTTCACTCTATTTATTCCCAAGAATACAAGTTATTTTATATTGGGTACTTCAGATTTCATGAGTAGACACTGACATAGAGATAATCAAGTTTGTCTAGTGGTTTTACAAAGTTCCTATCTAAATATAAAGTAACATCAGCTGGAAACACATTTCAGTTGCAACTTTCAATTTAGTAAAAAGACAGTGTTTTACAGTTAGATGTGAAATAAATTTTTTGAGTTGTATGGTGTAAGAAATGGAGTTTAAATAAAGTAACCTTAACATGGTAAAATGCCCTTAAAAGGTCTATAAATCACACCCAAAAATGACAACAGTATTTTTCTTGTGTGAGTAAAATACAATGTTGCTTGAAAGAATGGCTGGATGAAGTTTTAATTACTTCTTTGAATTAAAATAAGCAATTTATATAATTATTTTTCTTTTTTTTTGTCACTTAAGATTTACCACTAAGATTGCCAACAACAGAAACATTTAGATTAAAATAAAAAACACAATCCTGACAGCTGTTTTCAAAGTGTGACAAGCAAACAGTACAAAAACTAAAAATATTGGATGTTAAGTCCATTTCCTAAGTCTTTGGCTTTTGCCACATATCAGAATATGACAAGAGAAAGGTCATACCACAGCAAACGAAAACACACCTAAAATATTTGTTGACAGTATACAAGAAGTAATTATCAACATTGTCAGTATCTGTCAGATGTACTGGTCTCAGTTTACTTTTCCTTGTGAATTTAGACATGCTATATAATACACAATCCTCTCCAACTTTAGACTTGTCAAGAAACTCAACTTAAAATATTGCACTTCAATCTGAATTTGAATCAGATTCAGATGCGGCAGTTCAGTATTTTTATGAACCTCTGCACACTTATTAACTCTTATTAGGATACGCATGAGATGGACACTGTAACATGACTGTGTAATACAAATGCAAATACAAACAAAAAAAATGAAACCCTGCGCGCAAACTTCCACTGCACCTGAGCAGCAGCAATGTTAAAAGCATCGCTCGGCCAAAAGACATAGCACAAAAGTTAAGGGTTAACGAGTGTGTAGATGTTCATAGAAATAATAATAATCTCTTTCTCATTAAACATTTTGCATTATAGTTGAAAGCAGCAGGCTGAATTGTTTGCATAGTACTCACCTAAGAGGTTTACATTGATCTGGCAGGTGAGCTTGCACACTAATGGTCATTGAAGTGGTACTAAAAACGTCTTGTTATTTAAATGTGTATAGGGATTTAGAAAAGGGCTTTTGCTCTAACAGTTATAAATAACAGACTAGTATACTGTGTCTATGCTCTTGCTAAATCAATCAGTAATTGCGTAATGCCCTAAACTGATGCTCTTTGAAAAATATGTAATAAAGCTCCCCATAACGTATAACTATGTATCATTTTAATAAATCTTTAAATGTGTATGCTTTTCAGTTTGTATTGGTGGTAATTTTAACGCATTGGTAAAGGTTAAAGTAAATCAGTTATCAATGTATATCACCAAAGCTAGTTCTTCCATAAGCTAAATAAGGTATTCATCTGGAGTTCCAGGTTTGGGATTGTACTAACTGCATTGGTTGGTAGGGAGAAAATATGCCAACAATGTCACTATGCCACTTCACGATACACTAGAATCATGTGGTCTACATCACTGTTGGGTGCGAATCATTTCTGCATTCCATGCCATCTTGGTATTCATATGTGACTTAAAAGACACTGCACTGCCCAAATACAATAAATAAATAAACCAATCACTATTAAGCAGATATAACCCCAATGAAAACACTCATGCATTTAATTATGTATTTTGTCATGGGAGTATATCTAAAAAACAGCTTGAAAATCTCTTGTCTGGAACCTTGAAAGTTACCCTTCTTGCCCAGCATCTCTTTGATTCAGCTCAATGTGACATCTACAAAATCTGGGAATTCTACACTTTTTGTAAAATTAAAAATGAGTACACACTAAATCACATATAAAGCATTTCAGCATGCTAAGGTACTTTAGGTGTGTGGAGTATTCCTTTACAAGTGGTTGACCCAACATGCACATATTATTTAGGAGCAGGTTTTTTTAAAGATCATTTGCACTGACCAGAGGTGCAGACAACATACCCTGCCCATCAGCCCATCAGAGAGCATATCACATTCCACAGACCATCAGTAATCATAACCCTCTTTCTGTCTAAAGGTAAGAAAGAATGTGGTAACAAGATATGTTTTAATGGAATAATGATATTTGTGAATGGCTGTATTCACAGCACACAAAGCCTCCCCACAAACAGGCTATGTTCCTATACACACAACTCACACAGCATCCTAATACACTCACAACACTCAGACTCTACACACACCAAGCTTTTCTTAAACTACAGAACACACACAGTCACCCCCACACAACACACATGCTCACCACATAGACTTTGCACATGCACACTTGAAATAAGCCCTAAAAAAATTGTCAAAAATCATATCTGAGTATATGAGAATATTGAGAGGTGGAATGACATTTAAAAGGTGTTTACAAATATGGCAAAATGTACTTATATGTAGATATTTTTTGTTTGGCCTTCAAATAAATATTTGCACAGATGGGATGGGGAAAAGTGTAAATGAGATTCAACATTAAAAAAAAAAAAACTAAAATTTTGAGAGTTATAGCAAATACTGAATACTAACGTATAGAGTTATTTTCTGCACAGAAAATGTGCGCAAATAGAATCCATGAGGAAATGTTTGGGCAAGAATAGCTGAAGTGGGAACATTTTTTAGTTCAGCAATAGGCATAACTTGGCTATTTACTCCTCAGTTTCACAATACAGAATTAATTTGCAATAATTGTGAGTTTAGTGAGTAATTCTGTTGCCGTGATTACGTAAAGGAAGAGATAAAATTCCCTAGCCAGCACTTAATGTAACACATTAAACATTTACAAATATCACGAAACAGCATATTAAAATACTATTCTTATAACAAATATTAAATAAAATACAACACTAAAATACTTTTAATGTTGTTTGAGTTGATTAGTGCTAGAAATAAAAATCAGTATCCCAGAACTACATTTTTATGCTGTTTGTAATTTAATAATTTTTTTTCCAAATCCATTTAGATTGAATAAAAAACCCTTTTTGTCATGTACTATTAACAGCTCTGAACATCATGACAATTCAGTGATGACTAGTTTTCCAGTTCTTGACATTTCTAAAGTAGCATTTTAATTACTTTCAAATTTAGTAAATTATATACTTTATGAACATCTTAGCAGCAAAGGAAAATTTGTTTTTTTAAAAATCCTACAACTAAATCTTGTTTAACCCATTTAAGAACTGAGGCAGTTGTACAAGATGTGATCAAAACGTAAACAAAACCTTGAATTTGAGCACATGTCTGTTCAGGCGTAATTCACATGTTTCATATTATGTGCACCCACACTTATCATATATCATTTTGTTCAGAAGAAACAGGGCATTCATGTCACATCAAATATTTGAATATTAAACATAATTTAATATGAATCAAATAAAAAATAAATAAATTAAGAAATGTTGTTATTTTATTTAGTTCTCCATGGCATTTTAACTGTGAATGTCACAATATTGTTAGCTGTTACTGCAATAAAGTACACATATTTGTATTCAGCGATGTCTCACGAGTAAAACAGTACACTAGTGATGTCCCGAATGGTTCGCTGGCGAATAGTTCCTGGCGAACATCGCTTGTTCGCGTTCGCCACGGATGGCAAACAGATGCGCTGTTCGGTCCGCCCCCTATTTGTCATCATTGAGTAAACTTTGACCCTGTACCTCACAGTCAGCAGACACATTCCAGCCAATCAGCAGCAGACCCTCCCTCCCAGACCCTCCCACCTCCTGGACAGCATCCATTTTACATTCATTGTGAAGCTGCATTCTTGCGAGGAGGGACAGTGTAGCTGCTGCTGATTTGATAGGGAAATTGATAGCTAGGCTAGTGTATTCAGTGTCCACTACAGTCCTGAAGGACTCATCTGATCTCTGCTGTAAGGACAGCACCCCAAAAAGCCCTTTTTAGGGCTAGAACATAAGTCTGCTTTTTTTTTCTGTGTAATGTAATTGCAGTTGCCTGCCTGCCAGCCTGTGTGTCAGGCTCACAGCATATACTGTGCCCACTTGCCCAGTGCCACCATTCACTCACTGGTGTCACAATAGCTTGCATTTAAAAAAAACAAAACTTTTTGGACTGTAATATAATAGCAGTCAGTTTCCTTCATGAGTGTGCGTTTCAGGGCCTGCCCAGTGCCACCACTCACTCACTGGTGTCCCAATAGCTTGCATTTAAAAAAACCAAAAATTTTTTGACTGTAATATAATAGCAGTCAGTTTCCTTCACGAGTGTGCGTTTCAGGGCCTGCCCAGTGCCACCACTCACTCACTGGTGTCACAATAGCTTGCATTTAAAAAAAACTAAACTTTTTTGACTGTAATAGATTGAATAGCAGTTAGTTGTCTGCCAGCGTGTGTGTCAGGCCTACAGCGCCAACTTCTGCCACTGCACAGTGCCACTCATATCTGTTGTCACAGTAGCTTGCACGCATAGTACCACTAATCGGAAAAAAAATGACAGGCAGAGGCAGGCCACCTCGCAGGGGCCGTCGTGGTCGTGGTGCTGTGATTCCCTTTGGCCCTAGAATAATGCCCAGTGTTCAGAGGCCACGTACCCTGAACTCTAAAAGTTCTGAGGACATAGTTGACTGGCTAACACAGGACACCCAATCTTCTACAGCTTCCGCTCGGAACCTTGACGCACCATCCTCCTCCAGCTTAGCTTCGGGCACCTCTCAAGTTACCACTCGCCCGCCTGCCGCCACCACCAACACAAGCACCACAGCAGCTTCACTTGGTATGTCAGAGGAGTTATTTACACATCAGTTGGAAGAAATTAGTGATGCGCAACCATTATTGACAGAGGATGTAGATAACAGGGATATGTCTCAGTCAGGCAGCATTACACACATGGACGTACAATGTGATGATGATGATGATGTTGTACCCACTGCTGCTTCCTTTGCTGAGTTGTCAGATTCAAGTGAAGCGGTTGATGATGACGATGCGTCCGTGGATGTCACGTGGGTGCCCGCTAGAAGAGAAGAAGAACAGGGGGAAAGTTCAGATGGGGAGACAGAGAGGAGGAGACAAGTTGGAAGCAGGTGGAGGTCATTGCAAGGAGCTAGTGGCACAGTCAGACAGCACCTGGGGTCAGCCAGACATCACGTCAATCAACGCATGCTGTTGCCACCACCAGAATGCCGTCATTGCAGAGCTCAGCAGTGTGGCATTTTTTTGTGTGTCTGCCTCTGACAACAGCGATGCCATTTGCAACCTGTGCCAAAAGAAAGTGAGTCGTGGGAAGTCAAACACCCACCTAGGTACAACTGCTTTGCGAAGGCACATGATCGCACATCACAAATGCCTATGGGATCAACACATGAGTACAAGCAGCACACAAACTCAAAGCCGCCATCCTCTTCCTGGTCCAGCATCTTCAGCCACATTAACCACTGCTGTACTCCTTGCCCCCTCTCAACCATCCCCCCCTCCGTCTCTCGCCTTGAGCATTTCCTGCTCATCTGCCCACAGTCAGGTGTCTGTCAAGGACATGTTTGAGCGTAAGAAGCCAATGTCACTAAGTCACCCCCTTGCCCGGCGTCTGACAGCTGGCTTGACTGAACTTTTAGCCCGCCAGCATTTACCATACAAGCTGGTGGAGTTTGAGGCGTTCAAAAAATTTGTAGCTATTGGGACACCGCAGTGGAAGGTACCTGGCCAAAATTTCTTTGCGCAAAAGGCAATCCTTAACCTGTACTCGATTGTGCAAAAGGAAGTAATGGCATGTCTGGCACACAGTGTTGGGGCAAGGGTCCATCTGACCACTGATACCTGGTCTGCAAAGCATGGTCAGGGCAGGTATATCACCTACACTGCGCATTGGGTAAACCTGCTGACGGCTGCCAAGCATGGAATGCGTGGCTCTGCAGAGGAGTTGGTGACACCACCACGACTTGCAGGCAGGCCTGCTGCCACCTCCTCTACTCCTCCTACTCCATCCTCTTCCATAACCTCCTCGGCTGAATCCTCTTCTGCTGCTGCGTCTTGCTCCACATCAACGGCACCCCCCCAGCTCCCCAGGTACTATTCCACATCCTGGATATGGCAGTGTCACGCCGTCTTGGGGTTGACTTGCCTGAAAGCAGAGAGTCAAACCGGACCAGCACTCCTGTCCGCCCTGAATGCACAGGTGGATCAGTGGCTGACTCCGCACCAACTGGAGATCGACAAAGTGGTTTGTGACATCGGAACAAATTTGTTGGCGGCATTGCATTTGGGCAAGTTGACAAATGTGCCGTGCATGGCACATGTGTGTAATCTGATCGTACAACGCTTTGTGCATAAGTACCCAGGCTTACAGGACGTCCTGAAGCAGGAAGGTGTGTGGCCATTTCAGGCGTTCCTACACAGCCATGGCACACTTTTCAGATATCCAGCGGTGAAAAAACATGCCAGTGAGCCGCTTGATTTGCGACAGCCTGACACGTTGGAATTCAACACTCCTAATGTTTGACTGCCTGCTCCAACAAGAAAAAGCCACTAACGAGTATTTGTATGACAGGGGTGCTAGGACAGCCTCTGCGGAGCTGGGAATTTTTTTGCCACGTTACTGGACGCTCATGCACAATGCCTGTAGGCTCATGCGTCCTTTTGAGGAGGTGACAAACCTAGTCAGTCGCACCGAAGGCACCATCAGCGACATCATACCATAGCTTTTTAAGTCCTACGCATCGCCACAGCCCTTCGGAGTCCACCCTCAGAGAATGACTCGACCGACAGGTAGCAGACTACCTCGCCTTAACTGCAGATATCGACACTCTGAGGAGCGATGAACCCCTTGACTACTGGGTGTGCAGGCTTGACCTGTGGCCTGAGCTATCCCAATTTGCGATAGAACTTCTGGCCTGCCCCGCTTCAAGTGTCCTGTCAGAAAGGACCTTCAGTGCAGCAGGAGGTATTGTCACTGAGAAGAGAAGTCGCCTAGGTCAAAAAAGTCTAGATTACCTCACCTTTATTAAGATGAATGAGGGATGGATCCCAAAGGGACTGACAGTGGGCGATACATTCGACTAAAAAAGGCCTGATGAGGGGGACGTAACAGGGTGTCGCGGCTGCCGGCCCGCCGCGTGATATTTAAATCCCTAGCTCACCCCAGTACCTTGCCCTGTCGTGGTTTCCTGTTCCTGGTTTCCTGAGAGTGCTTTATCATTGTGAATCTGATTTCCTGGTATCCTGATCTTGGCTTTTCCCTGGTTTTTCTGAATTCTGGTTTCCCTGACTTGGCTTGTGTAAACGGTATTGTGTATTTTCTGGCTTCCTTGACCTCGGCTTTCCCCTTGACCATTCTCTGTCTCTAGAGTATTAGTCCGGGCATTCTAAGGTCCGGTTTATGCTCTGTCCTTTTATTTTCCTTTTCTTGCCTATGTATATGTTTACATAGTTTCTGCATGCTGGACCACACTAGAAGTCGTTACATTGGGATTAAACTGATAAGAATAGTACTACTTAACACACCACTCCTATCTGGAGGCACATTAGATTGCACGCGCAGTGCCCCAAATTTGAAGTAGGAGGACCGACCAAGCATCTTTTTCCATCTCCCGGTTCCTAAAATCGATGCCATATACACGTCCCCTGATAGGGGACGTAACAGGGATTAAACTGATAGGAATAGTACTACTTAACACACCTTATAATAACGCAGAGAGAGGCAACGCATACAGAGGAGTCTGAAGAAGAGGAGTCAGAGGAGGAAGGTGGCTTTGAGGAGGTGGAAGACCAAACACAGCAGGCATTCCAGGGGGCTTGTTGTCACCTTTTGGGGACCCTTGGTGTTGTATGTGGCTGGGTGGAGGAAGAGACCTTCAATGACATCAGTGAGGACAAGGAATGGGACATGGCTAGCTTGGTATCCAACCTTGTGCAAATGGGGAGTTTGCGGTTGTGCAAATGGACTGTTTGCGGTTGTTTGCGGTGCGTTAAACGGGGAGTTTGGTCTGTTACTGTGAAGCGGGCGTAACCCTTACACTACCTGATCGATACAACATCATACCTGATGTTTTAAAGCACGTTTTTCCAAAGAATTTAGGAATGTTAGGTGATTTATGCCCTTTATGGATTAAAACCAGACTCTGCATCAACTATGTAATTTTCCATGGGAGTTTTGCCATGGATCCCCCTCTGGCATGCTACAGTCCAGGTGTTAGTCCTCTTGAAACAACTTTTCCATCACTATTGTGGCCAGAAAGAGTCCCTGTGGGTTTTAAAATCCGCCTGTCTATTTAAGTCTATGGCGGTTCGCCCATTCGCGAACATTTGCGGAAGTTCGCATTCACCGTTCGCGAACCAAAAATTTTATGTTCGCGACATCACTACAGTACACCCAATGTAAAGGTTTTATGATTTTTTGGGAAAGTTACAGGATCAAATATAGCACATTACATTTTTCAGTTAATACACATTTAAATTTGCCAGACTGGTTATGTTGCCTTTGAGAGCGTATGGTAGCCCAGGAATGAGTATTACCCCCATTTGCAAATGTAGACAAACCAAGGTATTACAAATGGGGTATGTCCAGTCTTTTTTTCATAGCCACTTAGTCACAAACACTGGCCAAATTTAGCATTCATATTTGTTGTATGTGAAAAATGCAAAAAAACTAAATTGAACGGTAATTTTGGCCAGTATTTGTGACTAAGTGGCTACTAAAAAGACTGGACATACCCCATTTGCAGTACCTTGTGTTGTCTACTTTTGCAAATGGTATGCTATCATGGGGGTAATTCTCATTCCTGGGCTACCATACGGTCTCAAAGGTAATATAACCAATCTGGCAAACTTCAGTGTGAAAAAAAGGAAATTCAAGCCTTATTTTTGACTCAGTAACTTTTGAAAACACCATAAAATCTGTACATGGGGGTACTGTTATACTCAGGAGACTTCGCTGAACACATTTATTAGTGTTTAAAATAGTAAAATGTATTACAACAATTATATCATCAGTGAAAGTCCGGTTTGTGTGTGAAAAATGCTGAGTTTTTACTGATGAGATCGTTGTGTTTACTGACGTCTCCCAAGTAAAACAGTATCCCCAATATATAGGTTTTATGGTGTCCTGGAAAGTTACAGGGATAAATAAAGGGCTTGCAAGCCAAATTCTCTGGACTTTCTGCCTGGATTGTCAGGCAGGTCCCTCAGATTGTAATTGATGAAATGACTTAATTATGTAAATGTATTTTGGATTTAATATATATGCAAATTAAAACTGGTATATAATTTTTGTAAAATTTATTTTTATATTTTTTATATATAAAATTATATATATATGTATATATATAAAGAGAGAGAGAGAGATATCCCAAGTCATGGTCAGCACTCACGGTCTTCATTTAAAATATAACTTTTATTGTTCACATAAAGGAACAAAACATTGATGCCTTAAAGTATCAAGTTTCAGTACCAGATCGGGACTTTTCTCAGGACAGCATAAACAGAACTAAAACAAGGTGACTTATTTAGGGGGAATAAGTGAAAAAACTTACCCCAGGTGTGATGCCGCCCGCGTCCACCTGTGTACACTGTGCATGCGTATATCCGCCTCCACCGATGACGTGAACCCCTGGTGACAAGCTGGAATCCCCGTTGTCATGGAGACGCCGGACGCCGTATTTTGACTGGTGCTAAGCAAGGACACGCCTCCCTTACGGATACGTCGTGTCCTGCTTCCCGGCGTATCCATGGCAACGCCAGCACGTCCGCTCGTGAAGTGTATAACCCAGATCATGCACTGCAAGTTTAATGCAGAAGAAATAAAAGTGGCATGAATATATGAATCAAGTGATCAGAAAGTGCCAATAGTGTGCATATAGATAAAGAAAGTGCATAAAGTGATGAAAATGGCAATATTAACCCAATTAGCTAAAAAGAATTAAAGTGCCACAACGTGCATGTAACAAAATGTAAATAAGTTTACATATGTAAACACTGATTACAGTGTCGACTATTTGAAACGTGTGACCAACTAGTCCTAGAGGTGAAACACAGCAAGTTAGTATAGGAGCACTCTAATGCTCTCAATCACAAATCCAACAAAAAATTAGTATACAATTCAAAGTAAAAAGATGACCACTATTGCATATTACATTGGAGGCAAATATACAAAGTCCTAAGGATTGTGTCTATATGAAATAAAGGCAACATATATAATGTTGTCCATGCGGTTTCAGATTTTATATACATTGAAACGATAATTCCATGGGGTCCAATAGTACTCAAGCTATCTAAGAGACCAAATTGCATTAAGGGGGTTATGAGAGTGGCAACCCTAAGAGTACCAAATATAGCCATATATGCAGACCAAAAAAAATGTACTGATTTAAAAAAAAATATATAAACTAAAAGACCTAAAACAGGACAAAATCTCGAATTATAAAGTGAGCTATGAATAGGATTATTATTGGGGTCCCCCAGAATTACATTCGTACCGAACAATACGTTTTTTTGCCCCCGGACCCGAACACGGACATATCAGTTCGGTGTTCGGCGATTTAATGGCGCATTTTGAAAGGCTACAGGGCAGCCAATCAACAAGCGTTTGACTCGTTTGCCCTTAGAAGCCATCACAGCCATGCCTACTAATGGCATGGCTGTGATTGGCCAGTGCAGCATGTGACCCAGCCTCTATATATAAGCTGGAGTCAAGTAGCGCCACATGTCACATGAGCTCTTATTAGTGTAGGGAGAGGATGCTGTAGCTGTAGCTGTGAGGGACAGATTAGGGAAGAATTCTGGTGTTGAATCTACAAACTACAGCGATTATTATTATGGGTGCTTTACTACATTTTTGCACCCTGCCCTGAGCCCAGTGCCACAGAGAGTGCAGTGCACTGACAACTGCATGTGTGCCAGGCACATTACTCTAATCCATGTAGCTCAGTGGGCAACATCTAGGCATTTTTAAATACTGCAATTTTTTTGGTGCTAAATAGTACATTTGCGTACTGCATTTCTTGCAGTCCAATAAAACCCTTAAATACTACTGTTACATTGTTGGTTTAAAAAATCGAACTTTTTGGTGCTAAATATTACATTTGTGGCCTGCGGTGCACTTCATATCTGAGAGTTAAATAGAACCGTCAAATACTGTGGTTACAGTGCAGTTTTCAAAATTCTAAATTTTTAGGTGCAAAATAGTACATTTGGGGCTTGCACTTCATATCTGAGAGTCAAATAGAACTGTTAAATACTGTGGTTACATTGCAGTTTGACTAATTCACATTTTTTTTGATGCTAAAAAATAAATTTGTGGCGTGCACTTCATATCTGAGAGTCAAATGGAACCGTCAAATACTGTGGTTACAGCGCAGTTTTAAAAATGCAATTTTTTTTAGGTGCTACATAGTATATTTGGGGCCTGTACTTCATATCTGAGAGTCAGATAGAACCGTCAAATACTGTGGTTACATTGCAGTTTGACTAATTCACATTTTTTTGATGCTAAAAAATAAATTTGTGGCGTGCACTTCATATCTGAGAGTCAAATAGAACCGTCAAATACTGCTGTGACATGGCAGTTTTAAAACTAAAAAATTTTTTAGATGCTAAAAAGTACATTTGGGGCTTGCACTTCATTTCTGAGAGTCAAATAGAACCGTCAAATACTGTGGTTACAGCGCAGTTTTAAAAATTCAAGGTTTTTTTAGGTGCTAAATAGTACATTTGGGCCTGTACTTCATATCTGAGAGTCAAATAGAACCGTCAAATACTGCTGTGACATGGCAGTTTTAAAACTTAAAAATTTTTTAGATGCTAAAAAGTACATTTGGGGCTTGCACTTCATTTCTGAGAGTCAAATAGAACCGTCAAATACTGTGGTTACAGCGCAGTTTTAAAAATTCAAGGTTTTTTTAGGTGCTAAATAGTACATTTGGGCCTGTACTTCATATCTGAGAGTCAAATAGAACCGTCAAATACTGCTGTGACATGGCAGTTTTAAAACTTAAAAATTTTTTAGATGCTAAAAAGTACATTTGGGGCTTGCACTTCATTTCTGAGAGTCAAATAGAACCGTCAAATACTGTGGTTACAGCGCAGTTTTAAAAATTCAAGGTTTTTTTAGGTGCTAAATAGTACATTTGGGGCCTGCGCTTCATATCTGAGAATCAAATAGAACCGTAAAATACTGTGCTTGCATTGCAGTTTTAAACATTCAAATTTTTTAGGTGCTAAATAGTACATTTGGGGTGTGCACTTCATATCTGAGAGTCAAATAGAACCGTCAAATACTGTGCTTACATCGCACCTTGAAAAATTCATGTTTCTTTGGTGCTAAAAAGTAAATTTGGGGCGTGCACTTCATATTTGAGAATCAAATAAAACCGTCAAATACTGTGGTTACATTGTAGTTTTGAACATTCACATTTTTTTGCGTGCTAAATAGTACATTTGGGTGTGCTTTTCATATCTGAGAGTCTAATAGAACTGTCAAATACTGCTGGGACATAGCAGTTTTAAAAATTCTAATTTTTTTGGTGCTAAATTGTACATTTGGGGTCTGCAGTTCAGATCAGAGAGTCAAATAGAACCATCAAATAATGTGGTTACATTGCAGTTTGACTAATTCACATTTTTTTGGTGCTAAAAAGTACATTTGTGGCATGCACTTCATATCTGAGAGTCAAATAGAACCGTCAAATATTGTGGTTACAGCGCAGTTTTAAAAATTCAATTCTTTTAGGTGCCAAATAGTACATTTGGGGCCTGCACTTCATATCGGAGAGTCAAATAGAACTGTCAAATACTGTGGTTAAATTGCAGTTTGACCAATTCACATTTTTTTGATGCTAAAAAGTACATTTGTGGTGTGCATTCATATCTGAGAGTCAAATAGAACCGTCAAATATTGGGGTTACAGCACAGTTTTAAAAATACAATTCTTTTAGGTGCTAAATAGTACATTTGGGGCCTGCACTTCATATCTGAGAGTCAAATAGAACCGACAAATACTGTGGTTACATCGCACTTTCAAAAATTCAAATTTTTTGTGCTAAATAGTACATTTGCGGCCTGCAGTGCATTTCTTGCAGTACAATAAACAAAACAAAATAAAAAAATGTTTTGACTATTGGCGGTTACATTGTCGCTTGACATAAACCATTTGTTAGTTTGCTGGGTAAACGCAAAGAATGAGGAGATCGTCAAATAAGGGACGTGGCCCTGGTCGTGGTGCTGCTGGTGTTGGTGGAGCTCCTGTTGCATGGAGAGGACGTGGTCGATCTGTGCCAGCTACACGCACAAATGAAACACCTTCCTCAGGTGCGAGTATGCAACACAACCTTCAGCGTCATTTGGTAGGCCCAAATGCCACTCTACGAATGGTGAGGCCAGAACAAGTACAGGCAATAGTAGATTGGATGGTTGACAGTGCCTGCAGTCCCTTTACATTTTCTCCCACCCGGTCCCCTGCTGAAAGCTTAGAGTTGGCACCTGCAGCCCATGGCCCTCTGTCTTTCACCTCAAGCAGTCTGAGCCACAAGTCATGCAGCAGTCTCTTATGCTTTTTGATGACTCTGCTGGCAGCGTTTCTGTGGGCCATCCACATAGCCCTGCCCCAGAAGTTGAAGAGATTGAGTGCACTGATGCACAACCACTTATGTGTCAGGATGTGGGCATGCAAGGACCACCGCAGCACGTCTCTGATGATGACGAAACACAGGTGCCAACTACTGTGGCTTTCTGCAGTGTGCAGACCGGCATGGAGGGAAGGGTTGAGGAGTGGGTGAAAGATGATGTGGAGGATGATGAAGTCCTAGACCCCACATGGATTGAAGGTCATGTGAGTGACGTGTGCAGTTTGGAGGAAGAGGCGTTGGTCGCACAGAGGCACCAGCACAGCATAAGAGGAAGCAGGGTGCAAAAGCTGAGCGGCTGTCCACCGCACCCAGGGACCGAGCACACCAAAGCCAGCTCCAAGGAGTTCCCTGGCGTAGCAGTTCTTCAGACAATGTGCTGACTACAAGACACGAGTGGTTTGCACCCTTGCAATCAGAGCCTGAAGCAAAGCATAAACATGCTAAACCTGAGCACAACCTGCATGACCAGGCATCTACGTGCAAAGCACGAGCTGCAGTAGAGTAAGCACCTCAAAAACCAAGAAAGGTCTCAGGCTCCTCCTGCTTTCTCTTCTGCTGCTGTCTCGGCCTCTTCCTCCACCTCTGGAGTCAGAGTGCCACCTGCCACCACGCAAACAGAGGATGTGGCAGCAATGCCACCTGTCCGCTACCGTCCCCTAGCATTTCCACACTGTCCCATGGAAGCGTTCAGCTGTCCATCTCCCAAACACTGGAGAGAAAGAGGAAGTACCCCCCTAGCCACCCGCGATCCCTGGCTTTGAATGCCAGCATTTCAAAATTTGTGGCCTTTGAAATGCTGTCATTCCGTCTGGCAGTACGTGGTTCCCAGCCGCCACTACTTTTCCAGGCGAGCCATCCCTTCCCTGCACAACCAATCGGCGGACAAAATCAGGTGTGCACTGCGCAACGCCATCTGTGGCAAGGTCCACATAACCACAGATACGTGGACCAGTAAGCACTGGCAGGGACGCTATATCTCCCTAACTGCACACTGGGCAAATGTAGTGGTGGCTGGGCCTGAGAGGGATAGCAGTTTGGCGCATGTCCTTCCACCACCGAAGATTGCAGGGCATTTCTCTTTGTCTCCTGTTGCCTCCTCCTCCTACTCCGCTTCCTCCTTTTCTACCACCACCTCATCCAGGCAGCGTAACACCTTCACCACCAACTGCAGCACAGCCAGGGGGAAATGACAGCAGGCTGTTTTAAAACTTATATGTTTGGGGGGAAAAAAACACACCACACAGGAGCAGTGGATGAGCATAGAACAACAGACCGATGAGTGGTTGTTGCCACTGAGCCTCAAGCCCAGCCTGGTGGTGTGTGATAATGTGCGAAATCTTGTAGCAGCTCTGGGCCTAGCCGGTTTGACGCACATCCCTTGCCTGGCGCATTTGCTGAATTTGGTGGTGCAGAAATTCCTGAAAAACTACCCAGATATATCAGAGCTGCTGCAGAAAGTGCGAGCCGTATGTGCGCGCTTTTGGCGTTCTCACCCTGCTGCTCGCCTGAATGCGCTGCAGCGTAACGTTGGCCTTCCCGCTCACCGCCTCATATGCGACGTGCCCACAAGGTGGAACTCCACCTTGCACATGCTGGAGAGACTGTGCGAGCAGCAGGCTATAGTGGAGTTTCAGCTGCAGCACGCAAGGGTCAGTTACTCTGCGGAACAGCACCACTTCACCACCAATGAGTGTGCCTCCATGCAAGACCTGTGTGCCATTTTGCACTGTTTCAAGTACTCCACCAACATGGCCAGTGCCGATGACGCTGTTCTCAGCCTTACTATCCCACTTCTATGTCTCCTTGAAAAAATGCTATGGGTGATGATGGAAGAGGATGTGGCACAGGAGAAAGAGGAGGAGGAAGAGGGGTCATTTCCACGGTTATCAGGCCAGTCATTCACCAGCATAGGCCAGGTACACAATTGTCCACCCAGGGCACAGTTCTGGAGGATGAGGAGGAGGAGGAGGAGGATGAGGAACTGTATAAAATCTCTTTAATGTGGCTTGTCTTACAAACTTATTAATGTCTATAATTGGTTAAAATTTTGGGTAGGGGCGAGAATTGGTTAAAATTTCGGGTAGGGGCATATTTCAAGCCTTTAATCAAAACTGCTAGCTGTGTAGAGGTTAAAATTTTGTGAGAAAGGTTAAAAATTCCTGATTCTTGGTTGGAAAAGCTTATGGTTTTTATTCAATCCTTCCTTTCTTGGATTCTTCTACCAGCTCTTCTGCCTCTAATGTTAGGCTTCTTTTCTTTCTTTCTATTATTTCTTCTTTCGGGTATATATGTGTCTGGTATCTCTTTGGTTCTATTTCTTAAAAATGTTCTTCCAAGTCTGAGGCATAGTCAGAAGATAGTGTTTAGAAACGGTTTCTCTTAATTAAAGGACCACTCTAGGCACCCAGACCACTTCAGCTTAATGAAGTGGTCTGGGTGCCAGGTCCTTCTAGGGTTAACCAATTTTTTCATAATTATAGCAGTTTCAGAGAAACTGCTATAATTATGAATGGGTTAAGCCTTCCCCCTAATCCTCTAGTGGCTGTCTCATTGACAGCCACTAGAGGCGCTTGCGTGCTTCTCACTGTGATTTTCACAGTGAGAGCACGCAAGCGTCCATAGGAAAGCATTGTAAATGCGCATTCAGCCGGGGCCGGAGGCGGAGAGGAGGAGAGCTCTCCGCCAGCTGGAAAAGGTAAGTTTTTACCCCTTTCCCCCTTCCAGAGCCGGGCGGGAGGGGGACCCTGAGGGTGGGGGCACCCTCAGGGCACTATAGTGCCAGGAAAACGAGCATGTTTTCCTGGCACTATAGTGGTCCTTTAAAGTATCAGGGGAAGGAGAGGCTTTTAATTGTTGTCTGGTTGGGGTTCTGTCTTTTAAAAACATGTGTGGTGGTTACTCTTTTTCCTTATGGGTTTGGGGTATAGACAGTGTTTGGAATTCGTACTTATCATAAAGTTAGTGTGGTAGTAGTTGTCCTTTTGATATTGTTGGGAAGTATGTTGTGTGTTTAGCTGGGGAGATGGTATTTTTGTGTTATGTGGTGGATTTGGTGAGTATCTTTGTATATTGGATTGTTTGGAGCTATATCCCTGGTGGGGATCATACCACCCAAGCGCTTTGGATTGAGCAAACCAGAACTTGCTCTTTAGCATGTGTGTAGGTTTAACTTATTTATTTCTGCTTGCACTCTTTTTTACAGTGTACACTATTGTGGTTCTGTTTGTTTATCTCCACATATATACGGACAGAAAAATTTATACTTAAACTTGTATCCTTGACTGGGAATCATACCACTTCAAGTGCTATCAGAGGAGCCAGGTTGTACGGATCCATTACACGTGAGTATACATTTTATAGTTTTTACCTACCTTTGCTTCATAGCTCTACATACTTCACCATATACATATACAATTTGTATTTGTTTGTTTTATGAGAATACCCCCTACCACACCTATAACTTGAAGAATTGCCTCTGCACTTGATCCATAGGCGGGGATTATTCAGCATTGAAGTATTGAAGCTCCAGGAAAGTGTGAGTGCACATCTTTTATTTTACTAATCACCACTACAGTTTTAAATACTATACTATTACTTCTTCTCTGGTTCTCTTCACATATACCTTGTCAAGGATTACTGAAGCACTGCACCTGCCCCCCTGTTTTTATCCATTTTGCAGAGGAAGTTTCTATAGTTGTTATTGGGTTCGTAAATGTTTGCAATCGTGTAGAGCATATCGTTAAACGTCCCTACGATTATAACATATCTACCCATAGGGCCAATGAGTTGTGAGTGTAGGGAAAAGGAAACATTTCTACTTAGTAAAATAAAAGTGCCTTTAGCCTTGGTCAGGGAGGTAGAATGGAATAGGTGTGGGTAGTCCGCTGTCAAAAGAGAGAGCATTGGTGCGAAAGTGGGTTTCCTGTAAGCAAACAACATCAGATCTTTGTGTTTTTACTTCACGGCTCAGGAGGTGCCTTTTAGCTGGGACATTCAGTCCCCTTACATTATATGTGCATATTCTCACATGGGGACAGACATGAAAGGTTGTGCGGAGTATTGTGAGTGTATGTGAGAAACGGGGCTGCTCGCTCCTCCGAGTGTGATCTTGCAGAGCGGCATTACCCCTGGTGTCATTGACAGTATCCCAAAAGGGAAGTGGCAGAAACATGAACGTGTAAGCATCCAGTCACTAACAGAGGTGTGCTCCTTATGGTGTGTGTACTTTGGACCATCCACTTGATCCATAACAGTGTCCCAGGCGGAACATGCATTCAGCTGTGCTCCGTTGGGCATCACAACAGTAAAACATAACCAAACATAAAAGAAAGTATATACATAAATGGACAGCCCTATTTGCGGCTTGGCACTTCATACAAGTGCCGTGGGGGTAGAAGCTTGTGTCTTCTTTTCCTGGGGAGGCTGCGCTCCCTGAGGGCCTTTGTGTCTAGGCAATTAAATTATGAACCTCCCTCCCTCCTGCACTTTTCCCTTACCCGTATCTGGGGTGCATCACAATAACCCTCTTTTTTTTTAGTTGGGTTATAGATTCGGTTATAGATGTGTCTGTTTAGGCATTTTAGACATCTGCAGACCCCCCACAGGGACCCCATCCCTATCAGACAGCGGCTTCATTCCGTCCCTCTGAGTGGTGGCTTATTATCTATGCAGGTTGCCTTAACCAAATAACTAGCGAGTATTAACTATCAATGTTTAGGTGTGTTAGATTAAATTAAAAAGCTTTCACACTAGCATAATCAACTTTATGGCAAGAATATTTGCGGATCAACCGAGGCCCACACAGGGTGGTCTTCAAAAGGTCCCAGGAGAAAAAAAAAAAAAAAGAGAGGGTACAGGATGTTACCTCTATCATAATAATGTGTCCACCAAATTTTCATGCACCCCCTTAAATCTCCTTCCATAACGTCGCCCACTTACGGCCTAAATATCTCCAATTCTCCTAAAGGTACAGAATACTTATAGGATTGAAATCCCGGGTCCTAGGCCTATGCCTTAGCACACAACCCCGAATAACCCAAGGTTCTAGCTCTAGCTTCGAGACAGAACCAAATTCCCTCCAGGGGAACTCCTCCTTTAACCGTACCCCCCATATACCCTATAACCCAAATTCTAAACCTATCCTCTTCCTCCCCCCCCAGATCCCCTTCCTACATCCATCGTTTTAATAATCACTGAAAGCGAGACATAAAACTACTTAACAATTAGGTACACTAAGTTATGTTACTCAACTCATATCGCTAGCAAACTGACCTTAAATCCTTAATAGTGTATTGCAGAGCTTCAAAATTTGATATAACTAGATATCAACTGTTTAGTCATTTTTGTTAACACTGTATGTTATTATTGCTCCCAGAGTGCATCCTAGAGTACCGGGAACCAACAACCTAAAGCGACACAAAATACACCCCTTTTGAGCTTGACTTATACAGTAACAAGACAAACGGAACCGGCGTCAAAACCAACAGGTGATATAAACAAGCCAAGCGACCTTGACTCTGGACCACTCTTGAGCCAAGGTAACAAAAACCCTTCCCACACACACTAACACGTCACAGTAACACACTCACACAATAAAATCTAAAAACAGAACCGACTGCTAGAAAGGGGACTTTCCCACCTGTTACTTACACCAACAAATGCACAACATCTCACACAGCCAAACTCGCTAATCCACATCTATATCTCAAGCCTCACCATGTCCCTCCTAACAATACACACGCAAAACGCAAGGGGCTTAAACACCCTTGAAAAAAGATCAATAGCCCTATCATACTTCCACAGACACAAAAATAACAAGTTCCCCTGTTCACCAGATCATTACATCTTCCTCCTAGCTCCCCAGGGCCTCACAAAAATGAAATAACCCTCTTCAACCACCTAGCCATAGCAGCCTCCCAACTAATACCCACATATTGGAAACAACCAAAACCACCTCCAATTAGGGACTGGATTCTGAGAGTCGAGGACATTAAGCAGATGGAAGAACTAACACATGCCAGATTTGGGAACTATGGGAAATTTGTCAATACATGGAAACTATGGAACAACTTTATCACACCCAAACTACACACAATATTCTGACTTGAATCCCTATCAAAACCACAAACAAATGTCTAGCGGAATATGCCCTCTTCTCTTCTGATGGATGTTAGGATCGCAGGGGAGTGACTCGAGACAGATACCCAAAACGGATATCTTGATACTCCAACCACTGGTTTGCTTACCATAACCTTGACGTATAGATTGACGTATAGGTTGTGTCAATAACAAGGTCCTGGTGCTCTAGCTATATGGTGCACAATTCGCCATGGGCCGATATCAACTTACTGTTTAGTTGTTTAAGTGAATACATCCCACAACTGGAGCACAGACTAACACACCGATTTCACTCAATTATGAAAACATTGCCTTTACCTATCTTTAGTATTGTTAAGATAACATCATTCTGTAATACATCGACTTCACGCCTCAGGTTGTACCAATGTATAGTTGTAATGTATTGAATACTCTACTCAAGCATTCATATCGTTTACTCGCACTACCAATGTTGTACATATTTACGTAAAAAACAATAAAAATCAAAATTTAAAAAAAAAAGTCACAGGAGCTCACAGTCAATGTTCGTTTCGCCCTTTTCCACTGCGGCAATAACCTTTGTGGCTCCTGCTTCAGGTTACTGGGGGGTTCTTGTTTGATGCCCCATTCTCTGAGGACTGGGGCTCTTTCCTCTCAGGTGAGCAACACAGCTGTCTTGTCTCCCCTCTGCACTAAAAGCTTGACTAGATATCTCCAGCGGTATACAATGCGGTTGGCTCTTAGTGCTTCTGTGATGTTGTGGAATGTTCTCCATTTCTGCAAGTTGAATGCTGAGACATCTGCAAACAACATGATTTTGCGGTACTGCTCCGGTAGGTCTGCTTCTTTAAAGTGATAGTAGTGCACACAGACTAAGATGTCTTGGGAGGCATCTGGCAGCAAGAACTTAGGCCTCGCTGTTCTGTGGATGCGGTCAAAGATGAGCATAGCTTGTGGGATATCTGGCACAACCGCATGTAGGTAGGCCATGACATGCGCTATTATTTCATTCAGGCCCACGGTCTCCGCCACCCCTCTCAGCCTTAGGTTGTTTCAGCGGCTTCGGTCTTCCATATGTTGACATCTTGTGCTGCAATGTGGGCTGCAAGCTGTTATATTTTGCTAGCGAGGTCATTGTGTGCCTTCTCAAAGTCGGCCATTTTCTCCTCCATGTGTGAGGTTCTGGAGCCTAGGTCATGTAGCTCCCTTCTCAGGTTCCCTACGGATGCCTGTATTGTCTTCAGGATTTTTTCAGACATTTCTTCCAGCATGCCCTACATGATCGATTGATTCAATGGTGCTGGGTCGCTGGCCACATGAAGAGCTGGCTCTAGACAATCGTCAGCGCCATCTTGGAGTTCCACCACCAGAGAAGAAGCCTTGTTTTGGCTCATTTTTGGGGCAAAAAACTGCGTCTTGTCCGTCCGGTCTGCATTTCTTTTCGCTTTGGGGTAAGACATTGTGATGTTTTTTGGCACTATATGTGGTTCAATTGCAAAGATTAGGCCTCTCATCACGGAGCTTCAGCTACATGTGACTTGTCTCGTTGGTGTCCAGGCCACGCCCCCTGAATAAAATGTTTTAAAGTCTATATGTAATGAATAATCAAACAATTATTTATTTAATGCATTTAATTATGCTGACATTATTTAATTAATATTACTGAGCGTTCGTCAATTAAAATAGGTTTTACAAATTAATACCCAACTAATGAATAAAGCAACTAATTAGTTAGAAGCACTACATAATAAAAGATCATCTAAAAGGAGAACTCACCAATATCTTCAACTACATAATAAAAACAGGAAGCTGTACTGGAGAACTGTTGAGAGAGAACATTGTCCCAATCCCAAAAGTAGATCAAGACCCAGAATTAATTGGTAACTACAGACCTAAATCATTAATTAACACAGATATCAAAATATTATCTTCCAAACTCGCAGACAGATAAAAAATAGTCATACCACAACTAATCAATAATAATCAAGTAGGATTCATACCAGGGAGGTCCTCAATTAACAATATTAGAAAAATAATAAACATACTAGAAGAAACAGAGATTAAAGGAATCCCTCAAATACTACTGTCAATAGACGCAGAGAAAGCTTTTGACATGGTTGGGTGTGGTTTCATGTTAGCGACTTTACAACAATATGGAATTAATACAAGCAGGAATAATACCACAAGCTATATCAGCCTTCTACAGTTCTCCTTCAGCCACAATAACAGGGTTAGGATTCACATCACAACATTTCAGATTTAAAAATGGGACTAGACAAGGCTGTCCTCTTTCCCCTTACTGTATATAATGGTGTAGAACCTCTCGCGATTCTAATAAGACAAAATTCAAAAATTAAAGGATTTACGAATGCCCTCGGACAAAGCAAATTAAATATTTACGCAGATGACATCCTACTAAATCTAGAAGAACCAAAAAACCAAGTCCTAGAGTTACTGAAGGAGATAAATAAATACTCTAAAGTGTCAGGATACAAAATTAATATAGAGAAATCAATATTTATAGCAAAAAAACTAAATGAAAAGTTAATCAACTATCTTGTACAAAACCTTGGGCTACCAGAAAACAAGGATATATTAAAATATTTAGGCATAATATTAACCCAAGAATTAAAAGATCTAGTAGAAGCCAAATTTCTACCTTTACTAATTCAGACTAACAAAAATCTAATGGACTGGAAAGGCATGGGATTTTCATGGTCAGGCAGAATCAATATTCTAAAAGCATATATTTTACCAAAATGGCTATATTTATGGAGAATGATCACACTCAATTTCCCAGAAAATTGGCTATATTTAATACACTCATCCTTTTATAAATTTGTATGGGGCGTCAAGAAAGCAAGAGTCAAAATGAAAGTTTTGGTTAGATCAAAGCTGGATGGAGGTTTGGGCTGTCTGGAAATAACACAATGTAACCATATTTTATTATCACAAAATATTGCTGCATCCCAAGAAACATGGTATAAAATGGAAAAAGTTAAGACTGGGATAGGAAATCTAACATTACTATTTTGTATACTAGATATAAATAAAAAAATCATTAAAGAGGCATGAACTAAATCCCAGATACTCAAAGAATTAATGAGTTGGTGGGACAAATTCATAAACAATACAGAACTCAGAAATAGAATAATAGATGCGCTTCCTTCTTCTAGTACCACAGATATGTTGGACAACATAAAAGTAGACACCTGGAAAACCAGGGGGATGAGGAAATTTAAAAACATAATGGAACATAAAATCAAAACCTTCAATCAAATTGTGGAGGAATTCAAAATTCCCCCCAAAGACACTTTTAATTATCTGCTAATTAAGGGTTTCTTAACAAAATATCTCCTCCAAAATGAGGGGGAGGCTATCACAATTCTCAAACAGCTATTTAAATTAAAGAACTATAGAAACCTAATGGCAAAATTAGGTTAATAAGTTATGTACAGATGGAGGCATGATTAACCAATAGAACTAATTAACAAATGGGAAAAAGAGCTTCAAACACATATAGAAGAAGTAGAGTGGATAAGCTCTCTCAATAGGTTAAACAAACATGTACACTGCCTAAATCTTACGGAAACCCAATTTAAGCTTTCAAACAGTTGGCATTTAACACTGAAACAATTAAAGAAAGTCTTCCCAGAGTCACAGATAGATGCTGGAAATGTAACATAAATGAAGGCATTTTAATCCATAGTTGGTGGCAGTGCAAACCCATAAATACATTTCGCAAAGACATTGTAACGGAACTCCCCGTACTCTGACCGAGTTCCTTCCGTTGATGGACGCTTCCTAGCTTGCGCCGAGAACCGCAAGCACCACACCGGACACCACAACCACCGCAGACCCCACAACCACCGTAGCTAAACTGGAGTCTCGCCGTCTTCCATCCACCCTGGATCAGCTTCTGTCCTCCAGGACCTCTCCTCCAGAAGAGCGTATCAGGAACAAGCTCTTAAAAGAGATACTGCTGCTGGGGAGAGAGATCTGTTGTCTCCTCTGCCTGAAGAACACGCTGTCGCTGAGGCGCAGGGACGGAATACTCTGCTATCTCTGCCCGCCATTCTGCTTCCTTCTGCAGACCCTCGGCCAGTTCTCTCCTCATTTTCTGTACATGTTCCTCTATTGGGTTGGGCCCGTAGAGAGCCAACCACCCCTTCAGTAAAGCACCAAACCATACTTGACTGTACCAATACTCCAGGCTTGGTGTTCCCAGGATGCTGCTCCTAGCACTAGGAAAGCCATCCCACCGCTGCCACCACTGTAACAGAATTCCCCGTACTCCGACCGAGTACCTTCCGTTGATGGACGCTTCGTAGCTTCCACAAGCACTGCACCGGACACCACAACCACCGCAGACTCCACAACTGCCGTAGCTTAACTGGAGTTTTGCCATCTTCCTTCCACCCTGGATCAGCTTCTGTCCTCCAGGACCGTATGGTGAAGGCCTCTCCTCCAGGAGAGCGTATCAGGAACAAGCTCTTAAAAGAACTAAGTGATTAAAGCTCAAGGGAGTATAGAAGTATAGCAATCCTCAATGTGAGTATAGCTGTCCCCTCCAATCACGAGACAAGGCTATGTGTTGAGAGTGAAGAAAAACTGACTCCAATGAGCATTTATTCCTGCTTATATACAACTTTCCCAGCAAGGTTACCACCCACGTGGACCTTGTGGGGCACTGGGACTGTAAATTTAACAACCAATAAAATAAAGGCACATGGATAAGCACACCCACTTTTTACACCCTCAGCTTGGGAGATAATTGAGTTAGTTACTGTATCAACTCAAATATCTCCAAGCTAAAAAACATATGCCATTTTTGTAACTTTGTGAGTTTACATGCGATATCAATAAAACTTATATTTTTATAACCAGCAAAATTTGGGGACAAACATATCCAACATTCACTCCAACATCGGTGGAAGTCATATTTTTGGCCGAGGAGTGACAAAGCAGCTAGTTCCAACTGGTTTGGCAGTGTCCCTGGGACAACGCCCTGCTGGAGAACAATGGGACAGGGGGAGGGGAAAAGGCACACCTTCCCATGGATTCAAAGGGGCAGAAAAAGTGTCCCAAAAGTTTCACTATTTCCATACACTGTTTTTAAAGGGCCAGCACTAGTCTAAATAAAAGTCCATAAGACCAATAGTGCTTTTAAAGGGCCACATACCCCCGGGCCATAGTCGCAGGGCAGGAGGCTGGCAAGCAGGCCTCTCCAGGACCAAGTGGGGAAGGGCACTTTGTCACAGACATAATTGAGGCTATATATAAAATAATGAACATAAAATTAGTTTTCAAACCAGAAGTGGTTTTGTTAAGCTTGCACTGGCCAAAAATGACCAAAAACATATTAATGATAATACTACATATAATTACAGCAGCCAAATTGCTTTTAGCACGAAACTGGAAAGTAGAGACAATCCCACAGGGAAATCAATAAGATATTGTGAAATATTGATGATGACAAGAGTACCATGGCCCGAAATGGAGAAGCATTAGCAAACTATACAGGGCAGGTACATGTTTGAAATAAAAAAAATAAAAATAGATTTTACCATTTAGCGTCACATTAAACTATAAAAGACAATAATATTATATTAGGACTTGGAATTAGGCAAGAGTTAAATTACTACTTCCACAATCCAAGATATGTTAGGTTTATGCCAATATTTTCTGTTGATTTGCTTAAAACAAATTGCAAAAAATAGGTTTTTTAGGAACTATATTTTATTCTTGAATAATAAATAACATGTTTGTTGGCATTTTCCCAACCTGTAGTACGCATTTCCACTGGGGGTAAAATCAATTTCCCCTGGGGATACATGAAAAAAATAAGCAATGGCAGATCTGCTGGTACAACCAACTAGAGAGGGGGCTGCAGGCTGTGAAGTGCTACAGGGGGCGGACAGGGACAAGTGCAAGCCCCTAACTCCCAACAACCCTAGCCAGCAGATGTGATGTATGGACTGTTGGGCTGGTATGTGTGTGTGAGTGTATGAGAGTATGTATTGTGATGTATGGCAGTTGGGCTGTTGTTGGCTGTGAATGATGCACTTCCTTTCTTTTGGTTCTTTACTTCCTGTTCCTGTTGGCAGTTGGTGGAATGTTCCAGGGATTTGAAATGGCAGCTGCAGAAACCCTGTGTAACAATGCTGCAATATGAAGATCCTGCTATGTGTGTATTAATAAAGTGAGTACTTCGCTATACAGGAATTATTGGCTTATTTGTACAAAACATCACAGCAGAAGTCACCCCCTGCTCCCAAAAGGTAGGAAACTGGAGGGTGGCTAGAGGTTTGACCTGTATGTGTGTTTTGGGGTGTCTGTGTATCTGCATGTGTATTGGTGTGTATTTTATATTTACTTTTACTACTGAATAAAGGGATTCTTTTGGACAAATATACCTGGTTTGTGACAATTTCCTTTAAATTTAATTTACCATTTTAAAATATATTTGATAATATATTTCCTTTGCTACTTGGCTGTTTACTACTAATCAAAAGAAATCCGAGGTAGGGATTATACCACCAGAGCTGATACCTTCAAGCAGTATGCCTGCCCTACGCTGTTACTCCAAGTAAATCCGAGGTGAGGATCATACCACCAATGCTATATCAATACACTTGTGAGTATTACTCATATCACTCTTTTATACTCTATTTTATCACAATTGAGAGCACTATTATTGCCTTTTATCTTCCTTTTGGAGTTTTGGATTACCAGACGGTGCTGACGGCTACATCTTCCCACATCCCATAAGCAGGGATTATACCACTGTATGCTCTTCACACCAAAGCTGGCCATAGCTCTTTGAAATGTGAGTTCTCTGACTCTTGTTACTTACTGCATTTTTGGACTCTAAACGTACTGCACTACTGGTTGCATTCTGCCTCTTCTCTGTTTCATATATACGAACTAACAACCTGAGACGTAGCCACTCCCATTGAAGAGAATACGTCTTATCAAGTTTCCCTGATTATCTACTGCTACTCTAGCAAGACCTCCTACCCTTTCTTAGACTATTTTATTTGTATTGGCGCAGCCCTACTCCATCTTTTTTGTGTTGTATTTGATCCACTGAAGGACTTGAGGGGTTTCCTTCGCTTGGGTTGCTGTTCATTCTGCATATATTGTGTGTTGATTAGTGCTGAATTCCTGCTGTATTCTGTGTGTTTGTATCTGTGTGTCTGAGTGTGTCTGAGTGTATCTGTGTATCTGCATCTGTGTCAATGTGTCTGTGTGTCTGCATGTGTGTCAGTGTGTCTGTGCAACTGTATGTGTGCCAATGTTTGCATCTGTTTGTCTGTGTATCTACATGTGTGTCACTTGTTCCTGTGTTAATGTTTGTATCTTTGTGTGATTTTGTGTGTGTCTTTTTGTGATTGTGTGTGTGCTTGTATCTGTATGTGTGTCAATGTTATTATCTGTGTCACTGTGCAACTCTGTGTCTGTGTATCTGCATATGTGCAAATGTGTATATCTGGGGCAGTGGAGCCCAGGGCAGAGAAAAAAAAAATATTTTGAAATGATAGCAACTATATTAATAACAAACATTTCACTAATATGAGGAGCACAATTTATGTAGATTACTACCCTCCCAAGGGGTAGAAAAGTAAAAAACAAGTTTGGGATCACTGGTTTAAAAGAATAAAGCTAGCAAGCAGCAGTACAACTGAGGATGAAAAGCTAATTTCATTGATTATAGTTATAATGTTTCTCTACTGTGGTGCAGTGCAATATAACGCCTAAATATTTTAGTAAATACATCATCAGCCCATTTTGATTATTCGGGTAGGATATCTGGGTATATAAGAATAACCTTATATAACCTTATATAAAGATAGAGGAAAAAAATCACACAGATACTTCTTGCTTCTGTTTCTTTATTATAATTACCTCAGCTGCTGCTTCCTGTTTCAGGAGGAAAAGGAAGGAGTAACAACAAACTTTATTTACACTCCTTTTAACCATACAATGTATAACATAAGTTACAGCACTATGAGAGCACTCTAGCTTTTACATATATATATATATATATATATTTAAATATATATATCAACAAATACAAAGCAGAGGGACCATAATGTAACCTGTGGCTCTGAACTGTAATGGCATGTCATCCACAATAGGGATAGTTGTAGAGAAGAGTAGAGAAAATGTTAACTAAAAGTTTTCTTGAAAAAGAAACTCCAAAGAATGTTTAATCCGATCTAGCAGAAATACAAAAAGGTTTTTATCATAGCGGCACTTGCAATGCTTGTAAAAATTCTAACATATCTAATAAATCTGTAAATATGTTCACATCTAAAATTACCCTGAAAAAGTTATAAATTCATATCTACCACTTGCCACTCAAAATTTTTTGTATATCTACTTAATTGTAGTTGTGGCTATTAGTACGTGGGCAAGACATCTAGGAGTTTAAGCACTGGGATTGGTGAACACATTAAAAACATAAAAAAGGGTTTTGTCAATCACAGTGTGTCCAAACATTTTCTGGAGAAACATGGAGAAACATGGATCGGATCCAAAATATCTGGAGTTTCAGGCTATTGAAAAGGTTGGCATTCATTGGCATTCATTGGAGAGATGGAAATGTTTGCACATAAACTCTGCAGATAAGAAACAAAATTGATTTTAAACTTCAAACCTTAATTCCGAATATATTGATATTATTGATTTTGAAATAAGCACCATTTTATAATTCATTAAAAAATGTCATAAATTCCATAAAAACTATGTTTTTTGTTTCATGCCTGGTAGTTTTTATTCCACACTCCTATATTTGTTCCTACTCCATACCTGTGTTTATGTTATTTTTTACCAATTTACTTATATATTCTATTTTCTATATATCAGTGTATATTTATATTCCAATGTATGTATTATCTGTATTGAATGTACTTTTATATTAATTACGGTTTTAACCTATGTATTTATGTATATTTATGTTTTTATTGATCATTACCTCTTATTCCGTTTTTTTCCACATCAAATATGTCGTGTACTGCCTCTAAGGAAATTATGGACGACTTAAAGATTGCCTCATTAAAAGGCACAGGACACTTTCCTCTCAAGCATGCATGCTCCTGCACATCTAAGGACTACATCACTCATAAGACTGCCGTCGAAGCTGAAACACTGCCTACACACAAGAGGGACAGCAGTTATCTCCAATCAAAATTTGCTGTGTTATGTGACACGGTGCACAGACATTTTGGTTGTGGTACATATTGGGGGTGGCGAGCTATGTCTGGTTTTTGCACATATGTTCTAACTAATGCACCTTTTTTTCATTGTGTGTAATTGGTTTTAGGGTATATAAGCCTGCTATGTTAGTTGTCAGGTCGATTTCACCTGAGGAAGAACTCTCTTAAGGTCGAAATGTGTTGTGTTTTTTTTTATCTACTATTGTTTTAACTACAAGTTGGAATAAATATTTTTATACTTTTACCTGGTTCCTGGTTCCTGCTTTTCATCTGGAGACCTCAAGATTCATCTCTATCCCTATTGTTGATAACATGCCATTACAGTTCAGAGCCACTCTTTAAAGGCTCTGGAAAGTGTGAGTGTTCCATTTTTATTGTATCACTGTTATATCTATGTATACAGGTTACACTATGGTCCATCTGCTTTGTATTTATGCTATTTAGGCTTCTTATCAAGTGAAAAGACCCACTACATTTCATTTTTCCTAAAAGGTAAAGAATAAGTATCACAGTATGCGCTTTGACATGTTTTTCTGTGTGGTATATCTGTGTCTGGTTAAGTGTACTTGGTGGCAATAAACTTGGAGTGTTTCCTAGGCTGTGTAAATCAATCAAAAAAGCCCCCTATATGAAGAATATCCAAACAGGTGTGGTCAGTCAGAGTGGTTACCCTCCACTCTGGGCATGAACCCTACTACTAGTGTATAAAACAAAAAGCAGGGAAAATCTCTCTGGAGAAATCCCTCTTAGGTATAAAAAAGATAATTGTTTGAAAAATTAAACTAACAACATATAACCATAAATGAGGAGGAGGATAACTATATATTCACTAGAAATTGGTAATAGGTATGTTTGTGATGGGTAAACCAACCGGCTTTAATGATTTTACCAAAATGTATTACCCATATCTAGTGCCATTTGTAAAAGCATAGAAATATCTATTGCTTATTATCCTAGTGATATATTAAAGCATATAGACTCAAGTTACCAATGTCTATATAATATGGGTCAGTTTACTGAAAAAAGCTCCTTATAATATAGTCCCAGTTAGACCTTAAAGAGGTGGGCTTATATCGACAGACATTAGATAAAAAAGACAAATAAGGGAGACTTGCTAAAATATTAAATAGCTAGAATAGGAGAAAACAAGATTTATATAGAGGAGTAAGATGCACGTAATTATAAGACCTATATGTTAACACAGGTCAATGAAGCGTTACTACAGGACAATATCTACTGTGTAAATATATAACAAATTTACCCTAGAGAAGGGTAGTGTATAGTGAAAGGTACAGAATCTTAACCTCTCACTATAAAATGATGCGGCATAATACTGTGGTATAAATACCCTCCAAGCTATTAGCTCAACACTTTTAAAGAATAAATACAAACATATCTTAGTGGAGTTAATTATTGCTGGTTGTTATCGATGTATAATGTCTGTCTCGGTTTGAGGAGATAATAAAATACTATAAAGACAAGGATTGAATCCGTTCACAGATTCTGAATTGATCTAATAGTTTCTTAGAAGTGTTGGCTACATTTTGGTAAAATCAATAAAGACGGTTGGTTTACCCATCATACCTAACGTACCTATTACCAATTTCTAGTTAATATAAATTTATCCTCCTTCTCATCTATGGTTATATGTTGCTAGTTTAATTTTTCAACCTATTATCTTTTTTTACCTAAGAGGGATTCCTCCAGAGAGATTTTCCCTGATTTTTTGTTTCCTAGGCTGCATGGTGTATTTTTATACGCTTGAAGCAACCCTTATATATACTGTTTTACACAATTTAGATTCATGATCAAGAATGGGTCAAAAACAGAGCCTTAGCCCAGAATAAATAAAAAGGCCTAATTGGAAATGAATTGGTCTCAGAGTGTCACATGAAGTTTGAAATCTGAATGTTTTCCTTAAAATGGAAAAAGGAGTCACACATGCAGTATTCATCCAAGAACAACAGAAATAAGCACTAGACTTGGAAATTCATTTAGCACCAAACTGCAATTTAGACAAATTCAGGCCAATAGGGGATTTTAAAGAATTTCCCATTTCCATGCAGCCTTGTGCCAGATTTCTGGGGGAATTGACAATGTTATTTTTCCCTTCGGAATGCAGAATGCTGTTCTTGGCACAAGAAAAAAGGATGGAATGGAGAAGAGGCCTTTTTAGGTGGAGACAAGCAGCTTAGGTCCACATAATAAACAAGCAGTCTGCGCAATCATGTGGTAGTAGCAAAAGATGATTGATGGTTAGGGGGAAGCCACTATATGTTGATTTTATTCACTGACCAATAGAGGGGAGGCGCAACAAGAGGAACAATAATATAACTACTTTCAAGCAGGATTTTTACAGACACATTTACTTTAGCTATTGAGGTAAGCAGACAAGTAGTGACCCTGTGTCTTTACCCCTGTAATGCCTGTGTTGTAGAGGGAGATAGAATGTACCATTGATTCCAGTGTGAGACTAACTTTAGCTGTATGCTGTATCATACTATCAGGAGCACTAGAGAAAACTTTGAGTGGGGGATAGGAGAGTGGCACTTTTTTTTACTGTTTGTAGGAATAAAATCATTTTTGCTTAGCCTAGGCCATTGATCTTAGCTTGAAAGATGGCTTGTCAGTATATAATTGTTAAAAGTTAAAATTGCCAATATATAATTGTTAAAAGATAAAATTGTGTACATTTGTCAACTGTATGGAAAAAGAACAACCTATTTTTTGTGTGTGTGTGTGTGTGTGTGTGTGTTTAGTCCAGTGTGTGCTGTGCAAGTGGGCGAGCTCAGCTAAGTGTTTCTTAATAACAAACAATACCATTAGAGCAGTAAATCCACCAAGAACTTATCTATTTTGTAACACAAACACTAATAAAGGCGTGTTTACTTACATAATGCACAATTATTCTTATCCAAGGTTTACTCTAATAAGAAATAGAAACCCAATATCATCAATGTCATGTACCATTCCCAAGTTGAAATTGAGCGAGGGCAGGGGAAGGGGTCCTGCCCTCAAATCCACCATCAGCCATGGCTTCTAAGATTTGGCTATAAGGGCTGTTAATACCTGCACCATTACTGCCTCCACCATCATTGCTACTAGCAGCATTTTGCTTAATGATAGTGGAACTAGTAGCATGACTTGTATGTACAATTCAATACCCAGGAGGCAATTGTTTTTTTTCTACAACCTTTTCATGTGGCAACAACTTGTGGAATTGCAGCTTGTTCTACCTCCGTTGGTACAAGCATTATACTTTTTCACCCAAGAAACAATTAAGGGAGAGTTCAGCGAAGTCTACATTGGGGGGTTTGAGTGGGGGGGGAGGGGGGGGGTATCAGATCCACTCTAATAAGGACTTCCAGCAAAGTGCCAAAGTAATGTACCCCAATCAGGTATGCATTCTCACCTGCATCTTCAGGAGATGTAAGAAGAAGAGTTGAGGGTACTGTATCACAACAACAAAACAAATGTTGAAATCATTTTAAATGCATCTAAGAAGGCAAACTTGCAAACTCAGAATTGTGCAGAAGTGAGCAGGAGCAAGTGAGGGACCATCTGTAAAGATATCCAAAGTCTGTATTAACTGGGAAATAAGCAGAACAAGGATGTACTAAGCAGTGGTGTATTTTGGATTTGTGCTACCCTAGGTAGGACTACATTTGGTCACCCCCAAAATCTAAATTTGCCCCCCCCCCCCAATTCGTGTCAAGGACACTTTTTTTGACTGACAGACACATGCCCTCATTGAAACATGCACTGATATACACTTACCGACAGATACACAGTCATTGGCACACACATACAGTCATTGCCACACACTGTTTAACCAACATACACTTTCAATGACAGACACACATTGACAGGCACACACTCTCATATACACATAAAATGACATACACACACTGACACACACTCACAGGCACACCCATTCTCACTGAAAGACACACACTTTCACTCCCCCCGCCCCCCTGAAAATGCCTTGCTTGCCTTGTGGTAAATACATCCCTGGTACTAAGGCAGGCAGGTCCACTGGTGCTAAATCTTAATTTGCACATTTGTCACAATTTACCACAAGCTCTACTTTCTCCATTATTTCTACTACCCCACCCTTAGGTAGAACAGGGGATGGTGAGGATAGTGCCAGTAGTCAACAGAGGGAGTTTGACAAGAACATTTACATCATGCTGTAAATTAAAGAAAAAAAAAGAAAAAACAGAAAACAATTTAAAATAAAATAAGTTCATTTTGCCTAGCTCCAACTGCCATTGTACCTTACACCCACTTTAAATTTAAAATTTAAAATTTAAATTTAGATTTAAAGGACTACTCTAGGCACCCAGACCACTTCAGCTTAATGAAGTGGTCTGGGTGCCAGGTCCCTCATTGACAGCCGCTAGAGGCGTTTGCATGCTTCTCACTGTGAAAAATTGTAAATGCTTTCCTATGAGACCGGCTGAATGCGCGTGCAGCTCCTGCCGCGCATGCGCATTCAGCCGAAGAGGAAGATCGGAGGCGGAGAGGAGGAGGAGAGCTCCCCACCCGGCGCTGGAGAAAGGTAAGATTTTAATCCCTTCCTCTCCCCAGAGCCCGGCGGGAGGGGGTCCCTGATAGTGCCAGGAAAGCGAGTATTGTTTTTTTTAATATTTCTAGTAAGAGACTGATTATGCTCAAAGCTTCTTTCCACAGTAATATACACATTGTATGGCTGCAGCTTACTGTACAAGATAGCCCTGCATACACTGACTGAGTGTAGCAGGTCTTTTTTTTTAACTGTTTATAGAAAGAAAATATTCAAAAATGTAGTGGAGATAAGTCCCTCGGTGGCTAAGAAACTGCATGGTGATTATTGTGGGCTCTTAATATTCAGGAACAAAACTGGTGTTCATCTAAAATAGTTATTTCTGGTTTAAAAAAAAACACCCAAATATTGCTCTGTATTGAAGAGAAGTTGATCTTGGACTTAATGAAGGCACACTCTGCTTCACACTAGAGACTATGCTCCTCTATAATGTAAGATCATGGTCACACTATCTCTATGCCATATATTCATGGCTATATATATGGCTACCTTGAAATGAGTGTGGGTTCAATCGCTAAGAGAAATTGAAAGCATTTAATCAAAATCCATTAAGAAACATAAAAAAAAAAAAAATACAGCAAAACACAGTTTTATTGGATATCTACATATCACCCTTTATCAGGCTTTGAGGAAAACATTACAAATGAAAAGAAGAGATGCAGGTAAACATAAAGTGGCCCTGAATCCCCCACCTGGAAATATATATATAGTAGTCAGTTGTAGGTCTTATAAGAAAAAAATTGAACCAAAGAAAGGGTAGGTATCTAGAGATTAGAAAGCTATAGAGTACACCCAGTAAGTGCAATCACAACCTTATAAGGTTAACTCCTATGTCTAGAAAAGAGACTCTGATCGTAGTCTCAATCACCTTCCTGGTTTAAATGTTTTGAAAAACAGCTTTATTAAAAAGGGCTCTAGTAGAATATAAGAACCAGGAAAGGTATGGGTGGTATCTGAATGTAGCGGGAAGACTACTAAGGGGGGAGAGAAGAGGGGGAGGTCCACTAAGGGGGGATGGAGGACCACTAAGGGGATGGGGAGTGAGAGGACCACCAAAGGGGGGGACTGGAGAGGGTCACTAAGGGGTTTGGGGGGGAAAGGGAGGACCACTAAGGGGCTGTGGGAGGAGGACCACTAAAAGAGGTGGAGAGGGAGGACCACTAAGGGTCTTTAGGTTGGGGGTGAGTGAGAGGACCACTAAGGGGGGGAGGGGAGATTGAGAGGACCACTGAGGGAGGGAGAGGGGGCAGGGAGAGGACCACCAAAGATGGACTGGAGAGGACAACTAAGAGGGGGGAGACCACTAAGGGACAGGGAGGCAGGGTCGCCACCAGACATTTTGGGGCCCCTAACTAAGCTCAGGGTCTGGGCCCCTGGGAGCCCACCTCCAAAACCACCCACAGAGACCGCCTCCAAATCCCGCCCACAGGAATACACACAGACACAAACACATTCACTGATACAAAAGGACACAGATACACACACACACACACACACACACACACACAAACTGATACATACTAACAGACACACATACTGATACGCATATAGGCATACATAATGACACACACATATGGAGACATACACATATACAGACACACAGGCGTACATAGTGACAGACACATACTAACATACATACAGACACACATGCATAAGGACATACAGACACATTCATAATGACATACAGACAGATATTCATACTGGCATACATACATTCATACAGACAGACATACATACACACATTCATAATGACATGCAGACATACATACACTGACATTCATACACACATAATGACATGCATACAGGCATACAGACATGCATACAGACATACAGACATGCATTCAGACATACAGGCATGCATACATACAGACATACATACAAACATACATACAGACATACATTCATACTGGCATACATACATTCATACAGAAACTGACATCCATACATGCACACATTCATAATGACATACAGACATACATTCATACTGGCATACATACATTCATACAGACAGACAGACATTCATACACACATAATGACATGCATACAGACATACATACAGACATACATACATACAGACATGCATATAGACATATATACATACTGGCATACATACATTCATACAGACATTGACATCCATACATACACACATTCATAATGACATGCAGACATACATACACTGACATTCATACAGACATAATGACATGAATACAGACATACAGACATGCATACAGGCATACAGACATGCATACAGACATACATACATACATACAGACATACATACATTCATACAGACACTGACATCCATACATACACACATTCATAATGACATACAGACATACATTCATACTGGCATACATACATTCATACAGACAGACAGGCATTCATAAACACATAATGACATGCATACAGACATACAGACATGCATACAGACATACGGACATGCATACATACAGACATACAGACATTCATACAGACATACATACATACAGACATACATACATACTGGCATACATACATTCATACAGACACTGATATCCATAACATACACACATTCATAATGACATGCAGACATACATACACTGACATTCATACACACATAATGACATGCATACAGACATACAGATATGAATACAGGCATACAGACATGCATACAGACATACGAACATGCATACATACAGACATACAGACATTCATACAGACATACATACTGGCATACATACATTCATACAGACACTGACATCCATACATACACACATTCATAATGACATGCAGACATACATACACTGACATTCAAACACACATAATGACATGCATACAGACATACACACACACACACACACACATAATGACATGCATACAGGCAAACAGACATGCATACAGGCATACATACATACATGCATACAGACATACAGACATGCATACATACAGACATACATACAGACATGCAGACATGCATACAGACATACCTACATGCATACAGACATACATTCATACTGGCATACATTCATTCATACAGACACTGACACATACACACATTCATAATGACATGCAGACATACATACACTGACATTCATACACACATAATGACATGCATACAGACATACAGACATGCATACAGGCATACTGACATGTATACAGGCATACAGACATATAGACATGCATACAGACATACATACATTCATACAGACAGATAGAGACATTCACACACACATACTGACATGCATACAGGCATACAGACATGCATAAAGACATACAGACATGCATACAGACATACATACAGACATACATACATACAGACACTGACATCCATACATACACACATTCATAATGACATACAGACAGACATACATTCATACAGACAGACAGGCATTCATACAGATAGACATTGATACACACATAATGACATGTATACAGACATGCATACATACATACAGACAGACATACAGACAGACATACATACACACACAGCTCATTTTCCATCCACCCCCCTGTCTCTTACCTTGTCTTTGCAGGAGGGTGGCTGGGGCTGATGGGACTGGGAGTCGGCTGGCTCTCCCTCTTCATTGGCAGGCGCGCGCTCCTCCCGCACGGATTGAGCTAGGAGGAAGTGACCACTTCCTCCCAGCAGCACTTGCGCTGCGGCGGCATTTTTTTTATTTTTTTTTTAAAGGGGCCCGGTCGCGCTATACCATGGCCACAGCGCTGACCGGGCCCCTTAAGATATGGCCCCATCAGCATGCGGGTCCCGATGGAACTTCACCGGCGGCAGTTCCGCCGCTACACGTGGGGCCCGGGCGGCCGGGCCCCCCAGGGCCGCCGGGCCCGTGACAACCGTCATTGTTTTCACCCCCTGATGGTGGCCCAGCAGGGAGGATAGAGGAACGGTGAGGGATAGGGAAGAGAGGGGAGAGACCACTAAGGGACAGGGGCAGGGGAGAGCTCTAAGGATGGAGGATTAGGGGAGATCACTAAGGAACAGGGGAGATCACTAAGGGACAGGATGTTTGGGGAGAGCACTAATGAACTGGAGTGGAAGGAATATAACTAAGGGACACACCTTGCATTCCTTACTCACAAACACACACTACATCCCTCACACAAATTGGTATCCCTATACACTACATTCCATAAGACACACACATTACATCTTCTACAATAACACATAACACATCCCCTACACACATACACTATACTCCCTGTGAGCGAATTCATGGGTGGGTCATGTAGGTGGACTTATGGGTCATCCTTGTAGGCATACTCACGGTCAGGCCCTGGGAGCCCAGTCCTTGAGCCTTGTAAGGGGCCCCCAAAAAATGGAGCTGCTTCCTGTTCATTAATTGTTGTGAGCATTGTTACAAACAGTCTCCAGAGAGCCTCTTCTACACCAAACCTGTGGAGCAAGACTGCAGCCTGATCCCATCATCATCCTCTTGTCCTCATCTGGTGGTAAGTAGGCAATCCAATATATTATTAGTGACACTAATCTCCAATTTACCTCACATTAAAGGTCCACTCTCATCACCAGAACTACTAAAGCTTACTGTAGTTGTTCTGGTGTCTGTAGCCTGTGCCTGTAGGCTTTTTAATGTAAACACACTGCCTTTTCAGATAAAAGACACTTTGTCCAGATCTGGCGTTGGCCCATATGGCAGATCATATGGATGGGACATTGTGTTGTCACATGGTGGGCAGAACATATTGGGGGCGGAAAATTTGTTTGCCTAGGACGGTAAAAATCCTTGGACAGGCCCTGCTTCAGAATTGCCAATTCTCACCATTTCCTTTGACTTCATTTTCAATCTCGCACTCAGTTTGTGCTCTGCCAGTTTGTGGTCCTTGCCTAATTCAATGTATGTGATTCTTTGGTACTAATGTTTTGATAATTGAGTGTAATTGTTTGGGTAAAATGCTTGTCCTTAGTTCTCCTTGTTTTCTGCCTTCATCTGACCTTGGCTAGTCTGACTAAGTTTCTCTCTGATATCCTTTATTTTAATAAATAATTACTCTATTATTGATTCCACTTTTGTATCACCTCTTATTGTGTGTCTCTAAGTGTAAGCCTTTCTAAGACCTGTTAATACTTCATCTATACTGTTCTTCTCTGCATTTAGGGATTATATCCTTAGTTAACCTAACATTAACCTGTTATTTTACCCTATTCATTTATTTTAATTTCTTCTCCGGCCACATACTTGCTGTGCCTGTTCCCTGGAAGTTATTCCAGGGAATAACTGCTTAATTGTCATCTGAAAATGCTGGATTTTAATAACCATAATTGGTTCAAAAGGCTCTACAATATTATTTTGCTATGAAGAGTAATTGAATTTACAAACATTTTCCTTACACTGCTAGGTGTGTTATTACCTAATAAGGTAAGTATATTAGAACATTGCTGTTTTTTTCTTTTACAAACCTGTCTTACTTTGATTTCTTAATGGCGACTCTAGCAATAAAATATGGGGGAGGGTGCACATAAGATACCACAGTCAAAGTGGAGGGAGGTACTAATAGTTTCCACTGGTGGTGTGGTAAAGTGCCACCATTGGTTTTCTGGTTAACTGTTTAGCAGATCATTCCCCAGTGTTTGCTATCTGTTTAATAGACGTGCCCCTACTCGCGGTATAGCAAGTAGGGGCATAATTTACTAATACTAAGTAATTTTTACTTAGTATTAGTAAATTTGGCTGAAAGACCAATTCAGATCTTTCAACCTTTTAGTAGATAGCTCCCTTATACTGTGGGAATTAGGGAGTTATCTACTTATTCATTCCTGTCATTATATTGACAGGCTAAGTAACTTACATTTTCTATCAAAGGCATGTTACTTGATTGTTGTAAGTGTTGCAAATGCTTACAGCTGAATCCTGACTATGTTTGTATACTTTTTAATTAAACTTGTATACAGTGTAACATTCTTCTTCTTCCACTGGGTAAGTATATTAGTACTTAGGCAATACTATGCTTCGGAACTTCGGCACTTCGTAAATTCTGTAATATTGGAACTTCGGAACCTCGGCAATTCAGCACTTCGGCTATTTGGAAGTACCCGAATGTCCGAATTTCCCAAAATTCGTCTGAATTCATATTCGGACCGAAACGAATTGCACATGTCTAAAAGGCACCAAATAAGGAAGCTATTTGCTAAAAAGCATGCTAAGTTGGTATCCTTAAATATCTAAATCCCACACAGGCGTACCAAATTAGGGACTCATTTACTAAACAGCTGAAAGATCAAAATTAAGAAAAGTCCTTTTTATTAATTTTGATCTTCTGGTTGTTTAGAAGATAAGGGCGTTATTTGCTATGCTATCCATATGTGGGGTTTCCATATTTAAGGACACAAATAAAGGGAGCTATCTTCTAAACAGTCGAAATCCCTCATAAGGGTACCAATTTATCTACTAAAAAAACTTGAAAGGTCAAAATGAACTAGAAGATAATTTATTTGTTATCCTTATATAGGATTAACTTATTTAAGGAAACTAAATTAGGGGGCTATCAAAACCAAGCACACAAATATAAATATAACAATTTATTATCATATAATTTAACTAAACCCCCATTATTTTTGCCTAAATTAGGTATTTTTTTAAAAACACAAATAAAATCTGTCAACATTGAAGTTGCATATATATATATATATATATATATATGGAGTGCCTCTTGTAAAACCCTTTTTCCTGTTCACCTTTCTCATGAGATGTGAGATGATGATTTTGTGCAACCTAAACAACAGCCATAGCTACACTAATAGCATTAATGGTAACAGCCTACTACGAATAGCACTATTACACAACATTTGAAAAGAAACACAGTTGTGAAAATTAAAAAGATAGTAAAAATGGAATCTGGATCATAGCATGAATTAAATAAAATGGATAAAATGTGTTAACTCAAGGTAGGCAAGCTCCAGATGGAACGAGGAGGTTCATAAATTTAATCCAACACATCAATTTGACAAAAACTCCTTCTATGCTCCTATCATTGGATGAAGAGAAGGCGTTTGATAGGGTACACTGGGGGTACTTGGGGAGTACATTCAGTAGGTATAATATACCATTGTCTTTTATTGATGCAATAAAGGCACTTTATGTTGCCCCTACAGCCCATGTTTCGGCCTCAGGTTTTCAATCAAGAACCTTTTCCCTTACTAATGGGACACAACAAGGTTGCCCTTTATCCCCGGTTCTCTTTGTTTTGGCAATGGATCCCTTGGCCGAACTAATTAGAAGGACCCCAAAAATTGAAGGCATGAGTATTAAAGGATCCACCCATAAAATTGGTCTATTTGCCGATGATGTTACACTAGCGCTTAAAAATCCAAAAAAATCCCTGACATTTCTTAAAGAACTCTTACTCCAATTTGGGGAGGTATCCTACTATAAATTGAATGAATCCAAAACCCAGGCCCTCCCACTTCATATGAATAAATCCGATATAGTCACCCTAAAGTAAATCTATCCATTTGATTGGAGAAGTGAATATTTAGAGCATCTAGGCATTAACCTATGTAAAAACGTGTCTAATATGCATGCCCAAAACTTAAAGAAAGTATGGCCGGACTTACAAAGAGAGATGGAGAGATGGTGCGGGATGGAACTCTCATGGCTAGGGAGAATTGCTTCTATTAAAATGTCAATTTTTCCTAAAATATTATATTATATTTATAAATTTTATATTACTTTAGGACTATACCTCTATCCATCCCATTATCCTTTTTTAATAAAACGCATTCAGTTATGTTAAAGTTCATCTGGAATAACAAGTCCAGCAGAATCAAGCTCACATCCCTGCAGCACCATAAATCCCATGGAGGTATTGGAGTGCCAAATATCCGGAAATACTATATTGCCATGAATGCTGCAGTGGTCGTTAGCTTCAATAGTCAAGTAAATAGGCCACGATGGATGGAAATAGAGGAAGCTAAAATTCTCCCATTCCAACTTAAAGAATTACCGTGGTTGAGTCCTGAAAGAAGGCCTGGAGTCGCTAAATTATTTCTATCAACAAAAACTACCCTTAAAGCCTGGGATATAGTGTTTAAAAACAATCATCACTCAGTAAAACTGTATAGGGCTATGCTGATTGAACTACTGAAACACTATATGCCCTCTTTGGACTCAGATCTGTTGAAGAAATACCACTTGAACAATATAGATAGTTTTTTCCACGGCAATACTATTTTATCATATGAAAAATTACAATTTAAACATAGATTGATGAATGACTGCAAGGAAGAATGCATGCTGGTTATTGAGAAACTGAAAGAACTATATAATATCTCAGACACCGATAAAAATTACAAAGAGTTAGAATTATCACCATTGGAAACATTGTTTTTGCACGACCCAAATAGGAAGGGCACAATATCAATGTGTTATTTACTACATAATACCAATACCACTGTTAAACTTAAGCACATGCTATCTTGGGAGGCGGAGCTGGGCACCCAATATGAGTTAGAGGATTGGTTTAGTTTTTTTAAATCATTAAAGGGAATATCTTTTTGCTCTGACCATTTTGAAAATCATTTTAAAAATTTGTATCGATGGTACTTAGCTCCGTCCAGACTACACAACATGAACAACATGTATTCTAACCAGTGTTGGAGAGATTGTGGCGGTTTGGGAAATATGGCCCACATATGGTGGTATTGCCCAAAAATAACCAAATACTGGAAAATGATTTATGATCTAATCATTAAGGTAGATAGGAACATTGGTACTTTCACATCTGAGCTTGCTTTATTCAAGAAATTCCCTGAGTTCGTCAGCAGAATTAACAATAATAATAGGCCACATTCTGATAGCGGCCACCTTTTGTTTGCCTAGGTACTGGAAATCTAAAGATATGCCATCACTTAGAGAAGTACTGAACCTACTCCTAGAAATTAAAGCGCACAAACTATCACATAGAAGTAACTCGTACCTCTTTGCACAATTAAAGTATTATTGGGATATGTGGGAAGACGAAATTTAAAAAGCCTAAAATCTGTAACAATTTGTCCTATTGTTGCAATGTATCACTCAAATTGTATGCCTTACATATTACTATATTATTCGTCACATTGGATGGATCTCCCCTTCCCTCTTCTAAGTTTCCCTCCCCTTCCCAACCCTCATTACAATGTTTTTATAATTTGTTGTAATGTTACAAAAAAAATATATAATTTTTTTCAATAAAAACTATTTGAAAAAAAAATGTGTTTACTCAGTAAAAATGAAAATGAATTGCAGCATAATGTTTAAACTAATAATAATAAATAGTAAACTCAAATACGTGTGTGGTTATCTCTCAGGCAGCATGAAAAAATAAGAAATATTCTGTGTACATGATTTAGACTTTGCTGAGATTAGTTACGTCAATGTTCTTTTCATCCAGTTTATGTGTACAATGTTTTTTTCAGTTCCTTTTTTCAGGAGTAAGTAAAGAAAGATTGAGCATGATATGGATCTTCTGTCTGAAATAAAATTATGAACATTTTCAACCTATGAGGCCCTTCGTTATCATTTTTTCGACAATACATATATTCCTATATCAGCAACTTTTAATTATTGAGACAATATCTTTCCAATCCAAAGTATTTTCATCAAATAAACATTACATTATTTTTTGACATCAATATTGCAATTAGACTAATGTAACAAAAGATTTAAAAAATCAGAATCACACTATAGCAATCCTCTTAATAGCAAATACAGTATCTCACAAAAGTAGTACACCCCTCACATTTTTGTAAATATTTTATTATATCTTTTCATGTGACAACACAGAAGAAATGACACTCTGCTACAATGTAAAGTAGTAAGTGCACAGCCTGTATAACAGTGTAAATTTGACGTCCCCTCAAAATAACTGAACACACAGCTCTAAACATATTCTATCTGATTTGTTTGCTATACATTGCATTGTGAGGAATTATTTCCTCCCACATTCATATATTTATTTAGAAAAAAATGTTTGTGCACTAAAACTTATAAATGTTACATAAGATAAAATAACATCAAGTGTTATAGCTTCATGATCTTGTTTAACACAAGACATTTGAAACTTAAAATTGTAACTAGCATAGTCCAGCTGAATCGTGTTATTATAGTAATTTCAAAATTAAGATCAGGTATAAATAAATAGCCAGCATGCGGTAAATATACATCAAAGTCCTCAAAGGTTAACAACAAATAATTAACAATAAAAGTCTGCTGGGTAAATAAAATAAATACACTAATAAATAAATAAATAAAAATAGCACAAGTCCCAAGAGTCATGTCAGATCAAGTTTAGGTAGACAGCCAGCTAGAAAGCCAAATAGATAGACAGACAGACAGGCAATTACAACGTCCAGTTTGGCAGCTTTGTAGTGATTGCTCCTGAGCCAATTGCCCAGCCATTTCATAAATATATTTGGGAAATAAAGGCAAGTACTCAATATAGCTTAAAATATCAAGAAAATAAACATAATTATTATACTATAAACATTTTTTGTTTACTCCACCAGACCTTTATCAAGCATGCCCCTGACTGACTGACTGATTGACTGGTTAATTAGTTAATTTATTTAATTTAACCATCAAGTTTTTCATGTAATTTAGATACTTATGCTTTTTACTATTGCTTTTCATTACAGACTGGACTCTGCTAACTTGAGTAATTTGTCCTAGTGGAGATAATATTGGTATTATTCAGTAGGAAGCCAGCACAATGCTATGCCCTGGATAGGTAAACTGAACCCTTCCCATTTTCACCAGACAGGAAAAGATGCATAAATGGAGACAGCCAAAGCCCTACCACACACTTTTATGTATTTTAACACACTAATTAATGTACATTATCCATCACCTAGGTTTTCCATTAAAAGAACACTTCAAGCATTATAGACACTACAGTGTTACAAGTGCCATGGTGCCCTGCCAGGGTAAGTTGTTAAGCTGTTTAAAAATGTTTTTTTTTTCAATTTACCTAGGGTCCACCAATCATTGGTTACCTCCTCCAAGAGAGTGAAATTTTTTTACATTGATGTAACTTGATAGCGCAAGCCTTAGCTCAATGGATGAGAGTGCTCAGCTATTGTTCTCAACCAATGATCTGGCCCAGCTCATAGCTTCTGGCACTCCTGAAGGCTGTGACAGACACCTGGAGGACACCAACTAAGGGTGTCAAACCATTTGCAATTCTTGTACCATGTTGCTGTAGTTATGTTTGGTAAGAATAAAACATAGAAAATATACAAGATCCAGCACACTCACTCATTCACTAATCAGTAACTTCAAGTCTCACAGAATGTAATATTTTTATTTAAAAACACCTCACCTGAGCAAAAATAATGGAGGTTTAGTTACAGTATATGACCATACATTGCATAAGCCTATCACACCGTCAATTTACGCCGTTCTTGGCAGGTTATACTGCTCAGGAATGGTTTGAGGAACTCACTCCCCCGCCTCAATTCCCTGATCTATAGGCTATCTCACCCCCCCGCCTCACTTCCCTGATCTATAGGCTATCTCACCCCCCCGCCTCACTTCCCTGATCTATAGGCTATCTCACCCCCCGCCTCACTTCCCTGATCTATATGCTATCTCACCCCCCCTGCCTCACTTCCCTGATCTATAGGCTATATCCCCCTGCCTCACTTCCATGATCTATAGGCTATCTCTACCCCCTGCCTCACTTCCATGATCTATAGGCTATCTCACCCCCTGCCTCATATCCCTGATCTATAGGCTATCTCACCCCCGCCTCACTTTCCTGATCTATAGGCTATCTCATCCTATCTCACCCCCCTCCCACTTCCCTGATCTAGGCTATCTCACCCCCCGCCTCACTTCCATGATCTATAGGCTATCTCACCCCCCTGCCTCACTTCCCTGATCTATAGGCTATCTCACCCCCCGCCTCACTTCCCTGATCTATAGGCTATCTCACCTCCCCTGCCTCACTTCCCTGATCTATAGGCTATCTCACCCCGCCGCCTCACTTCCCTGATCTATAGACTGCTGGCTGCACTCTGTGCTGCTCCTCTGTGGATTCAGTCAGGAGAGAGAAGCAGGGATAAGATGTAGCTTCCTATCCCTGTCTCTCTCCATACACAGCGCGGAATTGCACTGTATTTTCAATCCCCTGCGGACGCCCATGCTTGTAATGTTGGTAGGTAAGCTGTCAGTAAGGTGTATGCATACATTTAATAGGGAAGTATTTTTTGAAGTGAGGGCCCGTGTCTAAGGATTCAGGTTTATGGTGCAGTATTCTAAAAAAAACGTAATTTTTTTATGGAGAGATAACTAAGAAGGTTTGAGCATACAAAAATACAGCATATTAATGAGGCCCAAACCAAATGCATTCAATGTTTGTTGGTGTGCAGAGTCTCATTTTTTAACAGGTTTTAGGATACTTAACATCCAGACTTTAATCATATTTTGTTAGGCCACACAGATGCAAGGAATAAATAAGTTAAAGAGATATAAAAAATCCCTGGCTTGTATTATACTTTCAGAATAATAATTTGATGTGACCAGGAAGAGTATAGATGAGTTATAAAAGCATAAAACAAGATATAAATAATGTTGCATTCATATTAATGTATGACACATGAATAATTGAAAGATGTTTACGGATATATTGTCTTAGACAATTACAGACAAAATCTATTTATGAATTACACCTCTATGTTATGATTAATGTTGAATGAGGTAAATAAGCATCATTTTCAATAAGCACAATAAGTAAAATCCTTTGTTTGAAGTTTTAATAGTCATTTTGTGTACTACAAATATCTTTACTAGATTTATATTCTGCAATAATGTTTGGTCCTTACATTATCTTAGAAAAAAGTCTAAAACATAAATGATGACACAAAATATACATACACGGATGTAAAAGGACCATAAAGTAAAAATTTAATTTTCAGCAAAATTGATGTAAGCGATGCTTTCTCAAAAATTATATTTATATCTTGATCTATTTTGCAGCAAAGCGAAGCTAACCACCAAGCACCCAAAAGAAGAAGAGAGGACAAATAGCTTCTCCTATGTTTGCTATGAACTACAATACACTCACTCAACCTATTTATTACAACAACAAATTGCAGTTCCTGTACATCAACTCTGTATCAATAATGAGGAAAAACCAAAAAGGTTTATGGTGGGGAAAAAATTGTGATTAAAAACCCCTTCCACCTGGGGGGGCGGAGCCTGATCGCCAAGAAGACAAGACATGCAAAGCGTGGGCTCCCGAGTCTTGACCCAAGATTCCGGGCACAATGCCCGACCACCCAAACACATCAACTGCTGACCGCACTAATCGACTGCAGAAGACTGACCTGAACCCGGGGATACCAGATACTTGGTCCCCCGGCGCCGGTGGACCACGTGCGACGAGCGGCCTGTGCGGGTGGGAGCCGTGGAGAGACGGCCGCTCTCCCGGTTCTCTGGCCGACGAGGGGGCACACACATCTCATCTCCCCCCCCCCTACTGACCGGGGGGGTTATCCCGGTCCCCAAAAACCTGAGCTGCCTCTGGCCAGCACACCTCTGGACACCCGGCAGACCTCTCAAACTGTGAGGCTCAAGATGGCGGACACGCCAGGCAAAGCAGCACTGGGCCAGACAATATAGCAACTGGATAAAGCAGACCCCAGGGATCATGCTACAGACACCCTGGGAGTTATATTTGACAAATTCTGGTCCAAGCTGACTGAATGCGCCAAATTGGCACAAGCCACAGGGGAACCGGACAGAGAAGAACCAGGGCACAATGAAACACGACCTCAGCAGCCTCCTAGGGGCAGACAGCCAGGCCGCATTAACCTGACTGCAAAACCGACACTATATAAAACCCACCGCCGGAGAAAGAGGGCTGCAGCTGGACGCCCTACCAACAGCCGCAGTGCAGAAAGGACCTACATCATACCAACGCCTGGTGGTAAATACCTGGGAAAAACACAGAGACCACCTGTGGGCCGACCCTCGAGAGACCCAAGGAGCAGAACTGCCTTACCCAACCAGGGTGCCACTACCTTGCGGGTGGAGATTGCGCTGGTCAATGCAGGGGCGCCAGCTGCCACACAGGCCCGGGATGCGAGACACAGAATGACCCATGACGCTGAGGGAGTCGGTTGACTTTTGATACCCCATGGCGAATTGGCTTGTTGCTAGCCACCCAAAAAACGCAGTTATAACGAACCATGCCTGGACCCCAGAGGTTAAGCTAACTTAAAGGTCTATATCACATGAATGCTAAGCCACAATAGTCACTAGTGTAATTCAGAATGTACATGTCTGCTGCCTTTGGGCCTACTATTAATGTTGATCAAAAGAAAAGCATAGACGGGTTGTCATTGCCACATTTAAGCCAGTCAGTCATGTGTATTACAACACTTAACATAGTTAACTCTAGAGGGCCAGCTCAGGTTCTGATCGCGATTGTATAGCCTACCATATAAGACATATACTACAGTATACCAGCATACACAACTCAAAGGTTTAAGCTTGTTAATATAAAATGAGGTTGTTAATCCTAGGAGATCTCTGTGCTCTGTTATGATGACCCTAACATGTATAACTCTTGCAAGTCTCCTTCTCTTCTTCTGTACCACCATAATCACATGCCTCAATAAAATAAAGAATTTAAAAATTTAAAAAAAAAAACCCCTTCCACCTGAAGTCTGTGGATAGTTAATACAATGTGAAACAAAAATCTGTACACGAGTCAAGCCATAAGACTTGCTTTTCCCACAGAAATCACAAATCTGCAGTGAGGTTACTGCCGCAAAGGATTATGGGTGAGTAGTGATGTCCCGAACGGTTCGCTGAACGGTTCGCCGAATGGTTCACCACGGATGGCGAACATATGCGCTGTTCAGTCCGCCCCCTATTCATAATCATTGAGTAAACTTTGACCCTGTACCTCACCGTCAGCAGACACATTCCAGCCAATCAGCAGCAGACCCTCCCTCCCAGACTCTCCCACCTCCTGGACAGCTCACTAAGAATGCAGCTTCACAATGAATGTAAAATGGATGCTGTCCAGGAGGTGGGAGGGTCTGCTGCTGATTGGCTGGAATGTGTCTGCTGACTGTGAGGTACAGGGTCAAAGTTTACTCAATGATGACATAGGGGGCGGACCGACCAGCGCATATGTTTGCCGTCCGTGGCGAACCGTTCGGCGAACCATTTGGGACATCGCTATGGGTGAGCATATGTAAATTAGTTTAACAAGGAATCCATGTTTATAATGGAATGAGGCAAAAATTTGATTCTTTGTTAAACTAATTTGCATATGCCCGCCCAGAATCCTTTGCGGCAGTAACATCACTGCAAATGTGCACATTTTTGTTTAACATTGTATTAACTATCAATAATGAGCAAAAGTTGAGTTGTGCTTCCCAAATAAAAGTACGGTGTCAGTGATTTCTTTTACTCACAGCTTTTGTGCAAAAGTTGAGTAAATCCCCAATACAATTTCCTTCAGATCAGAGATATAGTGATAGGTAAGGAGAAGAAATATACAGCTGAGCAGAGACCGCAAAAGTTGAAATGTCAGCACCAGAGCACATGTTGGCCACTGATGTTGTCACTGCTGCAATTACCCAGTGATGAAGGAGGAGGAAAGAGTCAAGTCTATCAAATGTATGGCAGACTGTCTACCAGCACCACTAGTTCAGCTTTACTTTAATATTTACTGTACCTGGAGAAAGCATTTCCTTGAGTCCCCTCCAACCTAACTCGCACCCAACCCTCCTCCACCCCAGCGTTTACCCCGCAATAAAGACATCCCTGGCTTCACTGAATTTATTCTTTCTATTGCTGCTGCTTTATTGCATCTTTAGGCCTCTTTTTTTAATGCAGGAGTAGAACTCCAAAGCAGTTATGAAACCATGTTAAATAATTTCTATCCATAACCAAGCCAACTATCCTCATTAATCCCCTGCTGTGCTTAAGGGTGGTAGTAGTATTAGTAGCGGAGAACTACTAGAAGTAGTTGAGAACTATGCAGATTCAGATACATCATCATTGGACCTGCTGCCTTTTCTAGTACTTTCTTGTTCTGCTTCTTCCCTCAGTAATACAGACAGGTAGTGTCTTTTCCAGCACTAGTGAGATTACAAATCACTCTCTCCCAACTAATGTCTTTGTGTTGGTGTCCCTGGAAGCTGCCACATCACTAGCCTGTTGTATCAGGGTACCCACTAGATAGCTCCTCACATTTGCACTGTATCCCATACCAGCATCACTTTTAATGCAATATCATATGGTCTTTTATACAATAGAGACACAGTATGACATACCTGTATCAAAAATGGTAGTCTTCCCTTGATCTAGCACCAAAATCATGATGCTGCGTTCAGTTTCAGCACCAAGAATGACACTGTAATCGGATTTTCTTATGTAGACAAAATATTGCAAGGGAATAACCCCTGATACTGTCTTCTAAGCTGTTATATACATGCATTTTGGGAATCTGTACTATACTGACATGTTGATTGTGGTCTGATGATGTTGATGGTGGTGGAATTGGTGTTGGTGATAATGGAAAAAATGAGCACAGCTGAGTGGTAGAAGGTGCAGCTGATACTAATGCTGTCTCTGTTGGATGAGATGTGATGAGACTTAGAGATGATGAAGAAGATGTAGGAGGATAGTGCACTTTAGCTAACTGAGAAAATAATGGGCTTCGGCATGTCCTCTCCAGACTCTCTTCTTCTATTTCCTCTGGCTCATCATACTCATAGTTGAGTAGTGTGGAAAACAAAATTATTTTTCCTGGATTCATTACTACCAACAACAACTTAAATTGGGGAGAACAACTTTCATGTCCTATGTTTGGGGCAATAACACTGCACGACTGGCTTATAACACTTTGACGTCAAAAATAGGCAGACGAGGTCTAGGCTTGCCGCATATGTACAAATATCTTGTGGTGATTCTGCTCACACGAATAAATCAATCCTGATATGGCCTCGAACAGAGCTTTGCAAGGGTGCCTTTACATACACTCCCCTGGCAAACATGCCAGCTGTGCAATATCTCACCCACACATTAACACAACACATAATATGCGTGTGAAGGCACCACAAAAAACGCATGAAACCTGGCCCCGGGTCTGTCCCGGTTCTTTCCACTGGCTGCGAACCCTGATTTCCACAATAGACAGGGACCCTTTGCAGTCTACACTGAATATTGCTAATAGTAGTGATGGTGGAGAAACTGGTGGTGGATGTGACAGCAATGCTTTTGGTTGAGGAAGAGGTGGTCAGTCTTTTAGAGGCAATGACACTAATGTTGATGGTAGATTTGGGAACACCCCTCCTCACCTCTCCCCCATCCATATTCATATATAACAAAATGTACTGGGCAATACACTTCACCCAAAAATATTTGCTTTCTACAAACACTTATAAATAAAAAATAATCTGTCAAACTGTAAATTGGTGATTCCAAGTTGATGTTAGTGGCAATGGCAAGCAGTAGGCACAGCACTGACCATATCCACCAATCTTACCCTAGAATAAATTAAACAGGCTGTGAATACCAATGTGGCAGTAGTTAGTAAAGGGAAACTCCCCCACCCAAAAGGAAAAATATTTTCTACAAATACGTAAGACAGAATTTTCAAACTGTAAATTGGTTATACCAAGTTGGAGATAAGTGGAAGTGGTGAGCATCAGGCACAGCACTAACCTAAATATTAATATCTTACACTAGGATCAATGAAATAGGGTATTTCCTATTTCCCGCTCAGGTGCCACTAGCAGTGGCTAGTTAGGTAAACCTAGTATCACACTTAGGTCAATGGCTCTCCCACTCCCACATATTGACAGCAATGGTAAACCATATAATCACTGATGTTCACGATTTGCCTTAATCGCTGAAGTCAAAGAGTCTGGAAGAATCATACTTGGAATATAGATTGCTTTACTATTTCTCCTTTTTTCCTGTGTTGGTCATTGTCATTTGAATAGTGAATACAATGAACATTTAGTGGCTTTGCATATTTTTTCAACTCTTGATCAGAGAAGAGATAAAGCCTACATGATTGGGCAGGCTTATTGTCCATCAAGGCAAACTAAGCTGTTTATTTAAAAAAATAAAAAAAAAAAACCTCTGCTTTTTCTCCATTCCATCCTCCTCTGTCCTGATGCCAGGTGTGGAACTCTAAAACACAAATCAAAGCAAACATTCTTGCCCATTGCATCAGTTGTTTGTTTTGTGATTAATTTTGAATAAAGTGAATCTCCCTATCAGTTGGTTATTGTGTCAAATGCAAAACAAAATGTTCAAACTTTAAAGGACCACTATAGGCACCCAGACCACTTCAGCTTAATGAAGTGGTCTGGGTGCCAGGTCCAGCTAGGATTAACCCTTTCTTCCATAAACATAGCAGTTTCAGAGAAACTGCTATGTTTACAATAGGGTTAATCCAGCCTCTAGTGGCTGTCTCATTGACAGCCGCTAGAGGCGCTTCCGCGCTTCTCACTGTGATTTTCACAGTGAGAAGACACCAGCATCCATACAAAAGCATTGAGAATGCTTTCCTATGGACTGGCTAAATGTGCGCGCGGCTCCTGCCATGCATGCGCATTCAGCCGATGACGTCGCTATGGAGGAGGAGAGGAGGAGGAGAGTTCCCTGCCCGGCGCTGGAGAAAGAGGTAAGTTTAACCCCTTCCTCCCCCTAGAGCCCGGTGGGAGGCGGACCCCGAGGGTGGGGGCACCTTCAGGGCACTATAGTGCCAGGAAAACGAGTATTTTAAGATTGCATTTTCGGTTTTAAAAAATGTTCCCTACAGATCGTAATTACGGGGGCGGAGCCGACTGCCTAACTGAAATGGATGTGTGCATGCTAAGCTCCTCTGTTGTGGAAAGCCAATCCATTGCCATCAGGCACTAAAATTGCAAAATGGGACACCCAAAACGAACCAACAACGGACACCAACCCCCTAACAAACCACCTGCAGGGAAATCTGGGACACTGAACAAATACTTTCGGGAAACAGTGGACACGACGCCTGAACTGGCAGGCCCGAAAATGGCGTTGGATTCATCCCCAGTCTGCTCTAATCCACCAAGCCCCACAGGCTCCTCACAATCAACCCACATGGCTGACCCAGATATCAGGGAAATGCTGAAAGCACTCCAGTCTAAACAAGATCTGGCACTCATGCTGAATAAACTAGAAGCCTCCTTCCAGACGAAACTCAACGCCTTTGGCGCGGATTTCCAAATAACAAAACAAAAGGTGGCAGCTCTGGAAGGGGACAGAGAAAACACACACTCACAAATCCAAGTGCTCCAAGACACAGTAGCTGCCCAAAGCAACCAACTCTCCATCCTTCAATGCTCGCTTGATGATTTGCACAACAGGGGACGGCGCAATAACCTCAGAGTGAAAGGCCTGCCTGAAGCAGATCAAGAAAAAATCTCAGAAGTACTCCAAGAACTATACTAAGAGCAATCTCATACTGGGCCGCCCAACACAGGCCCCAGTGTTATTCGACAGAGCACATAGAGCACTACGGCCGAGGGGTACTCAGTCGGACACACCCAGGGATGTGATCTGCAGGCTACACTATTATGACTGCAAGAACAAAATACTGGAAACCCTGCGGCAAACTCAACAACCGCTGCTCTTCCATGACGCTCAGATAGCGATCTACCCTGACCTCTCATGGATGACATTACAGGCCCGAAGAGCGCTCAAGCCGGTCACGGATCAGCTAAGAGCCAGAAACCTGCGCTTCCCTCTCTCACTCACAACAACCTACAAGGGAAAATCCCACTCGATCACCTCTGTCCATGATGTGCCAACGTTCCTGAGAGAGATGGACTTACCAGACATCCGCCTACCCGACTGGTATGGCCCGGTACCACCAGTCAACGTTCCATGAGTGCCGCAGAAGAATGGTTGGCAGGCTTCCCCGGGGAGGAGGAGATCGAGCCGAAATGATGCAACAGCAAGAGAGGGGGAGCGCTCCCCAGCGCAGCTACACCGGCCCAACATTTCCAAACCTGACCAATAGATCCACACGACTTGCCGCAAAGACTTTCCACTACTACCCTTCTGCCTCCTCACCCATCATGCCGAAAACTTACCTGGTGAACAAAGATGCTGAGGACTCCATAAAACTGATACTAGAGGGCCTGCGGGGACTCCCTTAACCGGCAAATGAGCGGACCCTGACACCTTTGGGCATGCAAGTATTGACAACCGTACCATTGTTGTTGGTCCCCCACCCCTCCCAGCGCACCATCATCGGCCCGGTCACCTTCCCCACCCCCACCCTTTTTTCTTTGCCATCTGCCTGCCCACCTCGGGACTGTGTACACCCAAAGCTGATGCCAACCCCTGCCCGGGGCTGCATACCACACCACACCAATGGGACTGTAGCCTGGACACCACATTAGAGAGTTATATAATGGGCTCTCTTAAAATGCAACGTGTACTGTATACTGGATAACACTGTGTTTAGGCCACACAATACTGATGTGAGAAACGCAAACTACTTAAACATGTTGTAAATGTATAGGTGCATGTTAAATGTAATCTAGATGGAGACTTGATGGGTATGGATCACCCCCCTCTGGCCGTGGGGCACTGCCTCCTTCCTGCCAGGTCCCCCTCCAGCCAGGCCGATGGACACACTCAGCGGGCCCCATCACCTCGGGGACCGCTAGGCTGACACTCTTCCCCGCGGCATCCCGCCGGTACTGGTGGATGGGCCCGCCTGCTCAGCCTCCCCCCGCCTGCCCGGCTGGCCTCCGCGATTTCTGCCCGCAGACTCACCCGTACCCGGGCCTCGACCTTGGGTGCTGCGATGAGGGGGGGCTTGTGGCGGGTCGGGGGGGTGGGTGAGGATACGGTCTGTGGGGATGGGCCCGGCAGGGTCTAATGCAAGCGCCCGATAAACACCACACACCCAAAGTGACCCCGGACAATCACCTGTTTTTAAAAAAAAAAAAAACACACTTACTCCAGAACCCCATGACTAGCCCCCATCTCCCAATCACATACCGCGACTCGAGACCAACCAAAGGGAAGATTAGGCTTCGAACCTGGGCTGCACCTTACTCACACCAGTAACCACCAGGGCAAGGCAGCCTAGAGGGGATACCCAGCGCAGTGACCCCCTGTTACTACCACTAAAACCCCGGGCAAAGCAGATATGGGCAAGCGCAGCCAGGGGAGCAGACAGATAAATCCCCACCCATACTTTACGGACCTACACTAAAGCAGGCAAGGCCCCCTCCGGCGGGCCTGCAGCACCAACACCAAAACCCAAACTCCACTGGCATCATAACTACAAGCGCGGCCGTCGCGACCACCACTATCTCACCCTCCAAGTGGTATGCAGAGGCACCTCTCTCCCCGCCCCCCTCTAGTCCTCGTGGCGAGCCGTGGTTCCAACCACAGCTATCCCCACTTAACACAATGCCCCATACCAACTAATTCCATTCACTACTGACTGGCTCCCACAACCCCCACCGAACCAGAAATATAAAGCTCAAACATGGTCATAGAGCGAGACAGCTGTTCTATACACACACTAGGAAGTCCAAAACCACACAGACCGTTCGATACCACGCATAGGTCCTTGTGACCTAACCAAACGCACCGGAGTAGCCATACTGATAGATACAAATTGTCCACTCCAAGTGACAAGGACACAGGCCGACCCAGAGGGCCGCTATATGGCTATAACGGGCTCGATCTATTGCACAAAAATACGGATCATAAATATATACGCCCCCAATGTCCCGGCCCCCGCATACTGGGACAGTCTCACGACACTAATCAAAGCAGACAGTGGAGGAGTAACAATAGTGGGGGGTGACTTCAACGCGGTGTTGTGTCCAGCAGCTGACAGAAGCACGAAATCTGGCTCACCTAGGTCCCACAGGAGGGGAGCCCAAGACAAACTACTACACACGTTCCTTGCCAGCACACAGCTCCTCGATGCGTGGAGACTTCAGCACCCAGACACACATGACTACACATTCTACTCAGCACCACACGGCACTTATTCAAGAATCGATCACATATTCTTAAACGGTGCAGGGATGTCCAAGCTCACACACTGGCAGTATCACCTGGTCAGACCATGCCGACATATCAATCATGCTAGATAAACTTAAATACTCCGCCACCTGGACATGGCGCCTTAACACAAGCCTACTAAACAGCGAAGCAACATGTGAGGACACACACACACTCATTGAAGAATATTTTGCACAAAATACCACACCAGAGGTTGACCCAGTGGCGATCTGGGCGGCCCACAAATTGGTCCTGAGAGGGCATTTCATAAAAGTGGCGACACACAAAAAGAAACAAAACACCAGGGCACTCATGGAACTCCAGGCTGCCCTGCGGAAAACTGAACAGCAGCATAAACAGAACCCCACAGCAGACAAATTGGCAGAACTCAATGCGCTAAGACACTCAATAAGAGAAATCCAACAAAATGGATTCACTTTTGGCCAGATCACTGCGCCCCCAAAGGGATCACAAACACATCACACAAGTTCGCACGCATACACACAACTTATCCAAGACCCCCGGAGACATCAACAGAGTGTTCACAGAGTTTTACTCAAAGTTGTACAGTCTTGCCCAACACCCACAGAGAACCCCAGAGCACATGCGAACCTCACTACACTCTTTCCTATCTAATATCACCCTACCTAGGATGACGAGTTAAGACTCCATGAGTCTGGAAGAACCAATCTCCCAACAAGAAGTGGAAATAGCCATAGCGGCCCTACAGGGGCATAAGGCCCCAGGCCCAGATGAAAACGAGATAGGATATTACAAAAAATTCAAAGAAGAACTGTCCCCTCACCTCACCTCCCTATATAACCATTTCATGACAGGAGGCGCACCAGACACCGACATGGCACTAGCAAACATCACACTCATCCCAAAACCTGGAAAAGACACTGAAATTGCAGCACACTACAGACCCATCTCCCTGATTAACGCAGACCTTAAGATCTATGAAAAAATCTTGGCAGCCAACGAAACTAATCCACCCGGATCAGGTGGGGTTCATAACCGGCAGACATGAGAATACGCTCAGAGGAGCAGTCTTGACGTGGTATATGCAGAAAACCGAAGTGCCTTCTCTGGCCATCTCCTTGGACGCGGAGAAGGCCTTCGACAGAGTGCAATGGCCATATCTGTTCAATCTCCTCGAAGAGTGGGGCTTTCCAGAGCCCTACATCCAGGCCACACGCGCTCTATACACCAATCTGAGAGCCCAGACCTTGATTGCAGGAGCCCCCAGAACCCACTTCCTCCTACACAACAGAACACGTCAGGGATGCCCACTTTCCCCACTGCTCTTCGCCCTATCCTTAGAACCGCTGCTACAAGCCATACGCCAACACCCGCAAATACAGGGAATTAGAATAGCAGGGAAGACCTTCAAAATATCGGCGTATGCAGACGACGTGCTCCTAACTCTCACGGACCACCTGACATCAATGGCCCACTTAAAGGAACTCCTGGACACCTACGGCACCTTGTCAGGGTACAAGATGAACCTTACAAAATCTATGGCATTGCCATTCCACCTCTCAGCTCCGGACACGGCTCTAATACATGACAGATACACCTCCCTACCACCGCAGACAACATACCCTACCTAGAGATCAAACTTACAGCATGACACACACGACTCCACAAGACAAACTACACACCACTGATCAGCACATTCTTGAGGGACTTAGAGCAATGGTCGGACAAGCCCATATCCTGGCTAGGTAGACTTCACTCAGTCAAAATGAACGTTCTCCCCTGCTACTGTTCATGTTCCAGGCCCTACCCACCCCAATGAAGAGAGATGACTTAGCTACGCTCCAGAAAGCCATAGACACGTTCATCTGGCAAAAAAAAACGCCCACGGATAGCCAGGAGGCTGCTGTACCGGCCCAAAGAAAGAGAGGGACTAGGGCTACCGAACTTATACTTGTACTACCTGGCAGCGCAAACAACGCAAATAGCGTATTGGCACTCCCACCCAGACACCAGGCAGTGGATGGAGCTCGAATCATCACTGATGGAGCAAGACCTACCACAGTTTTACATTTGGCTACCCAGAGCACACAGAACACTACCAAGGACGACTTGCCCAGCAATAATAAACTCCCTTAGAATATGGGATCAGATAGCAACCAAATACTCCCTACGCAGGGGGCGGAGCCGAACTAGCTAACAGCCTAGTCGCACATTTCATGAGCTCCTGCAGTGTGGGCCCAAATACCATGAATATCTAAAACCTACCTGCTGGACACCTACAATTGGGCTCAACACAAAGAGGAAGCTCCTACAGGCCTGCCGGTACCAGCCGCGACACCGAACTCGACCGGGATCCGCAGCGGCACCATGAGGCCTAGTGGAGGCACGGGGGACGGACAACCGCCTTCCCGCCAGATGCCGACTGCACCAAGCATTTGGAACACACTTACCCCCCCTATGGGCCGATGGGGAATATCTCGGTCCCCACCGGACAGGGTGCTCCGACCTCCACATCAAGCGATGGGCACAGCAACCCCCATAAACAAAGTGGAGACGGGGGCCCACAAGATGGTGGATCACCCTGACATGCGAGTGTCAGTTAAACGATGGCACCAAACTCATCCGGCAGTACCCAAAGACTGCACAAGATAAAATCTTTGACCACTTCTGGGAGGCTTACATGCAGCCTGAAACCCCAAGCCGAGAAACGACCGTGAGGGTCGGAGCCGAAAGTGGACGGAGGACTGGGGACACTCGCCAGGGCAACTCCACGACCCACACCACAGCATCCCACATCCAAGGCCCTCCCGTGCTGAGAGCAACACAGGGTTTGACCCGGAGGTGCCGGCCACACTGGCGAAGAGTAGCACAGCAACCACGTAAGTGACTGCCTGAATCTCACCGCACTACCCCGTAAGGGGCAACCCTGGGCCACGCAAGCTCTCAGGCTTGTGGCCTACAAGCACCGGCTTTCCCACAACCCAGAGGCAAGGGAGGATTCCTGCCCTCGGATCGAGGAGGCTCTGCACCACCATGACCAAAACCGGGTGTGAGACCCAAACTTGGCAAGAACCCACCTCCCAGCAGTCAAATGACTTGCAGCAGCAGCACGGCAATCCAGGCGCACAATGGCGGAGAGAGCCCTGTGGCGCACCGCAACTGCATGGACACAGACCCTCTCGGACCAAGCACACGGAGAGCCACCGGTCGCACAAAGACTCACAAGACTGAACCAAACCCGACGGGGAACCAACCCCTGACACAGACCAACAGGTGAGTGAAAGGAGACACCTTGTCGAGCCACAACTTGGTCTACCCAGAGAAGCACACCAGAGGCATCAGCTGAGATCCACGGCCACCACGGCCACGGCTCACGGTCTGGCTACTTTGCAAGACTTAAATTGTTGGACAATCAGAGAAGCACCCACACATACACACTCACCTAGTTATGTTCCACTACATAAGGGGATGTGGGCCAGACACACTCATATAGCTCAAGTTTTTTTGTTTTTCTTATTCATTTCCCTACCTGCTAGTATAGCATCACCTTTTCTCACTGCTCTAGCTATGCCCTAGGCTTCGCATACTACACACCATCATATTTGTACTGGGCAATGTATGGGTACAAAAGGCACACCGAGCAGGTCCTGAAAAGTCTTGTTGTTACCTTAAATTTTAGTGTATCTCCTACCCGATTTCTCATTGTCAGCATATGCTCACACTAAAGTAAAGCGGGAACTCTTACAAACATAGCGAATTGTGTGCCCTAAGCAACACAGTACCACCCCTCGGTGATAGCCTGATAGCATGATTACGACAACGCAGTTAACACTTATTAATCACTACAAAAAATAAATAAAAATGTGCATGTCTAATCTTTTACCCCGAATGTAAAACCTGAAATTATGTGAGAGGATTGCCGTTGGGGTACCTCGAGCCTAACTATACTTATCTATTGCACGGCAAAAATAAATAATTTTAAAAATTAAAAATACTCCCTAAGCAGGTTCCCCTCCCCAATGTCCCCCATACTGAGAAATCAGTCTCTCCCACCAAGGCTAAAAGCTAGAGACTTTGGGGGACTGGAGAGAGCAGGGCTACAGAGATTCCGCCACTTATACAACAACAACCAAATAGTCACATATGATCATCTCAGGGAACTAGGCCCCCTGACCACAAACTACTTCTTCCGCTACCTACAGATACAAGACTTTGCTAACTCCAAAGCTGTCAGGGAGACAGCCACCCTCCCCCTCACCTGGTTTGAGAATATATGCCATCAGGAAAAGCACCCTAAGGGCCTAATATCCTCACTATACAACCACCTTAGCGGGGAGGCCAAAGAATGGGGGGAGCTAAGATACACGGACCAGTGGGAGGAGGACATAGGGGAAACACTGGAAGGCCCTGACTGGCACATATGGGAAGCTACAGCCCGATCATCCATCTGTGTAACCCTCCAAGAGCAATCATTCAAAACACTTTTTAAGTGGTACACCATCCCAGTCAAACAGTATCACATGTAGATTACCCCTACAGACCTCTGCTGGCACGCCTGTGGAGAAAAAGGCACTTACATACATATGTGGTGGTCTTGCCCAACAGTTCAAGCATATTGAACCCAAATAAAAGCCCTAAGCTCGAACATACTACAGAGACCGCTGTATCTGGACCCATGGGCCTGCCTCCTCTCCCATCCAACAGAGGGCCTCCTACGTCCCGAGCAACAACTCCTAAATATGATCTGCCTAGCGGCCTGCAGGGGCATTAGCACAAAGATGGCTATGCGAGGAGGTGCCTCCTATAGCATTAGTTATAGCCAAAATAAAAGACAATTACCTCATGGACAGGCTCACCGCACTGGTCCGAAACACTACTAAAAAGTTTGGCAGAGTCTGGGAACTGTAGGAACAGTACCAAGAGAACGGGGGAGGTAGATCAGGAAACTAAGCTCACCTAGGGGCAAACTAGGCTGGAACAAGATGAACCCAACACAAGATAGGGAAAAAACAGCTACATAAATGCACCGCATTGAAGTTTGTTATCTCTTTTTTTGTTTCAATATGTTCATTTATTAATTTTTGTTTACCAAAGATCTCATTACACGTATAGAGGTGATACTCTGCACTATGGCAAACTCTCCTAGACAGGATACTGCAGATTCCATGTGCCAATTTCGACATCAGAGTATTGTAAGAAATGAAAATACAATGGAATTTACAAACTTGCACTAACTAACCAACCATTTCTTCATTCTGTAACCTTGCAATACCTGAAAAGTGCCTGAGCTTCTGTGTCAGCCTAAATGTCATTTTCAATACCGTACTACATCTCATTATGTGGAAAAATAAAGTATTTAAAAAAAAAAAACCACGAAGACACGATAAGCACTATAAGGTCGATACAGAGTTTTTAATATGACGGGACGTGGAGCAAACTATATACAATCATAAATGGCACCGTAACCCACAAGATGGTCTATAACGATAACAAATGGACCCACATTGTTGCTGTACATGTAAATAGCTATAATTATATCTGACATAACACTGTTAAGCATGTATTGTATTATGTTGACCTGTCTTGAAAAATAAAGAATTTAAAAAAATAAATACATTTAAAAAAAAAAATTCCTTCATTCTTCCAAGGAAAAGAAGTGATTTTGAAAGTTAAATATATTTATTAACTATCAGTTAATATTTCACTCTCTCTTTCACTTTTTTGATTTATATAAGTTCTAAAACAATGTGTCTTGATAAGTAATTACTGAGACTGAAACTTTGATCACTGTTCTATAACAAGAGTTATTTAAAGGTCAGTAAAGCTGCAACATTTGCCTTAATATTTGTGGCATTTAAGCTGGACTTTGCAGAATGAACATATATGATGCAGTTCAAACGTTCATCTTTCGAAATGGTAAATTTAGGGGTATCTCAATTCCTCTGCTCATCTCTGCAGTAAGAAGAATATTACTCACATTTAATTTAATACTTTAGGATAAGGTTACATTTGACATGTTTATCTTTAACCGAGAATACTATAGTTATCCAGCCATATTTGATTATCTTGCTTTATAAACTTAAGGAAGCCCTTTGCTGTGCATTTAACCATAAAAATTGTGTGAGCTAAACTTCCTAGATAATGGATTTTCTTCATTTTACACCACATTTGGAATGTAGATATTGATCTGACCATCTGAATTGTTAACATACTGTCCTTGAATCTGTTAGGTGAGACAAATTCAGGGACATATTCTGGAATTCCAGTAGAGTTCGTGTTACAGACATTTTTATATATTCAACAGGCTTTGGGATTTTATATGACTTATTTAAAATTGTCAAGTTGCAGTGGTAGTATAAAGGATTTTTTTTTTTTATTTCCTGTACCTCTTTCTCTTTTTTACACCAACTATTTGTCTTTTGTAAAAACCATCCTGCTGTTTCTACCATGAACTTACCTTTGATACTATGTTCTTGATCTCATTATTTGAGAGCTTTGCATGCTTACAAAATTCTAAACAAACAATGAATGAAAACAATAAAATAAAAATGAAAATGAATGTTTGTTTTATCAGCAGACATATGAGTATACATTAGTATCAGATGGCTCTATTGGAATGAAATAAATATTTAATTTAGGGAAGACACTTTGACATACAAAAGGGAAGAAGGAGTTTAATTTATATTTGTTTTAGTTGCACTAATTATTACATGAAAATATATTTTTCCTCACTTTTTACAGGGAAAAGGACCTTACCTTTGTTGTTTATTTAGAATTACAGAAAGTTAGCAAATTAATTGGAGATCACTAGAATATTATTTATGGTGAATTGAAAAGTTGGGCAGCAAAAAGCAACGTGTATTTTTTTAAATTTAATAATTTATATTTTTTGATAGAGGAGTTATTCACGATGGCACATCAGGAGCATCCAACATAAATTCACAAACTCAGAGATGCTGCAAACAAACAAGTTATTTTTGTGCTAATCAATACAATGGTAATCAATAGTAATCAATGTCAACTGAGCCAAAAAACATGAGCCCATTGCAATCAGGAATTGAGTAACCATACTAGATTGAAATCAGTAAACTCACTGATCATAGATTTTAATTTAATTGTAATAAAGGCTTAATTTTTATCTAGGATTCCCTCTCTGGGGAACTGCCCTTCAAGAAAGACCTTATGACTGTCTATCAGAAGTAGGAGCCTGACTTTCTGTGTTCAAAGATACCTGGGTAGTATCCATAGACAAGATGGGTTAGAGACTGCAGTTTCTTCGAAGACCAAGAGGAAACTTTCTATCTACACAAATTCCGACAGACCAACCAAAATGAATAGCACTAAAAGAATATGTAAGAAATATGCTCAAGTTCCACAAGACGAGATGGTGCAGAATAGCGGAGGCACGTGGAGACACTGAACATGAGAAAGGTTAATAAGAGGCTGAATATCATACATTTGCTAGTATGTATAGATGTCAGTGATGCATACTATCACATCCCAATAGCCCTAGATCATCAGCATTATCTCAGATTTTCTATAGGAGATTATTTTCCAAATTTCCAAATGGCCTCAATATAACCCCAGAACACTTTCAAGGGTACTGGTTGAGCTTATAGCAAAGATAATCTAGAACATCTCTTTGCTCAATTGCCTGGATGATCTACTTCTGTTAGCTACAGTTTTCAAGATGCTGGTGCAAAAAGAGATATTGTTTTTACAGAACTCCAGAAGTTACTCCAAAAGAGATAACACATGCACACAGATAATAACATACACATACAAAGATTGCATTATTTTTTTTAGCCACTCGCTGCATCCATACCATTTTGGTGCTCGAGAGTGGCATCCCTGGGGCCCAGTGGCCTCTGGTTGTGTGTGATAGGAGTCTGTTTTCCATTCTCCCTCGTCCTGGCTCTCCGTCTCCTTCCTGTCTGGTCCTCCACTCTGTGTGGCTCTTTGGTAAGCTGGGAGGAAGTGAGTTGTATTCACTTCCTCTGTCTCTTTTGCCTATTTCCCATCCCTTCTCTTTGTGTCCTCCCAGCCCATCTAGATGTCTCTTTCCCAAGCCCTGGTCTGTGGGATGTGTCTCTTTTGCACTACTCTGTGCAGTGTTAATTTTGGCTGCAAATTTCTATTTAGTTTTAGTCATAGTTTTATGACTAAAATTTTTTTTAGTTTTAGTCATATTTTAGTCATCTGAATTATTTCAGTTTTAGTAGATTAAATCTCAAAAATTTTAGTCGACTTAAATTTGACTAAAATTGTTAGTCGACAAAATTAACACTGGTTTGGCAGCACACAGGGGAACTACACTATATCATACAGTTAGTTTCAATGTTGTGGCTGATCAGTGTAAATGACATGCATCTTCGAAAATATATATCAGTGTAAATCTGTTAAATGCCCTGGTTCATGATCACGTTGAAAAAGGTGCTATTTGTTTTTTGGTTTTTTAAATAAAAAAAAGCTAGTTTCACGTAAAATTAATTCATGGTTTATTTCGAATTTCAGGAAAACTATACACTAAGAAGGTCGTGCACTACTCTTAATAAGCAAAGCTTATTGAATATATTCAATTAGTACTATGCAATTTGTGCTTTTACATCAAAAAAGGCCATTGGGCACTCCACAATTTAAAATTAGCAATTACTACTCGTTTTTTTTTGTGGAAATGTCTGCTATTAAAAATGTAATGGAAAGGACAAATTAACAGTTTTGTCTTTTTATTTTCCTGTTATAAAAATGATTGTGACATGCTGAGAGATTTGAAAACTACAGTAGCTTTCACGCTACATGATTTAGATATTGCAAACAATTTTTTACATTTGAAAAAAACAAAAAAAAATGGGACCTGTATGATCAAAGTGATATTGAACATTAAAACGGAGTTCTGTTCTGGAAAATATGCACAGTTTCTGGTTAAATTAAAGTTTCACTGTCTACTGAAGTTTTTGTAAATGCACATTCAACAAATTTAATACATTTTAATTTATAAATGACTACATGGTATAATTAATGTGAATCCTCATAATATAGTTTCAGACTCATGATTGATAACAGTATTTTTGCTCAGTTTCTTTACTTTCAGTACTTATTCCCAAAATCAGAACAAAAATTCATTCACCTCACAGTAATCACATGGCCTATGTACTAGACTTGTGTATTTATTTCATGCAAATTGCAATGTATCCAAATTATGTACAACTTGTGCATCGTCTAAATTCTGAAACTCCAAGGTGCAAGATGGATGTATCAAAATCTTTCGACCAATTCACTTTTTTCCCCAGCTGAATTGAGTTGGCCTTAAATATTTTTTCCACTGTGAACAAGTCTATAAATGAACAATAACACCAATAACGGCGGCCATTTTGTCGCACAAACGCAGGCAGCGGGACTTGGTCGTCGAATGCATGGAACTCTGAGACGGCTACTCGACAAACCAAACACTGGTCAAAACCCACGAACGCCTGTTTCCATCTGCAGCAAGCTAGGAGAACCTGGTTCGAGTGTTTGTTCGACTAAATCTACTGAACTATACTATATTATGAGCCAGGAGATGCATTCAACCTTTTGTTTATTTCTCCACTTTCCATTCTGCTAAAAACTCACAAACTAAACCGACCCTTATAGCTAAAAGCATGGAACTAATTCTGGACAGACTTATTCAGAACGGTCGGTGAAAACCCTTAAACTCCATGGCGATTCGACTATGTTCGTGGGATCTGAGCGCTTTTCGGATATTTTGAGCGTTCAGATCCAAGCTATCTGGGGATATGTTGAATATGGGGGTTCAGTTATGTGAAAGATGATTTATGTATTTTAATGTGTTTTGGGAAAGTTATAACTTGGAAATATTTTCTGTACCTGGAGATAATTGACCCAATTATCTCCAGGATAGAGAGGAGGAATTTTACTGTTTATGTGGGAGTGTTTTACATTGTGACTGTATGTTGATTGGTTACTGTAATTGTGTCCCAGTCCTCCACAAGGTCCATGTGGGAGTATCCCTTGCTGGAGGACTTGCATAAAAGACCAAGCTGTGGCCACCATTAAACAGATCGTTTTACCCCTTCATGAAGTCTTGGCTCATATTTGGGGGATTGGAAGCTATAATTCACTACACCTTCTGCTACACTTGGATTTCGGGTGATTCTACATGGATATACTCAGCTGGAGTATAGGTGATCTGTTACAAAGATGTTCAGACTTTAAAATGCCATCTTGTCTTAAGTCAGGGAATTTCCCATTACATGTGTACCCTTACGATTTTATGGCCTTGTATTTTTGCCAAGTTAAGGGAGGTCCTTAGAATGACCAAAAACAAAAGAAGTGTTACTTTTTCATATATGAACTACAGTAACCCTAAAATGAAGACACCTAAGGACGCTGCTCCATCTTAAAATGACAGAGGGGCTGACATGATGACATGTTCAGGAGGGTATGTTAATCTATTAAAATATTGCAAGCATATAATTTAACCTTATAAACTCTGCTATAAATTATTGTAATGGATTTTATATATCTATATTTATATTTTATATAATAAATATCTAAAAAACAAAACGTTATTGCTTCCAAGACAATCCTTATTTTATATTGTATTCTCAATTATTTATATATTTTAAATAGAGGATCTCTTACTAACTACATAATATTATGGCTAAAAGATATCTGTATTGTTAGCCCTGCTAAGTTCTATGCTTTAAGACATTATAGTGGTAAATAAGGGAACCAGCCATGGTTACAGCAGTCTCCACTAATTCAGACCAAACACTAGTCACTAAAATAAAGACCTACAGTTGTTAGGATCCCTAAAAACCAGGGATACAATGACATGTCAGGTGCTTGTAGGCATAAAATACTAATGTGCCCCATTCCAAAAAAAACAAACAATAGTTAAAGTATGTTTAATGTATTTTATGCCTGGACATTGCAGACATAATACTTAATCTAAAAATTATACATCGTAATTAATAGCGCTCTCTCTGTCTCTCTCTCTCTCTCTCTCTCTCTCTCTCTCTCTATATATATATATATATATATATGTAATGTAAATTGTATATCCATAAAACAGGATCAACGTTTCACTGATCCTGATGAAAGCCTTAAACGAGGGCTGAAACGTCGATCCTGTGGTATGGAAATTCAACAAGAAAGATTGAAAATGTTTAAGCCTTAAAAGACTGTGAGTGCAAGCCTTTACCTTTATATATATTGATACTTGGCCCAGGCTTAATGCACCCAGCGATTACTAACGTATTTTTTGGGTTGGTCTGAGTGCAAGGACACATTTTATATATATATTCATGAAAAAAGTACACTCTTTAAATCCTATGGTTTTACATAGAGAAGCCATGTGTGAAAAATGAAGTAGAACCACCTTCTGGCAGCAATAACTTGACGTTATCGTTTTCAGTATTATTTTATCAGTCTCTCACATCATTGTGGAGGAATTTGGCACACTCTTCTTTACATCATTGCTTAAGTTTATTGATGTGTTTATGCTTTCTTAAGGTCCCACCACAGCATTTCAATTGGGTTGAGGTGGACTTTGACTTGGCCATTGCTACACTTGGATTAAATTATTTTTCAGCCATGCTGTTTTAGATTTGCTGTTGTACTTGGAATCATTGTACTGTTGCATGACCCACTTGTGGTGGACCGCCTAGTACCCCGACTGGGTACCTCCGCAATTCACGCTTCCTTGTAATCACCGAGTACTGTAAGCACTACAGCGGGACACCATAAGCACTTTCAGCACCTAGCTGCCGCAGCTTGGCTGGGGTCTCGCCGTCTCTGTCCACTGTGGACCCAAGTCCTGGATCCAGCTCCCAGTGGGTAGACCTCTCCTCCAGAGAGTATAGCAGGTATAGCAAGTATAGCTGTTCCCCCCACACATGAGCCGAGGCTTAATGCTGGGAGTAGACTGTTTAATGCAGGCAAACACTCACATTTTAACCCCCAACAGCCTTATTTACGATAGGGTACATAGAGCACTATAGTACAAGGAAGGGTAGGGTCAGACAATAGCAAGGGCTGATGGGAGATTGAGGAGGAACAAAGCAGCTGGTTTAAACTGGTCTGGCAGTGTCCCTGGGATAACGCCCTGCTGGGGAAACAATAGGACAGGAAAAAGGGGGAGTCACATACAAGCAATACATTCAACATACTCCTCCTCGGTGCCTGAGAGATAATTGAGTCAGGAACTGTACAAACTCAATTATCTGCAGGTACAGAAAAACACACAATTTCACACCCCAAAAGTACCCCCCAAATCAATGGAAACCCCTCAAAAGCATAACTGGATAACCCTGATCTGAATAACCATCATATCCAAAAATCACTCAGATCGGTTCAGTGGTTCGGATTTTCCATGGAAGTCAACTTTTAACATGTCTTTTTACATGGCCCATAGTCTTTGGGCAGAAGGCTAGCCAGCAGGCCCCTCCAGGAACACGTGGCAGAGGCATCTTTACCACACCACTTTCAGCCTTGCTTTAGCTGTCGAACAGATGGCCTCACAATTGACTATAGAATGCTTTGGTACTATCCCAAAACTCCAATGCACAGAGTTTATGCTAGCAAGGAAATAGATAAACAAAATACACTTATTACCGTACCTTACAGAGACCAGACTTAATGTTAGACAGAGAGAAAAGCATAGTCAAAATACAAGCCGATGTCAGTGAAAACAAGAACTAGCCAGTCAGGTACACGGTAATTAGTCAGATAGGCAGACAACACAGGCAAGGATAAAGATAAACACAGGGTAAGTTACAAAGCCAAGGCCAATACCAGAATAATACATAATGAATCAAGAAATGCACTGAGGGGCACTGGAAAAAGACACCACAATAGGGCACAGAAGAGAGCCAAGAAAGTTTAAATACCTTCATGTTACGTTTGTATGGTCAACGTCATGCCTGCGATCCCAAAACATGTGTGAATGGGAGAGCCAGAATGATGTGAACCAATGGGAGCTGGAATTGACACGTGACTTCGATTTCACCTTTAAGAACATGCTTGTGACTCGAGCAGCGTTCTTCACTATATTACTAAGGCTGCACAACCGATCATAATAGTCAACACATGTGGCCTGCCCAGGGGCAGGAGTGATTGAGTTGCTCACAGCCTGTTTGGAGGCAGGGATGTTCAAGCCATACGCTGCTGTAGCAGATGACCACAGTTAGCATGAGGAACTGTGTAAGTAGTGCTACAGGAATACAGAGGAGTTCATGGTCGACTCAATGACTGAAAGATTCCCAAGTCCTGTGACTGCAAAACATCACCCCTCCACAACCGTGCTTGACATTAGGTGTTTGTGCTGATATCTTGTGTTTGATTTTCACCAAATGTGGTGCTGTGCATTATAGCCAAAAATCTCCACTTTGATCTCATATTTCTAAAGGACATTTTTCAAGAAGTCTTGTGGTTAATTCAGATTAAACTTATCAAACCTAAGTAGTGCTGCCAAGTTCATTTTAGAGAGAAGAAGTTTTCTCCTGGCAACCCTTTCAAACAAACCATGCTTGTTCAGTCTTTTTCCAATTGTACTCAGGAAATTAGAAAGGGTCTAAGCACTTCTGGTCTATCATCAAGCAGTTTTATTAGAACAAGAAATGTAACATTTCAACCTGCACAGAGGCCTTTGTAAAGCTTAACAAAGGTCTCTGTGCAGGACAAAGCATTGCATTTCTTGTTTCAATAAATCTGCTTGATGATAGACCTGGAGTGCCCCCTAGACCATACTTACATCCTGACTTGCTGTTCAGGGTTTTGCCAGCCCTAGGTCTGGAGTACCTAGGTCTTTTTATGAGAGTGTGGCTTTTTTTTCCTGTCTGTTTTTTCTAATTGTACTGTTGTGAACTTTAACAATGAGCATACTAACTAAGGTATGTAGAAAGAAGTCATCAGAAAAGTTACAAGTGTCATAGTTTCAAAGTACATAGTTGTCACAATAATGGGACTAGACATAATTTCCAAAATCGAACTTCTTTGTCGGTAATGTACCAAGAAAGGACATGTCTCGTGCTCTAAGTTTTCATTATGTACGGTAATTTTATGCATCATTTTTCAAAGAACCCTTGTCCCTGCCTCTACATCACAATCCCCTACAATGTTTTAATAGTATCATGCAGAAGTCAGAGGGGTGTTAGACATATTTAATGCATTATCTACATATAAACAATAATATAATCAAGAAACAGAAAGTAATAAAACTAAAACTAACTCTAACCTAATCACGCTGATGTCACATCTTGCCTTGTTCTGCGGATCAGTCTGGTGGTGGCTTCTGGTATCCAGTACTCTTTTTACAATTCTTGTTTAGTTTTTCTTGGTTTTTTGGTTTTCTATTCCATGTCTGGTTTTCCTAATGCTGGGTTTTCTGGGTTCATTCCATTATTCCGTCCCTGGAATTCCCAGTCTCCTGGATTCATTTATATGTTTGTTTTATGTTGCCACACCCGTTTGTTTTCCATTTTCCTTTTGTTTCAGTCTGGACCTGCAGCAGTGTTTCAAGTCTCTGCCCTTTCTTGCAGGTAAGTGCTATTGTGGTTTAGTATGGTTCTTTTAGCGAACATTAGTCAGTGTAGGACCTGCCGAATATGGGGTACATTGGCGTTGTGGCAGTCTTTTGCAATGTATGATCATATAATGTAACTAAATCCCCATACTTTTCATATATAGTGCTTAGTTATGTCTCCTCTTGTTTTGCCTATTATATCTTGTCTTGTTTTATTTTGTAATCCCAGTTCATGTACAGTCCTGTCCTGCCCTGTTCTTGTTTTCCTCATATCTTGTGTACATGTTCTGGGTTCTGCTTACTTCCTAGCTTCAAATTCCTGGTATCCGCTGTAGCTGCATCAGGGTTCTGGTATGTGGCCGCACAAACGCTGATGCTCAACACCAGAGGGCGTGTGGTTACCCTGCACCAGGCCCAGATAATCCACTTCCATGCTGAAGACTCCACTCATCTCCACAGCAGGCACTCAGGGGTCCCGGTTTCCATACCGCCACCCGTGACAGCTGGCCACTGAGTGACTAACAAAGGGATGCTTGTTCCAGGTGTTTTTTTGGGTAATTCAGTTGATGCCGTTGGGCTTTGTTCAGTTGATGCCATGGATGCCCTGACCTCCATTCTCTGATCTGTGACTTGAGTGTTTGTACTTCCCATCTGCTTCTACATCTTACCTTCTGGGTGCTCCTCCTTTCTCCTTCCCCCAGTATACTACCCATGGTTGCCATATTCCCCAGTATTTCTGGTGGAGGCCCCTCGTGGATCAGTGAAGTTCCTCCATACCCCGCACCTTCTCAATCCGGTTTATCCATTGGGCTAGTGTGGGTGGATCAGTTTGTTTCCACATAGCTGAGATTAATTTCTGATTGTTCATTACCTTCGAAGAGTAGGGCCAGCCCAGCAGAACCTGGGAAGGAGTCATTTTGGGGATGTCCAGAAATATTTCTTTGATAGCCCCCAGGATTTGTACCCAAAAGGGGTGTATGTTCGAGCACTGCCACCAAATGTGGTATACCATGCCTTCTTCTACCTGGCACCTCCAGCACCTGTCACTTACATTAGGGAAGTTTGCATGTAAAAAGAATGGTGTTCTGTACTACATGGCTACTGTTTTATAGAAGGTATCCCTACGAGCTATACTGATAGAATAGTCCATGACTTGCCCCATTATATATTCCTAATCCTTGTCAGAAATCTGTATTCTTAGTATAGAGCACCATTTCGGCCAGAATGTGATGGGTCTTTTCTCTAGGTTGGATCTTTGGAGGAGGTTATAACACAGTGAAAGCGGTCTGACCATTTTATTCCCACTGGTACAGTAAACTTCAAATAGAGTTAAGTCCTGCTGTTCCTAAGTCTGTATGATATGCCTCTTAAGGGATAGGGTTAGTTGGGTGAGTATTTCATCATAACCAGTAAGGATGCCTGGGCCGTACTATTCCTAAGGTCAGCCAAGGTAGGGATAATATTGTTGTCAGTATTGAGCCAATCATGGCTGCTTCGTTCTTTAGTAGACATTTGGCATTTCCAGCCCTTGTCTGTCAGGGTCTTACCTGAGTTGGGAGTCTGTAGCGCAGATATGATGCTCACCCTTGCAGATAGCCACAGGCCGAGGTGGTCAGGTAAGAATTCACCTGGCCTGTGGGTCTGTGCACGGGGGCTGTGCAGGATGCAGTACCAATACGCAGGACAGGCAAGGACTGAACCAGCAGGATGGTCGAGGGATAGCCGAGGTCAAAGGATGCCAGAGGACAGGAACAACGAGGAGTAGCCGAAGTCAAGGGATGCCAGAAGTCAGAATAAACGAGTCAGGAAGCCGGGGTCAATAATGCGAAGCGATGAAACAGGAACACTGGAACAAACAGGATCAAGGACTTGACACTGAGCACAGGGCGAGGCTGGGTTTATATACCCTGCTGATGACTGATCAGAGTCAGGTGAAACACAGCCAAGTCAAGGTGCAGCCCCCAGAGTAGTAGCCATGTCAGGATGAACAGGACTGGAATCAGTCTTCACTGTAAATAGCTGCTGTGGCTCAGAGGTAGAAAGCAGGACCAGGACTGAGAAGATCCCCGGTTCAAGTCCCCTGTTGGGAACTCCAAGAGCGACCACGTCTTGCCGTCTGTCTATCAGGTGAGAACCGTGACAGTACCCCCCCCTTTAAAAACGACCTCCGGGCGTGAATGGGTTCATTGTCAGCATAGTACACCTCTCCAGGGTCACTATCTGAATCCAGTGAGTCCCCATAGTCAAACTCCCCAGCAAGGATTCCCTTTACAGCTTGGGAGTCCGCAGTACCAGCTTCTGGTACTGCTGGAGAATTGTCCAGGTCTTTTAGGTTCCGGGTACAGGTGGCAAGCACTTCCAAAACTTTGGCAGGAGCAGTGTTCGCAGCTAACAATGCTTTTTCGAACATATCAAGGTCTTCTTTATGGACTATAGTGCCATTAGAAGTAACGGCACAATCCACAGGTAAAACCTCTTCGGGCGGGCAGGAAGTAGTGGTGGTATCACAGGAAGCAACTTCGGGAGTAGATGCAGGAGGCTCTGGATCAGGGGATGGAGGTTTTCTCGCGGAAGCCAAGCATGTGCAAGCACAACGGCTTCTATTTGGCTTTTTAGGCTGGTATACGGTGTGCACAGGGCGAAGGAAACTAGTACCAAGTCGGAGAGCTGGAGGTCTAGGAGGGCGAACAGGACAAAGCGTGATGAAGTGCCCTTTTTCTCCACAGTAATAACATAGGCCATAGCTTCTCCTTCGGTCTTTTTCCTTAGGTGTCACTTTGCAGTGGACGAGTCCTAATTGCATAGGTTCCACAGGGTCAAGTGGAACACCGGATACCTCTGGAGTTTTCCTGGGAGCTGGAACATAAGGAGGCATTTCTGGGGCGTAGTGGTGGTACTCGGTTCTTGGTTAGGAAGAGTCTGAGATTTTTTAGTACGTGGAGCTGACTTGGCCACAGTGGTCTTACATTGTAAGTCCATAGCAGTACTAAAGGATTCCCAGCTGACCAGGACAGGACTCTTCGTCTGCAACATTTGGTGAGCCCAAACTTTGATGCGTCCAGACAACAGGTTGATAGCCGCTCTGACCCTGATGAATTCTGTGGCATATGTTCGAGGCTTTAAGGAAAACAACACCTCACAATCCATCTTGAAAGACTGAAAGGATGTGCGGCTACCATCAAATCGGTCGGGCATGATGACAAACGGTTCAGGAAAAGCTGGTTCCGGGGCTGGATGTACTGCGCCTTTAAGGAATAAAATTTCTTGCTGCAGCTCCGAAACAGTCTGGGCCAGGCTGGACACACGCTGGGTCGAGGGTGAGCACATCTCTGCGGACTCCATAATGGTCAAGTCCTTATGTCAGGGTCTTACCTGAGTTGGGAGTCTGTAGCGCAGATATGATGCTCACCCTTGCAGATAGCCACAGGCCGAGGTGGTCAGGTAAGAATTCACCTGGCCTGTGGGTCTGTGCACGGGGGCTGTGCAGGATGCAGTACCAATACGCAGGACAGGCAAGGACTGAACCAGCAGGATGGTCGAGGGATAGCCGAGGTCAAAGGATGCCAGAGGACAGGAACAACGAGGAGTAGCCGAAGTCAAGGGATGCCAGAAGTCAGAATAAATGAGTCAGGAAGCCGGGGTCAATAATGCGAAGCGATGAAACAGGAACACTGGAACAAACAGGATCAAGGACTTGACACTGAGCACAGGGCGAGGCTGGGTTTATATACCCTGCTGATGACTGATCAGAGTCAGGTGAAACACAGCCAAGTCAAGGTGCAGCCCCCAGAGTAGTAGCCATGTCAGGATGAACAGGATTGGAATCAGTCTTCACTGTAAATAGCTGCTGTGGCTCAGAGGTAGAAAGCAGGACCAGGACTGAGAAGATCCCCGGTTCAAGTCCCCTGTTGGGAACTCCAAGAGCGACCACGTCTTGCCGTCTGTCTATCAGGTGAGAACCGTGACATTGTCCCTCTTTAAATCGGGATTATTAGCTAGGGGGCATAAAGGTGAGATTCCCAGTGACAGTTTGCATACTGTTTATGTTTTCTACATATATGGAGTATATTACCTATTAATGGGTGGAATGTCTGTACTAGTTTATGTATTTGACAAGCTTGCCATGGCAGAGTCATCAGAGGGACTTTAACAAAACTATGTTCCAGGCCATACCAAACCCTTGAAGTTTGTTTCTTCATTCCCTCAAACACACCAAAATTGCAGCCACATAATAGTTGTAGATGTGGGGTAGGCCCAACCCTCCTCTGTCCCCTTGGGCTGTCAAGATTTTATATGAGATGTGTGGGTGTCTAGAGTTCCATATATAGGATGTGAACATACGTCTCATTACGTTAAAGAAGACGCTAGGTATATGAATAGGCAGTGTTTGGAAAAGGTATAAGAGTTTTGTTAACACCATAATTTTAATAACATTAACCCTCCCCATCATCGATAAGTGTAGTAAGTCCCATTTTGTCAAATCTTGTTTGATCTGCTCCAGTAGGGCAGAATAGTTAGCTTCATACAGTGAGATGTTGTTGGGGTGATATGAACACCCAGGTATTTAATACCTTTTTTGGACCATTGGAAACCATACATGTTGGCAATTTCCTTTTTTGCAGCACTTGGGACTCCTATTCCCAGTATCTCACACTTGTCCATATTTATTTTATAATTCGATAGTGCACAGACCCTATTCAGTACGTGTACGATGTGGGAAGGACTGGGTCTGTCTAGTTACAGATATGAGGACGTCATCGACAAACGCTGATGCCTTGACCTTTGCCTCTTGGTGATTCTAACCATGGATGTGCTAAATTGCTCAGATGGCATGAAGTAATGGTTCTATGGTGAGTATGAACAGGAGCGGGGAGGGAGGGTATCCCTGACGGGTTCCATTCCCCATGGGGAATGGCTGTGAGTTTTGGCCATTAACCTAAACTGTGGCAGATGGGCCTGTGTATAGGGCCTTGACCTAGGTGCAGTACTTCGTCCCAAGCCCCAGTGCCTCTAATGTGGCAAACAGACAGGGCTAATACAGTCTGTCAAACGCTTTTTCGGCATCAATTACGAGCAAAGCCACGTGATGGTCAGTTGTTCTAGCCCCGTGCAATAAATGTATGATTTTTGTCATATTGTCCTTAGCCTCCCTGCCCGGGACAAAGCCAGACTGGTCAGAGTGAACCTGAAGGGGCCTGAGATGAACCACCAACAACCTTGTAAATAATTTTAAATCCATATTAATTAGCGATATTGGCCTATAGCTCGCACATAGCAAGGGGTCTTTTCCTGGTTTGGGAAAAATCATAATTGCGGCTCTCAACATTGGTGCTGGAAGTTGGTCGGTCCGCCCTATAGAATTCAGCGCCTCCAGAAATGTTGTGGAAAGATTAGGTATAAATAGCTTATAATATCTTTCTGTCAATCTGTCTAGACTCGTGCTTTTCCCTGAAGGTAGCGTTTTAATAGCTTACTCCAATTCCACCAAAGTAAGGGGGTTACCTAGTAACTTCTGGTCCTTGGCTGAAATTATATGTTTTATTTTTAAGGTAGGTGGTGAGGTCTATGTCAGTTCCCGGTGGGCTTGGGAGATTATACAAGTCATGGTAGAAAGCTTGAAAAGCCTCCGCTATGACTGCAGTTTTATTTTGTTGGGACTCTGTCTTATCCTTAATCTTAGCAATGAAAGACTTTGGTCTTCTCGCCTTTAGTGCCCTTGCCAGTAATTTGCCACATTGATTCTAGGCCCCCATTTAATTAGTATGCCTCTTATCACCCCTTTATGGGCCTTCCATACCCATGCTGCTGATGAGGATTGCTTCGTGTTCTCTTTAAAATAATGCATTTAATTATTAATCAGGGTCACATAAATCTCATCCACCATCCTCTCTTTGTCCAATACTGATTCATTAAGTCACAATGGGGGTTGGCTTGGGGGTCTCAGTGTAGGGAGATATTGAGAAATATGGGGGCATGGTCGGAGCATGTTATTGTGCCTATACTAGCATCTGCTAGAAGTTGTAAGTGCCTGTGTGACATATAGAATCTAGCTATGCATGAATAAGCATTCGCTGTGTGTGAGAAGTATTAGACGTCCCTTCCTTCCGGATGGAGCATGCTCTAACTGTTGATATGACTGCAGTAAGTTGTGTAGTAAGATATGTTGGTGTTTAAAGTGGTGCCTACCTTGGGAGGTGGTATCAAGTGAAACCGGGTTAGGTTTTAGTCACCCCCTACCATCAATTAGAAAAGCTCTGGATCTATCCACTGCATAATTGCTGTAGAATGAGTGGGACACATGCCCAGCCCGTAGTGTTGGGGCGTTCCCCTGCTTAAAGTGTGTCTCTTGGATAAAATGGATGTCTGTTTGATGTCTATGGAGCTCCCTCAAAAGTATATTCAAGCCCCTAGCATTAATGGAGATTAATTTCAGGTCATTCCCTTTCACGAAATTATGCCCCGCCATCAAGTTAAACTCATACCCTGTGTAACTTCTAGCGTCATGGCCACCCAGATCAAAGCACAATTAACTAACTATATACAGGTAAAACATAAATCAATAACAGACTGAAGATGGTGCGATACTTGCGCAGGTTAATGAAGCTGGTAAGTATGAACCTTGCACCTCTCATGGGGTTATCAAAGGCCCAGCTTGCCTCCTGCAGCCTGGGAATGCATAAGTAACCTAGTATATGTGACGAACGGAACCTCGTCACAGGTTCTTGGAGGGCCTGCTTGCCAAAAAACACTATGACCGCCGGTGGCATGTTAAGCCTAATTGACAGTTTGTAACATTTTCCACCGCAGTGTTCTAAGTGTTCGTTTGGGTGGCCGCTGTTCACATGAACGGCCATGAGGTGGTGGCCCTCTTGTTCCCGTGAACGCAGGCAGCGGTGTTTGGTCATTGAGTTCATGGAACTGTTTTCGGACACTGAAACTCCTGAACACCCCTGAACTTCCAGGATCACCTGCGTTCAGTTCTACACAACTTAGAAGGGCACTGTTCAGTGGACACATTCCCACGAACAAGGCGAACAAGCTCCAGGGTAAGACTCTTGAATATGTTCAGTAGTTTGTTTGGTTTTTAAACTGCCAAACTAGACCACCGCAAGCCCTGATTCTCCTGAACTGTTTTGGGCAGGAGCCTCATGTGCGGTTGGTAAAATTATCACTTCCATGGAAATGCCAAACCCCTGACCCAATCTGGGTGATTTTTGGATATGTTGGTCCCCCAGATCAGGGCTATCAGGGGTTGCCATGTGTTTTGAGGGTATTTATGGGGTATTGTAAAATGTGTATTTTCTGTGCCTGGCGATAATTGAGTTTAGTACAGTACCTGACTCAAATATCTCTAAAGCACAGAGGAGGGATTATCTGATGTATGGGAGTGTCCTTGATCTGAGAGCCAATGTTATCATTTGTTTGTTTTTGCAGTATTCTACTCTCAGGTCCAGTGGGGAATGTCCCTCGAATATGTTTGAGGAAACCCCTTGTATGGGGACTGACATAAAAGGGTGTGTGTGGCTCCCATTAAACAGAACGTTTTACTCCTTCATTAAGTCTAGGCTCATGTTTTGGGGATTGGAGAGCTATATTCACTCTGGGGATTGCTATAATCACTATACTCCCTGGGATTACAACACTTGCTCTTGTAAGGGCAGCCTGCTTTGCTCTCTGGACTAGGAGAGGTCTACCCACTGGAAGCTGGATCCTGGTGTTGGGTCCAGGGTGGGTGGAGGACAGCGAGACCCCAACTAAGCTGCAGTGGTTCGTGGGGTTTATGGTGGTTATGGTGTCTGGTGCAGTGCCTATGGTACTCAAGGATTACTAGCAAGCAGGGATTGGCAGAGTTACCCGGTCGGGGAGCCAGTCGGTCCATCACAGTATACTATATTTTAAACATTAGCATATTATCTTGCATTTATATTGTGGTTGTATCCTGAGTCTCAGTTAAACAGATAATTACCTTTGCTGTATCTCAGTAGTAACACCATACTTATAGTTATATGGCATGAGTATTTGGTCTAATTATATAACAACTAACCTCCCACTGCCCATCTGGTTACAGCTCTCTCCCAAGGATTTTGGGGTCATGCAACCCAAAGAAATGGACAGGTATGTTTATCATTTGATTACACATTATGAATGGCTAAAACATATCAACTTAAATGACTTACATATGGGAAGATGCTATGGTCTCAGTGTGCTTGGGCACTGTGTGCCATAAAATGTTAAAGGATATGCCTTGTTGCAGTGGCTCAGGTCTCCGGTGCCTGATTGTTGTTGCCCAAGTGTCATGTTCTTGATCAGGTCAGGTAGGAGACGATTGCCAGAGTTAACTTTATTGGTAGGTTGTGACATATCAGCAGGATAACTTAAAGAATGAAATAAGGAGAAGGAAAGGGAGAAATAAACATTAAGGCAATATGCCCTATATAGATAATAAAACAGGTTTGCAAATAAGAAAGCTAGAGATACAAGTATAGATAGAATAGTAAAACAGGTATAAGGAACAATATATTTCAGGGTAAGAAATTAACACCTTGTAAATAAGAGTGAGCAGCAATGTCCAGATAACGGTTAGGCAGGTTTGTATTAAATAGGTAGGCAGGATAAAGCAGAGTTGCAGGCAATCCAGGTTGGTATGGAGCAGGTTTGGAAGTAAACCAGGCTGCCAAGATAACACAGAGTTGCAGGCAATCCAAGTTGGTAAGGAGCAGGGTTTGTAGCAAATCAGGTTGGAATGAAGGTAAGTCACAGGTTGTTTCACAGGAGCCAGGATCTGAAGTCTTTTCAGTATGAACATCAACTTCAGTGTAAAGGCAAAGTGGTGAGTTGGGGATTACCTTTTGTAGGAACCCAATTTAGTCCAGGCAGGTGAGCATGATAAGGTGAGAGTTCAAACTAAAGGCAAAGGAGGCCACTAGTGGTAAATTATAATCTGTGCAAGAACTTTGTTTTTAAAGAAACAGTATCAACGAAAAGAAAAGTCTTGCTTGTCAAGATAGGAACCTGACACCAAGTCCTTGTTTGCTGGTGTGGTCTTTTCTTTTTCTCACTCTCTGGGGTTGGGAGAGGTCTTGGTGGTCTGAAGTCTAGTCCAATCCTCACTTTCCTCTGGCAAGTTCAGTCCTCTCTGGAATGCTGGAATGTCCGCCGGAGCCACAATTTCATACTGTTTACTGTTGTGTGTCACTGTCAGCGAAAATGAGTAATTCCATCTGTACTTAAGGCCTCGATCATTTAGGGCCTTTGTGATCGGCCGGAGTGCCCTGCGTGTTTGCAAGGTGGCCTGTGACAGATCCGGGAAGATGAGCACCTGGTTGCCTTCAGAGGAGATAGATGCCTGTGATCTTGCCTGTTTCAGATTATCCTCCTTGATAGTGTAGTTATGGAGGCGGCAAATTATGTCTTGTGGTTTGTCCTGCACTTGTGCGCGAGGCCTCATGGCCCTGTGTGCTCAATCAAATGTTATTTTTTGGGTCCCTTGGGCGTTGCAAAATTTGGTTGATCAGCGTATAAGACTTCAAATACCTGCTCAGTAGTCCCACTGGGGGCCTCTGGTACTCCTCGCACCCGCAGGTTATTCCTTCTCCCCCTGTTGTCCACATCTTACAATTTCCAATAGAGGTATTGCAGTGCTTTGTTTGGTAAAGGTGTCTTGCCATATTGTCTATTGTGCTGATGTTGCTTCTCCCTCTTCCTCTAGGGCCTGTACACGATGCCCTATTGCCTGTACCTCATTTCCCCCACTCTCGCCTCAAGTTTTTGCAGCATTTCTACCATGTCCGCTCAAGAGGGGAGTTGGAGCAGAATGTGTGCGCAGGTCCTGGTCTTCAACTGATATTTCAGGAGCTGCTACTTCCCATAAGTACAGCAATACTCACCGTGCAGACCTTTAAGAAATGTTAGAGGGTCAAATTATAGCTATTCCAATTTAAATTTTCAAATTTCATATTTTCACCTATTGATACTCTGGGCCCATGTAGCTCTTTGGACAAAAAAGCAGCAACTATACAACCATCATGGCATATCATCTGCAAAATAAAACAGCTTGATTTAATATAAGAAACTTCATTAACAATTTCTGTATTTTGTTTCACATACTCTGTATTTATTATGCAAGAACTCTAACCATTTACCTACTCTAATCTTTTATCAAACCTAACCCAAAACAGAGGGATTCTATCAGCAAATATCATTGCATTCATCAGCAGAGGAATTTCCCATAACTCACTCTTTAAGGACTTCTTACTGTGATCACATCATGAGAGGGATGATCTCCCTCTCTGTTGATGTACATCATACCCTCTTTGCTAATATCACAATAATCAGCACTGGGCAGCACGCAGAGGCCAGCAGTGATCACTGCTAGCAATAGTCATGCAGCAAGAAATTATCAGCAGCCTTTAAAGACCCCACAAGTCTCCCACTCTTTTAATGAAAATTTGTATCAAGACATGATTATTCCATATATCCACAGTGATTTAAAGGGTTAAGTGCCAAGCTCACTTTGATGCAGCACAGGGGTCATCATTTAGTATTTAGCATACCACTATGTAATACGTGACAGTGTTATTCATGGGTCTCCTCACCTTGGTACCAGCAGGTATTTAGAAGGAGTGATATGCCATACTGTCCTAAAGTATTAAAAACTAGAACAGCATGAAGTAATGGGACATCATAGAGTCACTAGGGAGATAATAATCCAATTATTTAATAATTACACATAATCTTAATGATTTAGTTTTAAAATGTTTATTTCTGGGTAAAAGGGACATTACTATGACATTTACTTGTGTCTATATTTATTGAATAGCTCTATATCTGTCACTACTATTTATGAAATTGTGTGCGTAATCTTCATGTTGGTTTGCTGACATAGAGGCCTCAATTTAATTAGTTTGAATCAGCATCAGAAATGATTCCAATCTGTTATAAAAACACCTTTTCAAATAAACGCTGTAATGCTGACTTCTGCATATTACTAATTTAGAAAAACTTTTTAACCAGTTATTATGATTTTAAAAAGCTTATAAAATATTAATTATCAAGGCCATTTTCAGAATCCATATGGTGAACATAGGACTGGTCTGGTGTATCCAATATTGTTGGTACTTTGAAGGCATTGTGCCAGGAAAATGAATACACAGGAGCTGTCATTTTATATTTCTTTCCTTACTGTGAGAGTAGTAAAACAGACAAGCCAAACTAGTAGATCTTACAGATCCTTTAAAAGAAATCCAAGTCTGAATCTTTTTCTTGCTTATGCTGGTTCTTAAGTGCACTAACAAAGTGTCACGGCTCCCCGTGATTCTGTCGGCGTGGCCGCATGGAAACATAGCGGCTACGCTGACAGAAAAAAATCAAATACTTACCTTAGTTGCGGCATACCGCTGCCCGACCTCCTTCTATTCCGATCCCCAGTGAGTACGGCGTTCCTAGAGATCCCGGTTCTGGTTTTAATAGGATAATTACATCCGCCCACATCCAAGATGATGCCAAAGTGTGTGACGTCACGTCATAGACGCGCACGCACGTTTTGGTGTCAGAGGTCTGAAACAGCCAATTACAGCCTAAGGAGGGTTATTTAAACCCAAATTACCTATTTGTCAGTGCCCTGTCGTGTTCCTGATTGCGTTTTTCTGGTATTTGACTTTGGCTTTGTTTTGACTTCCCTGATTTCTGGTATCCTTGACTTCTGGCTTTCCTCATCGCTGTGTCTCGTTCAGTGTCCCTGACATCGGCAAGTATTTTTGACTATTCTCCAGTACGTTAAGTCTGGCCATTCTAAGGTCCGGTTAGATGTTATCCTTAGTCCTAGGTGTGATACTATGCTGCGTGCTGGATGAACTCTGTAGTGCTTAGTGGTTTTATTTTCTCTACACAATAGTAACGGCAATGGTGTGACTGCCCAGGAGGGAAAAAAAATGGAGGGGGAGTGCAACCAAAGCAGTTGCATGGCTTGATGTCCACATAAAGCCACACACAGGGGTTGAGTACACAAAATATTTACTTTACTTGAGCCTGAAGATGGTAGATAAGACCCGCAGTTGCAGTTTACATTAAATATGTTCCTTTTTAGTTTTAAGTAGTTTTTGCAACTTTTGAAAAGCACTTTAAATGTTGGTTTACTATAATAATTCACCTGTGGCACAGACAGTGGCATTAATTTCAATGGCTAATAATTCTGTTGCTAACAAATACTATCATATATAGTCTTTACAAAAATATATCAGTTAGTGTTAACAATCAGTTACATGTATGATAAGCTCATTTGCTTATTTTCTTCTTCATTTTAAGCCACTCACTTCCAAGTGGTTTAATGTTTGGTACTAAATTGTAGATACACTTTGATTGGGTTCTCTTTAAAGCAAGTAATTCTACTGATTATCAATACTATCCTCATATATATTCTTTAAACTAATATATAAAAAATAGGAGATTAGCTATTGTCTTAAAGTGTCTGTAAGGAACTGTGTTCACAAGCACACTGTGCATCTTACAAAAATTTAACATTTAGTTCTTTGCGTAGCAATATTTTGACAAGTGAAACTGATATCGCAAATGCTGAAACTCATGTATCATGCTTCGAACAAGATGAATTAAAAAAGTTTCCTTACTATAATTCATCTAAAACACATTCATGTTGATGATTGAAAACAATTTAACAGTTCAGTTAATCAAAAGAGTGCCTTCGCCTGTTCAAAATCTCAATGGCCCATTCCCAACAAACAGTCATAACAAATAATTGTCTAAAGATTGATTTTACCAAATGCTCAAAAAAAACATTCAAAGTTTTAATGAACATGGTTAGTGTTTTCCCCCATCAAAAACATGGCATAGTAACTGGCACAGGATTAAGCCAAGAGTAAATGGAACACAAAGTTCAGGTCATATTCAGTCTTTCATTGAATGGAAGGAATTAGATATGAGACTGCAAACCCAATTCACTGTTGATTCAGTGTTGCAAAACAAATGTCACAAATTATACCAAACATGGAAGAGAATTCTTGACTGCATTATTTTTTTTCCATAGTGAAAACACAGACTCGAATGAGAATAGTTCTGAAAATTTTCTCCAGGTGATGAAATTGCTTGCCAAGTATGACCCTATGATCCCCTTTTCATATGAATAGACATGCATACAGATAGCCAAACAAGCTTGTATCTGTACTCTTAAATCGAAATGGATTAATTACATTACCAAGAGATCAGGGCATTCTAAGTGCAAAAATTAGGAAAGCAAAATACTATTCTATCATATTTGATCGCACACCTGATATATCTCCTGACGACAAGGTGTTGCAAGTTATTTGCTAAGTAGCTATTGATGTTCATTGATTCCCTCAAATTATATGACAAAACTGCTGAAGAAATGACAACTGCGATTTGTAACAAACTGCTTGCAGATGGTTTTGTTATCTAAAATTGTTATGGTCAAGTGTATGACAACTCCGCAACAATGGCCGGGCATATCAGTGATGTGCAAAAGCGCATAACATAAACCCTAGACGCTTTTTCATCCGTTGCAACAATGATTAACTAAGTTTAGCTACATGCAGCTGGTACATCCACAATTCTACAATATTTTTTAGTACTCTTGAAAGGTTGTATAAATCTTTTTCTAAGTCTACACACAGATGGGATGTACTGGCACGATGCAGTTCATGTGCATGCCTACCACGCAGATGTTATAATCAAAACATTAGAAGAACTAAGATGCCGGGCGCAACCCTAATGAATTACTTTTTACTCTGCATATTAGTACTTATGTAGCATTATTTTGAAAGAAATCAATGATGCTCAACTGTATCTTCAAAAACTAGGCCTGGTCTACACCAGAACTTGAAAATAAAATTAGGGGAGCATTTTGGAGTGTTTAAATTCATTGTTAAGTGGCATTTAGCGGAAGGTTTTACCAACATATCTGTCGTGCTTCTAATATTTTGAAATATTTGGAATATCTGAAGCCAGTTCTTAAAAGGGGATTTTCAAAGCTCAAAGTCATACTTTCATTCTATGAGGCTTTTAAATTTGGCTATACTATCAATAGAAAATAACAAAGCTATTGACCACTTTGCTGCAGAAAAATCTTGCAAAGTTAAAGGAATATTGAAATACGTTTCTGTTTCCCTACTTTGCTTTATTGTAATATTCAGGTTTACAAAAATGTAGTAGTACGTATCAATTTTTTTTACTACATTGGTTATCAAACCTAGTATACAGTGGTGGTAGCATATTTTGCTTATTTAGAGATTATAGGGTAAAAGATAATGGGCATCAAATCATGCGGGCAGGGGAGGTTTGGCACCTTCTTTTCTGTGTGTGGTTTGACTATGGGGTGGAACACCTGGGAGATTGTATATCTTGTATGTCAAGGGATCTAAAAGAGGTGGATTCTAGGAAGTCTATCCATGGTTTCCATGTGACTTTATATTTATCAGTTTGGTGGTGTGCTTTCAGGACTAGTTCTTCCATTTTACAGAGCTTGTTCCCTTTGGTGAGCCATTCCATGTGTGTGATTGTTTAGTTGCTTCTGCTAAACTGGGATGAGAGATTTATTCAGTGGTGGTAGTCTAAGAAGTTCTTGTACAGCTTGAATGGTGTTGCAATTAGGTGTTATAACACAGTTGTTGGGGTCTGTAGTGGGTCAGACCCTGTCATTTTGTCTATTATGTCAATTATCTGAGATGTGGCATGGTGTGTTGTTGCATCTCCAGCATCTCCAGCATTATGACTGTGTAATACAAAAACAAATACAGTATCTGCCTATAGCTTCTTTTGTTTGACACAGCCATGTTACTAAGCTGCCCTTTCTGTCTGACAGGGCAGGTGAACTTTTACTTTAACATAAATTGAACTAATGCTGAACACCTCATGTGATTTAAATGTGCATATGGATTTGGGATAGAACACATGTATTTATCTTTATGCAATTTAAAAAAAAAAAAATTTTTTTTAAACATTAAGAAGGTATAATTAGCTAAAGTGGAACCTTTTGTTAGTCTCTGAATGTTCTTTGGCAAATGTGGCATCACTTGTGCAGTTTTTTCCTTTACTAGCATAGTTCTAGAAAATCTCAAATGCTGAGAACTACAACTTCCATGATTCTTTGAGTGAAACAGATAGCCAGAGATCATGTGAGTTGTAGTTCTGGAGGGTCAGAGTTTGGATAACCCTGCTTCATAGCATCAATACTGTGTATAATAAAGTATATTCAACTCATCCAACATGATTGTAAACACTTCTTATCTTGCCATATGCCTGTTTATCTCTAGAGGGGGGACATGGGGGGAAAAACAGCTTACTCTCCAAATGAGTAAATTAGAATAATATATAATTGAAACCAGATGGAGTGTATCAGATGACGGGGACGAAATTAGGATTTATTTTGCAGCTCTGTGTAATACATGTATTTCAATTATTTTTATGTTAGCTTCTTTGCAGCACACATGGCAAGATTTCTGCTTAACTTGATTATTTTAATTTATCTTTTTATGCTTTATTATATATTTTTGCATAGTGAATTTTAGTTTTTTGTATGGATGTACTTTAGAGAAAAAAAATAGATGCTAATGTATGTCAAAAATTGTTTAAACAGCTTAAATCTTTTATACCACTTTTTCCTTTTTATGAAGCTATATTGTAATATACTTTAAAAGTCTTGACAAACATGTATTAAAGGATGAACAAATTGTGTATTTATAACGCTTGGCACCATGCCAAGGAATGGTAGTAAGAGTTACATTTATTCCATGTCAGTGGTTGCCAGACCAATCCTTAAACAAACCAGAGGCATAAGTGTATTCATTTTTAAAAATAAATAAATCCCCAAACCTTGAACTATGGGGAGTTTGGGATCCAGAACACTTAGAATATCTCTCTTGCTTTGCATCCATTGGGGAACATAATGTACAAAATATTTGTACAAAAAAATCGAAGCAAATGTCCATTAACACGTGTAACACCAATTCTCACAACAAAACATATTCTACTCAATTTGCTAGATGGCAGATAAACTACTGTAGGTGGTAAAATTAGTTATGCTTGGAAGTGAAAATATTTGTGATTATTGCTGCTTTTGGGGAGCCCCAGGAGGGTGAACACAAAAAATGCTTCTTAGGAAGATTTAATGAGCTTCCAATAAAGCAGCCGAGGCACAGACAAGCAAACAAAATCAAGAAATATGCTCAAACTCCAAATTCTCTTGGGCAGCAGCAATGGCAATATTATTTATCAGCCCAAATACATAAAGCAGATAGAACACCTAGAACAAAAGCACACAATCTACCTGCATACTATCCTAAATCCCTATTCACATTTAAATAGCAGGAGGTTTTTAGTACCACTCCAATGGCCATTAAAATGTAAACGCAGGGGCGGAGCCAAACCAGCAAGCAGGGAAGACATGCTCTGCAAGAGCTCCTGCTCAGCGGGCACAAACAAGGAAAATAAATGGGGCTGAAGTGCCTCTAACCTTCGGCAAATAGGACCACTGGACAGGGAAGATCAGCCCAAACCCAGCGATACCGAACTTAACCGGCAACAGCAGCATGGGACCTACTGCAGGAGGCAGCAGAGAAAGGCGCCCGCTTTCCCGCCAGCCGCGCACAGCCACACTCGAGTCTGGAACACTCCCCCCCCCTATGGACCGGTGGAGGACATCCCGGTCCCAGCCCGATGGAGGACCTTGCGCCCGGTACGCCCGCGACCTCACTAAGCAAGGCGGGTGTGAGGGCCTCCAATATGGCGGACACATGAGATTCAGCCCCACGAAAAACACACTAGCCTGCCTGGTCAGACAATATACAATGGGCCCCACCAGGAGAGCTTGCTCCCGCAGGACCAAGGGGACAAACCGCGAGCACAGGCCTGTAGAACCGCGGTCATTCCAACACGACGGAGGAAGCATGGCTCCCATACTTCAGGGACAGACTCACACGGCTGGACAGGCACTTCCAAAAGTTCTGGCAGTGACTTGAACATACACTCTCCACCTGCACAACCACAGCGGCGGACGAGCGGTCCTGCCTTCCCACCGGCGAACACCCACTGCTTACCGCGGAGACCACCTCCCAGGCTTACAGCACCGACAGTGGGAAAAATTCATATATGGCAGTGGCCTCAGCAGTGCTCCCCACTCAGCCATAAAGCGACAACACGGAAACAACCCAGTGGAACCCGCACAAGGTCACAGCCGCAAAAGCCCCCCACAACCAGCAACCGCTCGGGTCGAACCAGGCAGCCACAAAAGACGCAGGACACTGGCAATGCCACAGAAAAAACGTCAGACACCTGATATTTTCAGCCTGTTAACGCTACACTTGTTTAAGCCTAAAATATGTACACACTCATCAAAATGCTCTTACACTATAAAATTGTTTTAGACCATATTTCTGACGAGAGCATAGTCTAGACTAAGCCAATATACACACAGGTTAAGCCTTACTCGGCGAAGGCCCTAGCAGGATCGCTACTTCTACTATAACTCACATCGTATTGCTAAGCTACTATTATCCCAATATTATTGTGAAACCACTGTTTTATGCATGATTATCTCACCATATAAAAAAGTGCAATGTCTTTGAAGCCACATGTACATCTGTGAATGAAAAATGTTGGCACCAGCTATTGTGGCAGTGCTACTATTATGTTCAATAACTGCACAACTAAAATAAAGAATTACAAAAAAAAATTTGAACGCATCTGTCCATGTCGATGCAAAATCTTTTAGGGGAGTCCTATACTAACAACTGTGTGATATGATGTGTGTGTAGGCCATCTCTGCACTTATTATATTGCTATAATATCCTTATTTAGAACAAGTGCCTAAAATTGCACAGCATTTTCAAGGCGTGGTCCTATCACTGATTTATAAAGGGACCAAATTATATTTTCATCCTGAGAATTAATGTGTCCTTTTTATACCTGACAATACCATTGTTTCCTAATTTATTGTCTATAACAATTCCTAAATTCTTCTTGTATGTTGTTATCCCTAATTTGCTACATTTATGGTGTAAGTTGCTTGTGCATGCTTTACTCTTACTTTGCATTTATCTACATTAAATTCCATTAATATCCCTCTGCAGAGAAGCAATATCCTACTAACATTATATGAAACTAACATATAGGAACCAATTTGCCTTAATCCAATCCGCCAATATAATTGCTGAAATAAAGGCATTCTGAAAGATTAAAAACAGAGGTTCACTTATTTCCTCACTTAACTCTGTAAGGCCCTGGGACTTTGTTTACATTAACTTTCTTTAGTTGCTATATCACCAAGTCTTGAGTCTTTTTGAGCAATGTCACGGCACAGCCTGAACCCTGCAGACCACAAGGTGTGACTGCCCCTTTAAGAGACATGGCTGGGTTTGAATTCACAGCTCTAGCATCCCAGTCAGGTTCTCTGCCATGATATCCACCACAGGACTTCAGTTTCTCTTTGCATTATTCTGCTTCCTGACCCCTTGCCTGGAATGAGCAGTACTGATCCACCTGCAACCCTTTTCCAATTAGGGTTAGCTGCATCTAATTAGCAGGCTGTAAAAGCCAGCCTTGCTTGAAACCTAGTATCTGGTAATTTTGCCTGTTTGGTGTTTCCTGACGGATCTTTGCTACGTTACTAACTGATTTCCTGGACTCTGACCTCTGCCTCTTTTACCGACTTCGTTACTCCACTGCCAGCCCTGACTTCTGCTTCTCGTCTGGCCCTGCCTTTGGATTTCCCCTTAATCTGTACTGCGCTTCTGGTTTTTCCCTCCTCCCTGAGCTATCTCCTGCAACTGGGCTCCAACTCCTGTTAAACGGTTACATAAGTCCCCAAGTTACATAAGTCCCCAAGTGACTGTTACAAGCAATCATTTGTATATCTGTAGCCATAAGCTATTCCTTGATATATACTGAGGAAGAATTGTTCTTTAAAATGCTTCCTTTTCCTGATATTTAACTAACAGACCCATCTGTTATGGATCTTTCATGGTAAAATATTTTATAAATAAATAAATAAATCTCTGATTTCATTATACCTACACTTAAAATGTTTGGTTTTATGTACTTTTTGTGTTGGTTTTGCACCTTTTCTCTGTAACGTCCTCATTTTCTAGTTTAGTTCATCTAATTGCCTTTTGGAATGCATTAATGGCTTTTTTTATATTGTATATAGGATGCCGCTAATTTGTCTGATTTAAATATTTTAAAAGCTCTTTTCTTATTTTTAAGTTATTGGTTTACTATGACAGCTAGTTTGTACTGGTCTGGCAGTGCCCCTGTGTTAGGATCTTACCTGATGTGGAGTCTGAACACTGGATCAAGATACACAACAACAGGAACTCGAGTCAATGAACTGACACTGCCCTCAGAGAGAGGCAGTGTTATATACCTGGCTAATTAGCGATGTGCTTCTGGTTGGCCAAAGATTGATAGGGGCAGCCACAGGAAAAGTCCATCCCCCAGTGCTGGAGACAAGGCAAGGATAAACATCAGGCTGAAGTAAGAGCTGAAGTTTGGCTCAGAGGAAAAACAGCAGGCCCAGGACACAGAAGGACCCAGGTTCATATGCCCTGTTGGGTACCTCTGGGGCGACCACGTCTGGATGTCACTCTGAGAACTATGACACCCAGGAACAATGGGACAACACCCTGCTGGGGAAAACAATAGGACAGGAAAAAGGGAGGGAGAAAGGCACATACAACCTGGATAATCAATACATTCAACATATCCTGCACCAATAATGGGCACAGGGTGACCAAAACACAAGAAGAATGTGGGGATTTACATATAGTGTCTGTCTTCAATCCCCAGTGATGGTGAATATCATCACATTATAAGCTTGCATTGATCAGAATGCAATAATAATTGTAATAATTATTCTGGTAAGATGTTCGTGACAAAAGTAACCTTGCCACTGGTTCTTGGAGGGGCCTGCTGGCCAGCCTCTTGCCTCAGGACTATGGGCCCTGCAATATACCTTGCCCAATGCACTTTAAAAGGCTCTGTTCATGTGAAGTTTGTACTCCAGACAGAGAGACCGACCATTAGCACTAATTCTCTGGAACTGTTTTGGGCATGGGACGATGTTCACGGTCAGTCAAAAATAAGACTTCCAGGAAATTCCTGAACTGATCTGGGTGATTTTGGGATACGTTGTTCACCCAGATCAGGGCTATCAGGGGATGTAACATTTATGGGGATATGTGGTGTTTTGGGGTTTTGTAAAATTTGTGTTTTTTACTGCCTTGAGATAATTGGGTTAATACAGTATCTGACTCAATTATCTCACAGGCAGAGGGAAGGGATTGTATGTTTGTTATGGGAGTGTCATACATTTAATAAGTGTTCTGATTGGTTTGTAAACTTTGTGTCCCTGTCCCAACGAGGTCCATGTGGGCATACACCTTGCTTGGGGACTTGCATAAAAGGCCAGCTGTGGCTTCCATTAAACAGAATGCTTTACCCCTTCATGAAATCTTTGCTCATGTTTGTGGGATTGGAGAACTACATACACTCTGGGGATTGCTATATCACAATACTCCCCTGAGTATAATCACTAGCTCTTCTAAGAGCTGTTCCTGCTACTCTCTCTGGACTAGGAGAGGTCTAACCAGTGCCAGCTGGATCCTGGTCTTGGATCCAGGGTGGGTGGAGGACGGCGAGACCCCAACCAAGCAGCGGAGGTTCGTGGGGTTTACGGGGGTTATGGTGTTCCAGTACGGTGCTTATGGTTCTCGCAATACCAGTCTACTTTACTCATATCTAACAGACAAGAAGCTACCACTCTGTCCCCATTTGACAAATTGGAGACAGATGACGCTTAGACTTATCAAAAACATTATATAATATTTTACATATGGTACGATAAGAATATATTTTCCAAGCTTCCTTTTTATTTTTCTTGCATACACAATGTCTAAGAGAGTAAAGGTACCTCAGCAACTCAGTTTACCATGCTAAACAAATAATGACTAGCCTACTTGAATTATGAAATGTGTCAATATAGAAGACTGGAAGGTGTCTTCTTAATAGGTACAATTTTAAATAATGTTCAGTGAGCTAGTACAAAATAAGAATCTTTATTTTCAAAATAATTTTTGTCCTTATGATAAGAAAATCTAAAAGGTCTTATAGAATAGATAGAAACTCCAGACCCCCTAGAGCCCTCCAGCATGCTGAAGTACTTTATGTGTGTCGAGTGTCCTCTTTTTGTATTCAATAAAAAATCTGCATTTTTTTTTTTTTTTGCACATATGGTCCTGTTACTTCCTGGTTGTTTAACTTAGTGGAGCTAAACACAGGAGGCAGACAATTGTTCAGAGCACCTATGTTTGCAAAGGCTTCTCATTGAGCTGCATTTGGAAGTCTGTAATTTGACAGCCATGGAAAGTCTTGGCTGGGTTAGGAGAGAAGGGAATGCAAAAGCTTCAGGCCAGAGATCTGCAGCTTTTACAAGCTGTTTTTAAATATACTCTTATTGAAAAAATGCATAATAAAATTTACGTTTTCATTGGGGCTATATTGGGGCAGAGGATGATCCCGTTAACACTATTGTCATCACTTCATCAATTCATTCCATGGTAATTTCTGTCGGTATGTGTAGTCTCAGGCATATAGTTAGTTTTTATAATTTTCCCAGTTTAAAAAGTTTGAACTTTGTCAAGTCTATTTCACTGGTCTACTTGCAAATTAAAAGTTGACACCTTACGGACTGTATTCAGATTTTTTTTTTTTTGCTTAAATTGTTTTTTTTAAAACTTACAAGGTATACATATAAACAAATATGCATGTATAGTTTTTTTTTTTCAAACACAAGCTTTGCATAATATAAATATATATGGTTGTGCAAATAAACAAACACACAAACATTTAATATAATATAAATAACAAGAAATTGGCCTTCCTCAGTATCATCTTCATAATGTAAAAGAAAATTGTGACGCTTACTTTTATTTATGAGTTTACAAAGTTTTTACTATTAATTGTTCTTAGTGTGATTTGTTTTATTATAAGTAATATAAATTAATTAGATTTGTATCACATATCTGAGAGAAACATAATATATTTTAATAGTCATTTTGAATGTTTGTCAGAATATACAGAAATTATTCATTAACGATTACACTCTATCTTTTGAAGAGTTACATTTTTCGAATTGTGACAGATGACAGAAGTTCTTGGTTTTGATCCTAGACATGTTTTCAATTCATGTGCCTTTTTATCCTTTATGCCTTAAACAGTAAGAGAATTGAAAGCAACTTCAAAGAGACGTCTGAAGAAAATTGTGCAGAAATTCTACATTTCATGCTAATGGATTTACCTGCAATTTACCCATATGATGTGCAAAAATATGTGGAAAAACTGATTGGAATACAATGATATTAGCTATGAAATGGCATTGTTGTTTCTCTTTCTTTAATTAAACTTTTTATGTTAAGTACAACATATGTAAGAAGAATATATGCATAGGCATTCACATGATTAACCAGAGTAAACACGTTGGCAAGTAAAAATGTAAAAGCAGGTAAGCAAAGATAAAAAATTTTTAAAAAAAATGCATAGAACAGTAGACTAACAATCTGTGAGATAAGGTTAGAATTCAAAACATAAACCGTGGGTACATTTTATTTCTATGAGGGGGGAGAGTGTGTAAATGACTGTGGCTAGGTAGACTTGAATTTCAAATGAGATAATATAATGAATTTTCTAGAGAGTTTTCTACAGTGGCTGGCTTCTTTCCTACGTCTGGTTATCAATTCTTGTTATTATTATAATTGTAGAAGTTAGCAAACAAAAAAATTCCACTGTGCTAGAAAACAATGGGATTGTGTCACTTTGTTAATCATAGTATAAATTAAACTTGCGCAGAGTGGAAAAATTTGGTTCATCCAAACCACTTAAGAAAAAAAATTTAAAGTTTCAGGATGTCAGAATGTAGTACATGCCGCTGTTTGGCTAAGCAGAATTTTAGTACCATAAAAAATAGATATATATGGGGAAGCATTTTCAGCAGTTGATACATTTAGTTTATTACATGTCAGGATTAAAAAAAAGTAGAAAAAAAAATAGGAAACTAGAGAACTATATAGATTTATTAGGTGTGTCATGCTAAACGTAATATTTTTGCTTTAGCCATCTTGTATTAATGAAAAATGTGGAGTATGATCCATTACAAGTTATACATCCAACAGCCAAAAAAAGAAAGGAAATAGTAAATATAAATAGTCAACATACCACTCACACAATCCCCTCCACCCTGACGAGTTTAAAGCATCCCCCTACATCCAGTCTGTGGCATTAATAACCGTTCCTCAGTACTTTCTCAACTTCTCCCAATGGCATCTGTGGAGATAGCAGGCAAAGGAAACTAAACCTTCAGGCAAAGTGAATATACTACAATAAAAATGTAAATTTTGTAATTAAACCAACAAATCTTACAAAGATAATAAAGAATTTGTTGACCACAAATGTTGTTTGCAACTTAGCACTTACTATGCATAGCTTAAACTAAGAACTGCAAGCATCTTTGGTGAGATTTATTTTATGCTGTTAGAGACTGATTGCCAGGAGTGAAAGCCTGCATAGTGCTCTCTGTCCTAAATGTTTGTCATTTCTTCAAACATGTCCCATTTTTGACATGCCTAGTTGTTCTTCTTAAAGAAGCACAAATTATTTTTTATTACTTGAAAACACTCATGACTGGAATATGTTAATCTACTTTTTTTTCCTAAACTATTGCAAATATTTTTTTCCTCATATACCAAAACTGGTGGGGTGCTGCCACAAATGCTCCTATGGGCAAGCCTCCACTGGTGATACGTATCTAATAATAATCAACCAACAGGTTTAATATAATTAACTATTAGTGTGATCTGCTTACAGCTTATTCTTATTTAAAATATGACTATTTAAATAGTGTCCTATATAAATTAATAGATTATCTATATGCATGTAATCTGCCCATTTTCAGATCATTATATCCTCAGAAAAAAACAATTGCCACAAAATACAGTGCCACAAGCATGACATCAAATATCAGTAAATGTCCAACATACCTCAATGGGTAAGAAGGTGAGTTTTGACGCTTCATCCGCCACAAGGCAAAGGGTGGCCCTAATTTATATCAGTGCTCTTACATAAATTGACAAGGCAAGGGATCAAAAATGTCCAGGTAAACCTTAAACTGTAGGTAAATAGTCTCTGCCCTTTTACATATAACATGCTGGCCCTAGTTTCCCTAACTTGCTTGCTAAGAAAATATTTTAAAATTTTATTTTGCTTCAATTTTGGGTGGAAGAGATGATAATAATTAGTAATCAATGTGAGAGTAGGCAAGGGGAACTTTTTTTCCCCTTATTTTCTTTTGCTTTTAATTGATTTCCTATCTCATACTTGAATTTATTTTCAAGTACCCCTGGTCATAACTAGCTAGCTAGATAGAGTAGCAAGATAAACACAACCTTACTTAAAAATCAATATATTAAAGATATCTCCTACTCCAACACAGCACTAGTAAAACACACAGTATAAACACACGTCTGCAGTCAAAATGTCAGAGAAAATCCTGTTAGGACGTATAGATTATTTTACTTCTCTTCCATTTTCCTTTTAGTGGTCAATTGTCATTTCATCTGTGAAAACAATTACATTTACTTTCTGTCCCCTAACCATAAATTATTATTGTTTCTGCCTCTTAACTGGACATGAGATACAGGCTCCACGACTGGACAGGCCTCTTGTCCATCATGCCAAATTTTGTTGTTAATTGCCAGACAAAAAAACAAAACAGCCTCTTCTCTATTCTATCCCCCTCTTTCTGGTGCCAGTACAACACTGTCAATTAGAAGGGAAATGAACATGTTTTGGTTTGGGTGAGTTGGTTTCCCTAAGATTCTGGCATGGAAATAAGAATTTACTGTAATTACCCGATAAACCCGAATTATGCTAATTATGCTTCTCTCTTTACTGCCTTGGTTGTCATTCTTAATCTCTTTAACTCGTTTTGTATCATTGCTCACTCTTTTTTACCTTTTCTGTATATCTTCTTGTAGCATTATCTGCATCAATTGAGTTAGTTTATTGGGTCTCTCTCTCCCTTTCTTCCTTTCTTTCTCCCTTTCTTTCTCCCTTCCTCTCTTTCTCCCTTTCTTTCTCTCTGTCTCCCTCTCTTTCTCCTTTTCTCTCTTTCTCTCTCTCTTCCTCTCTTCCTTTCCTCAACACTACCTTACTAATATTGCAACCAAACAGGAGAAAGTGCAAGAGGTAGAGGTTGTAAGTGATTATAAAAACTAATTAGAACAGATTCGAAATTATAATACTCAGCTGAAGATGTTCTAAAGCAATGTAAAATGTACATTGTGTATATTTTACCTCTCACTTACTGGAACACATTAATTGGTTCAGGAATTGTATTGAATTTCATTAAAAAGGAGATGTACTGTTTGCCTTATTATCAATTAATCACAGCTGTACAATAGGATTGCAAATACAGATAATAAAATTATATGGAATGAAAGATATCAAAGCCCTGACAATGAAGTTAACAGTTGAGACATAGAGGTTTACTGATATTATAACACAATAAATACAAAATATATTATTGTTATGTTCACACAGGATGATCTACAAACAATTATTTCTAGAGGAATATTTGAGCTATAAGATAATTATTGTTTCCATCTGTGCCAAATTATTATTCCAGGTGCCCATAGGTTTAGCACTATATATAACAGTGTGTTTAAAAATAAAAAAAGGCCCATTCATTGTCAGTGTAGGCACTCCTGCCTAGGTGTCTATAGGCGGCCATTCATGGTTGTAGTCATTTACCACTGTTCACAGCAATTGTTTCTTGCTTGGACCCTTTGTATGACTTGCTTATCCTGTACTCTGGTATTTTTTTCTGTTATAAAATGTGTTTATAAAAGCTAACATTCATAAAAGCAAAAACAAGCATTTCCACATTTTCTTTGACATGTCTGATGTCCAAACAATTTTTAGGTTTTAAAAAAGATTGATGGTTACTATAATTAAATAAATGTAGGACAATCAGAGAGGGAGCTGTTTCTTTTTTTCTCAATGATGCTAACTAGCAATTAAAATAAAAAATATGCATGTATTAAATAATAAAAAAAATGCACTATAAAGGTCATCTGTTTGAAAAGTCAAGGAGAGGGAGATTAATATGGTAGGAATATGCATGCACTACAGTTATTGCTAAAGCTCTTTGTAGTTTGTTTCACTTGCCTTTGCAAATAGAACAATGCAATGAGAGTAAGAAAGGGGTAAGGAATTAAAATTAGAATAGACCCGTTTATGGACCTGTTTATAAACGTGCCGGTGCTGGTGGCTGATCAGTGTTTGTCCATAGGTCTCAGGTTTACTCGGCCTGTCTAGGAGGCTACAGGGATTTGTGGTCAAAGATGAAATTGGTTATCTTTCCAAGTATCAATTTGTAACTGCCCATAATAAACATCCAGTATTATACATCCTCCAGATGGCATGCTATGTGCCCTAATGGCAGTGGCGTACATACCGGGGTTGCAGGGGTCGAGGCTGCGACCGGGCTCAGCCGCCCTGTGACCCGGTATGTACCCAGTGTGGCCAGCCTCTTCTCCTAGGGGAGCCCAGGAGCCGGCCACCTCAGGGACCCCCGAGGCTGGCCCTGGTGTCACCCGGAGGACGGGCTGGCGGGCGCGCGAGGGAGCACTCTCCCCTGAGTGCTCCCTTTTCAGCTCCCTCGCGCACCGCACTGATGCTGGAGATGGAATATGACGTCATCTTCCGGCTCCGTCATCAGTACGCGGCGCACGAGGGAGCTGAAGAGGGAGTACACAGGGGAGTGCTCCCTCGCGCGTGCCAGACTGCCCAGTGACCGGCCACCCAGCAGCACCACTGCAGGGAATCCCCTTAGCACTCCCAAAGGTAGGGAAGCTGGGGGATTAAATTTATTAAAAAACGATGTGTGTGTGTGTGTGTTTGAGTGTGTGTTAGTGTTAGTTTTGTGTTAGAGTGTGAGTGTGAGTGTGTGTGTTAGAGTGTGTGTTAGTGTTAGTTTTTGTGTCAGTGTGTGTGTTAGTTTGTGTGTGTCAGTGAATGTGTTACTCAGTGTGTTAGTTTGTCATGCTAAAAGTAATATTTTTGCTTTAGCCATCTTGTATTAATGAAAAATGTGGAGTATGAGGCATTACAAGTTATACATCCAACAGCCAAAAAAGAAAGGAAAAAGTAAATAGTCAACATACCACTCACACAATCCCCTCCACCCTGACAAGTTTAAAGTATCCCCCTACATCCAGTCTGTGGCATTAATAACCGTTCCTCAGTACTTTCTCAGCTTCTCCCAATGGCATCTGTGGAGATAGCAGGCAAAGCAAACTAAACCTTCAGGCAAAGTGAATATACTACAATGAAAATGTAAATTTTGTAATGAAACCAAAAAATCTTACGAAGATAATGAAAACTTTGTTGACCACAAATGTTGTTTGCAACTTAGCACTTACTATGCATAGCTTAAACTAAGAACTGCAAGCATTATGTTTTGACAAATGAAACAGGCTGTAGTCTTAATGATGGAAATAAAATCCAATTCCTCCACAATTTGCACTTTGCAAGTCAACCATATTCGGTGCAGTAAATTAGCCGCACCCTTTGCCTTGTGGCAGATGAAGCTGCAGGTGGATTTGCTTTGGTGACAGTGGAAGTTGTTGCAACACTAGCCTGTACACTAGCACTTGGTTGAGTAATGCTAATTGAAATGATGAAGGTGTTGTTGGTGGTGGTGGTAGTTGTGGTACTGATGATGGTTACATTCATAGTGGGTGACAGCTGCTGTCACAACTGTCTCCATTGGATGAGTGATTCCAAAGTAGCTGCAGATGAACTTGGAGATGGTGAAGATGCAGTAGGCTAATGCACGCTAGCTCCCCCCAGACCCAGTCTGTGGCATTAATAACCGATCCTCAGTGCTTTCTCAGCTTCTCCCAATGGCATCTGTGGAGATAGCAGGCAAAGGAAACTAAACCTTCAGGCAAAGTGAATATATTATAATGAAAATGTAAATTTTGTAATGAAACCAAAGAATATTACAAAGATGAAGAATTTGTTGACCACAAATGTTGTTTGCAACTTAGCACTTACTATGCATAGCTTAAACTGAGAACTGCAAGCATCATGTTTTGACAAATGAAACAGGCTGTAGTCTTAATGATGGACATGAAATCCAATTCCTAGTTTGTGTTTGTCTGTTAGTGAGTCTGTTTGATGTCTGTTAGTGAGTGTGTGTTTTGTAAGTGAGTGTGTATGTGTCTGTCTGTCAGTGAGTGTGCATGTATGTCTGTCACTGAGTGTGTCTGTCAGTAAATGTGTGTGTCTGTTAGCTAGTGTGTATGCCTCTGTTCGTGAGAGTGTGTGTGTGTGTCTGTTAGCTAGTGTGTATGCGTCTGTTCGCCTCCCTTGGCGCTAGGGATCCCTCTGCCCCGATCCACCTCTCAGCTCCGAATGCGCATGCGCGGCAAGAGCCGTGCGCGTTCAAACCGCCAATAGGAAAGCATTACTCAATGCTTTCCTATGGACGTTCAGCGTCTTCTCACTGTGATTTTAACAGTGAGAATCGCGGAAGCTCCTCTAGTGGCTATCAATGAGACAGCCACTAGAGGCTGGTTTAACCCTCAGTGAAACACAGCAGTTTCTCTGAAACTGCTATGTTTTCAGCTACAGGGTTAAAACTAGAGGGACCTGGCACCCAGACCACTTCATTGAGCTGATGTGATCTGGGTGTCAGTGTGATGGAATTTCGGTGAAATGTAAATTTAGTAGGCAGAGATTTCCACGTGGCATATGTGCATGTTGTATCAGTTAGTTAGTTACAATGTACTGAGCATGTGCAGGAATGCAGGAACTGAAATTACACTCCTTTCTCATTTGTTTCGGATGAGCCAGGTGGTCTGCCCATATGAGGAAATCCAAACCTGTCCACTGATTGGTTAAGGGTATGTGTGAGTGGAGCTATTAATGGGAGGAGTTATAGTTCTATAAAAAGCATGTACTCCATGTGTTCACCCCTCAGACCTGTTTTGGAACGTTAGTTCATCTGAAGCCCGATCGGTATGTTAATAAAGACCTCTTACTTCCTGAAAACCTGCATCCATCTCTCTGTGTCTGGCTTCTGCAAGTTTACTCGGTTACATCTGTAGTGGTCCTTTAAGTGTATGTGTATCTGCATGCACTGGCGTACATACCACGGTCGCAGGGGTTGCAGCCCTGCGACCAGGTGCCCGCCGCCATGTGTTGCGGCCCTGGCCCGCGCAGAGTAAGCACGCGGTGGGGGGGGGCACGGATCGGTTTTCGCACCGGGGCCCCATGGGTTGTGCGTACGCCACTGCCTAATGGTCTCCTGATCCTTGTTAGTTTATCTCATAACATGCTATCACATGGTGCAATAGTCTCTGCGTGTCTTATACCTTATCATATGTCTCTTATATTCTCTCTCATAATGCAAGCTGTTGATGGGTATTTATTGTTCGCTTTTATATAGCTCTTGCTCTTAAGCTTGACATCTTAAAATTTTTAAAAATTCCGCACTACTACTCTATATAAATAATGTAATATTCGGTTTGTAAACCCGTGGTCTGGTGTATACCAGCTTATATTATGATGCATTTTCCTTTCTGTTTCAATTACAAAACAAACAAATAAAAACATTAATGAATTAATATAAGGTGGCATACTGTCACAAAGAGTGTTAAAGGCAGCAACCTTTGTACATGAGTGCAGGGAAAGAGGAGGCAATCACTTTTCTAATATTAAGTCCCTGCAAAATAGTAAAAAAGACAACCTGCGGTGCTTACCTCCGCCGTGATCCTCTTCTGGAGGGCTGCCTGACAGCCCAGACAACCCTCCCCCCGGCAAATTAGGCCCTGGGGGCCATGTGATCGCTCTCAGAGAGCGATCACATGGCCCCCTATAGCTGGCTGTGGATCTGCCAGCAGGGGGACTGTCTGGAGTGTCACTTGCAATACCTTGGGTTGTCTACTTTTGCAAATGGTATGCCATCATGGGGGTAAATCTCATTCCTGGGCTACCACACGGTCTCAAAGGCAACATAACAAACCTGGCAAATTTCAGTTTGAAAAAACAGAAAAATGGAATGTGCTATATTTGACCCTTTAACTTCCCAAAACACCGTAAAAACTCTTAATGAGACTTTGCTGAATCCAAATATGTGGTTTTTTTTTCAGTTAAAGCGAACAGTATAATGACATTTACAGCTTAAAAAAAATCTTAATTTCTCACAGTTTTTTAAATGTTATTTATAATAAATTATGTTTCAAATATGAATAGTTCATGCGAAATTAAAGCCCAGTTTCTCCTGAACAAAATTATATATAACACGTGTGGGTGCACTTAATAGGAATGAGGTGAATAACGGTTAAACAGACATATAGCGCAAATTCCAGTTTTTGTTTACATTTTGTTTTGATCAGAACGTGTACTATTGACTCCGTCCTGAAGGGGTTAAGCCGATGTCTTTTTGTATTATCCCCATCTTTGTTGACTTTGTTGACTTGCTTGAGTTTCCTCCTCACTGCTAGCATTTGCAAATGTTGCTGCTGCTGAGCTTTCACTCCCCTCCTGCAACAGTGTGGTCGTATGTGCAGAGATGATTGTTCATCCCTTTGCTTGCCAGATATCCCCAAACTTTTCACTATTCCCCTGTCAACCTACTAGCCACACAGCCTGCATTTCACCAATCTCCCAGCTCCCACACTATCAAAATTATCCCATATGTTTCCCCTGTGCTATAGACCTGACATGGGGAATGTAGTAGTACTGTTGCTCTGCTCCTGCTCCATTGAAGTGCTACTGCTGCTTTTTATTAATATGCTTGTTATTGAACCACTACATGCTGTAATATTACTATTAGTGAGTACAACTACAACCACCCTTCTCTTTTTTTGTGTTCAGGAGATGGAGTAATACAATTTTTCCTATGGATTAGTATTCCTTATCATGCTCCAAGTCGGCTAGAATTTCTTCAATCACTTTATTGGTGTATCTCCTGATACCAGTGCTGTTGACTGACTCTCCTCTCCATCTCTCATACTAGTACTTGCTGCTGCTGCTACCTTTCTTCCATGAATATGAAATTGTTTACTACATGTACCAGTAGTGTTTTGGGGGCACACCTGCTTTACTGCTCCTCTACCTCATAAGGGCGCTGCTGCTACTCAATTGCTTCAGTAAGCCGTCTACAGTTACATCATTTTGCTATTTCATGACAAAAAGTTTTGGCATGAAAGTTTTAACCCCTTAAGGACACAGCTTCAGAAGCTTGACTTACGCTTAATGACACAAGCAATTTTTGCATTTTCTTGCTGTTTGCGTTCAACTGCAATTTGCATCTCTCTCATTTATTGCACCGACACATATTATATACTGTTTTTTAAAGGACAGAAAGGGCTTTAATTTGATATAACATATATATATATATATATATAAATGCTTACTTATTATAAAAAAAAATACAGAAAAAATGCAAAAAAAATGAAAAATATTGTTTTTTTTTACAGTTTTTGCAATAATAATGTGTGCATAATTAGTGCAGGTTAAGGAAAGTAATTAAAAATAAATTTATTTATTTGTTCTGATTTACAGAATATATAATGTGTCTGGGATTTGAAGTTTTTTTTGGTAGTTACAGGTCACAAAGCACAAGGAGTAAAATAAAATTTTAATGTGGAGCGATTTTAGAATTTGGTATGTTTGTCTTGTAAGCTTAATAGCCATAAAAGAAAACAAAATTGCTACACAAAAGTATATATTTATATAAAGTAGACATCACGGGCTATTTACCTAAGGTTGTTTTGACACTTTCTACGTAGCCATTTCACTGCCAACCTCTGCTAAATATTGGAGTAAAATTGTGTTCTTTTTGGTTTTTGGCACACAAACTTATAACAGAGAAATTCTCGTGTATATTTTGTAAAGTTGGTGCATGCTATTCCTGTACAAAGTTTTATTTTGTGTTCAGTTACATCTGCTGAGTAAAATGACACCCCCATTGTATGTCTTTTGCACTATTTCGTGAAGTTACAGTGCCATACAGGATACCTGTCCTTTTTAGTATTCACAGTAGAATTTTGAGAGATGAATTTAATGAGCCTTAGCTTCCATTTGGGGTATTATAACAGTTTGACTGTTCAAAAAACCCCCACAAAGGCCTACCATTTGTAAAAGTAGACACTCCAGGGTATCTTATAAGGTGCATATTGTGCCTTAACATGCCCCCATTTTTTCACCAATATATGCCAAAGTATATGGTAAAAAAAAATTTTGTGCATTTTTTACATACGGATTGTATTTTTGCTGGGCGTTTTGTATATTTCATATGTGCCACTAAGTTCAAACCCCCCAAATTATGCTCAGCTAAGTCTTCTGAGTAAAATGACACCCCGTATGAATGTCTTTGGCACTATTTCGTGAAGCTACAGTGCCATATAGGAGACCTGTCCTTTACAGTATTCACAGTAGAATTTTGAGAGACGGATTTAATGAGCCTTAGCTTCCATTTGTGGTATTATAACAGTTTGACTGTTCAAAAAACCCCCACAAAGGCCTACCATTTGTAAAAGTAGACACTCCAGGGTATCTCATCAGGTGTATATTGTGCCTTAACATGCCCCCATTTTTTCACCAATATATGCCAAAGTATGTGGTAAAAAATTATTTTGTGCATTTTTTTACATACGGATTGCATTTTTGCTGGGCGTTTTGTATATTTCATATGTGCCACTAAGTTCAAACCTCCCAAATTATGCTCAGCTAAGTCTTTTGAGTAAAAATACACCCCCAATGAATGTCTTTGTCACTATTTTGTGAAGCTACAGTGCCATATAGGAGACCAAGCCATATCCGTTTTTACTAAACTTTGAATTTTGACGCTGGGCCTATGTGCAATTTCCAAGCATCTTCGCAGGTTTTAAATTCAATCTACCCCACAAAGGCCTACCATTTCTTAAAGTAGACACCCCAGGGTGTTTCAAAAGGTATAGTTTGAACCTTAGCGTGGGATCATTTTTCCGCTAGCTTGTACCAAGTGTAGTGGTAATAAGTATTTTTTCTGCCTTTTTGACATACAAAGTGAGTTTGCGCAGCATATTTTGCAAACCTTATGTGTACTATGACTGTATAATACGTCATATGTTGCTCAGCTATGTCGGCTGAGTACAGCAATACCCCCGTATGTACCTTTGCCAGGTATGTGTGGACATCGGAGGGGCACATTTGGGACACAGCCATTCCAGTTTTTTTCAAACTTTGAATTTTTATGCTGTGCCTATGTCCCATTTTAGAGTATTTTACTAGGCTATATAATCCAAATTCCCCATAAAGCCATACCATTTCTTAAAGAAGACATCCCAGGGTATTTCAAAAAGGCATATTTTGAACCTCAGCGTGGGATCATTTTTCCGCTAGCTTGTACCAAGTGTAGTGGTAATAAGCATTTTTTGCTGCCTTTTTGACATACAAAGTGAGTTTGCACAGTATATTTTGCAAACCTTATGTGTGCTACGACTGTATAATACTTCATATGTTGCTCAGCTATGTCGGCTGAGTACAGCAATACCCCCGTATGTACCTTTGCCAGGTATGTGTGGATATCGGAGGGGCACATTTGGGACACAGCCATTCCAGTTTTTTTCAAACTTTGAATTTTTATGCTGTGCCTATGTCCCATTTTAGAGTATTTTACCAGGCTATATAATCCAAATTCCCCAGAAAGCCATACCATTTCTTAAAGAAGACATCCCAGGGTATTTCAAAAGGCATATTTTGAACCTTAGTGTGGGATCATTTTTCCGCTAGCTTGTACCAAGTGTAGTGGTAATAAACATTTTTTCTGCCTTTTTGACATACAAAGTGAGTTTGCGCAGCATATTTTGCAAACCTTATGTGTACTATGACTGTATAATACTTCATATGTTGCTCAGCTATGTTGGCTGAGTACAGCAATACCCCCGTATGTACCTTTGCCAGGTATATGTGGATGTTGAAGGGGCGCATTTGAGACGCAGCCATTCAGTTTTTTTCTAACTTTGAAGTTTTACGCTGTGTCCATGTTCCAATTTGGAATAGTTTAGACGGCTGGTTATTGAAACTTCCCCACAAACACATACTATTTATTAAAGAATACACCCTGGGGTAATTCAAAAGGCATATTTTGAACCTTGGCGTGGGATAATTTTTTCTCTAGTTTGTTCCAGGTGTAGTGGTAATGAGCGTTTTTAAAATTTATTTTTTTACTTTTTATAACTTTTTTACTTTTAAAAACTAGTTTTTTTTAAACTTTCCTAAACTTTCTTAAAACTTTTTTACAGATTTAACATTTTTCTAAGCTATTTTTTTACTGTTAACCCCTAACTAGCAGTACGCAGCACTAACAGTAAATTCCCCATTTTCCCATAACTCCCACCCACCCCAGCTAGCAAAATATATAGTTATAAAATACTTAAATTAATTAATTAAATAAATTGAACCCCTGAGGGTTAAAAAAATAAATAAAAGTTAATCCTCAGGGGTTAAAAAAAATTAGATCACAGTATAATACTGTGATCTCTATTTGATCGCTGTAGGCAGTGATCGACTGGCAGGGAAGGGGTTAATTTTTATTTTGACTAGGTAAAGTGTGTTTTTTTGTTTTTATTACTTAAATGTTATTAAAACATTTTTTTTAAGCTTAATTTTTAACTTTTTAAAGTTTCTTTTAAAACTTTTTTTAACGTTAACCCCTAGTTAGCCTAACGTCAAATCCCCCAATTCCCCACTAACTTCCACCTACCCCAGCTATCTAAATATATAATTTAAAAATAATTTAATTAATTAATTTAATTAATTTAACCCCTGAGGGTTAAAAAAAAAAGAATTAACCCTCAGGGGTTAAAAAAAAAAAATCAGATCATAGTAAAATGTAATCCCTGCCAATTGATCACTGTAGTCAGTGATCAATTGGCAGGGAAGGGGTTAATTTTTTATTAAAATGGGTAAGGGGGGGGACACTTTAAATTAACTTTATTTTTTTTTACAGCAGGGGGCAGGATCAGCACTGATCCGGCTCCCTGCACTTCACACAGAACCCGGAAGTGCAGGGAGCCGGTAGGTAAGTATTCAGAGCACATGTGCTCGCTCCGACTTGTGGTCAGAGCGAGCACATGTGCTGGGCAGCTTGACCGGGTGCTCCCGGTATGCCTCCAATGCAGAGGCATACCGGGAGCACCATTAACCCCGCGATCGCCGCGATAGCGGCGATCCGGGGTTAATTTTACCGCGTGACGGACGAGGTCCGTCACCCGTCGTTAAGGGTCTCCCCTGTGTGACGGACCTCGTCCGTCACCCGTCCTGAAGGGGTTAAGACATGGAGATGAGTATTGCTTTACTCTTCCTTACTGTCTGCCAATAGCAGCAAAGAATAACCAGAATAGAAAAAACTGTACATACAGTGACCCCAGCCAATCCCTCTCCAGATCCAAGTATGAACATAAGCACCACCCCCAAACTTTCCACTTCCTATGGAGATGCAACAAAATAACAGATAAGTAAACAACCCAAAAAGAGACAACATGAACAGTTCATAAACAGCAACCAAGTCCAGAGAAAAAGGAAATAAATCTTCCAGAATACAAAAGAAACGTCAAACTCAAGATGCACTAAACAATGGCAAACACAGGAACTAATCAGTGATCATATCTGAATCACGCTGCAAAGATCAGAGGCCCAATGGTTAAAATAGCAATACAAATATTGGAGAATAAGCAAGCAAACAGTACATTACATTTTGCAAGATCCAACTTCTTATTTGATTTTTTTCTAATAGAATGCACTGACATTCTACTTTTTAAGTTTTGAACATTATACAGGCATTATCTTACTAGGTTGTGAGCTAAACATATCTTTCCAATCATCTTTTGTAGGTAAATGTCCCCTTTACAGCCTTCTTCTTATTAAAAACACATACTTAGCAGCATTCTTGTGGTGCTAATTTCTTTATTACAAAGTATTAATGTTTAAATTTAGATGAAATTGGAATGGAAAATGCATGTATTTCACACACACAACACAAAATGGTGTTTATATTATTATTTTTTACCTTTTAAGAAACTGAAATAGGACAAGATCATCTACTCACAGGCTCTGAAAACTAAACCAGGTGATGCTGACAAAGGTCAGAGAAAAGGCAGTGTTTACATTGCCCCTAGGAACACCTTCAGTGGCCACTCCTCAGATGGCCACTGGAGGTGCTTCCTGGGGCAGTGCTGCACAGTAGCACTGCTGTTCAGCATCTCCACGCTCTTCATGGAAATGCTGCATTTTTCCTCATAGAGATGTATTGATTTAATGATGAGGTGCTGATTGGCCCAAATGGCATTTAGCTTTGTCCCATCCCAACTCCTTTCCTATTTCAGCCAGTCAAATGCTTTATGTATAGGAAAGCATTGTATTGGCTTAAAATCTTAAATTCTGATAATGTCACCAAGGAGGCGGAGCAAGCAACCTAAATAAAGGTTTTAACACTGTAGGGTCAGGAATACACCCTATAGTGTTCCTTTAAGCACAGCTCTTTTTTTAATAAAAAACTACCACAACAAGAGGACATAGTCTTAAATTAGAGTGGTGATGGTTTACAAATTGTATCATGAAGATGTACTTTACTGAGAGGGTAGTGGTTGCATGAAATAGCCTTCCAGCTGAAGTAAAAGAGGTTAACACAGTGAGGTAGTTTAAGCAGGTATGGGATAGGATTAAAGATATCCTAGATACAAGTTAAGGCCAAGGACTAATGAAAGCATTTAGAAAATTAGGCAGACTAGATGGGCCGAATGGTTTTTATCTGCTTCACATTCTGTTTCTATGTTTTTACTTACATGTCCCTTAAGCTGATCAGGAGCATCCAGTGAGGAGAACACTGCTCACAGTCAGAGATTGAATTAACCCCTTAAGGACACATGACATGTGTGACATGTCATGATTCCCTTTTATTCTAGAAGTTTGGTCCTTAAGGGGTTAGAGATCCCCTAAAAGATGCGATGGGAGCATCTACTCACTTCTGGATCAGATCGGTCCACTTCAGTTCAGCTTTGCTGTTCACACACATTTTGTGGTCTTAGGCATGATGTGAGCCAATCAAATTATACATATTAGAAATGGTCCCATTTACTGTGCCTTATCATGGTTTTTATTTCCAGTACTCTTTAGTGCATTCCTTTGTCATTGTTGTGTTTTGGGTATTGACCTTGGCATAGTTCGTGATCCTGATTTTCTCTGTAACCCTTTTCTGACTTGCTTACCTATTCTATTTATGTACTGTGTATCTGACTCTGACTAGATCTTTTTTTTTTTTTTTTTGCTGTCTTTTTGTTATCCTGCTTAGGGTTGTATTTGACTAAATTTCCTCTCTTTTATATAGTAAAACCGGCCAATCTAAGGACCAGGATTAAAATAATACTTTTAAAATTATTTACCTTCTTTTAGTGTTGTAGATTAGGCGTAACACATACTGGTTTCCCCTTTGGCATGAAGTGGGTTAAATATAATATGCACATGTTACGTTTAATACATAAATTATACATTTCTGCTAGCAAATGCAACTTCTAAAAACACCAAACTTTTATGCCTGTGTTGTGAGTAAAGCATGGCAGATTTTCAGGCCACATATACAGTAACATAACGTCTGGCATGAGGAACATATTGCAGTCTGCTAATGACAATTCTTTTTCTGTTTTTCTTTTTTTGCAATATTAACTCATGTTGCGAGCTATGACAACAGATTTTTTCTATATTGTTTTGGCTCATTGCTGCTTCCTTTGCAGGTGGTGGGAAGTGTTTGTTATTTCACGAATGAGTTGTAAGTTCTTAATTTAGTTTTTTATTGATTTTCTAGTTCTTTGCCAGCTCTTTCATATTGTAGGAAAATGAAAAGCAATTGATTTTTGGTACAGTCCTTTTTTTTTCTTAATACCATTTTTCTTTCTTTGAAATGAAAAAAGTTGCAATATAATACATGCATTTTCAGACATTATAGCTGTGAAAGGTTGTTAAAAATTAAGTAGGATTGGGTATGTACAAAGATCTCCGTAGTCTGATTTGTTTGGTCCATTATAAGATTACTACATCAAACAGCATAATCTAATTACTAAAAAAAAATACCTCTTTTAAAATGCATTTTTTTTTTTTTTCATGACGGAGTGAGATGTTTCTATGTCTTATCTAGAATTGCTTGTGCCATCCACAATGATGCAGTTATTAACCAAAAAAGATTTGACACTAGATTAACTATTTTTTAGGGTCTTGCCTGCCCCAGATCTTTGGTAAACAATTGAAGATTATGCTAGCTTTAGTGTACTAATAATCTTAATTTTAATAAGGACAGGAGGCGAGTATTTTGCATAACTCTCTTTACTAAACTCCATAGCAGTAAAGAAAAGGATAATAAGAACCAATCAAAAAACAGTAGGAGGTATAGTATTCCCAGTGAACAGGCTCCTCCTCCTCTTTCAACAAGCAACATCGCAGACGGACAAAGTTAAAACAATTCTGAATCGGTAACAGGAGACTCAATCCAAACAAATTAGGATAATTCATGGGGAACGTAGGATAAATTTGGGATAATCCACATAGAGGTAATCGTAGGTCCAAGTGGAATTACGCGGAAACGAGAACGTGGAATAGGTTAGGTACTAGTCGTAAGACCATGAAAAACATGGAAGGAATCTGAATAGAATTTCTCAGTATGACTATAATACTAAATACAAGAAATAGAAGTTAAAACAAATCAGGGTTAAAAAAGAATAAATTAACCCCTTTAGACCAGAGGACGTACAATTACGCCCTATTTTAGGCGGCTCTAAACGCCGCCGGGCGTAATTGTACGCCCTTCGTTTTTTTTAACTTACCCGGTCGCCGGTGGTCCCACGCCGGTGATCGCGGTGGGGGGGACTCCCAGGGGGCCCCCCCGTGGCAGATCCTTCTCCTCCGGTGACCCCCGGCCATGTGAGAGTGGGGTCCTAGCGAGGACCCCACGATCACATGGCTGGGGGTAGCTACCTCCTGCATTGCCAGCAGGGGGACTGCCTGTAATGACAGGTGGTCCCCCTGCTGGCTGAAAATAAAAATAAAATAAAATTTATTAGTGTAAAAAAAAAAATATATATATACTTAGATCATATATATATATATATATATATATATATATATATATTATATATATATGATCTAAGTATATATATACACATATACATACACACACGTACACTGTCTAGGTGTATTTTACTATTAATATATATATATATAATTATATATATATATATATATATATATAATTATTGTTATATATATATATATTTATATATAATATAAAAAAATTAAATATGTAAATACGTTAAAAAATAAAATAAAAAAATAATTTAAAAAATGTATTAAAAATATATAGATGTGTGTTATTTCGTTCTAACTGTATTGTGATATTAACATATATATATATTTATATCAAAATACACGTAGAACAAAATAATATATATATATACGTATATATCACTATATATATACGTATATATAAATAAAAATATTTTAAAAAAATTATATAGATATACACATATAGATTCACATACGTATATATATACATATATTAATTCTACATATATATTTATTTAATATTTTTACATAATTAGGTATCTTAATTAATTACAATTAGCGGGACCTGCCTGACAACCCATGCCGAAAGTAAAAGGAATTTAATTTGCTAGCACTATATTTAACCCTATAACTTTCCAAGACACCATAAAACCTGTACATGGGGGGTACTGTTCTACTCGGGAGACTTCGCTGAACACAAATATTAGTGTTTCAAAACAGTACAATGTATTACAACGATGATATTGCCAGTAAAAGTGACTTTTTTTGCATTTTTCATGCACAAATAGCACTTACACGGACGATATTATTGCTGTGATACTTTTTACTGTTTTGAAACACAAATATTTGTGTTCAGCGAAGTCTCCCGAGTACAACAGTACCCCTCATGTACAGGTTTTATGGTGTTTTCAAAAGTTACAGCGTCAAATATAAGGCTTGTGTTTCATTTTTTTCACATTAAAATTCGCCAGATTGGTTACGGTGCCTTTGAGACCCTATGGTAGCCCGAGAATGAAAATTACCCCTATGATGGCATACCATTTGCAATAGTAGACAACCCAAGGTATTGCAAACAGGGTATGTCCAGTCTTTTTTAGTAGCCACTTAGTCACAAACACTGGCCAAAATTGGCGTTTTTTTGCATTTTTCACACAAACAAATACTAACGCTAACTTTGGCCAGTGTTTGTGACCAAATGGCTACTAAAAAAGACTGGACATACCCCATTTGCAATACCTTGGGTTGTCTACTATTGCAAATGGTATGCCATTATGGGTGTAAATTTCATTCCTGGGCTACTATAAAGTCCCAAAGGCAACGTAACCAATCTGGCGAATTTCAATTTCAAATGTAACGTGCTATATTTGACCCTGTAACTTCCCAAAACGCCATAAAACCTGTACATAGGGGGTACTGTTTTACACGTGAGACTTTGCTGAATTCAAATATGTGTATTTTATTGCAGTAAAAGCAAACAGTATTATGACATTGACAGTTAAAATTTCATGTAGAACTAAAAAAATAAAAAAATCTTATTTTCTCCCATTTTTTTCATATTAAATTATGCTTCATAGCTAAATATTTGATATTAAATGAAAGCCCTGTTTCCCTTGAATGAAATGATATATAATAAGGGTGGGTGCATTTACTATGAAATAGGTGAATTACGGTTGGACAGACATGTAGCGCAAATGCCAGGTTTTGTTTACATTTTGTTTTGTTCACAACGTGTACATTTGGCTCCATCCTTAAGGGGTTAATAAGATAAAAATAACAAAGTTTATTGAGAAATATATAAACAGTCTCAGCACCAAATATGTGCAATTTATAAAAGATATATATATATATATATATATATATATATAAAAAGCCTCAATAGGTTAAAGACCCATAGGTATAGCAGCTCAATATAACAAGATACTATGTAAAATAAAAAAGTGCAAGTGCTAAAGTGCAGGAAGTAAAGCAAAGTGAAAGGACATAACACCCATCACTGATATAGATAACAAAATCAAATGCTGCACAAATAATCTATAAAACCAAAGTACATGTAAAAAGAAACTGCTAATACCAAAATACAGGGTCCAAGTGATGCTCAACGCGTTTCGTCTGTGCGACTTCCTCAGGAACTTCTTCTTTCTTTCCATCTTCTCTCCCTTTTTAAATCTGCCGGTCCGCCGGTCTGTCCAGTCACTTCCGTGATCGAGCATGCGCAGGTCACGCGCGTCGACAAACGTCATGACGCACGCGTGACCGATCCGCGCATGCGCGGCCACGCTGGAACGCAAGATAACTTTATTGATCATATACACAGCAGCAATCTGAACGTCCTACAACAAGAACGTTCACATGCAATGCAAACCGTGTGTACAGACCTACATAGCACCCAGCTAATCCCCTAACATAAGTTGCTAACAGCCTAAAAACAAATATAAATAGGACTGAAGGGGTATATTCAATAAATGATGAATAGGAAGAAAAAAGATACAATTAAATAAACAGTGAGGATAATATACTTAAGTTAATGAAAAATATATGAGAAAATACATAGAGGAAAAATGTATATATTGTATAAAAATGTAAAAAAAAGTCCATTTATATTTCAAATGTATAATATAAGTATACATAAAATACATAAATTCATAATCATATACACATGTCGGTAACAATCTAACCATACATCTTAAGAGGTGGAAATATCAACAATAGGGGTATAGCGTAAAATCGAATAATAAATATATTCAATTGCACAATAGCAGATATGTAAAATTTCAAATCACAAGGATCATAATATGGTACATATAGTATTAGACAGTGGAGGCATGGAACATCTAAAAATGCAAAAACCATATATTAAAATATATATATTGAAACATATTTTATATTTTAAAGTACATAGGAGAAAAATTATATAAGAATAAAAATATATATAAAAAAATATATATAAAAAATATAATAATATTGACTATAATACTATAATGACAATATAGTAGTAATCGATACTTCTCTCCCTATAGCACAACAAGGTATACGTATCATGACATACGAGAGATACACAATATACATTGGATAGTCGGAATGATGAAGGGAGAGATAGAAAAACCTAGCTTCATAAAGGAGGATAGAGGAATCTGAAGAAAGAGCAGCGTAGAGATACCTGAAGACTGAAAGGGGTGGGTATGGGTGGGAAAATACTTGCCTCCTGTCCTTGTTAAAATTAAGATTATAAGTACTCTAAAGCTAGCATAATCTTCAATTTTATTACATGACAGGAGGCTTCGTATTTTGCATTTTTAACGCTGATATAACAAATAGCCGCGCAGGAGTTCGGTCTAAAGTAGAAGGTCCGAAAAGTGGATTTGCAAGACCAGTCAGCCGTGCGAAGGACGTCTGATAGTGATGCTCCTGCTGCGTAGGCCGAAGAAGCAGCCGCGCCTCTCACCGAATGAGCCCCGAAAGTGGCATCCACGCCTGCCAGTGACAAAATCCAACGTACCCATCTAGCGAGGGTAGTAGAGGAAACTGGATTGTGTGGCTTGACGTAGGAAATCAGGAGTTGGCCAGAGGAAGTTGGGCAGAGAGAGGCAGTAGCCGTCACGTAGCTGTGTAAGGCTGCGACCACACATAACTGATGTTCTGTGACGAAAAAGGGGTAAAAAATGGCGGTGGAGTTCGATTTGGTGCATCGGGAGACATGGAAGGTGACCCCTTCGGGACTTATCAAAAAAGCATTGACTTCAAAGGCCCTAACGTTGGATACCCGGCGAAATGAGACTAGGCAAAGTAAAATCGTCATCTTGGCCGAAAGTTGGTAGAGTGAAAGTCTGTCGTTAGACGGCCAGCCTCTTAAGAAGGTGAGGACGAAGTCCACGTCCCAGAGGTGAGCATATTTGGGGGCCGGGGGACGTTTGAGCCGTATGCCCCTCAGTAATCGACATACCATAGGGTCCTTATCCGCTGGAATCCCTTGGATAGGAATATGGGCCACTGAGATTGCCGATCGAACTACGTTGATAGTTCTATACGATTTCACGGTTGCAAAAAGCGACGACAGGAAATTCAAGATGGCGGGATTACGTGCCGTAAGTGGATCGAGGTTCCATTCCATGCACCAAGAGGACCAGCAGGTCCAAGCAGAGAGGTAGCATAATCTCGTCCCTGGTGCCCATGAATCCCATAAGAGGTCCCTAGCAGTCTGCGATAGTTCGCCGACTTGCCACATGCCCCGGAAAGAGTTTAAGCCACCTGGGAGAGTCTCTCTTCCAGCATTAGCGGGTGAGGGTTCCCCTTCGGGTCCGTGAGGAGAGTCGGGTGGGATGGCAGCAAGAGCGGGTCTGCGTAAGATAGTGCTAGAAGAATCGGGAACCACGGTTGCCTCTGCCACAGGGGGGTAATCAGGAGCAGAGAAATCTGGTGTACCGTCAGATAATGGAGAGTCCTCGCTATCATAGCGAATGGGGGAAATGCATAGGCGCCAAAGGGCGACCAGGTCTGTAGGAAAGCGTCCACTGCTTTGCATTCCGGATCCAGGAGCCAGCTTAAAAAGTCTGGGGTTTGCCTGTTGTAGCAGGATATGAAGAGATCCAGATGGAAGGGTCCTCTCATTCGCGAGAGGACAGTGAATATCTTTGGGTCCAGCATCCAATCGCTGCCGTCTCTCCAATGGCGAAATAACCAGTCGGCTGTGAGAGTCGTCTCCCCTGGTAGGTATTCCGCCTTGAGGGAGATGTTGCGTGGAAGGCAGAAGTTGAACACTTCTTTCGTGAGTTCGGATAGTCAGATAGTCGGATGGTCGTGAGCGAGCTCCACCTAGGCGATTGACATAGCGGACGGCCGAGATGTTGTCCATCCTGAGGAGAATGCAACAATCAGATTTGTCCCTTGCCAGGCTGCGTATGGCGAAGAAACCCGCCAGGAGTTCGAGACAGTTGATATGCAGGTTGAGTTCCTGTGAAGTCCAGGCTCCCCCTGTTGATACTCCCTCGCTCGTGGCTACCCAGCCCCAAAGGCTGGCATCCGATTCGAGCACGAAATTTGGGGTTTCGCCAAATATAGCTCAGCCGTTCCAGGCCTGCATGCTGTCCAGCCACCATTGAAGTTCCTCCCTGACCTCTGCCGTAATCGGTACTGGTTGGTCGTAAGTGAGATTTCAGCGGAGGAAGGATGCCTTGAGGCGTTGCATCGCCCTGTAGTGGAGTGGTCCTCGGAAGATGGCTTGGATGGATGCCGATTGGAGGCCAACAATCCGAGCGAGATTGCATAGAGGAACCAATCGGCACTAGAGTGTCTTGCGGATTTCCTTCCGAATAGCAGCGATCTTGGCTGTCGGGAGGCGGAGTGTGCTTGAGACTGAGTCGATTTCGAACCCCAGGAATTGTATGGTTTGGGACGGAGTTGTAGCTGATTTCTGATTGTTTACCGTAAACCCTAGGGACTCTAGGAGCTCCACGGCAAAACGTGTGTGTAGTCTGAGTCTTGACCTGACTGAACAGAAGAGCAGGAGGTCGTCAAGGTATATAATGTAGCGAATTCCTCTTGCGCGCAGATGAGTAACCACCGGCTTCAGTAGTTTGGTGAAACACCATGGGGCCGAACTAAGGGCTGAAAGGGAGGCAAGTGAATTGCCATGGTCGATCGTACCACATGAAGCAGAGAAAACGTCTGCTGTTAGCGTGAACCGGTACTTAAAGGCGTCTTTGAGGTCCAATCTCGTGAACCAATCGCGGAACCTTCCCTTCCGGGAAGAAGGGTTGAGGTCTTGAGAAACGGCTGGCAGCACGGCCCCTGTGGCGGCGAGGTCGTCCAAAAATCCCTGGAGGGGTATTGTCTGAAGACCCTCCTCATTGATGTTTGAGCTTTAATTAGTGAGGTAAAGACGTTCACATGGCGATTCAATTCCTTTAGGAATGGGTCTCCAAATAATTTGCCCTGTGCCAGAGGTCAAAGTTCTTTGGTGCAAAATTCCACCAACTTCCTGTCTATGCGGAGAAGTGCTGCCTTACGCCTCTCAGATGAGAAGGCCACATTTGCGTTTCCAAGGAAACAGAAACTGCGTTGAGCCCATTTGTGGATATCGTGAGCCCATTCCCTGACCATGTCGGCATCGAACTGGTCTGCTTGTTGGAAGGCATCGTCTGCCAGGTACAAGATGCGGGAGAGGGCACTTCCTATTAGTCGGGATGGGTACAGGAGACAGACGCTCCCTGTACCCGCGGACTATACTGGGCTCGGCCACGCTACATTGAGGGAGTGACAGGAGGGAGCGCTGAGCGCTTCCCTCCTGTCAGCCCCTGTCCTCGTGGACGCACCAGCCCGGGAAAGCTGCAGCCGCCTGAGGCTCTCTACAGAGTGCTCGGGCGGCTGCAGCATGGTGGGGCCAGCACTCCTGGTCATGGCACCCCCCACCCTGGTGGCACCCGGGGCGGACCGCCCCCTCTGCCCCCCTTTAGTACGCCACTGGGGATAGGACCTTCTCCATAGAAGTGGCCACCGCTGCATTAACCATGGACTGAAAGTCCACTGGAGTAGGCTGAGATTCTTCCATAATGTAGGCAAGAACTTGGCACTGATAAGAGGGCAGTTGAGGCTGGTGTCAATAGTAGGAGAGGATCCTACAGTAGTCGTGGTACCAGCAGTACCAGATATAACCCCAGCAGGGTAATGTCCGAGAATAGTACCAGCAGTACTAATGACCCCAGCAGGGTAGAATAGCTCAGGAACAATAAGTACCAGCAGTACTGTATATATATATATATATCACCCCAGCAGGGTGTAAATAATGTATTGGGATTTTAGTCTGGGCAGCACCCAGTATGCAGAGATTACAACAGTAGAGCTCTGATAGGCAGCACCTTTATGGGGCCTCACCCCAGAGTGCACAGGGTATTGAGCCCTATAGTGCACATATACCATAGCAGTAGCAGAGACTTTCTGTGGGGACCCCTGCCTGGATGAGGATAATGAGTGCAAAGTTGAATCTGAAACAGTAACGGGATATAACGGACCAACTGGGTTGTGGTACAGATAAATAAACATAAGGTAGATATGCAAACAAGGATATAAAGAAGAAATGCTTACCTTGGTGGTTGTAATGAATGTAGTACCGGCAAAAGGCACTGTGTAGAGGAGAAATGCAGATGTAGACCTCCAGAACTGAGGCAGACCGAGTGCGTGATGCCACAAGATGGCGGCCGCGGGTCTCGCGAGCCGCGAGATCCAAGATGGCCACCGCCAGACTGAAAGTGTGGGAGATAGATCCGGCCGTCGGCCGGTCCGTGTAAACACGCGGTTAGGCGGCTGGGAGGGGATAGGGCCCTGCAGGCACTAAATCCCAAGCAGTAGAGGGGAAAAAACTGTGGAATCGCCCGGCAGAAAGCTAAACCGGAGGGGGAAAGGCAGAGTGTCCAGTGCACAGTCTGAGGAAGGCTGTGGTGAAGGGAGCCCCAGAAAGTATCCTGAGTAGGATAGAGATTATAAGGGGTAGGAAAGAAGTGAAAGATGAACAATAAAAGCTTAATAAAGGCATACAATATAATACAAAGAATATAAGATATAATAAATACCAGAAAACATGAATAAATATAAGGAGCTCAATATTCTGACCTGTCTGCTGATGGAGGAGGAGCCTGTTCACTGGGAATACTATACCTCCTACTGTCTTTTGATTGGTTCTTATTATCCTTTTCTTTACTGCTATGGAGTTTAGTAAAGAGAGTTATGCAAAATACGAAGCCTTCTGTCATGTAATAAAATTCTGTCAAAATAATTTAAAAAAAACTTTAGCCAGCAGTGTCAACATGGCCACATAGCATTGAATTCCTTCATCAGCTTTTATAGCCTTTTTGCTGAATGTATGTCTGATATTATAACTATCCATTCAGGTATGCTTATCTGATAACATTTCTTAATTAACACATTTAGGATCCTCTTTGTCCTCACCCACATGAAAGTGAAATGACTCACATGTATATAATGCATCTGAACCAGACACATTGAGAAAAGTATATGCTTGTACCATTTTTGATTTGTCTGAATGTCCTGCTATGCTGTCCTATTCTATCTAGAATTTCAGCCACGTGTTAGCAATGTCATCATCATAGACAAGCAGTTCTATGCACCATACATTTTTAGTCATGATTTGTCAGTGATCTCACTTCTGCCACCATGTAGAATATAATATGCACATTTTAAATTTAATACATACATCTTACATTTCTGCTAGCAAATGCAACTTCTAAAACCAGCAAATTTTTATGCCTTTTGCGCTCAAGCAGTCACCAGATAAACTTTATGATGAACTGATATATGGTCATGACTTCCAGTGAGCCAAACTGTCTGCTTTTTGGATTTACTATCCTTTTCCTACTTCTTTTTTTCTGCCCTTATGTCACCACAGATGTATGTATAAGTGCAACACATATATATTCTATAGGCTGGCAACATGGAACATGTCTTTATAATTTATGTATTTATTTGTATTAGATATTTATTTTGTTTATTCATTTCATATACTTTTTTCTATGTTTTATTTTAATTGTGTTAGTTTTATATTATTAGTTCATTTTGATTTTTTTTTATCATTTTGTTTTCTTTTTTTTTCTTTTTTCCTTTTTCTATTTTTCAATTGCTACAACTTTATTACTTGGGAATCTTCTTATGGTTCTTTTTTCCTTCACTTTTTTAATCCTAGGGTATCAAAATTTTAATTGTGTTCAATGAACAGATTTGATCTAGCATTGACTACAATGATCTGCATAGTCTGATTAATTTGGTCCATTATAAGATTACTACATCAAACAGCATAACCTAATTACTAAAAAAAAAATACTACTTTAAAATGCATTTTTTTATGAGGGAGTGAGATGTTTTTATGTCTTATGCAGAATTATTTGTGGCATCCACAATAATGAAAAAACAGAAAAGAATCCCTCCCTTAGACAGGGACTATGGAGTGTGTCCTGAAAATATCCAGGTAGGGGGTAACCCTAAATATAGACTTGCAAAAGAAAAAGTGATCCTAGGGCAGAAATCTCCAGGATACACCGATAGGATACATCAGAGTTTTCTGTTACTGATAAAAACCATAAGTTTATTAATCATCATAAACAAAGACAAAGAAAATAATAATAAATAACACACACTACCCCAAAAATAAACACATAAAGAGGAAATAATGAAGCTCAGTAGGCTATGAAGGGGAGGTCAAATTAAGTCGCAATATCAGAGATTAGATACTCCTATATGGCATGTAAGCCACATATAGAAGAAATATGAATAGCCATAGAACCTATATTGGAGACTGTGTAGATCCCCAAGTACCCCTAGTGTGAAGCCAATAAATTATAAAGTCCTAGAACTGATAATATAAATATGCACTGAATAGACATTTAGCTAAACTCTCTAGCCCTATTGACCCAGATATAGCAAATCTCTTGGTACAAAATAGTGAACAGCTAATTCCAAGTGATTGTCCACACTAAACTTTTGCACATATTGTGCTAAAAGCTATCCATTATTAATCCTGTGGATATGAAGGCTTCTGGGTAATTAGGAGACAAAGTCCCTTTCTAAACAGTGCTTAAATCCGGCTTCTATTCCCCATAAATTAAATTAACACCCCAAACAGTTCTAAAATAAAAGTGCTGTGAGTTTAAAAAATCATGACCCTCAAGGTTTGCCCTAGGATCACTTTTTCTTTTGCATCCACAATAATGCAGTTATTAACCAAAAAAGATTAGACACTAAATTAAGCCATCAGAATATGTATATTTGAGCATTTTAAAAAGAATACTAAGGAACTCAAAAGAGAGGCGGAACAGTTCATGGTGCAGCAGAATAAAAGTAAATTCAGCAACTGCAGAGATGAGCATGCTACTGAAAGCAACAAGTGCCTGACTTTTGGACAAATGGTGCAACAAAATGGACAAATGGTGCAACAAAAGTAATTACCTCATCCAGCTCAGCCCAGAGGTACATGCTGTACAAGAACAGCATCCTTAGATGACTGATTACAAGAACCTGTTTCTTACTGACACTATAGGTAAGCTTCCAGACATGTATATGTGCCTGGATAAACCAGTGCATATGTGTCCCCACTGATGGATCCCACTGGCTATGAAAGACAAAGTTTTCCAAGAGTAAGAAAGGATGACTAGGCTGGGCATTATCTCACCAGTGGAGTATGCCATCCCTTGGGTGTATGCCATGGCAGCTGCAGTCAAGAAGGATAGCACAATACACATATGCAGTGACCCTGTGCACCTCAGCAAGTCTCTCCTGAGGCCTCGTCACCCATTAACAACTGTAGAGCAAGTGATTGTAGATATGCCACAGGCAAAGGTATTCAGCATTTTAGATGCTAAGTGTGGATTCTGGAAAATCACGCTTGTTGAGGAATCACAACATTCAGAAGATACCAGATGCCAGAAAAAACCAAGGCCATCCACCAAATGCATGCCCCAGAATACAAACATGGATTGCAAAGTTTTCTTAGCATGACCAATTTTATCTCAATATTCATTCATCACTACAGTGAATTAACATCTCCCCTCCGTCAGCTCTTGCACCGAGATACTGACTGGTGTTGGATTGAACAACATGCTGCTGTTGTGTATACTTTCAAAGTACATCTGACAAGTCCACCTGTCCTACAGTATTTTGATATGCACAAGCCTGTGACATTGTCTGCTGATGCTTCGCTGCACAGTCTTGGTGCAGTCTGTTCTCAAGATGGCAGATCTGTGGTATTTGCATCAAGAGCCCTCACTGAGACTGAAGCATGCTATGCACATATTTGAGAAAGAACTATTGTAATTAGTCTTTACATTTGTAAAATTCCATGATTCTATTTATGGTCACCCAGGGACTGTGGAGATGGATCATCCGCCACCCATAACCAAGGTCACATCATGTAATGTAATGGTTACATTGCATTACACATAATAGCTTTTTAGACATAATAGTTGTTAAGACACTCCCAGTATAGAGGAGTGAAACCGCCGTTTAGTTGAGCTTCCCCTCTTTAGCAATGCAGATCCTATTCGTGTAGACCTCAAACTCCCAAACTGAAACTAGGGGAATGCGCCAATCTTCCGAACCGCATTCGTGATAATCTTCCAAACTTCCGAACAGTAAGCCCACGAATCGCGGTTAACAGCCGAACTGATATAATATCCAAGCGGCTTATGTTCCCAGCAATCAGTCTCTAACCGTGTATAGTAAATCCCCCCCAATAACGAGACCAAGCTCCGCATTGTGGGTAAAACAAGAACTGGCTTTACTGAGGGCTACCCGCCCGTATTTATGCAGGTCTCCCACTTGTTGGACACTCCCCTAGGGGACCAAATGGGAGACTGTAACCAAGGACAGATAGGTATCAATTTAGGACATACAGTCACAATATATTCCCACAATGCATCCTGGCTTCCTCCCCTCTGCCCTGGAGATAATTGAGGAGTAATTCAATTATCTCTCAGGACAAAGGCAAATCGCCATTATGCACGTGGGGATACCAATATAGGAATTACTGTTAAAATCCCCCATGTTACAAAGGTTACAATAAATATTTACATTTAACATATCCCCAGATAGCTCAGGTCTGAGCGCACATTAAGCGAATGGCGCTCAGACCACACGAATACAGTTTAATCGCCATGGAGCCAAAGTCTTTAATTCCACGAACAGGCTCCATGGCAGGCTATCTGTTTACTTTTACACTGAATACATTGTAACACTGAAAGTCCTGAATGCTCCGCTGTTCGGTTCCCGAACAGGATTGCAGGCCCGTAGGCTCAGCGGGGCTTGGAAGACAAAGTGTCCACTTTTGGTTACCTGCCGCTGGGTAGAAGAAGCGCTGACTACCCGGGGGCTTCCATAACACCGCCATCGTGTGGCGGCTACGTGTAACCGCGACCACCCAGTGATTGTCAATTAAGCTGCGGTTAACCTCAGATACTGGGTGGTCAATTGACTGCACACGCCAGCCTCCCGGTGGTTGCGTAATCGGTAGCCGTTCGGTAGACAACGTGGGGAAACAAGGGAGCTGTACGGGCAAAGAAATAACCGAACAAACAGACGAATGGAGTAAGGCGAAATATAATCTTAAAGACAGATGTTTCTGTCACAATAGTTTTATCTAAATTTAATTAACTTGCTTTTACTTTGATACTGTTACAAGTTGAATAGTTATGAAACTTCAAGCAGCAGGACTGAGGCTGTGACTCTGAGGACTGATCTGATTCTGATTTAAATCTGTTTCAATATGTTATAATTGTTACTTCTGTTAACCATGTCAGCTACTTCTTGGCTCTGTATTACCACTGTAGATTAATTAAATTGTAAGCTGCATAGGTAGTAAAAAAAATCTATCAGTATCCTGTTGCAATAACCCTGTGCACATTGTGTAGCTGACATATTTCATAACAGCAGCAACATTCAATAGAAAGCTGTGCTTGTCATAGCTGGAGAACTTCCAAAGGTGAGAACAGAAAAGGGTGAGTTAGAGAGATAGATTTAGACAGAGAGAGTAAGAGCAGTAGTAGTCTGAGTAACTCTAATGTCCCTTTATTAAAGCAGTTGTAGCATATACATCATGCTCACTGCTCAATTCTCTGCCATTTAGGCATTAAATCACTTTTGTTTTGTGTTTTAATTTTCAGTCAGGTGTGTCAGCACAGTATGTTTTTTTTTTTCACCTGCTCTGTTCACCCTTTAAGAATGGGGACAATTGTACACGTTCTGATCAAAATGTAAACAAAACCTGGAATGTGCGCTATATGTCTGTTCAACTGTAATTCACCTTTTTCTTATTAAATGCACCGACACATATTATATATAATTTTATTCATGAAAAATTGCTTTGGCTTTTATTTAACATCAAATATTTAGCTATCTCCTCTTCTGTACCTTATTGCTATATAACCACCTGCTATAGCGATTAGAGCAACTGAGCAAATTAAAGGCTTGGGTATTTTGGAGGATAGCGTTAAGCTAACGATGTGTGCGGACGACATAGTCCTTACCCTTAGTGACCCAGTTAACTCGCTGAGACAACTTATTCCCCTTATGCTGGAATTCTCAGAAATCTCAGGATATAAATTATATATGGAAAAAATGGTTGCACTACCACTTAGTTTACCTAGGCAGGTGGTGGAGGGGTTAAAAAAGGATTTTGGTTTTGTCTTCCGTAAATCATTCAATTGCGTGGTTATTGAAATAGCATGAGATCCCAATAAAATACTGGAAGTCAATTTTTTGTCATTAGTCAAAGGAATGGGTAGAAACCTAAGTAAATGGAAGAACCTGGATATTTCTTGGTGGGGGAGGATAAACACGATAAAATCTTATATCCTTCCCAAATGGATATACTTATTCCATATGGTTCCTTTAGCATGCCCAGATAGTTGGCTTCAAATCGCACAGACGCTTATTAACAAGTTCATATGGCAGGATAAACGCTCATGAATCAATCAAAAAAGATTGGCTCTTAAAGTCAAGTGGGGTGAACTGGGATTACCTCTCTTAAAAGATTATCAACAAGTTTCTAGCTTGTCACATGCTCTTATTACGCAATCAGAAAACGTTAAACAGCAAGCTTGGTGTAAAATTGAGCACTCCATGAGTCAAGTCTCGAATTGTAACAATGATATGGGTAAACTAATCTGGCAAGTCAGAACAAACCAGAGGGCCTCCACCTATGTGCAAACAGAAAGTAAAATCTTGCAAGATATACTGAAGCAATGGAAAAAAATTAAGATAAATCTAAAAATTCAGAAGAAGCTGATCCCAGGTCTTTACTTAACATACACTGCTCAAAAAAATAAAGGGAACACAAAAATAACACATCCTAGATCTGAATGAATTAAATATTCTTCTGAAATACTTTGTTCTTTACATAGTTGTTGTGGTCGTGACTTAAATATGAATATTAATTTAATAATTAATATATAATAATTAAGCAACAAATAACATTAAGAGAGTTCGGTATTATGGTCGAATATATAATAGGAAATACACAAAACGTTGTAATATTAAATGTATATTTAATATAACTATAATAAATAAACAGATGCTAGCGGAATGTCAATTTCAATAATTATACAATACAATACTACAACATATTACTTACAAAAGGTTGCTACATGTTACACAAAAGGCTAAATGTTCATTTTACTTACAAGGCCCCAGCCCTTTGGCTGGGGTTAAGTCAGAGCTGGTACTACATCTTAGGTTCAGTCAGTTACAGGCAAAGGGACAGAGTTTTCTCCTCCATCTGGTTTTATTCAGTGTAAGTAGGCTGGCCTGTGATGTCACTGCCAGAAGCACATGTCTTCCTACACACTCCCTCTAGTGGTGCCCCCAAAGCATTACACTAAATATGCTTTCTTTATGATGTAAAGTCATTAATTAGTAAATACCATTACAAACCACCCTTTGACTTATGTCATAAAACAAGCATTTATAAAACCAGTACATTTTGAATATTCCCCATTTTAACACTACCTGCCCTACAACAAAACCCGCCTTTTGAAGAACGATACCCATTTACCCATTAATTATTACCCATTAACATTTTATTGCTTATAAATGTTCACCATTGAGCACATGCATTACCAGTTGGGAAATAGGCACATACCCACCCTTATAATAATGAACAACTCAAACCATGTTTTATTAGATTAACCAATGATATTGTGTTCATGTGAGCATGTGTTTTGGAGCTTAATATAGTATTAGACACCACAAACTCATAACACCTATGAATCATGGCACAGACCGACTCGATTTCTGTAGCCTCTGGCTGGTCTGTGTGCCTGGAATTTTCACAAACATTAGTCCTGGAAACTGGATACTCTATTCTTCGACAGTCTCATAGAACATACGCATGGAGACAGGGATGAATGAAACAGTTCATGTGATCAAGGACTTTTGTGTGTTTGTGGTATACCATTAACCACCTTGACGTAACAGTGTCCTGCTCCTGATGCATTTGTTCCGACTCTCACCCCTCTTAGCTGCAATATTTTTTCTCCTTACAGCGACAGTTGAGCATAGTGTCCAGTGCTTCTTCTTCTTCTGCTTGAAAGTTCTTGAATGAAAACACAGGCAATGACGAACACAAACATAAATAATAACTGTGCCAATCATCACAAGTACCATTTGATTGTGGTGTCTTAACCATATTTTTTCCTATGGCGTTTGGATAAATACCTACACACCTCTCTTCACATCCAGCACACTCCTGATTCACAGATAAACACAATATCACTGCTGTATCTACCAATTTAACCCAAACACTCGTTATTACTGCTGCATTTACCAATTTAATCTAAACACTCGTTATCACTGCTGTATTTAACCAATTTAATCTAAACATTAACCAAAACAATTACATTCCTATTTACCACCCTTCTATTTAAACATGTATAGATAACCCAAAATGCCTACTTTCTCTTATCCCTCTTATCATTCTTCCGTTTTTTTTGTTTTTTTTTGAACTGCAACCACTCATGCACTTTACACAGACACAAATCAAGCACCTACTGGACAATGGGGTTCCCTCGTTAGAGCCCTCCCACCCCAGTTTGGTTTACACAAAAATACCCCCTGGTCCCTATGGGTCAATTCCCCCCTTTCCCAGGCAAGCATACATACATACATACAACAATAATAATACATAAGGGTTTCAATTGCAATACAATCACTAGAAATAAGAGAATAGTATGCACAAAATCATAGCATAGACATGTTAAATAGACAATAAAATAAAACATTCAATAGCTCATCAAAGGTCAACATTTAAACACTGGTCTCCATCTGATATTCTATCTGTGTTCCAATGTCCACCCCTGGTTTCTGCTACATCTGAAAAGGTTAGGAAACAGATCAGGATTACTTTCCTAGTCACTTATAGCGTATACTGCAAATATTTTACTTAGAATATATATATATATACACACAGACATGTAAACACATTCCTTCAGTTTTTCATTTTATAAACAATTTGTTCAACAAGGTAACTTTCTTAATTTTCTACTCGGCTCTTAAAATAAACAATCAGCTAATAGCTGCTTTCTGCATCTTCTCTGCAATTCAGGAAACACATTTCTAGCCAACCTAAAGATGTTTAATAACTCTCCACCCTTTGGTTAAATTATAGAGGAGTGAACCACAACACCTCTTCCGCCTCTGAAAGGATATAGGTCAATATGTCTCAAAGTTCAACACTTCTGACAGCTATGAGTGACTCCCTATTAATTTCTAGCCTTTCCACGGACATGCTTGCACCTCGCGGCTAAGGGCCTGCACAACTAACCACCCTGTGATGGCAGTGGCTTTCCGCATGGGGGTGACCGCCCCCGCAAAATTATAGAGGAGCAAACATACAGCAGCCTCTTTTCCGGCTCGATTAAAGGTTCTGGGACAATATGTCTGCAATTTAACCAGTACACTCACGTATCACTTATTGTATATTTCCTGGTCTCTCAGGAATTTCTATTAAATAGCGTATCCCCTTCCCAGGGCAATATACAACAAAAACTAGTCACCAAGGGTCTCTATGGTCATGATAGGCCACCCTACCACTAGTGTAATACGCCCTTTTTTTAAATATATTTCCTGGTCTCTCAGAGATTTTGCCTATCCCTTTCCCAGAGCAATATATATAAACAATTACAAATAAGTTACAAAACGCTACTTATAAGTAATACAGGGTTTCAAATAATAATACAGGATAGAACTGCACAACAACTATTGGGTATGCTCCCCCTTATCCGGACACGTTTAAATACCCCCTAGCTCAGGTTCCCCACCCGCTACTGTAACTAAAATCACAGCCCACGTTATGGAGGTTCACCCGCTAGGCAGATACACCCTAATTCAAAGCATGGAAATATTAAAATCAGTTATAGATGGCTTCTAAAATAATATAAATCTTAATCTGAGCCCCTACACTTACTTTGTTAAAAATGCTAACTTGTTAAAATATTCAGACTAAATAGGACAAAGGAATTATTTTACCATATTTTCAGTTCATTTGTTACCAGTTCCTGCATATGTCCAGTAATTCCTTAGTCCTGGATAATAAAGCTGAAAAACACTCCACAAATTGATTAGCTTAGGCAATTACATTTACAAAACAATGCAGTTTATTTTTTCTCATACAGGCAAGACTACCCACCCCCAACAAGGACAAATTCTCCCCCAGCTGTAGCTGAAAAGCATGGTCACACAGCTGTTAAAAAGGTGGTCTCTCCTTCATGAGTCAAAATCATATATATTTATACTAATATTCTGTGTATACGCACACATAAATCTATTATTCACTGAATCTGCTTTACTAAACGTATCTTTTTCTTAACTACTAATTTAATACATTTTGTCCAAATCTCTTTTCAACTAGACAAATCCATGAATACCAAACAAATGTAAATTAGTACACAAACAGGGTCAAATTTAGCAATAAAACCTGGTGAACTAGTTTAGTGAAAAGTCTTTTCCTATGCAAATGGTAGCAAACAATGAAACTAGGCCTCAACTCATTCACACCCTGTGGTCAATGGTGGATTAAAATCCACATGGTCAGACAAAAAGTAAAATTGTTTTTTGTTTTATATATAAAAATGACCAAAAGTTGGTAAAACTTAACAAGCAACACAATAATTCATCACTATGTTCTTACAACAAGAGATACCTTAAAAAACAAATATCTAATCCCTATCTGCTATCTGCATTCATTCCATTAAAACCAAATCCTCATTCATTTATTCATTTGTATACAGACAGACAATTTACAGTATGATTTAAGCAAAATGCATAACATTTATATTTTCCCCAATATTCAAGCATAATCCTGCCGACTACGCCATATGTTGTGGTCGTGACTTAAATCTGAATATTAATTTAATAATTAATATATAATAATTAAGCAACAAATAACATTAAGAGAGTTCGGTATTATGGTCGAATATATAATAGGAAATACACAAAACGTTGTAATATTAAATGTATATTTAATATAACTATAATAAATAAACAGATGCTAGCGGAATGTCAATTTCAATAATTATACAATACAATACTACAACATATTACTTACAAAAGGTTGCTACATGTTACACAAAAGGCTAAATGTTCATTTTACTTACAAGGCCCCAGCCCTTTGGCTGGGGTTAAGTCAGAGCTGGTACTACATCTTAGGTTCAGTCAGTTACAGGCAAAGGGACAGAGTTTTCTCCTCCATCTGGTTTTATTCAGTGTAAGTAGGCTGGCCTGTGATGTCACTGCCAGAAGCACATGTCTTCCTACACACTCCCTCTAGTGGTGCCCCCAAAGCATTACACTAAATATGCTTTCTTTATGATGTAAAGTCATTAATTAGTAAATACCATTACAATAGTTGAATGTGCTGACAACAAAATCACACAAAAATAAAAAAAAATGGAAATCAAGTTTTTCAACCCATGGAGGTCTGGATTTGGAGTCACACTCAAGAAAAACACACTACAGGCTGATCCAACTTTGCTATAATGTCCTTAAAACAAGTCAAAATGAGGCTCAGTAGTGTGTGGCCTCCACATGCCTGTATGACCTCCCTACAACGCCTGTGCATGCTCCTGATGAGGTGGCGGATGGTCTCCGGAGGGATCTCCTCCCAGACCTGGACTAAAGCATCTGCAAACTCCTGGACAGTCTGTGGTGCAACATGATGTTGGTGGATGGAGTGAGACATGATGTCCCAGATGTGCTCAATTGGATTCAGGTCTGGGGAACAGGCGGGCCAGTCCATAGCATCAATGCCTTCGTCTTGCAGGAACTGCTGACACACTCCAGCCACATGAGGTCTAGCATTGTCTTGCATTAGGAGGAACCCAGGGCCAACCGCACCAGCATATGGTCTCACAAGGGGTCTGAGGATCTCATCCCTGTACCTAAAGGCAGTCAGGCTACCTCTGGCGAGCACATGGAGGGCTGTGCGGCCCCCCAAAGAAATGCCACCCCACACCATTACTGACCCACTGCCAAATCGGTCATGCTGGAGGATGTTGCAGGCAGCAGAACGTTCTCCATGGCATCTCCAGACTCTGTCACATCTGTCACATGTGCACAGTGTGAACCTGCTTTCATCTGTGAAGAGCACAGGGCGCCAGTGGCGAATTTGCCAATCTTGGTGTTCTCTGGCAAATGCCAAACGTCCTGCACGGTGTTGGGCTGTAAGCACAACCCCCACCTGTGGACGTCGGGCCCTCATACCACCCTCATGGAGTCTGTTTCTGACTGTTTGAGCAGACACATGTACATTTGTTGCCTGCTGGAGATCATTTTGCAGGGCTCTGGTAGTGCTCATCCCATTCCTCCTTGCACAAAGGCGGAGGTAGTGGTCCTGCTGCTGGGTTGTTGCCCTCCTACAGCCTCCTCCGCGTCTCCTGATGTACTGGCCTGTCTCCTGGTAGCACCTCCATGCTCTTGACAGTACGCTGACAGACACAGCAAACCTTCTTGCCACAGCTCACATTGATGTGCCATCCTGGATGAGCTGCACTACCTGAGACACTTGTGTGGGTTATAGACTCCGTCTCTTGCTACCACTATAGTGAAAGCACCGCCAGCATTCAAAAGTGACCAAAACATCAGTTAGGAAGCATAGAAACTGAGAAGTAGTCTGTGGTCACCACCTGCAGAACCACTGCTTTATTGGGGTGTCTTTCTAATTGCCTATAATTTCCACCTGTTGTCTATCCCATCTGCACAACAGCATGTGAAATTGATTGTCACTCAGTGTTGCTTCCTAAGTGGACAGTTTGATTTCACAGAAGTGTGATTGACTTGGAGTTACATTGTGTTGTTTAAGTGTTCCCTTTATTTTTTTGAGCAGTGTATATCACAGCTAATATAGAGGATCTAGCTTTAAAGAATTGGACTGCAAGGGGCATTTCCAAAATAGGAAACTTGATGAGAGAAAATAATATTAAAGATTTCCATACATTGAATAATGAATACAGCTTAGGCTACCACGAGGTTTTTAATTACCTAAGTATAAAAGTGTTTTTGATTAAATATCTAGCCCCAATTTCAGAAAGACTGAAGGTCCTGGGAAAATTAATGGAAAGAACATATTTAAAGAGGTTGTAGGCAGGATGTATGGAGCAGGGAACTAGAGACCCAGAATTACTGATTAAACCTATTCTTGATAAATGGGCCTTGAAACTAAATACTACAATTAATGGAGAAGATTGAAGAAAAGCTTGGAATGAAACCTATAGTAATATTCATTGTCTTAACTTGGTGGAATGTCAGTATAAACTTTTGAACTGTTGGTATTTAGTTCCATTTAGACTGTAAAAAAAATTTCCAGGCAATATTTTCACCTGTTGGAGATGTGGGGACCAGAAAGGAGACTATTTACATATGTGGTGGAATTGCCCACCAATATATAATTTCTGGAACATGATAAAAAAAATAAGTTTCTAATACTGACGAACAAGCCCGGTAACGTTACCCCAGCCCTCTTTCTACTACAAATGAATACAAAACAGATGTTTGGCTCTGACACCCCTTTGGTGATACACTTATTGTTAGCCGCTAAAATCTCTATAGCTAGGAACTGGAAAGGGCTTGATACTCCAACCTGGCTTATAGTGAAAGAGCAGCTTAAATTTAAACAAAAAATGGAAAGAGGTATATCAAGAGTATCCTATGAGGAATGGAATAGCCGGTTAAAGAGGATAGAAATTTTATAGGACCATAAAAGTTCATAGTTCTTCTCTTACAAAAGTCTTGGGGGAATTCCTAAGGTAAGACCAAGTCTTGCTCTATGTGTCTTTCTCCCAGGTCCCTCCCTTAGAATGAAGCTGAAGAAAGGAAGGGAAAGAAATAGGAAAGATATGTTGTATACCGAAAATCTTAGTTTTTTAGGAATCTACATGGCCATTTCTGTGTTGTATTTACGTTTGTATGTTTCTGTTTTTTATGTATATATAAGATATATCTTCACAAGCTTTGTATAAATTGTCATGCTGAATAATGTGCACTTTAAGATGTATTGTTGGTTTGGTCTCAAATTAAATCGAGTAACGGGTTAAGGATGTAAAGTGAAATAATTATTATATATTGTGTCCTGACTTGTATTTGTACTTGTTTTTGAAAAATAAAGAAAAAGATTATATATTAAAAAAAATATTTAGCTATGAATCATAATTTAATATGAATAAAATAGAAAAACAAATGTGAGAAATTAAGAAATGTTATTTTTTTAGTTTTGCATGGGATTGTAACTGTGTATGTGATAATACTGTTAATGACATACACAGGTACAGGGTCATTTATAGCACGTCACATTTTTCAGTCTATACACATTGAAATTTGCCAGACTGTTAATGTTGCCTTTGAGACTGTATGGTAGCCCAGGGATGAGAATTACCCCCATTATGGCATACCATTTGCAAAAGTAGACAACCCAAGGTATTACAAATGGAGTATGTCCAGGCTTTTTTAGTGGCCAATTAGTCATTAACACTGGCCAAAGCTAGCGTTCATATTTGTTTGTGTGTGAAAAATGCAAAAATCTAATTTTAATGCAAAATTTGGCCAGTGTTTATATCTAGTCCATCTATATATATATATATATATATATATATATATATATATATATACATATATTTTATTGAGGGGTTGTAGTTAATACAGAAGAAAAAGCGTAGCGTCAGAATATGTCAGTTTGGCATCATGAGATTATTACACAGAGGTAAACATACTATATTCTTAGCAACAAAGACATCTATTTTTTATATATGTAGTAGCTAAACAGCCAGATCTGTGTATAGAGCAGCGGTTCTAAAACTGTGTGAACACAGAGGTGCCACAAATAGTTTCCCCAGTGCTATGATCAGAGCAACAGGAACCATGCCTCAATCTCCCCTGCCTGCTCTGCAGGATCGGAGGGGAGATCAGAGATCTCACTCACCGGCCCACTAACATTGTAATGCTGCAGATGATCCAGGGGGGCTCTAACCTGCAGCTCTGCGGGTTCCCCTTTTGCAAGCTTGAAACATTGACGCGGTTACCAGACAATGCTCCAAATCTCGTGAGAGTGAACTCTAGTCTCAGTAGCTGCAGGCTAGAGTTAACTCTCACCACTTGGACCACCAGGGCTTCTCCAGTGGACCACCAGGGTTTAGTACTGTTCCCCCTTTCAGAAAAAAAAATATATTTTTTTAATTAAAAAAAAATAAAAGTACATATTTATCTGCCCTCCTACCCCCACAGACCCAACATAACTCCCCCCATACACACACTGTTCCACCACACACACTGCCACCCCCACACACAGGGTGCTGTAATGTTTATTGTGCCTGGATTGTTTCTTTAAATAATCTACCACTGCCACTTCCAAGATTAGGTTCTGGATCCGCCCCTGACCGGGAAACATTTCTGCTGAACAGGTGCCCAGTATATGCCACAGCGCTATACATATATACTACTTAGAAATTTGTTTTGACTTGGGTTGCCTTGGAAAAATATTGAAAAATTAAACTAAAGAGTTTGGGAACCACTGGTATAGAGCAAATGCTAAACCATGGTGCCTAAAGCAATTACCTAGATATGAGAGATAGGAGTAAACAACGTTCAGTTATGAGCTAAAACCAGCTTGAGATCTGAGCAGGGACCCACCGAAGTGCAGGCAATGAGATGAGCTGCTGTCTGTTCTCAGTATTGTCTTGCACCTTGTGGGTTTTTTTTTCTCTCCCTAATTTAAAATGGTGATCCAGATGTGGACCCCTTGCTCAAGGTGCCTAGAGGGATATTAGCAATACCTCACTGATGAGGCCTAACAAGACTGAAACCATTGTCTGGACTTGCTGTATCTCACAGGCAAAGGGAGCCGGCCTGCATTGCGGATCTGGACTGCCCTTATGTGTGGGATCAGTCTGATATGCAAATGGCCCTAGATGAGCTAAAACAAACAAGCAGGATCTTAGCAGGGACCCACCAGGGCAGGCTATTGAAGCATTTGTCCATTATCAGTATACTCTTGCACCTTGTCTTTTTTTGATCTCCCAAAGTTAAAATGGTAATCCCCAAGTTAAAATGGTAATCCACGGTGCCTAGCGAACTATCAGCTATACCTCACTGACAAGGTATAGCTGATATTTATATATGTCCTAACAAGGCTGAAACAATCATCTGCTGTTGCTGCATCTCTCGTACAGAGAGAGCCGGCCTGCATTTCGGATCTGGACTGCTCTTAAAGGTCGTAACAGTGTGATATTCAAATGGCCCTGGTTCTTTTTGTAATGGCACAAGATGAGCTAAAACGCTTGAGATCTGAGCGGGGACTGTTGTCCATTCTGAGAATCCTCTTGCACCTTGTGTTTTTTCTTGCTCTCCCCAAGTTAAAAATGTAATCCAGACTTGGATCCCTTGCTCAAGGTGCCTGGTGGGATATCAGCTATACCTCACTGATGAGGCCTAACAAGACTGAAACCATCATCTGGACTTGCTGTATCTCTCAGGCAGAGGGAGCCGGCCTGCATTGTGGATCTGGACTGCCCTTATGTGTGGGATCAGTCTGATATGCAAATGGCCCTAAATGAGCTAAAACAAGCTTGATAACTGAACAGGGACCCACCAAAGGGCAGGTTATTGGAACTTTTGTCCTTTCTCAGTATTCTCTTGCACCTTTTTGCAAGAGAATACTGAGTTATAGACTAGGGGCACACTGTTATACAATAAGCTCTAGACCTGGTGAATACTATATAGATATTTGTCAGGAATTAAGCTGGACCAGAAAACTCATTGAGGCGCAACAGAAGGTTGCGAGGTAATAAGTTTGCCAAGAGAGTAAGTATAAAGAGGAAATAGTAGGGGACCAAGTACAGAGCCTTGGGAGACTCCAACAGAGACAGGAGGGAGGAGGTATCATTAGAAAAGGAGACAATGAATGAGCGTTGGGAGAGATCGGAGGAAAACCAAGAGAGGACAGTGTCACAGATACCGAGTGATTAAAGAGTTTGGAGAAGGAGAACATGGTCAACAGTGTCAAAGGCAGCAGAGAGGTCAAAAAGAATTAGTTTAGAGTAGTGCCCTCTGCATTTAGCTTCGATTAGGTCATTAGTGACTTTAATAAGAGCAGTCTCAGTAGAGTGTAGGGGTGGAAGCCAGACTGAAGAGGGTAAAGGAGAGAGTTGGAATTGAGGAAGCAAGTCATACAGGTAAAGACAAGTCTTTCCAGATGCTTTGAGGAAAAAGTGAGCAGGGATATGGGACGATAGTTAGAAGGGGAGGATGGGTCAAGAGATTTTTTTTTAAATATGGGTACTACAGTAGCATGTTTAAGGGCAGCAGGGACAGCACCAGAAGAGAGATAGCAGTTGAAGATGTATGTTAAGGAAGGCATAAGATAAGAGAGATCTGATAAGGTAAGACGGGACAGGATCAAGCGGCAAGTGGTGGGTCGAGAGGAAAGGAGAAGAGCTGCCACCTCTTGTTCAGTAACCTGGGAAAAAGTCTAAAGTGAAGGAAAGGCATGACCTATTTGTGCTTGAGAAAGAGAGGAGCAAGGTGGGGAGAATTCTTTCCTCAGCTGTTCAATCTTGTTGGTAAAGTAGCATATATCTAGCTCTCTGACAGTATAGAAGTCATCAGAGTTTCCAATGAGCTCAAAACCCAGGTGCTTCTTCAAGTTAGCAACGCCCATATGACAGGCTGTTTGTGGAGGCATCTTTTAGTTTTACTCTATAAAATGTATTACTTTTGTTTTCTTTTTCTTGTATTGAGAATTTTTGGGGAAAAAACAACAAAAAAGACGAAATATTAAAACGTGTATGTACTGCATTTTTCCACTGCATGTGTTTATGCAGCATTTTGAACTGTAAAATTGATCTATCTGCCCTTGTTGTTTATAACATGATCAGAGCATATCTGTGAAAGGCAATAATGTTTTTGTTGTACTTTTTTTTGCTCCAATTGTAGTTTTTTTGTTCACATTTATTTTATTGTTATTTATACATATACAGATGTAATCAAAATTATTCAAACCGCATTGAAAATCAGGTTGTTGATGTTGTCAAGCATAATTTTTTTATTTTATTTTTACATTCTTTATTTTGTCTTAGGTAGTAGGCAAAACAGTACATATGCAAGTAGACAATAAGCATAACATTGCATAACACACCAACAAACTGTATTTTTGGTTTCATGTGCAATTATTTGATTACTGCTCAAAAGTTATTGTGGCACACTGGTAAGTATCATTGCCAAAACAGTATGATAATATCAGGTATATGTTTCCTCGGAACTGCCTTGCGGTAGTTCAGCCAACAGAGCCGTCAGTAGGTGCGTGAAGGTGGTCATCTAATTGTTCGTCTTTATCAAATGGTGAGATATCTGTCATTGTGTGGCATTGCTTATGGGCTATTGCTGGACCTGTGACCTAAGAGTGTTTTCTGAAAAGTGTGAGAAAGTTTTGAGAAATGAGGGCTGGAAGAAAGGAAGAAGGAGAGCAGGATAGAAAATTGATCAGGAGAGGGAAAGGGAGAATGCTTGATCGGCTTTGGGGTTGGTTGGGGGGACACGCTTTGCTCTATGGCTTTTTAATCAGGATCAGAATAGCTTTCCCAGGGTACCCATATATTCATGAATGTTTTCATGGTTGCCCTTACTAGTGCAGTGAGCTTATCCATCAAATGGTTATCTTTAAGTTTCAGAGTTATCATTTCAATGGATGGTGTCCTGGGCTGGAGCCAGACCTGGGCGAGGGCTCTCCTGGCTGTCAAAGTGATTTTGTTTAGAAGGAACTGCATTCTTTTAAAAACATTATATAATGTGCACAGGTGCATTTAACAAGAACAAATACATTTACAGTTTAATTATAAATGAACAAATTAAAAAAAATAAAATAAACTTTACTTATTAATGCATGGGAACTAAGACAAATCTCCAACATGAAAGTGTTCACTAGTTTTTTGCATTCCTGGCTTTCATTGATGGCATAATATCACGATGCTCTGACTTTTTGAACATTTAAAACTTGCAATTTTGGCATTTAAAAAGAAATGTTGCTGATACATTGTCAGACAAACCCTTAGCATCAAGGTGAGAACAAGGAGGGCTTAGCCCAGATATTTTGGTATTTCATACACAGCCATTTTTATTTCTGTGTCTGCATATGAAACTGTTATATAATTACAGTAACTATTGCTCTAACTAAAATAATCTGGGCCAGAGATTACTAATTTATTTTCCAACAAAACTATGCATCCTGGGAAAAGTAGCCTGGAAACAGGTTTAATAATATTCTGGGGAATTAAGAGAGTAATATGTGTATTAAGTAATCTAAAACATATAAGAAAATACAGAAACTTTGCTATTAATGCATTACAGTCTCTCATGATATCACTGAGCTCCCCATCTGTCATGCATGGAAAGCATTAGTCATAATGTACCAACTGTCGTTTAGCAATGTTCAGTTTTTTTATATTGCTTTTACTAAGATAATCCATAAATACAAATGAGTCAGGCTGTTCTATAGACAACCAAAATCAATTTGTCATGTCTGTTAATAATTAAAACAATGATATAAATATGTCATCTCCTCTCAAAACCATTAAAACTAATAAATCATAGCAATCTGATGAACCAACTGGGTCACTATATTGATGGCTGGACTAGTATCTATATCAGTCACTCACAACTTAACACATGCTGGGAAGTTAATGATGTCCCAAATCAGCCACGTCTTTCCTGGAAGGGAATAAAAATGAGAAACTGCAACATGTCATCTAGTTTCATTTTTAAATGCTAAATTTGCTGTCAACGTATCATCTGGCTATTATGAACGTGTGGTGTTGTACATGTTCTGCTACTTTTTGACACATCTGTCTCAAACAGAAATCAGGCAATGCTAATATGGCTGAAAATAGAAAGTTAAACTAAATAAATAAAAAAAAAGCAGAGAAATAATACATTCCAATTCTCCTTTTCATCACTCTGAAATTTTGTATCATAGCTAATTCTTTCAAAAATAAAAAATAAAAATGTAATATTAAACTGCCAATCTTGGTTTGTGTAATCTGACTTAGCATGATAATATGTAGTTTTATAAAAAAATTAATTTCCTATCAATGTTTTACACATGCAAAAAATGCAGAATTACATATAACATATACGATAAATGACGCAAAAAATATGATTGAAAAGGTATTTGAAAAAAAAATAGTTTAACTGTCTTTTCCAGCTATCAATATTCATTATCTGTTAATTTCCTTATCAGTTCTCTTTTCTTTGATTTATAGCAGGAGTACTTTCATTTTCCTGACTATAAATTCTCTTCATTAGCATAGTTCCCAAAATGTCAGTTCTATTTAATGTTAGACATTATTATATCAGAGATACTTCTGTGGTGTATCAAAAGACAGCCATGCCTTGCAAATTTGCAGCCGCCCATTTATTACATTGTCAGCAGAACTCATTTGTTCTGCTAGCAAGTGTTGCTCTGTATCACATGATCATTGAAACATTACAGAGGACTGATTTTATTGTTAACTACTTTTGACTAATAATATGTAGCTATGAATGAAATATATAATGCTGCTACATGGTACATGGTGTTAAATGTCAAATGATAATTAATGTTATTCAATTATAATGCACTTACTATTAGCTGTAGTGGAACAAAAACATGTTTTTAGTTAACTTTATTGTACTGAACCAGAAAGCAGATTTTAAATAAATTCAGAGAGATCACTTGCACTTTCATTGTATTACCTTTGTATTCTTTGTTTTAATGTATACATTTATTATCTTAAATCTTTTCTCTGTACCAATATGTCAAAGATATGACCTACCTTCCAATTACATACTCATTCATTAAAGTTATCTCACTGAACATGTTGATTGTTTACAAAAAACATTTAATTACCCTCAAGGAAGCACTAATAATTAATATCTGAAAACTAAAAAGGTGACATCACACCATGCAATAAATACATATTTCACAGTTCTATGGGATGCTGTGAATCATGCTGTCAATCTTAGTGAGGCTGCTTGAAATTGATTAAGGTTACACTCACAGTTGGAACTTGTGATTCACTGGAGGACATCATTTATAATGACAGCTGTAAATCACGCAAGCTGTATGATAGTCCAACAGCAATCAAACTCAGAAATAGGTAAAAAAAAAAAAAGGGTAAACCAAAGAGCTCTGTTAACATTAAAAAAAATTGCAGATGCCCACCAAATTGCTGCTACTGGCCAAGAAAAAGAGAAAGGTCTTTAGACGAAGAAAATAACCAAAGTCTAATGCATTTGAGACACTAAGGTCCTTGCTCATATGAACTCCTTTTAATCTCAGACACTAAGAAGGCTGAAACTATGATTATAAGTGATGACATACATATGGACAATTGTATGCAGTTGCATCTTCTTAAATTGTACAAAGAACTTTGAGTTGTGGTTGGTAGAGTACGCTTGGAAATTTGATCTGGGTCTCAGTTACACTGTGTGAAAAACTCACTGATGTCATGCATAATGTCACCAGATCACAGCTAAACAAGGAAGCAAGGTGAAGGGTCAGAGTAGAGCCCGTCTAGGGGGGCCTGCCTTGACGTTGGCAGGCGGGCATTCGCTCCAGTGGCCATTGGAGTAACTAAATGACCTCCATTTGTTTAAATATACATAGGGATTAAGGAGAGAGCGCAGGTAACTTTTTTTCTTTGGTTTAAACAAGAAAGTTTGGCTCTAGTAATTCTCATACCTCTGTGCTGCACGTAGTTTGATTAGGATTAATTATATTCTGTGAAGAAATTAAATCAAGACAAATCCCAGTATATACATATATAATGCATTATGATAATTAAAATCCATTATAAACCCATTTTGTCAAAGTATAAAGGTGTTTTACTTAAGTTTCATATATTCATCCCCCAACATTTTGTAAAGTGTTTCGTTATACATTATAGTGCAATAGTGGTCTTTTTTCAATTCATGTTTTGTTTTTGGTGGGATTTTTCTTTTCCTTTGGTTTTCCCACATTTTTGCTAGAATTTAATTTAAGGCTACATTTTATCTATTTGTTCAGTCTAATCCTGACTGAATTAGGTATCTTTCCACGAATACATTATTATTAAATTTTGAATCCCGATTTTCCACTACTTTTAGTATAATCAGAAATCCTTATATTTACTCCTTTTCCTTTTGCTGCTGGGAAACTATCTCCAAGCACCTAGTGATTTGGTGCAGTCGAATGGAAAGCCCAGATTAGTATCTCAATGCAGCTTGTGGTTGCGCCCTGCAGAATAGAATAAAGAGTCTAGGTGAATATCCCTAAGCATCTTGTAATTCAGGGTGCCCGAATATATAGAGCAAGAAATTTGCAATTCAGCTCAGCAGAACAGAATGAAATAGATCAGTAAATAGCAAAGTGCAGTCATGCAAATGCTGTATTCCTTGTGGCTGGGTAAAAGCTCTATCGCTATGTTTCCCACCAATTAACCTGTTTCCCAATACTTTCTTCCAAAAAAATTTCCAGCATACCTGATGTGTATTTCCTCTTTTTTTCTGACATCCAATTGTAGGGCTCTCTTTCTCCTGCCTCCAGAGTTGAATACCCCTCATACTATAGTGGAAATGGCTGTAATCCTTTTGCCACACTCAAGTTCGGTTTGTAGTAAGTGGGTGGGTTTGTTAGGCTGCAGTTTTGACATGACTCTAGAATGAAATCCAACAATTTATTGAAGAGTCGACTGGTGGATACTATCCATGTCTAACCTGCCTCTAAATTTTCAATATCTCCCCTGTTCTTCCTAAGGGCGGTTGTAGTGGAGGAGGTACTGCTGCTGCTCTTACACCCGTTTTTTTAAATGCTTGTCATTGCAGTGGTTTTATCCTTTTTAATTTTTGTGTTAAAATATAAGTTGCTGCTTGACAGATTTACTACTACTCTAACATTTGACTACACTGTACACAGCGCACTGCCTTGCACAGTGCGTTAACACTTGCACAGCACACAGTTAACAGGGAAAAAAGGCTTTGCAAACTGATTTTTCACCTTCAATGATGCTGTACCTTGCCTGCCCACATGACCCACATCCAAATCCACGCACAAAGACATAGTGTTTGTAGAGTGGATACAGGTTATGTGTTTTATGGATGCAGTGTGTGTTTGTGTATTGGCTGCAGTGTGTGTAAAGTGCAGTGTGTGCTAGTGCATGTGTGCTGGTGCATGTGTAGTGGATACAGTGTGTGTGAAGTGGATGCACTGTATATTGTATATTATGTGTGTGTGTGTGTGTAACGAAAGCAACTTCGCCACTGGTTTTTGGAGGAGTCTGTTTGCCAGCCTCCTGTTTTGTCGGCAGTGTTTTGCAGTGTTTTGTCGTTGAGTGTATGGAACTGTTTTGGGCATGGGACCATGTGCATGGTGGGGCAAAAATAAGACTTCCAGGAAATTCCTGAACCCCTGAACCGATCTGGGTGATTTTTGGATATGTTGTTCACCTAGATAGGGGCTATCAGGGGATATATGTGGAGATATGTTGTATTTTGGGGTACTTTTTGGGGTTTGTAAAAATGAATGTTTTTTTTCTGCTTAGAGTTAATTGAGTTAGTCCATTGTCTTTGTTAATTAACTCAATTATCTCCCAAGCAGAGGGGAGGAATTTGCTGTAAATAATTGGGAGTGTTTAACTTTGTGACTGTACACTATTGGTTGTGGAATGTATTTTTCGGTGCCCCACAAGGTGTTTGGTATCTGTTTCGTGTAGCCTCTCCCAGTGGGTCTGCTGTTGTAGTAGCATTCAAGCAGGTCTAGGTGCTCTTACCGTATCCAGGAATGATTTGTTCCAGCAGCCCACTTGTCACCTGATTGCCCTGGTTCCCTAGCATCTGACGTGGACCTTGTTAATCTGGGCCACGTCCGAGCCAGCATGACTCCCTTGGTTTGTGTTGCTCTCATATTATTGAGGTGGGCAGGGTATATATAATTAGGTGTCATGCCCAGGGACACTTACTGGTGCAGTGGTCGGACCGGGATTCAAAACCTGTTGTTCCCAGTTATATAATATATTGACTGTATGTATATATATTTATATATGTATGTATAAGGGGTAGCTGGTTAGTGTCTATAACCATTAATTTGCACTCTGCGGGCAGCTGGTTAGTCTACCAAATGGTGGCTGAGAGCCTAGTGTCACCGTGCACAAGTTTAACACTGCCATACTGTCTGTCCGTTTATACAAGTTTATTTTTCCTACGGTATCTGAGTTTCTCTTTTACTCATTACAATGTATCCTTTAAGACATCACTACTATCATTTCCACTAGGACTATTCATATCAGCTATCTTTCTCTGCTAACAAGGTCCATAAAACCACTTTACTGCATGCAGCAAGATTAGTCATTTGTATAGACAACAGGACTGGTCGCTTGGACATAGCCTAGGGCAGCACAAAACCAGGATACACCACTGTACATGGTGGGTTGTGTTTACACCTTTTTTTACGTGGATTTGTTTATGTTATGTGGATTTGGTTTTCAACAAAGTCTATTACCATTTATAATATTTTAACTATAGAGGTAATTCCAGTGAGGTGGGTCCCATCTAATTTTTATTTGGAGGCCTAACCTCACTTTTTCTATTTTTCATGTGTAAAACATTGTTATTGGACACTGCAGGTGGGGCATTGGGACATAAATGGAGCTCTACACACATACAATAACCATCAAGAATGAAATATTTTAGAAGGAAAGAGGAGGGCTGGAAGATATAGACTTAAAGGAACACTCTGGGCTCAGAGGTGCTGGACACTGTGTTGCCTTAAGAGGGTAGACACTTTATAAACAGCAATTTTAAATATGTTAGTATATAATGTACTATATGCTAGTTTAATTTGCAGTTCATGTTTTCAATCCCTACGTTGCTCAGTGGGGTGAGGCTATTTGACCATTATTCTCTATAACGTATGGTTTGACTGACATATTGCAGAGTGGGAGTCATTAATCTCAGTGTAGCACTGGAACACAGCATAGTCTGTTTTAGAGAAGTCAGAGTTACATTTCTGTGCAGCATGTGCTTTTTCTTTTCTTTATTTTTTGTGCACTTCAGCCCACCATTTGTGCTTTCTTGTTACATTCAACCCTCTGTAGCAAATGTGACTGACACTCCTTTCAAATGAGCTCACACACGTTCTGTATGCATATTAAACTGAAGTAATCTCTATGCATTTCTAACCTTGTAATAATTTGTCTCAATGATGCAGAAAAAAATAAGTCACAGTCATTTCCATTTTGCTATTTGCTTTCCTGTGCACTGAGAACAACCAACATTGGATTTCATTATTTTCAGATTTATGTGTACATCACAGATGAGGAGTAATCAGAAAAATATACATATTAAAGAAAAATAATTAATTAAAAAGATTTCATTATACATAAGGAAATATTGATGATTTAAAAAAAGCAAAGAAAGAATAAATAAATTAAATAGAAAAGCAGGTAGACACATTAAAATGTTGTTGATGTTCAGTTAAAATCACTTTATTGTCAACAGAGAAGTAATACAAATTTGATATTGGATCATTTAAGTCATATATTTTTCAGGAGCTTTAAAATAACAGATCACACATGTTGCTACTAATTTTACCAGATTTACTATCTAATTTCTGCTTTACCAAAGACATATTTAGTTACTAGGTTCATTGAAGTCTAAAAAATATATAAGTGAAAATATTAGTAATTTCACGTTTTCTCAAGAAACCTGATGAAATAAAAAAAAAAAACAATGAACAGTTATAGCATTTGTTATTACACATGAAAAATGTCTCATTAGCCATTGAGGAAACCTTTGGATGTAGCAAAATGCAGAGGGCATTCCTGGAAAGATGAACCTTTTTGTATCTTTCGGTCTAAAATTTCTTTGCCGCTGTGGATGGGCGTGAGTGACAATTTGTGTTGTTGATTAGCTATTTGTATTACCAAGATCAAATGAACAGAAAGAAATGCTAAAAGGTCTCAAAAGAGAAGCAAAATTGAGACCCTAAGCATCACCTGGATATATATATATATAGCATGTAGGGGTAGAGCAAGTATGTAAGTGTGTATTCAATCTGCCCTAAGGATCAGGGAGATCATAAAGTGCAAAAAAACAAAAATAGAACTATATGTAATAAAAGATAAATAAACTAAGGTATATACAAAAAACTCATACCACTGGATCTCATAAAAAGAGAGCAAACAGGAAGAAATCACCACCTGTCAGGTGGAAGATGATACTCAGTACAAAATAAAGCTTTATTAGAAAAATAGGCTAACCTGTGAGTATCAATCCTGGAGGTGTGTCTATTCACATCTCATGCAAATTGCTGGCTAAGAAATCCCAGAGAATACTGAGACTTAAGATATCATAATAACAAAGTATCAAACTATTGGGTACACGGGGGGCCCCCCCTGAGTCAAATCCTTCAGCTGAAGAGTAGACTGAAGGATAAAAGTCCCTAGGTCCCAGGACAAAAAATAAGTCCTATAAGCCAGAGAGAAAACGAAAATAAATAGTAAGATAGCAGGGAGGAGGAGTAAGGAGTAGAAAAATCAGTTCAAAATGAGCTGATAATGTCAATTATAAAGCCTCTCTCCCTGTTAAACTAACTAGATAGATATAGTGGTAGAGAGAAAAGAGAACTGCAATTAATGAAAGAAATAAATGTTGCTGTAGAGCATATTTAGATCAAATGCCCCATTCCCATTTAAAGAAAAGAAATAGTAAGGTAGAAACGCCCGACGCACGTTTCGGTGCTTGTATGCTGCACCTTCGTCAGGGACCAACAAGATAATGATCAGACCTTGCCTTAAATACATTGGGCACCAAAATTGAGTGTATACCTTCATCCAATTATTACCCGTATAAGGTAACCGCTCCAGGTGATGCTGCTAAGTAATCCCGTGGTTCGGTGTGGACGTACTGAGATGACGTCACTCCCCCACGTGATCGCGGGCTCGGGGTCTCTGATTGGTGATGGCTCGTATGCAGACCACTCCCCCTATGTATGGGGCTTAGAACGAGGTCTCTGCTAATGTCCAACCCCCCTAAATTCTAGTGAGCCTAAGAGATGAGCGCGGACAGTAAATATGTAGAGTCCAACACTCATCACTCATAGGCAACATCAAGATTGCCCAACTAAATTCCTAATAGCTAGGAACAGAAAAAGTAGCCATAGAATGGATGTATGTGCAGGTGGTATGTAAGATATCATATTTCATAAAGAGTACCCGAAACAATTAGTTATATATAGATGTATGAAATGGATGATATGGTACTGGATGGAGAAGTATCAGCTTTAACTATGTAGACCCCGAGATTGGCTATTCAGTTGCATATATCCCATCAAAAGAAGTGATAAGATAAAAAAAATAAATAAAAAAAAAATAAAACAACACTAAATGGCTTTAATCCATATGTCCAAGGTGTTGTTTAAAGGGATCAACTCCAAAAATTAATAAAAAAATCAAATGTCACATTGCAGGTATCACGCTCAATATAAAGGCTAAATAATAATACTAATGAATAAATGAGTGAATCAGTGAAAAAGCACACAAGCACATACAATATAAATAATAATGATAACCTACTGGTGCTGAATAGTATCGTGTTGTAAATGTGGCAAGTCTATGTACAAATTTACAGAATGAATAATGGTAGCCAACTAGTATATAGAGTTGGTTAGTCAGATATAAAGGATGTATATGAGAAACCTTCGTTGAGACCAAGGGGTGAGAGGGTTTTGAGTTTGTAGATCCAAAAGCTCTCTCTTTGTAGGAGCTTTTTGTCAAGATCTCCACCCCTGGGTCCCAAAGTGACCTTTTCAATCCCACAAAATCTGATCCCATCAGGGGATCCGCTGTGGTGTAGTTTAAGATGTTTCGAGACCGGTGTCTCAGTCAGTCTTCTCGGGTTCACTGAGTTCACATGTTCTCTTATTCTTATTTTAAACATAGGGGATGTTTTTCCGACATAGAGTTTCTTACATGAACATGTAAGTAGATATACTAAACCTTTTGATTGACAGTTGAAAAACGTTTTCACATCAAATTCCTGAGAAGAGGAAGAGTCCAAGAAGGTTTTGGAGGGACGGCGTATAAAATGACACGCTTTGCACCTACCACACTGGTAGGTACCTCTAACGGGGGACTTCAACCAGATTGGATTCTGAGGTGTATTTTTAAGATGACTGGGGACCAAGATATCTTTGAAATTACGTCCCCTTCTTGCGGTTACTGAGGCATGGGGTGTAATCACTTTATGTAAATGTGGATCTTGATGTAGGAGGGGCCAAAATCTTTCCAATATTTTCATAATTTGGTGCCAGCCGGCATCAAAATTTCCTATTCACCTAATCATGTCTTGTGATGGTTTATGATTATCATCCTCAGATAGTAGGTCTGTACGGTTTGTCAGGAGTGCTCGTTTATATGCATTTTTTAAGCATCTATTTGGGTAGCCTTTTTGTTTAAATTGATATTGTAACGTTTTGGCCTTTAGTTTAAAGTCATCTATGGTAGAGCAGTTGCGTCGGAGACGTAAATATTGTCCAACTGGTATACCCCTTTTAAGGGGGGTAGGGTGGTAGCTCTCCCAATTTAGTAAACTGTTGGTAGCTGTTGGTTTTCGAAAGAGTGTGGATTTAAGATATCCGTCCTCAGTTAGCATGATGGTAATGTCCAGAAAGTTGATTCTCTTGCCCCCAATTTCACTTGTTAATCTCAAATTAATATCATTGGTATTCAGAATCGTCACGAATTCCTGGAAGAGATCAATGGTGTCTGTCCATATTATCAATACATCATCGATGTATCTCTTCCAGAGTTTGACATGTCTGGTGTAATTCTGCAACCTGGTATTAAACACTGTTGTTCTCTCCCACCAGCCCAGGTAGAGGTTGGCATATGAGGGGGCACAAGCCGTCCCCATAGCCGTTCCCCTAACCTGGTGGTAATATTTACCCTGAAACAAAAAGTAATTGTGTGTCAGGATAAATTTCATCAGATCGTGCACAAAGAGATTATGAAGAGGGGAGACAATAGGTTGTGCATCGAGAAAGGCTCGAATATGCTTAAGACCCACTTCATGCGGTATGGAGCTGTACAGACTCTCCACATCGAGACTACATAGAATAGCGTCACCCGTGAGTACGGTATCCTCTATAATACTCAAGGTGTGTTTTGTGTCTCTCAGATATGATGGAAGTTCCACAACCAGTTTCCGCAAGATCTGGTCAACATATAAGCTGGCATTTTGAGTCAAGTTTCCCTTACCCGAGACAATTGGTCTCCCACTCAATTCTGGTTTTTGTTTGTGCATTTTAGGGAGGGCATAGAATGTTGCTATTACAGGATTTTTAGTCAAATTGAATTGGGGTCAAACCCCTGGAGACCCCTGGAGTCTCCGTGCGGTACACAGGTTGTGAGCGCAGACCAGCACTTTTCCTTTTTTGGATTTAGTGTTTTGTTCTCCCGCTCACTAACCTGTTCTGTTCTCTGTTTGTATTACCAAGATCTCCGGCAACTAAAAGTTTGCCTTTTTGAATTTTGGAAAATTTAGAAAAATTATTCCCCCACTCCTCTCCCCTTTCAACATTCTTTACTCCTTAATCCTTCTTTTATAAGACTAAATTTGAAAAATAGATAACAAAGTGAGATTTATGTAACATACTCATTAAAGGTGGATACCCATTGTGGAGAGATCCTCTGTGGGATCATTTACTATGATGGTTTTGTTTCCATAGAAAATCAAAAGCTTAATGGAGAAATCCCCATTTGCAGGTATTTTTGTATTCCTTAGTGTTATAGTCAGATCCCTAAATCTTTTGTGGTTATTCCTTGTAGTAAGGGATACATCTGGGAAGATTGAGATGTTATTAAATTTGAGCCTTAGGCTTGTTGTATCTCACTTTCCTGAGCAGAGTCTTTAACAGAGCAAGAAGCGTACAATTGCATCCCATGGATCAGTTAATTTTATTTAAGTGGGCTTCCTGATTTTCTGATATTTTTCAAGGGAGCTGGTCCTATTTCTAGCAGGTCTAGGAATTGTGCCAGGTATTTTTTTTTTTAAATGTATGGGGTATATCTGTGTTCATTTCTTCTGGGATCCTTTTAAATCTCAGATTAGTCCTATGAAATCTGTCCTCAATTTCTGTGGTTTTACTCTCCAAATTTGGTTTGTAGTGATTTCATTTGCTGACATATATCTTCCATGGTTGTGTCCTGAGCCATTACTTTCTGGTTTCATTCTGTCACTTTAGATTTTAACTCTAAGATGTGTGTCTTGAAGTCCTTTCTATTTTTTTCATACAAGTCATCAAGCTTTTCTAAAACACATTTATAATTTTATTTAAAGGGATTTTCTCCGATTGGGATAATACTTTAGATATCTCATGTTGGTATGGGGATAGTGATGTTCTGTGGCCTTTAGGAGCAATTACCGTATTTACTTGAATCTAATGCACCATCGAATCTAATACACACCTCAAGGCCTTAGGCAAAACTCAAACATGAGGCCCCACTAACACCCAAAGTGAAAATAAATAGGGGTGTAAAGGGTGGTGTAGTTTTATTGAAGGATGGGCTTGCAGCACTGGATACAGAGAGCTAGTCTCTGTATTTATTGTTCAGAGGCTTGCAGTGTCTCAGATCCCTGTGCCGCTGCGTTGTGAGATCTCTGACTGAAGTTATGGCATAATTTGAAAACTAAATTAATTTGTAATAAACATATTTAATTAGCAATTATGCTAATCGTTTATTCACAATTGCTGGGTGTGGTTACATAGCCTGGCAGTCATGTATAAATAAGTGCAGGTGTGTGTATTTCTGAGTGTGCCTGACATTATCTACCTGTGTATGTGCCTGAAAGGTTGTGTCTGACCAAGAGTATCCTTGTGTGTGAATGTATGTCTTTGTGAGCATTTGTTTTTGACCTTTGTGTGTGGGGTAGCTGCATGCGGTGTGCTTATGGGGGCTGCCTGTGACCATTGTGCATTGTGTTATGGCACAGCTATGTTTCATGTCTGTGTGTGCGAATGATGAATGTCTTCAGTTGGTGAGTGTGACAGGATGAGTTTAACATGGTGAGAAATGGTTGGGAAGGTGAGTGTGACAGAATGAGAGAGGGTGAGAATGCTAGGGGGGTTGTGACATGGATGGAGGAGGGAGTGTGACAGGAGTGGAGGAGGTTAATGTGACAAGGTGAGTGTGGCATAGTTGGGGGGGTGTATCACAGGTTTAAGGTGAATGTTCTATGTTTGAGGAGGGAGTGTGATGATTAAGGGGGGTAAATATGACAGGGTAAGTGTAGCAGGGTTGAGGTGGAGAGTGTGACAGAGTTTGGGGTAAGTGTGGCACAGTTGGAGGACAGGATTGGAGAGGTTTATGTGGTAGGGTGAGTGTGGCAGGGTGAAGGGGTGAGTGTGACAGTGTGAGAGAAGGTGAGGCTAGCAGGATTGGGGGATCAATATGATAGGGTAAGTGTGGCAAAGCGAGGGTAGGTGAGTGTGGTATGCTTGGAGGGGGTGAGAGTGACAGGATTAAAAGGGGTTAATGAGAGTGGAGCTGGGTGAAGGGGTGACAGTGTGGGGGGGGCTGAAAGCGATTGGGGATGGTGATAGTGTATGGAGGGGTGTCAATGTGTATATGGGGATGACAGAGTGTGTGTGGGGGTGACAGTGTGTGTGTGTGTGTGTGAGGAGGTTGAGAGGGTTTGGGGCGGTGACAGGGTGCATATATGGGAGGAGGGACAGGGTGTGTGTGTGGACAGGTGACATGGTGTGTGAGGGGGCTGTGACAGGGCTTGTGGGGGCTCTGACATGGTGTGTGAGGGGGCTGTGATAGAGTTTGTGGGGGGGCTGTGACAGGGTTTGTGGGGGGACTGTGACAGGGTTTGAAGGAGTGGCTGTGACGGTGTGTGGGGAGACGGGGTGGAGATGGCTGTGACAAGGTGTGTGTGGAGTGACGGAGGGGTTGGCTGTGACAGGGTGGGTGCTGTGAGGGTGTTTGGGAGTGTAGGGGTCTGTTAGATGGTAGGGGGCTGTGAGAGGGTAGGGGAGCTGTGAGATGGTAGGGGGTTGTGACAGTGTAGGGGCTGTGACAGTGTAGGGGCTGTGAGAGGGTAGGAGCTGAGAGAGGGTGATGGGCTGTGAGAAGGTAGGGTGGCTTTGAGGGTGCTGTGAGAGGGTAGGGGGCTGTGAGAGTGTAGGGTAGGGGGGCTATGAGGTGGGTAGAGGGGGCTGTGAATGGGTAGGTAGGGCTATGAAAGGGTAGGGGGGCTGTGAGAGGGTAGATAGACTGTGACAGGGTGGGAGGGTGGGGGGATGAGTGAGGGTGGGTGGGTGTGAGAGGGTGGGGGACTGTGAGAGTGTGGTGGGCTGAGAGAAAGTAGGGGGGCTGTGTGAGGGTGGGAGGCTGTGAGAGGGTGGGGGGCTGAGAGAAAGTATGGGGGCTGAGAGAAAGTAGGGGGTGTGACGAACTGGACCTCATCACGTGTGCTTGGAGGGGCATACTTGCCAGCCTCTTACCCTGTGACTATGGCCCCTGGGATAGAATTTGGTTTAAATCACTGTTTGTGCCTTTTTGGATTTATGAAGCAGCACTTTCAATTACCAAACAGCCGCATGAACCAGAAACCACCCTGGAGCTTGTTAACACCTATTAACAACTTGCAACATATCTCACCGCAGTGTTCTAATTGTTTGTCTGGGTGGCCGCAATTCCTATGGTCAACCACAAGGTGGTGGCCGTCTTGTTCGCATGAATGCAGGCAGCGGTGTTTGGGCATGAATCTCATGGAACTGAAATTGGATACAGACACTCCCGAACACCGCTGGACTTCCATCATCGCCTACGTTTGTTTCTATTCAGCTTAGAAGGGCACAGTTCGGTGAGATTATTCATCTGGATGAAGAGAACAAGCTCCAGGGTAAGACTATTGACTCTGTTCGGTCGTTTGTTCGTTTTCATACTCCCGAACGAGACCGACTGCAAGCCCTGATTTTTGGAAATGTTGGTCACCCAGATCAGGGCTATCTGGATTTGTGGGGATTTTATGTGTTTTAAAGTATTTTGGGGGTTTTGTAAAAAATGTGTGTTTTTTGTGTTTGGAGATAATAGTTTAGTATAGTATTTGACTCAATTATCTTCTAAGTAGAGGTGAAGGCTTATTGTGTTATGTGTGGGAGTGCCTTAGATTGTAACTCTATTGTGATTGGTGTATACGTTTGTGTCCCTGTCTCCAACAAGGTCCATGTGGGTGTCACCCTTGCTTGGGGACTTCCATAAAAGGCCAGTGTGGCTACCATTAAACCATTCCTGCTTAACCCTCAACACGTAGCCTGTTCTCGTAATTGTAGGTAACCTGCCTCACAGCTATATCACTAGCTCTTATAAGAGCTTCACAGCTATACTCTCTTGAAGGAGAGGCTTTCCCACTGAGTCCCTGGATCCAGGAGTTTGGTTCAGGATGGGAAGGGATGGCGAGATCCCAACAAAGCTGCGGCAGTTTATGAAGTCTACAGTGCTTATGGTGTCTGGTGCGGTGCTTCTGGTCCTCAGCGTCAGCTAGGAAGCATCAATTGGCGGAGGTACCCAGTTGGCGTTCCAGGTGGTCCGTCACATTGGTGGCAGTGGTGGGATGGCTTCCTAGTGCAATGAGTAGTATCCTGGAGACACCGGTTTTGGATTATAAATGGACGGATAGAGCTAGCTACCGTACAGCATCCCTGTCTACAGCGATATGGAACCTGCTAGTTCTTAGACAGCGTTCCTATATGAGGAGGAGAATGACCCATAATGGAGGGATGCAGCCCAGCTAGGAATCATCGATTGGTGGAGGTACCCAATTGGGGTGCCAGGTGGTCTGTCACAGGGGGCTGAGAGGGTATGGGGCTGAGAGAGTAAGGGTGCTGTAAGGTGAGTAGGAGGGCTGTGAGGTGAGTATAGGGGCTGTAAGGTGGGTAGGGGGGCTGTAAGGTGGATAGGGGGCTGTGGGTGGATAGGGGACTGTATTTTGGGTAGGGGGATTGTGAGATGGGTAGGGAGGCTGTGAGATGGGTAGGGGGCTGTGAGGTGGGTATAGGGGCTGTGAGGTGGGTATAGGGGCTGTAAGGTAGGTAGGGAGGCTGTGAGTAAGTAGGGGGGCTGTAAGGTGGGTAGGAGGGCTGTGAGTTGGTAGGAGGCTGTTAGGTGGGTAGGTGGTTGCTCTGAGCTTGATAGGGGTTGATGTGAGATGGGTAGGGGGCTGTGAGGTGGATAGGAGGGTTGTGAGTTGGTAGGGTGGCTGTAAGGTGGGAAGGGGGGTTGTGAGTGAGTATGGGGGGCTGTAAGGTGGGTAAGAGGGCTGCTGTGAAATGGGTAGGGGGGCTGTGAGGTGGGTAGGGGGCTGCAAGGTGGGTAGGGGTGCTGTAAGGTGGTTAGGTGGGCTGTGAGTGGGTAGAGTGGCTGTGAGGTGGGAAAGGGGGCCGTAAGGTGGGTAAGGGGCTGTGAGTGGGTAGGGTGGCTGTAAGATGGGTAGGGGGCTGTAATGTGGGTAGGGGGGCTGTGAGTGGGTAGGGTGGCTGTAAGGTGGGTAGGGAGTTGCTGTGAGATGGGTAGGGGGTTGCTATGAGATGGGTAGGGTGGAGGCGGGCTGCATGTGGGTAGGGGGGCTGTAAGTTGGGTAGGGGGCTGTGAGATGGGCATAGGGGCTGTGAGGTGGGTAGGAGGCTGTGAGGTGGGTAGGGGGGCTTTAAGGTGGGTAGGGGGCTGTAAGTTGGATATGGGGGCTGTGAGATGGATAGGGGGCTGTGAAAAGGTAAATACCTGGTGGTCCAGTGGTCAGCTTTCCCTGGTGATCCGTTGGGCTGCTTTCCGGCAAGAGCAAGCAGCCGCACATCCTCCTGTGTCGGGTCCTTGGTCTCTGACCGAGGACCCAACATGTCAGTCTGCCTAAGGCGATTTAGGCGGCCACGAGGCCCCAGCAAGTGCGAGGCCCTAGGCGGCCACCTTCATTGTCTACTTAGAGAGCTGCCTCTGCCTGTGTGAATTCGTCTGTTTGAATTTGTCTGTTTGAATTCACCAGTTTGAATTCACCTGTATGAATTTGTTGTAAGGAAAATTTAGAATTTTGCCCCGAATGTAATGTGCTATCAAATCTAATGCACATTCAAAACTTTATTTTAAAAAAAAGGTGTGCATTAGATTCAAGTAATACGGTATGTTTGATTTTGGTGAAACGAAGGTGTTGCTGGGTTTAGCCTTCTCTTTTTTAAAAAAATCTTTTTAGGATTCCATAGTGCTTATCCTAAGGTGCTCCTGCCACTTTCTCCTTCTTCACCTTCTCTCTCTCCCTTCTCCTCCCTCCATCCTCCTATTCCCTGTATTCTTTCTTGGCTAGTCATAAATGTTCAGTCAAAGAGATCAGGGAAAGAGAAGAGAACAAAAAAAAAATCAGAGCAGTGAGTCTCCATGGGAATCAAATAGATCAGAGTAGTGGCTCAAAACAGTAATTCTCCATGGAAATCAAATGGATTTTCAGGATTTTCCTTTCTTCCCTCTTCTATTGTTTTTTCCCCTTTATTCTCCTTTACTGCTTATTTTTTCTATAGTCTTTTCCAGAGTTTCCTTCCTATTTCTCACTCTGTCTCTACACTTACTCTCCCAACCAGAGTTTAAAACCACTCATTGTTTTGAGAAACAATGCATACATCTATTTTATCCAGTATGATTATTTACCAAATGGCCTATTGAACTTATATGGAGATTTCAGTCATTTACAAAATGTGTACGTTTAGCATAATCAACTCCATCGTGTTATTATATGTAACTTTGCCAACAATAAATTAAATAATATAAAAGGTTCAATATTAATCAAGTCAATGCTAATCAAGAAAAAAAGGAGGGAGAAAGTGGTCACTTATCTTATAAGGATAATTTTGACCACCTTGTATCAGCTGTCACTTTGATCCAGAGCACACTTTAGAATCTGCAGACACAGAGAAATCTCCACCTGCAATGCTGCTATGGCCGTATCAG